>JANFOE010000213.1:0-1200000 GCA_025667525.1 Glebionis coronaria
ATATATATATATATATATATATATATATATATATATATATTATATATATATATATATATATATATATATATATATATATATATATATATATATATATATATATATATATATATATATATATATATATATATATATATATATATATATATATATATATATATAGGGTGGGGATACAGAAGAAAGACCCTTAAAATAAAAAGTCTAGGAAGGAATATGGGCCCTTGGATTTGATTTTAATCATAAAAAAAGCAGAGTGGCATTTATGTAATTTCCTAGAAAGTTTGAGGGTAAATCGGTCATTTCCACCCCCTAACAACTTCCTCCTTATTTTAGGGTAAAAACCCCCAGCCGTTACCTCGTTCTTTTATACTAGGTTTTCATTTCCGTCTCAAAAAAACACACACAAAAAAAAACGCACCAAACCCCAATCTGTTAAATCATTTTAATCGAGCAAATAATAGATCAAATCATCAAATCATCTATTCATCAAATTATCAAATCTTCAAATCCATTAGTGTAAGTGATTTTATAATCCATCTATTTTAATAGATTTGTTAAATTTTTGATTTTATATTAGATTTAATAATAGATTGATTTTGTAATTGATTTTATTTATTAATACATTTATTTAATGTATTGTTTATGCTGTTGCTAGTGGTGGTGATGCCGCGACGATAATTGGAGAAGTGGTGGGTAAGCGGTGGCTAGTGGTGGAGAGAAATATCGCCAGAAAACTCAGATAAATATATCATCTAGTATGTGATTTTAATTAAATTGATCTATTATTTATATATATTTTGCACTTAGTTTTTACATATTAGACTGTGATGCAGTATGTATATATTACATGTGGGCTAAATTATGTTACGTGTACTAGTTTTACACTTTGATGCACTTAGTTTTAGGCTGTGATGTTTAGAACATTTTTAGAAATAATAGATAAAAGTTTGTTTAGGACAGTTGCACACTAGTGTGTTTAAGACAGCAGGCTTTTTGCGGGCTTGATGCGGGCTTGATGCGGGGCTTGATGCGGGCTTGCAGCGGGCTTACTGCGGGCTTGCAGCCGGCTTGTAGTGACTGTACTAAACACCTTGTGTGGAACTGTCCTAAACACACTATTATATATTATTTATTAATCAAACTCAGAATATGGATATGATGCAGCACTTACTTTATGTATTGTAGAACATTAATGTAGTTATTGTGGTTTATGATGGTAGAATAGTTAAAAAACAATGAATTGATGCATTTTTTGTATAAAATTGATGCAACACTTTTTTTCTATTTTAGTTATATGTGCTCTCTTTTGATTTAATTATTCGTTGTGCTCTCACGTTTGATTGATGTTCAATTTGATCAGATTATTCATAAATTAGGGCTTCAGATCTGCTATCAAGCTGTCTTAGGGCGAAATTCCTAGCTTTGTTGTGCGTGTTTGATTGTGCATGACTTAGAAAATTTGTTTGTTATATGTTGTAAATTAATTAGATATTAGGGGGTGTTTGTTTAAGTTGTATTTGTGATGCGCATTTGTTTGTTATATGTTTAAATTTTGATAGATATAAGTTGATTTTGACAAGGGTTGATTTTGACAAATGTTGAACTAATTTGTCAAAAGAAATATATACAGTATCTATCTGATGAACAACTAGTCAAAAGAAATACTGCTACTCTTAGCGTAACTAACTCTATTTAACTTGACAGAATGAAATTCGCATACGCAGATAGGGTCAGACATTGAAAAAAGACTCATATATATTAGCTAGCCTCATTTGACTGCACTTCCACTAGTCATAAGCTTACTTCTTGAGAATTAATGATAAGCTCTTGTTTGCTTTAATGCCTTGTGATTTTGATAGAGTACTTGGTCAGTTGGTCAATTTGCATGCTTGGTTTTCTTCCAATGTACCAAAAGCATCCTTGGTTGTATCTGCTTGTATTATTGAACCCGCCTGCTTCTGATTTATATGCTAGATTATGTACTGAAGATAAGGGTGCTTATATATGATTTGATGTCCAATGTCAGAAGACTTGCAATATAATGCACCATTTTCATTCGTACATACTCTAACGTGTTTTTCCGCCTCAATCCAAGGCTCTAATTAGATAATCAAATACAACAGATCTAAGACTAACTAGAGGTATATTTTATATCACATAGTAATATAAAAAGAATTACTTTGACAAAACTAAAAACAACATGCAATGCACCAGATTAAGAAAATAAAAAGAGTTGCTTGTGATTTGCTGATCTGACATAGCTAAGCGTGCTGCTATGCGTCTGAAAGCAGGGTGTTTAAACTAAGAACAAAAGAGGAACAAATGCCTTTAGACCAAGCTTCAGTCATTTGCTGATCTGACAGCAGGGTGTTTAAACTAAGAACATGATGCAAACAAAACTTCTACACTGTTTAGCAGACCAAAAGAGGAACAAATGCCTTTAGACCAAGCTTTATTTTCTACACAATTAAGCAGATTGTTCCATTAGTTTTAACACCTACTAAATCTGTGAGATGCTTTTCAAAATACTAGTATATCCTTGATTGCAAGTTTGTTTCCAGTTATTTTTTATAAATATTATAATAAAGTGAGTTGCTATACCGTACATATTTAGCTTTCACCATGTGGTCGTTGAATGCTTACCGGCCTCACAATTTGCACAATTCTTTGCTTTGACTAGTTGATCCTTTGCACCAGTGATGATTATAAGAAATTGATGATTATAAGAAATCCTTGTTTTTTAATATCATAATGCAACTGCCTAGATTTTGTAAGTTATAATATTCAACGACCACATGTGAAATTTTGTGAATGAAATTTTGTGCTTTGATGCAGTTTTTATATGTGCTTTGATGCAGTTTTTATAAGTGCTTTGTAGCAACGTTAGTGAAATTTTGTGAATGAAATTTTGTGCTTTGATGCAGTTTTTATATCTGCTTTGTAGTAACGTTAGTGAAATTTTGTGAATGAAATTTTATGATTTGATGCAGTTTTTATATGTGCTTTGATGCAGTGTTTATATGTGCTTTGTAGCAACATTTGTGAAATTTTGTGAATGAAGTTTTTTGAATGAAATTGGTCTTTATCAGATGTGAAATGATTTTGTGCATTATGAGAATATATGTTGTGCATTATGAAATGATTGTGAATGAAATTGGTCGTTATCAGATGTGAAGTTGGTAGTTAACAGAATATATTTTGTGCATTCTAAGGTTAGATAAGTTTGTGTGATGATGTTTGTTTTTATTTATCTGAAATATCATTTTGATGCAGCTAATATTATACATTGATGCAGTTTTTATATGTGTTTGGTAGCAACGTTAGTGAAATTTTGTGAATTAAATTTTGTGCTTTGATGCAGTTTTTATATGTGCTTTGATGCAGTTTTTATATGTGTTTTGTAGCAATGTTAGTGAAATTTTGTGAATGAAATGTTAGTAAAATGGATATGATGCACTTACTTTATGTATTCTAAAAACATTGATGTAGTTATTGTGGTTTATGAGGTTATAATAGTTAAAAAAATAATGAATTGATGCTTTTTTTTGGTATAAAATTGATGCAACATTTTTTTTTCTATTTTAGTTATTATGCTACTTTTTTTTGCTATGACATATATGTGCTTTGTAGCAACGTTAGTGAATTCGGTATTATCAAGTTTAATGTTATTTTCTATATGAGGTTTTGTGAATGAAATTGGTTGCTATCAGGATCTGCATATGAGATTTTAAGAATGAAGTTTTCTGAATGAAATTGGTCGTTATCAGATATGAAATGATTTGATATGACCTGGTTCCAATCTGGTAGTTTAAATGTTTATATATAGTATTTAATATTAGACATTGATGCGGTTTTAATATGATGTTTTAGGATTAGTTTTTATATGAACTGTTAACAGTCTAAAAATGTCTTTGTCCATGATGTAGTTGATGTAATGGATTGATGCAGGAGACAATTGGTTGGTAGTGGTTAGAAATGGTGAGGATGAATTTGAAGGATTTTTCTCCCTCAGGTAAATATTATTGAAAACCCTAATTATTTTTATTTTTTATTTTATGTTTATTAAATACTTATACAAAATTTAATTTAATTGATTTAGTAAAAAGAAAAAGTGCTAGACTGTGGTTGAAAAAAAAGTATTTTATGGTAATCATAAAGAAAAGTCGCCAGAAAACTCGATAACTGTATCATCTAGTGAGTGATTTTGTTAAAACTGATCTATGATTTATATTTATTTTGCAATTAGTTTTTATATGGTAGACTCTTATGAAGTATTTGTATGATATATGTTGGCTAAATTATGTTAAGTGTACTAGTTATGCAATGTTTTGCAATTAGTTTTTATATGGTCTTGCTGCAGTCTTGATGCAGGCTTGATGCGGGCTTGCTGCAGGCTTGCTGCGTGATTTCTGCGTGCTTGCTGCATGCTTGCTGCGTGCTTGCAGCGGGCTTGCTGCGGGCTTGCAGCGGCTTACGATTTTTTAAGATTGTATAACTTTATTCAGATCGTATAACTTTAATGTAGTGTTTTTATATGTGTTTTGTAGCAACGTTAGAAAAATTTGTGAGTGAAATTTTTTGTATTAAACTTTTTGTCGTCTGGTCGATTAATCTGAACAGAAAGACGATTTGTTTGGTCAAGGTCGCTGATATGTATGGCTAAGTTTAGTGGCTGAATCTAGTTAAACATTGTACATTTTTCAGCCTTGAATTAGACGCGTGTTTCAGTTAGATTTACTGCATTTTAAACATTATGTTTGCTTGAGATGGAATGTTTAGTTCTGGCTATTAGAAACTTGTTCTGGTGTATCAGATGATGGTTAGAATTGGTAAACGTCAACCATACATCTGTTCTCGTCTATGAAGTAGAATTAAACTAGCATATGATCCGTAGCCAGTCTCATGAGGTTCCATGATAATATGATACGATGTAAACCTGTGTATAATGGGTCTTCATTTGTTAAGAGCATGGTTATAGTCTATCAATCAGGTTTGAGCTTTGTTTAAAAAGCTAGAGAACTCCCACTGCTAAGGCAGGACTATTTTACTTAGTATCAAACACCTTGTGTGATGTGTATTGCTTAAGGCTCGAACCACTAAAATTACTGTAATGGATACACTAAAAATGTGATGGTTTTTAATTTTTTTAGTTTTTAGGTACCATGAACTCCTCTGTGTATGAAATATCATATATGTATTTTTTTAATGTAGTTTTTGTAATGAAGTAATGCAACAAGTACTTGTATGTGAAGTATAAGGTTAGTTTAGGATACATTCATTGTGTTTTAGGTGTCGAAAAGTGCATGTTTGCTTGTGTACTTGACATAGTGGTTGTCATGACGTAATACAGTAGTACTCGTTTGTACAATATAAAGTTAGATTTGGTTATTCGTAGTGTGGTTTAGTTATAAAAAGAGTGTATATGTTTGTTTATTTGATGCAGTTTTTGTAATGTAGTAATGTAGTAAGTACTTGTATGTAAAGTATAAGGTCATATTAGGATACACTCATTGTGTTTTAGGTGTCGAAAAGTGTCTGTTTGTTTATGTGTTTATGTGCTTGATGCAGTTTATGTCATGAAGTAATGCAGTAAGTCGTTTGTATAATATAACATTCGATTTGGTTACGTGAAGTGGTGTATAAGGTTCGATTAGGTCATGTGTAGGTGGAATTATATGTCGAAATGTGATTGCTTAGGTGGTTGTATGAACTATGCAATTGGTTTTGAACTGTGATGTAATATATTAGGATGAATAAGCGTAGGTATGCTATGCGTGAAACTTCTTTGTATTTGGTTGGTTGTTTAATGCGGTTATTTTTATATTGTGATACAGTTTACTGGGTTTTTGATGCAGTTATTTGGTTGCTTAATATTGTTGTTTTAAAACACACTTTGTTTTAAACTATAGTTTAGTTGTTCAATCCAGTTTTTTTATATTGTAACATCAAAATGCCAAGTTTAATCTAGTAGAACAGATTCACATTTTAGTTGTCAAAAAGTTTATGTTTGTGTGTGTGTGTGTGTGTGTGTTTATGTGCTATTACTCTAGTTGTTAGTTTTTGTAATAAAATGATGCAATAGGGAATAGCGTGTGGCGTATGAGTCTGGGTTCATTTACTCACAGATCTTTTAGTTCTCGAAAAATGTATTTTGCCATGTTTATGTGCTATTAATGCAGTTGGTTTAATGGAGTAATGCAATTGATATAATGAAGTAATACAGGTAGTCTAATGAAGTAATACAACATACACTTGTCCATGGTATTTAATGTTAGCTTACATTAGTATGCTTGTAGTGTGTTTGACATGTCGAAAAGTGTTTGTTTTTTTAGTAAAAGGATTATGCATTTGATCTGATGAAGTGATGCACTAGGTTATGTTTTGTGACAAAGAATGTTCGACGAAGATACTTATGTCTTCATTATGTGAATATGTAGTTGATGCAGTTTATGTCTTCATTATGTGTTTATGTGCTTGATGCAGTTTATGTCATGAAGTAATGTAGTAAGTACTTGTTTGTATAATATAAGATTCGATTTGGTTACGTGAAGTGGTGTATAAGGTTTGATTAGGTCATGTGTAGGTGGAATTATATGTCGAAATGTGATTGCTTAGGTGGTTGTATGAATGAAATTGTGTGAATGATATTTTGTGCTGTGATTCAGTTTTTATATGTGTTTTGTAGCAACGTTAGAAAAATTTTGTGAGTGAATTTTTTTGTATGAAATTTTGGGATTTGATGCAGTTTTTATATGTGCTTTGATGCAGTTTTAACATGTGCTTCGTAGTAACGTTAGTGGAATTTTGTGAATGAAATTTTGTTAATTTACGAACATACATTATTGTTTAGGTATGATTCGGCTTGAGAGTTTGGTGAAATAGGATTAAACTTGCCTGTTTTTGACTGTGGTTAAAAAATGGATAATATATATAGTTACTCACTAGCTTTGGTATGACATATCTGCTCTTTAAAGCTCCATATAAACGACATCTTAAGCCTGTTTGCTCTTCAAGGTAGTTATCACCATGATTCCTCGTTCTCGTGAACATGATCTTCTTTCCTAATAATTGAATCCAATATGCATTAGCATCTTTTAGTTTATCCTTTTTAGTAAAGTACCTCATAATTTGGCATTCATATTCGCTTTTTATGGTATTGATTATATTGGTATCAATCAAAGACCGAATGCGAAGGTCAAAATTTGAGCTATTTACATAAAAAAGGCTAAACGAAAGGAAGTTGGTCCATATTGGATTCAATTATTAAGGAAAAAGATGATGTTCACGAGAAAGAGAAATCCTGGCCATAGCTACCTTGAAGAGCAAACTGTCTTAATATGTTGTTTATGTGGAGCTTTAAAAGAGCAGACATGGGATACCAAAGCTAGTGAGTAACTATATATATTTAATTTTTGGATTTGTAATGTATTTGTGTTTGATTTAATGTCATTTTTGATTTTTTAAAATTGTATATCTTTATTCAGATTATATAACTTTAATGTAGTGTTTGCATTGAATTAATGTAGTTTACGATTATCAACGGGTCTGAGAATAATATACAAAAGGCGGCAGATTTGTTTAGATGTATGAATTGTGTGTTTGTTTGAGCGCATTTGTAAAATTTTAATGCAGTGTAAAAAACTTTGAGAGCAAATATGTCGTTTATGTTGAATTCAAAACTTTGAGAGCAAATATGTGTTACCGAAGCTAGTGAGTAGCTATGTTATCCTTGTTTATTATTGAAGATATAAGTCACTCATGCAGTAAACTTTGATTGTGTATAAGTCACTGATGAGAAGTTAGATTATGTATAAATCACTCATTTATTTTAATTTGTTGAATGTGATAATAGCTAACCGTGTGAATTTATTGTCTTACAGGTAGTAATGATAATGAAGCGGATCAAAATGACGAGATAGCAAGCACAAGATCATCAAAAAGGCAAAAAGTTTGTTCAACCAAACTTGTCGGTACGCGAAATCATGCCCAGGGAGACGAACCCGAAGAAAGTAGCCATCGGGAAAAAAAGAAAAAGAGCCAAAATTCGGATGGAAATGATTTACCTGATCAAAATCCACCAGAATCAGATGATATTCAGAATACTCCGAAGCAGGCGAAAAAGAGAAAAGGTTTTTCTTTAATACATTTGAATTTAAGTTTTGATGCCGTAGTGGTCAGATGTTTTAAAGGACAGCTAAACGTAGATTGCGTTATATACGAAAACGTAGGTTATGGTGTCTAACGAAATTTTTTAGAATTATTCAGGGAACATCATTTTGATAGAAGATAATTTAAATTGTAATGTACTGGTCTGTTTTGTTTAGTGTAGTTTGTGTTATTTGCGGAAATGTGTTTATAATGCAATATGTGTTTGTTTGCTAGGTTGTTTGCTTAATGCACTTAAATATACGTTATGATGCAGTATGTGGCAATCATGTGTAAATATGAGTTAGGCTACTAGGTTAAATGTGTTCTTATGTTAGGTTGTTTGCTAAATGCAAAATTCTTTCTTAGCATTATTTATGATATGTTTTTTTTAGTTGTGTACTTGATATCGCTATTTGTATAGGTGTGATACAGTTACTTTTACTGTGATGCACTTAATTTTATTCTTTGATGCAGCAGCAAAAACTATGAGTGATGCATTAGTTTAAACTAAAATTTAAATCTACGTTTGTGTTTCATTAGTTTGGTATGATGTATTTAATTTTTGCATTATGTACAGTAGGTTTGTTTTAGTTTTGTACTTTATGTACTGGTGTGATGCACTTAGTTTTATTCTTTGATGCAACAACAAAAACTGTGAGTGATGCATTAGTTTAAACTGAAATTTAAATCTACGTTTGTGTTTCATTAGTTTGGTATGATGTATTTAATTTTTGCATTATGTACAGTAGGTTTGTTTTATTTTTGTACTTGATGTACTGGTGTGATGCACTTAATTTTATTCTTTGATGCAACAGCAAAAACTGTGAGTGATGCATTAGTTTAAACTGAAATTTAAATCTATGTTTGTGTTTCATTACTTTGGTATGATGTATTTAATTTTTGCATTATGTAAAGTAGGTTTGTTTAGTTTTGTACTTGATGTACTGGTGTGATGCACTTAATTTTATTCTTTGATGCAGCAACAAAAACTGTGAGTGATGCTCCGTCACCTGTTGATGTGAATAAGTTGAAGGGTAAAATATTAAGTCTTGGAAACGACATAGATGTTGTTGGGAAAATGGCAAAGAAAGGTACTGAAGTGGGTGTAGAAAAGTTGGTTGGGAGAAAGAAACTGGCAAAGGGGAATAAAGGTATTCACGATAGTCAAATAGTCGTTGTAAAAAAGAAAGTTGCTATTAAAGGAAAAAAGAAGGTTAGTGATGATGATGTTATGGAGCAAGATCCTCTATCGATTGATGTTGGAAATATGGATTTTGATGGTGAAAAAAAGGTTACTTTTCCTAATATTAGTTCAAGAATATCTTATAATCAATTGAAGCTTGTATTGGAATCTTTAACAAACGCCCAGGTTGAGACTATAAAAGAAATGGGTTTGGGAGAATATTATAATAATTTTGATTACCCTTCCATTCCATCAAAGCTTTCGTACTGGGTTGCGTTTAACTTTGATTGTGATACGGACACAATACACATGGATGATGGAAGACAGATTAAGGTCACAAAGGAGTTAATTCATGAAATGCTTGGAATACCCATGGGAGATAAAGAAGTGATTGCTCTTCGAGCTACAACGACAGAAGACAAAACAACAACGGATTGGAGAGCTACAACTCCATGGGGAGGGGATAAAGCGCCAAGGCCTCATATATCTATAGTTGTTGATCATGTTTGTAAAATGATAACAACGGGTTGGGAGTTCAAAGTTAAATTTTTAGTGGTGTTTTTAAATATTGTGGCTGGGGGTAATAAGGATGGCACAATCAATCAAAGGTTCTTACCTACATTAAGAGATATTGAAGATTTTCAAAACTATGATTGGTCAGGATATGCTTTAGAATGCATTCGGTCAAGAGTTAAGACATGGAAAACAAGTCCAGGAGGTTATTTCAGTGCTTCTAAACTTCTTTTGGCGGTACGTTTTTTTAATGCTTCTAAACTTCTTAGTATGTTTAACCTTATTTTCGCAGCATCAATACCTTTTTTCACTGCATCATATATAAGATAAAACATAACAGTTATTCCGTATATTAAATGCATCATTTCCTATATTAACTGCATCACTTCCTTTTTTTGTAGCTACTATACTGCAGCTCCACAATCTCACCAACTATAACTGTGGAAAGAACATCACCTGTTTTCAAAGGATGGAACACCGAGTTGTTGAAAAGAGAAAGAAGAAATGGATGTTATGAAAGGTTTCGGGAAATTTCCAATCTTGGAAGGTTACGAGTTCTTCCCCCCAAGCAGAAGGTTGACAAGACAAAGAAAAATAAAAATATTGGAAACACAAGTCAACCAGACGAGGATCTTATACAGTTTAGATTAAAAACAAGTCACGTAAAAACTAAGTTTCATTTGCTGCTGTAACATAGGGTGATATGTTTAAATAATTTGACAGTTTTGATATTTTGCGAGTTAACATACCACTTCAAGCTCTATGTCTTATTTTGATGCATTTGATATTTTGCGAGTTAACATACCACTTCAAGTTCTATGTCTTAATTTGACAGTTTTTAAAACTCTTAAGAACTGCATCATAGTTATTATTCACTGCATCATAATGTATTTTTTAAAAGATCATGCAGGAAATGAGGGATAGCTTGAATGCCTCACTGTCAACGATTAAGGAAGTGTTTGACAGTAACAAACAGAAGCTTAAGATTGCTTTCGAAGAATACCCACATGATGAAGAATTTAAGACGTTTGAAGAAAAAAGTAAATCATTTTTTAAAGACTTGTATGAAGGCATGTCTGATGGGGCGAATCACAGTACCGAGAATGATAAGAGTGCTGATGCCGTGAAAGCTACTCAGAATGATGGTGCAACTGATGCTACTCAGAATGATGGTCCAACTGCATTTGATTTGCAAAAAATTGATGTGGCGAATAAGAATGTCGATGCTATGACCAATGTCCAGATTGATGGTGGGAAGACCAATGATAATATCTCGCTTAGTTCAATGGAGGAAGGAAATTCTACCCCAAACTCAACACCAGAAATGACGAGAATGACAAGGTCAAATTCCACAATAAAGGACATCAACAGAAGGAGTAGCAGCATCGCCCACTAAAGGAGCAGCAGCATCACCTGCATCACCTGCTAATAAAAAGGAAGTGGGGAACAAGGGGCCAAAAGCAAAAACATCAACCAAAGGAGCAGCATCATCAACAAAAGGAGCAGCAACATCATCACCCGCTAAAAAATTAGAAGTGGGGAAAAAGAAATCCCCTAAAAGTAAATAAACGCTAACACTTCTCTTACTTTTGTATAATATTTATTATCTAGGATCGTATATTTTGAATTCAGCTTTTGAATGTCTGTAATATAACTAGAAGAAAACTTAAAACTCGTATCTCCTATTTTGGGTTTAATGTGAATAGTAATTATGTTTAATGCTACAATTCGGCCGCCTCATAAGGTTTATTTAACTAGTAATAAACTAAACTATAATGCAGTTAACATTATAGTCTATACTAGTTAAAGAACATAATGCAAACTGGTTTATAAAGAAAATTTCAATCAAGTATTTTTAAAAAGTTTGATTCTTTATTAACAGATTGTGCAAATCCTGAAATATGTGATGAAATATACAATAAAGATGGAGCTATCGTCATTTATGATGATTCATTCCTTGAATATCAATCGCAAACGCTACTCGTTGATAGTGAGGAAGAAGTGTTTCACGCTGACATGGACCCAGAGATGGATACAGAAGTTGGAATTGAAGACAATGAAATGCAAGGTAAAACCTTTTTATCTTGTCTTTTTATCTTGTCGATTAATTCCACTGCATCATAGCATTATAGTCTATACTAGTTAAAGAACATAATGCAAGACAATGAAATGCAAGGTGGAATGAAAACCCTTTTTATCTTGTCTTTTTATCTTGTCGATTAGTTCCACTGCATCATAGCATTATAGTCTATACTAGTTAAAGAACATAATGCAAACTGGTTTATAAAGAAAATTTCAATCAAGTATTTTTAAAAAGTTTGATTCTTTATTAACAGATTGTGCAAATCCTGAAATATGCGATGAAATATACAATAAAGATGGAGCTATCGTCAATTATGATGATTCATTCCTTGAATATCAATCGCAAACGCTACTCTTTGATAGTGAGGAAGAAGTGTTTCATGCTGACATGGATACAGAAGTTGGAATGGAAGACAATGAAATGCAAGGTGGAATGGAAATCATGGGAGCAGATAAAAGTAAAATTACAAAAACCCTTTTTATCTTGTCGATTAATTCCACAGCATCATAGTGTTTTATCATAGTAATGCACTGGAGTTTGGGTTCTCATTACAATTCACTGCATGACTAGTTAACAAAACAATATGATGTAGTAAAACTGTATCTATGATGCATTAAAAACAAGTTATACTGTTTTCCCAAACAAAAAAAATTGTTTAATTTTATTCTTTTTATATTGTCTATAAATTTCACTACATCATTGTGTTTTTAGATTAGTAATGCACTGGAGTGTGAACTATCATTAAAGATTAATGCATGACTAGTTACCAAAATACATGATGCAGTTAAATGTAACTATGATGCAGTAACAAACAAGTTTTTCTATTTTTTCAAAAAAACTATTGTTTATTTTGATTGTTTTAATTACAGGTTCTAAAATTTTCAAAGAAGCTAACTTTCCTTCAATTGGAATTGAAGAAATCAACAGTTTAGTGACCAACTTTGACTTACCTTCTATCGAAGAAGTAAACAAACAGCTTTTGGAATACTCGGTTATGAAACTACCTTTCTTAGCTGAAGTCGAAGACAACATGCCAAAAAGTTTCTTATTCGAAGATGCACCAAAATCTCCCCAAATTCAAAAAGTCCAAATTATTAAACCTTTTCATAGTATGAAGTTGAGGTTACCGAAAAACTACACAAGAACTTTAAAAGGAAATACACCATTGAGTGAACAACCTATTGTCGAACAACATGAAAAATATACGGATGTTCCGCTATCAGCCGAAATTCTAACCGAACCAAAGACTACAAAATTTGATGCTATAAGGGAGAAATTAATGAAAAAGGATGTCGGGAAGTTAGGTGCTAAAGGAAACATAGAGGGAGATATGTTAGCTGAAATTCGTCTAAGACAAGAGATTGGTAAAAGAGGAAGATCTAACAAAGAACAAGCTAAAGAAACAGCCGTGGAAGATGAAAATGTTGGGAAGGAGGTCTCTAAAAAGACACAGGCTAAAAAACAAGTGCTTAAAAATCTTGGTAGAAAGCAAAGTGACACTCAATTGTCAAAAGAGAATGAAAAGAAATCTAAGATAGAAAAAGCTAAGTCGCTACCTGCAAAAAGCAAAAGGATAGAAGAAAATGAAATATATATGCACGCATCACCCATTAGTTGCATTGCTCCACCGGATGATATTGAAAATGATAAACGTGAAGTAAAGCTGCCTCCTGCTTTAACTTCGCCATTTTATCAACGGAAAATCGTATTGGGGCAACCACTAACTGAAGAGGGGAAAAAATTAGCAGAATACATATGGGGCAATAAGACACCCGAATCGTAAGTTCTAAACTACTGCATCATATTAAAAACATTACTTTTCACTGCATCACTTTTCAAATGTTCACTGCATCATATATTTATATAACTGCATCAATTCCTTATGTTACTACATCAAGTATTATTATCATAGCATTATTTATAAATGTTCTCTGTATGAATTTTAATTATTTTCTATGCATCTCGTAAGTTCTAAACTACTGCATCATATTAAAAACATCACTTTTCACTGCATCACTTTTCAAATGTCCACTGCATCATATATTTATATAATTGCATCAATTCCTTATGTCACTGCATCAAGTATTATTATCATAGCATTATTTATAAATGTTCTCTGTATGAATTTTAATTATTTTCTATGCATCAAACATTTTTATCACTGCATCACATATTTTTATCAATGCATCACTTCCTTGCTTTAATGCATCAGAGATAGATAACCCATGTTTATATCAAAATGTACAGGGAGTTTATTTACCAGACCAAAAAAGGAGTTGGTGTAGAAGGCGTTTTTTTCTTGAGCCTATACCCTGAGATACAAATTGCGTCACTCATACTAGACTTATGGTCTTTTGTATTAAATCATGAGGAACAACATCGAGACAAACTTTCGGGCAATGGAAATGTATATTGTGATACGGGGATGCTTGTAAGTAATTCTAATATATAACTTATTTATTTTTGAATTATAAATTTTGTTATCATTAGTAATCATTTGACGTTAACTAAAACAGAATAACTATGTTGTTGAGTCGGGGAAGAATGTGCAAGAAAGGATGAAAGTTTTTGATGAAAATATTCAAAAAGTTTTAACTCAAGCAAAACGGAAGGATTTTCTTGACGTCGACTTGGTAAGTATATTTATTATGAGAATTAAATGATTGTATTTGTGAGATTGTTTATAATAAATTTAAATAATTATAATAAATATATACAGGTATTTTTTCCTTGTGTAAAGATGACGAAAGATACTTCGTCAAACCATTTCTATATCATTTGTTTTAATTTGAAGACTGCTGAGATCGACATCATAGACAACATAGATAACGACATTGATAATATAGAAAAGCGATATGGTGCTTTCCCATTTGCCCTCGTAAGTCTCATACTTAATGCTTTATTGTGCTATGGTGCTATTTTTACAGTCCTATACCATATGAATAATATTGATAATATTACTGCATCATAGTATTAAAAAAACTGCATTACAATGTCATAATTGTTTATTTAAATTTACACAGATTGATTCCTTTACAAATTACCTGGAGAGACATAGACACCTAAAACACAATTCCATTTTGGTTGCTGAACCTAACATTGTTGATTTTAATTGGAAAACAAAATACAACGGTGTCGATTGCGGGGTATTTGTTATGCGGCATTTGGAAACATATATTGGAAGAGGAAACTTCTTACAACCATTGAAGAAAGAAGGACCACCTTAGAAAACACAACTAAAGATGCTTCGTGCAAAGTACATGGCCAAAATCCTTCTAATGGATTTTAACATCAAAAAAGGAAAGTTGTTAAAGGACGCACAAGCATACTTCATGAAAAAGCCAGAAATTTCAAAGCTTATAACGGATGCTGATGTTAGATTTGATAAAGCTTTGTGGAAGAAATTTAGTGCTACCGTAAGCAAGACAATTGATGAATAAAGAGCTGCATCAAATTGTCATCGTCAATTGTCATCGTCAATTTCAATACTACCCTAGGAAGACAACTGTTAACTAAAAAGCTTGTTTTATTACTCTTTAATTGAAGTACTCATTGTGTTTTTTACAAACTACTTGTAAACATGAAGATTTTTACACAATTTTATTCACTTGTTAGTGTATGTTACTATTTGTTGAAATTCAATGATTGTTTTTTTTAACATATGAAATTAAAAAATATATATACTTCACTGCATCAAAATATATCTGTTATGCAAAATTTACTGCATCAAAATGCCACTATGTTAAAAAGGTGTAAAACTGCTATGTAAAAAAGTAACAGCATCAATATGTGAAAAATAGCTGCATCAAATTGTCATTGAGACTCAAATCTCATTAAACTGAGTAGCATTAGGTGCCCAGACCTTACCCTTTGCATCAGTAATCATAATAAACAAGCCAAATCAGGTCACCATTTCATCAGTTGGTTTTCTAGTTCTGTCAGAGAACGATTGCATAGTATATCGGACGACTCATTATTTTCTTATTTTCATCACTCTAGCATTTTACTTAATCTGGTCAGGTTTTTGTTCATAAATAGCTTAATTCTTGTTGATTTCATTTTTAATTTGTGTTTGTGGATTGTTTTACGCCTGGGTATTCAGTTTTTACAAAAAAAAAATTTAAAAAAAAGTTTTACCTAAAAAGACGTGGCCAGGACTCGAACCTGCGCCACTCCTCTCACAACACAACACACATACCGCTCTGCCCGTGGGTCTTTTACTGATATACTTTCAATTCAAACTCTATTTAAGGCGGTTTTGTTCTGATTATTAATAATCAGGTCACGTTTTTTATTTTAAATAGCTTAATTCTTGTTGATTTCATTTTTAATTTGTGTTCGTGGATTGTTTTAAGCTTGGGTATTCAGTTTTTTTTATAAAAAAAAAAGTTTTACCAAAAAGGACGTGGCCAGGACTCGAACCTGCGCCACTCCTCTCACAACACAACACACATACCGCTCTGCCCTTGGGTCTTTTACTGATATACTTTCAATTCAGACTATATTTAACACGGTTTTGTTCTGCTTATTAATAATCAATTCGAGATTTATAAGCTCATTTCAAGCTTATTTGTTAAGCAAACGTCAAGCTTTTCACTTTTCCTTTGTTATTCTAGTAGTTTAGGACTTTTTGGTACTAAGTTTTTATTTTTCACGTTTTTCAATTATTTTTTATAATTATTTTAACACCCGTTTTTTATAAAATAGTTTAAAAATAGATTAATTAGGTTTAAAAATTTACAAAAATTATTTTTAGGTTTTATATAAATAGATTTAGGTAAAAAATGCCACTATGTAAAAAAGGTGTACTTAAACTGCTATGTAAAAAGTAACTGCATCAATATGAGAAAGTAATTGCATCAATATGCAAAAGTATCTGTCACAATTATTCAAAGTAGGTAAACAAGTATATAAAAGCAACTGCATCAATATGTAA
This sequence comes from Glebionis coronaria, assembly GCA_025667525.1. Lineage (NCBI taxonomy): Eukaryota > Viridiplantae > Streptophyta > Magnoliopsida > Asterales > Asteraceae > Glebionis > Glebionis coronaria. The sequence goes on from JANFOE010000213.1 coordinate 16,864, forward strand.
ACAATAGTTGCATCAATATGTAAAAAGTAGCTGCATCAATATGTAAAAAGTAGCTGCATCAATATGTAAAAAGTAGCTGCATCAAATTGTCATCATCAATTTCTCCTAGATCTGAGACCAGTTCTTGTCGCCGACGCCTCCTGAGATGTTTTCTTGATTTTTTCAGATGGTTGCATTCTTTCGTTTGTACATGTTCTGGAATTATGACCTTCTTTATTCCCGCATTTACTACATGTCCTCCGCTTGTCGCTTGATTTAGCTGCTTCTTTTTCAATCTCAGCTTTTGACTTCCACCTCGTATGAACACCGATCCTTTATTTGAGCTCACGTCTGAATTATTTATAACATTTGAAGTTGAGGTTGGCTCCTTCACACCAAGCATTGCACTAATAATATCTTTCGAGTTAAGTTTTGGAACCGTTGGAACATCGATTTTAGCTTTATTCAACAACTTCATCATTTGCTCCTTATAAATCTTCAACATGCCAATGTCATGAACCAAGCGATCAATCGTAGATTCAAATCTCTCGTACAAATCAAAAACCTCACTTTGCAAAACCGAATCTGACCCACTGACTGTCCTAACTGTAGTGTTGAAAGGCTTAGCATCCATTGACCACCTTTTCTTCAAGTATTTCCGAGGAAACTCTTTCACATTGTTCATTCTCAACACGTAAAAAATGTGCCTACAAAGAAGACCATATGACTCGTAGTGTTTACAGCTACATTGAACTTCCATTTCAGATTTACAAAACTCCACCTGCATAACAGTTTTTAAAAATATTAAAATTTAAAAACACACTGCATCAGTGCTAAAAACTTACTGCATTATAGTTATAAACAATATAAGAACACATACCTGATAAACAACAAAGTTATTTTCACCCCTGATTTTGTTCTCAGCTTGCATATCACGGATTGAATATCTCTCACCATTATCAACTTGGGCAACATTTATCGACATGCAATGGGAATAAGAAGCATATATCTCATTTTGAACTTCCAAGAATATAGTTCGAGTATAAAGAGTACTTGCTTCTTTTTCAATCTGAAGATCAGTTTTAAGTTTAGGATTCTTATATCTTGAATCGTGATCGTTCTTACGCTCGATATACCTCTGGTACTCGATAGTCGTCTCATAATGACTAAGAAATTCAACAAGTGTCAAATATTTACTTTTCCATTTACCAAAGAAATGGTTCTCGCTTTCGGACCTAGAGGTGGTACGCATGAGGCCTGCCATAAGCACATCACGCAAGTATGCCGGGATCCAGCTTTCCCGTAGGTCAAACATATCTTGTAACCATTTGTTATCACCAAGTTGGAGATCCTCAATCATACGTTCCCACTCTGCTTCAAATTCAAAAGGCAAAATCTGATCGCTCCAAACTATATCACATATACGCCGTTTGAAATTTGACTTGACCACACGTGGGCTTCTATCCACTTAGTCAAACCCACTTTGTCTGAGTCAACGTGGTAGAAACTTTGGTTTCTCTGTCTCCTTTTCTTTATATAACACTCAAAAAAGAAAAAACAAAATCTGGCTCTCTCTCTCCTCACTACCTCCGTCCCATTTTCCTTCTCCTCAAACAGTAAACTACCAATTCCTTTTCTCTTAGTTATATCCGCCCTCTATTTGTCCAATCTAAACCTAACCCAATCAGAAATCCTCCATCTTCAAAATAAAATAACCTGATCTATAAACCAAATCAGTGAACGTGCATCGAAGAATGAAATGACCTAATCATTCAATATGGGCTTCAAGATCAATAAGCTTGGTCTCGGGTAGGTTTGATATTCTTGTTTTTCGTTTTTGATCGATGAGAGTTTTTGTGTAAGACTGAGATCTTTTTTTATGTGTGGGTTCGAGTCTGATTTGGGTGAGTCTGTGTTCGAGTGATGAGTCTATGTGAGGATCTTTGGTGAGGGTGAGGGTGGTGTGAGTCTGTGGTGAGAGTAGAGTCGAGTGTGATGTTTGTTGTGTTTTGGTTTTGAGTCAAGAGTGTGAGTCAAAAGTTGAGGTCAGTCGACAAAACGAAAGAGTGAGTCGAGTGTCTTGTTGTAACAGTTGAGATGTGAGGTAGTTTGGTGTTCGGGTCAAAATGGTGAGACGAGGGTGAGTTGTTAAGTGAAGTCTGTGTTGGTTTTGTGTCGAGAGTGCATTGTTTGTTGGAGTTTAAAGTGGAGTCGAGGGTCTTGATGTGAGTGTTTGGGTGTGGTCGAATTGAGTCGAGGGAGTGTTGGGTAATGAGATGAGAATGGATGTTGGAGTCGAGGGAGTCCCTAAGTTTTTCAGTCGAGTATTGGATAGACGAGGGTGTGGGTTTCAGAGTCGAGTCGAGTCGTTTTTGTTGAGTCAAGTCTATGTTTTTGGTTTGGTCTAAGTCAGATGAGACAAGTTATATTTCCATCACCATCGCAATATGCAAAAATAAATAAAATTCCATCGCAATGTTTGAAATATTTTCCATCGCAATGTTCAGCAACCAAGTCTATCGCAATATCAGCAAACATCCATCGTAATGTGTAGAAAAATTTTGGGCAGAGTTTCGTCTCACTTTTCCTTAAACCCGTCGCAATCACGATCGCAAAGTGCGATCGGAATACGCGTCGGAATAATGTAATCAGAAAACGTGATCGCAAAGTAGAACCTTTCGGTTATTGCGATCGATATGTCAAAGTACAAACCTGGTGATGTTACAATCGGAAAACTTATCTGAAACAGGCAACTTTTTATCGGAATAGGACGAAAACTTATGCATGCATCGGAATAACCATCTAATTACAAAACCCCTTTTTTTTATACTTAAATTTTGAGAAAAAGACAAAACAGAAAAGATGAAAAACTGGATAAAAGGAAAGACAAAAGAGAAAAACTTTTTATCGAAAATTGATAAAAATAGATGAATCGATAAAAAAACAGAAACTTTTTATAGAGATTTTGAAATTGGAGAAAAATATAAGAATTTTTAGTAGAAAAATTTAGTAGAAAATTTTTTATAATACTTTATCAAATATTATATAAAGATAATTTTTAAAGAAAGAAAAAAAGAAAAAATAGACGAAAGAAAGAAACTTGTAAAAAGGAGAAAAATTTATCACCAAATCAAAAGATAAAACGTGCTAATCCGAAGAATCAACCATGCTCTTGATACCAATTATAGGATCGATGTTTTCTAAGGATTTAGCATTGTGTGGATTATCTATTGAATGGATGATAAATGAGAAACTTAGAGAGAGAAAGAAGAGAGATAAAGGAGAGGATGATGAAGAAAGATGAAATATGATTATGTGAAAGTGGAAGTGAACCAACAACCCCTCCTAACATGCTAGGAGGGGGGTTTATATAGCCCACCCTACATGTGGGCTATATGGGCTATATTGGATCACGAGCCCAATATCATTGGAGTGACCGATCCTTTCTAAATACATAAAAACGTATTTCCAACATAAAACTACTGCATTAAAGTTAAATATAGTGCATTAATATGAAAAATTTCCAAACAACTCTAGCTCTAAAAACATGACTTTAAAAAATACTGCATCACGGTGTAAAAGATAGTGCATTAATTTGGAAAAAACAAATAAACAGTAATAGATACTTTAAGAAACCAAAACAATTTTCCATGTTGATCACTGAGTCGCTTAAAACGTGCACGAGAAACAAAGGCAAAAAAAGGTAAACTAGCATAGTAATGTTTTACAACAGACAAGTGAGAACATACCTTTGTAACCAACTTTTGCATGATATGCCACATACAAAAACGGTGTATAGTATTTGGGAAGTATTCTGGTACTACGATCTTTATAGACGGGTCCTGATCGGTAATTACAACTTGTGGATCTGTACCAAACGCCTTTTTGAATTGTTCAAGTAGCCATTGGTAAGCACCAACCGATTCATCAGATAGTAAACCCGCAGCGAAGGTTATACAGCGGTTGTGATGATTAATGTCGGTAAAAGGGACGAACACCATCTTGTACCTACATTTTAATATACAAAGAAATAAACTAAAATACTAAATAAAGCTGTAAAACACGATTAAATTTTTTGATAGAGAATTAAGATAGAATATACTTGTTAGAACGAAAAGTAGCATCAAATGAGACGATATCACCGAAAACACCATAGTCCTTAATTGCTTGCTCATCAGCCCAAAAAAGACCAACCAATTTATCGTCAACACCTAAAAAAATTTTTTTAATAAGAAACTAATAAAAAATAAAATGTTGTATGAACTGCATCAAAACACAAAAATGAACTGCATTACCTGTTTTGTATTCAACATAGAATCCTAGCGAATGCAACTTTTTGCTCAAAAGTTTCTCAACGGCCATCTGTGCATCACGATCACGAAGAAACAAGTTCACTTTCTTCTTCAAATTCTTACAGTCAACCACTGTAGCTCCAATTCGATCGAAACCACCACACAACTGTTTCAACAATTTAAACCCCGTAGAAGGACCAAAATTAGCATTAGAAGCCTGAAACAAAAAATGTTGCTTTGTGAATCCCAATTCCCGAGAACTCTTCATGAATATCATATCCTTTTCGGCTACCAGAGGATGGTTGTGTCCTTCTATAAAAGTGTACACTCTATAAAGACCTCCTGGAATCTTCTTAATACGAATTTTAGCCAAACAACCACATCTACTAGAGCCTCGATTCCTTGTCTGCTTTACTTCAACATTCTCATCCATAGTAAAGTCACTAACGTCAGATATAACCTCCTTAGGCTTATTAGCAGCCTCTTTAGGTTCAGGATTGATACCTTCTTTTGAACATATAAACCACTTCAAGCTTGGTGGTTCACCATCTTTAGGTTTATAATGCCCACCCTTTCTAACATCAAAACCGGCCCTTTTAACATAATCCTTACAGAAATCATAAGCTTGATCAATAGACACAAACTTAGCACCTTCCAAAGGTACAACGCCAATATCTTTATCTGGAAACCACGTCCTGTTTCCATCATCATCACAAGTATAATAGCCAACATGATCCTTGACATGAACAATCTCAAAATCTGTATGTTTAAAAACAAAATGAATAGTTAATGCATCAATGATATAAATTAAGTGCATCACAGTATAAACTTCTACACATAACATAATTTAGCCTAAACGTAACCTACACATAATCAACAACTATAAAGCCCGTTGGAAACTTTTTTGGAACAGTGGCTTATATCATCAACTATTAAGCCCGCTGCAAGCTCGCTGCAAGCCCGCTGCAAGCTCGCTGCAAGCCCGCTACAAGCTCGCTGCAAGCCCGCTACAAGCTCGCTGCAAGCTAGCTGCAAGCCCGCTGCAAGTTTTAATTTTAGATTCTTGTCGCAATGCGGGTAGTCGGCCCTCATATTCCTAGAAAAAAACATGAACCTGACACAAATATGTTTGTTATCACATGTTACTGAATTATATATAGGAATCTTAAAATCTATCAAAGTGCAAAGTACGTGCAACTATAACTAACCATTGAATATGCTTTATCATATTCCATTTTAGACTTTTTTTTTAAAAAAATAAAAAAAATAAAGTTCAACTCTGTCAAACTAAATATTTTATACCATTCACATAAAACATCTGTCATGAACACCAGTATCATGAAATCCTTAACCATGATCATGATCATGGTCATACTGGTAAGTGTTACGGGACATATACCTACTACATTGGATGGTCCTTTTAAGCCCGTGACACGAAAATCTGACAAGTCGCTTAGATTGGGTAGTGATGACTTGCCCATGAATCATACAAGGTTAAGGAAGAATGTTACATTAAATTTTCCTGAGCAAATTGCTTTGGCACTTTCTTCTGTTGATTCTATGTGGATTTCTTGGATCACTGGTATGTGGTATATATGGTTCGTTTATTTCATATATAGTATAAGTTTTGTCTGATGTTTGCCGCGTTAGGTTTTGAATTTAAGACTTAGAATTCTCGGAAAATTCTGTTTATAAAGTAGTCGTACGCCCGTAACAAAACTGACTCTGATTAGTTGCATAAGTTAGCAAGTGTTCGGAACAACATATATCACCTAAATGCTAAACACCTTGTTGTCATTCTAAAGGGGATGCACAGATTGGGAAGAACGTGACGCCACTTGATCCATCTACAGTTGCTAGTGAGGTGTGGTATGGTGAAAATAGTGGAAACTATACTAAGAAACAAAACGGGGTTTCAGTGATTTATAATCAGTTGTATCCGTTTGAGGGACTTCTGAACTACACTTCGGGTATCATTCACCACGTCAAGATTGAGGGTAAGTATTCATCAACTCAAATTATTGCTATTAGTACTTTAGTGTTAATAGTTTCCGATTTATGTAATGTAGGTCTTGAACCTGGTTCAAAATATTACTACATATGCGGAGACAGTTCTATTCCAGCAATGAGTGACGAGCGTGTTTTTGAAACATTACCATTTCTGACCCCAAACACATATCCTCGTAGAATTGCAGTTGTTGGGGACCTTGGACTCACAGCTAATACGACATCCACTATTGATCATTTGATTGAAAATGATCCATCTATGATTCTAATGGTTTGAGACTTGAGTTATGCCAATCAGTACCTTACTACTGGTGGTGAAGGTGCATCATGCTTCGCTTGTGCATTCCCGGATGCACCTATTCGTGAAACGTATCAACCCCAGTGGGATGGATGGGGAAGCTATATTCTTACTTTGCATAAGCTATACTACCTACTTTTTTAGGAATATGCAACTAATACTCCCGGCGTAAACTATAAGGTACTAAATTAGGCCCAAATCACGGCCTTAAACCTCCAAATCAACAAATCCCATTTATATTTATACCGGAGCTCACAGTTGACACCATAAAAAAGTCCTAGGTACACCATTTATATTTTCACAACCAAAAAATTTTGTGAAAATGTGAAGATATATATGATATAGAGGCAATTGACATGCCCATGCTCTAAATTCCAAACAGACTACATCGTCTAACTGTCCATTAAAACCTATCAAGATAAATCAACAAGTCTTCACATTAACAACTGCATTTCCTATACCAATCCTGCTACTTATGTCATTACAATTAAGAACAAAGTATAATAAACAAAATAAATCGGCCTTTATTATTGTTTAAGCTCTTACACCAAATCACATATCCTTGTTGAAGATAGTTCTATGATACAACTGCAGCTCCATCACCGTAGCAGACCATAGAAGCATCATCCAAGAGAACTACGCTTCCTGCTATAAAGACCTACCATGCCCATATATGGACACATTAACCATCTATATATCGGACATCATTCTCAAATTCAGAGCCCACCATCCCTATGACTCCCTATCACCATATTCCCAGTGCGTTAGTCACCAAAACTCAAAAAACCTGGCGACTCGTAATCCTTACTTTCCTAAAGTCCTCATAATCCTCACACAAAAACCAAAAGCAAACTCATCCGTATAAGTGTAAAATTACAATTCAGTGCACATACGATTTCTAATGTCCCTAAAGTCCAAAACCAAATAATGCTATGTAGGCGTCGCAAGGGACATTGTAAAGCTAAGAAAACCCCAAACACGGTCCTAACAAGTTAAAGGCGCAAAAGTTACTTAAGAAAACCTGAAAATAATGTCCCAAACGCCCAATATTTCACTTGCATCTTACAGCATTAGCTGAAAATCATGTCCTAAACAAGTTTAATCCACATTAGAATTCTTTCCCTCGAGATATAACAAACAACATTTGCTAACACAACTCTCCATACAACACTCCAAATAAAATTATTAGTGCATGGACTACTAGAAATAATAATCAACAATTTCATCCCAACTGTCAGTTGTTTAGCTTATTAAGTCATCTACTGCATCAATTTGTTTAACTATATGCATCAATTATCAGAAAATCTATAAAAATCATAACAACGCCTAAACATCAGATGTAAACCGATCAAAAGCCTAACTAAACATTATAAACATACACAAAACTAAAAATATAACAAAAAACATGTAAACAAAAAAAATATACTGAATTAACTGAAAAATTAACATGTTACCCTCATTATCAGCTGCAATCGAATTAGATCGCGATGTAGAACAATTATTACTCGTTGATGTAGAACAATCATCAACGGTTGATGTAGAACAATTGTTATTGATAGTTGTACTAACAGACATCTTATTCAATTGCCGGCGAGTGGTTATTAATGGTGGAGAAGCGGCGGTGAGTGGTGGTTAGTGGTGGAGAAGGGGCGGCGATTGGTTGTTAATGGTAGAGGATTGGTTGTTAGGTTGTTACAGTGATCGTCGTCGAGGGAAAGAAAGAGACGAAGGAAAAAAAAGAACAAAACAAGAATGAGATGCGATGTGTTTGTCTCGGGTATATATAGCCTAGTGTGTTAAATGACGAAAATACCCCTGGCTATATAAATTAAAAAGTCGGTAGGGGTTGGACACGTGGCAGCACAGGAAGCCTTCCTAGACTTTTTATTTTAACAACCCTTCTCATTTTACCCCACCTATATATATATATATATATATATATATATATATATATATATATATATATATATATATATATATATATATATATATATATATATATATCTTTACATTATATATAAGAGGAAAGATATGCCACATCATAATCCACGTCACTACTTTCCTTTTTTTTAAACAGTTTTTGCTTAAAACAAATATATTAAAATTATGTCATCGACTTTCCTTTTTTTTTAAACAAATTTTACTTAAAACTAATATATTAAAATTATGCCATCGACTAGAAACCCCTAAAAACTTAGAGCACCCACAATGGCATCAAGTCTTAAGACTTGATGCATTAAATGCAATTAATGTATGATCAATAAATAGCAAGAACTTGAGAGAATGACTTGAGGTTTCTCAAGTCATTGACAAAAAGCTCATCAAAAAGCCTTTATCACAATGCTAAAAACCCTTCCAAATAGCTTTTCAAAGTATCAAAAAGCTTTACACAACTTTGAGCATTGTAGATGCTCTTAGAGCATCCACAATGGGATAGTTTTTACATAGCTTTTTACTATTTGAAAAACTCATTATTGTGTTTTTATGCATTGGAGTCATGACTTTACAAAAGACTTTTTGACAAAGACTTATAAGCTACCAAGTCTTTGACAAGAAATTCAACAAGCTATTGTTAGTAATTAAGTAAAACATTAATTGTGACAGAAAAAAACTAGCTAAAAATTCATGCAATAAATGTGATACCATTGTAGATGTTGTAGATGCTCTTAGTCGACCCCCAAAAAAACTCACACACTAAATCCTAAATCGAATCCCTATGATTGTTAGAGTTATATTGTAACGAAATCATAATCTTGAATTTGCTACATCAGATGACGATTTGATAGTATATCAAATTATGTTCGCACGATTTGTTCCAAATTACTGTCATACGAGGTTCGTATGATTTGTTCCAAATTACTGTCATACGAGGTTCGCATGATTTCCAATGTCTTAATCGCATAACCATGTTCGTGTGATCGTAATTAATAAGGTTTATGGACTTTGTAGGTTAGATTTGGTTAGATTAATTATTTAAAGATAGCTATCAACAATTGTAAGATATGTTTTGATCTTTAATTTCTGTTTTGTTTATGCTCTCTTTTGTTATGTTGTTGATTTTTTATTACAAATGTTTACGTATAATTTTTTTGTTTTATTTCTGAGTGCAACTTCATATCATTATAATATATTAATATGACACATAATTATATGAGTAGGTTTTTGCCAGTTGCTAATAAAGAATTATTTCAACATTACAGGTTGGTAGAGATCCATAAAGCAGTTGCCATTTTATCATTGATACATCTCACAACAGTGTATAATATCAGGTATGCCTATTTTCTGATTAGTGACGTATCATTACTTTTAGCAGACATCTATGACTATTGTTTTGTGCTCTTATCCAATTATTTACGCAGTGAATAAAGATGAAACCTATGTGTCTTTTTTGGAGGCTAAAGGTGATATTGATAATCATGGTTACAAAATGCTTAATCTTGCTGGTCCTCACTTTGAGGCTTATTCAAAATGGTGCGTGTTATTATATTTTTTTCTAGAAACTAGATTACTGTATAAGTAGGTATTGGTTATTTATCAGATTTTTGTTTTTTATGATGATGCATCTCTTGTGGAAGTTAACGAGAGATGTGTCCTTAGTTTCTAATTCATGGATTATCGATGTTTCTATCTCTTTAAACATGAAAACTTGCAAAAGCCAAGACAATTGCATTTGCATAACTCACAATAGGAAATGATTTATTAGATGATAAATAATAGACCCGAAGCTCATAAAACATGCCCCAAATTAACCAACTTGTGAAGGGGTAAAATGACTGAGTTTAGGCTACCTTTAGAATGACCGACCAATTATCTTAGTATATCCATCCAAATTTTTACTTTGGTGGTTCAATCATTATTGATTTTGTAAGCGTATGTCAAAAGATCTGTCAATGTTTTTTTTCAGTTAACTCACAAATTTTCTGCTTACTCTGGCTAATTTTCAACAATGAGAAGGAGGATGTTCCTGGACGGCATGATGTCCCTATTCAGTGTATTATATACTCTTATGCAACAGGTGTTCTTGACTGGCACTATCTCTCATGTTTTGATATTAGCTATTTATTATATAGTGGGTCATAAGAATAATAAATTGTTGCACGTTGTTAAACTTATCCGAACTGTATATTTAATTGCGTTTACTTATATGTGTCGTTTCAGAATCAGCTTTGGATCAGCTTTGAAGACCATCAACCAACTGGAAAGCATCCACATTCCCAAAACAGATTGCATCAACTATGAGCTTTGTCAAATGCAAGATCTTACGGCAAAAATGGAAAGCATTTCCAAACCGTGTTTCTCATGCTCCTTGGTAGTAAGAGTCTTGACGGTCTTCAGATTAAAATTGTAACCAAGATGAAGGTAATTTAGATTATTTCTATGGATAAACAAATTCAGCATGTTGTACCCCTGCTTACAAACCTGCATACCTACTTCAGCCCAATCAAGTTCTGTAGTCTGGAAAAACTTGGTAGCCTAGAGTGAACAGAACAAGTGCTTCTTTTGAGCTTTTGGTGGTCTATGATGCAACTCATTCAGAACAAAGCATTTCAAAAATTTATTATCCTTTGTATTATTATTCTACTGGTTGTTCGTTTTATTTCCAGTAATTTAAGTTTTGGATTAGTAACCTTATTGTGTTTCGTTAGAGAGCAAGTAAGCAATTGTGTAGTTACTGTGATATATCGGAGCTGAAAGCGAACAAGGGTTTAAGGTGACTTTCAATGTTCAATTCATTTAGCTGATTTCTTTGAATTTATAACCAATAAGATTATAAAACATACGTTTATATGATCTGTAAGGGATAAGACACAATCCAACCGACCCATTTATAGAATTATAATTCAATAGAGGTTTTGGATTAGTACACGCTGAGATTTTCCATTGCTTGAGATTAGTAGTGAATTTTTCCCAGTTGCTAACCATCTCTAGGCTGCGATAGAACACAAGAATAACTATAACTCCGGAATTAACCCATGCTTTGAATCTATCCTATAATAGTTTATGACATAGCAAGGTCAAAAAGCGGAATAATACAACAGACAAGTAACGATATAAAAAGGTTGAATGGTAGCTTATTTTGCGAGATTTTTTCCATATTTGATTTTAGAAAACACCAATCACACATTTTAAATTCTTATTAACATTATGAGTCAGTAGTTAATTAGGGTGCTGTCTGTAAGCAGTCATCACCAGACATCTTGCCTACTTCTCTTTAACGTGATGCTGGCGTACAGCGGAAATAGCAACCGTCTTCGATAAAAGCAACCAAAAGTATTTATATTGATAAAAAGCAATCAGAATAATTATATATATATCATTGATATGTGTTTATGTAATTACAGTGGTTTGATTTAATTGTTTCTTGGTAGTTTTTTCGTTTTTTTTTCATACATATTTTGGTTATATGCTTGCAATAATTCGTTTAAGATCATGTCTAAAAACCCTTTTAAGACTGATTTCAGTATTGCCTTGCAAGAGCTTGCTTTGCTAATGTTGTGAAATCCAAAGGAAACCATTTTTTGTGACTTACCAGTAGCATGCTGATGTATTCTCGCAGTTTTGAAGTTATGGAAGTTAATATATATCCTGATGTTTACTCTTAGTTTTGAGAAAGATGACAATCTTCATCACCAACTTGCTCAACATTATCTTTGAATGTGTTGGACCTAAATTGAGGACTGAGGAGTAATACATTGAGGAGTAAAATAATGCACTCTTCTTAGTCTATTGACGTAAAAGGGATAAGAGGAGGTACTCTTTTTATAATCTTAGCTTTTGCCAAATTTATATAAAATCGAGATATCATGTTTTGTCTTTTATCTAACTCCACCTATTAAATTGTAGTTAACGATCAAAAAAATAAAAAAATTGTAGTTGAGTTAATGAATTATTGTCGTTTTTATTGACAGCTCTTATTTTATTGTCCATTGTGTATTAGTTTATGATATATTGAAGTAGATATAGCTGCCACATAACTAAAAAAAATAACACTTGCAATAACAAGTAACAGAATGTATGACATGGTTGATCGATTTTGCTTGTCTTATCTTTTGGTTGAGGCGTTTTAAACTTCCAGAATAGGCGTTTTAAACTTCCAGAATCAACTTTCCAAATGGGACACTAGCTCATATTCTTTGTTAAATAATAAGAGTAGTACAGTTACTTTTGTTAAACCATGTCTAAATTTTTTCACATCATATGATTTTATGATACAGTTCAGTTTTATAACATAATATACGGTTCTTGCAAAATAAAATGGCAAGTTTTGATTTTGTCACTACTTTTTACTGGGTTTTTATACAAGCTAACACTGTCTTTGGGAAATTTATATTTCAGCACCTTTTAGAAAACAGAATAAATAGTTCTGATATAGCTTCATTTTTTATCATGTTATCTATTAATTTATACCGTCCATCTTTATGCTCAAAACTGACATTCAAGCATTGCTAAAGGAATGCTTTTACCTTTGGCACACCAGCAATAGGAGGGTGTGCAACATTTTAACCCCATAAGGTACACATTCGTTCTACATTAATATCATATTTAGCTACCTTTTATAACTTCCGTATTCTCTTATATACTGATTTTGACATATATTTAGATTCTTATCAAATCCTAAAGAAGATTATGTATTTATAATAAGACTGATATACACATGTAGAGCTATTATAATATAACGTAAATAAGAGCTAAGTAGCTGGTTGACAAAATATAAAACATAAATTTGAGAGGTTGATATTAATTTTAAAAGGCTTGAGCATCTTCATAAACAAACAATGGTTCTTTGGTTTGCATGAAGCTCAACAATATAGGCGGTCCATGACCTCAAGGTTCATATAGAAGCAATGGTAATAGGAGTTTGAAAGAAGTTACTAAACTTCGTGCACAACCTAATAATCTGTTGCTATTAAAGCCTATAGCGAGTAGAATGCAAGATGGTCGTAAAATATACAAGTTTGGGAACATCAACTGCTATTATAAATTAAAAATAAGTAGTTATTCATCATAGTGCGAGTCTATTTAATTACTAATATTGTTTGTTGTTTACTCATTCATAAGTCATAAGCTTCATTGTTACGGGATGACTAAATATTTTAAGCACACTGGTTTAATCATTCATAATTAATCAATTCACTATCCTAGACAAATGTATCACAATAGAGATGCTTGTGGTTGTTTAATAAGAATATTAGCAAGGTTGTGGTTGTTTCGGCTGCTCGTGGATGTGGGAAATTTACTTTGTTCAAAATGCTATATATTTCATGTTTCTAATATTCAAGGTAATTTGTAGCAATCATTGTATATCGTATTGTTTGAATATAATAGTTTCCTTTAACATAAAAGCAACTTATATTCATGATTTTAGCAGTATATACTACAGTAGAATAATAAAAGCTACAACATAACAAAATAGGTAATTTCAACTCATTTACTAATTATTCTGTCACTTTGTGTTGTGTTTATCATCCAGGTTATTATGATGTCGTCATTAGTCGTGCAACTTCAAATCAAAAACGTTTACCCCAAACATTAGTACTGCGCTTAAAAAAGTTTTGATACCGTTGATTGATGAAATAAAGGCAGAGCTATCTCAGTTTAAGGGGATCGAGGCTAAAACGGTATACTTATCAGTTATGATTTTACAGCTATTTGCTATATTTGAAAATCAGTTTTCTGTAATCGATTATTTACAAAGATTTATACTCAAAATGAATTACAGGAGGCGTGTGTTTTAATGTTTGATCTTCAGAGTTAAAAACAAGCACGATACTCAAACCAAATGAAACTCTAAAAACTCTGAAAAAGAAAATAAATGGAGAGGATGTGTGTTGCGAAGTCCCATTATGCATCTGTTATATACATATGAAATTCTGAAGAACCACATTTGATGATTTATGCTGCAAATATATACATATGGACACAAAGAAGAGTTACAATTTAGGCAGCCGAGAAGATCTGTGAGCAAATTAACAGATTAAGAGAATTACCATTTCTTAGGTCTACGGCTAAAGAAGACTTGAAATTTAGGCAGTCAAAAATTTATGTGTTGTTTTTCTCTTATAATTGTTTCAAAACATTCTGTACATTTTGGTTATAATGCAGAGGCATTGGCGATTCAATTGAGATGTAGCCATATGCTCAAGTTATGCCAGATAATATTTGATATTTAGTTACACCTTACATCCATACTTCATGCGACATTAGATTTTGGTAATTCGCTTTGTTAGCTTTCAGATTTTTCTATATTGTTTGTTTCAGGCATGTTTAAACACTATATGTTTTGTCATGTAGGAAATAGAGAAAGGAACATGGGTCTAAAATACTCATGAAAATAAGTCAAGTCTAAACCAACTAAAGTTTGCACCACAACATCTCAAATAAAACAAACAAAGCTTATTAACCAATCTAATTTTTTTTTCTTAATGATGCGAAGATGATTGACGAAATTATGGTAACATTTTAGTAAAATTACATACTATATATAGAGAAAAAAGTGGACCATGATCTTAGTACTTGCTCATTTTTTGGCATAAACTTTCATTGCTTTGTGTGTCACATACTCTTTACTTTTCATAAAATCTTAAACAAATTTGCACTTTGATTCCTAAGTTTTATTGTACAATGACAACAACAAACGAACTTTCAGAATGTTTTCGAGGAAGAGTTGAATATTCCCCCACATTTCATTGTTTGGGCTGTTCTTGAATGGATGCTAATAAAATACTCCATCCGTCTCCTAATAATAGTCCACCGATAAAAAACATGCACTTTAATAAAAACATCACTTTTCAGCTTACTCTCTCTTACTTTTTTCACAGTGACAACTTTACCCTTAACCAATTAATTTACAACTTCTTTATTGTTTGTAATTATAACCTCAAGTGAGGGTGATATGGTAAAGGACTATTAATTTAGGACGTCTAAAAATATTAACCCGAACTATTAATATGAGACGGAAGGAGTATCTCTTTAACTTGATGTGTGATAAGATTCTTATCCTGTTATCCACAAAGCTACACCTTACCTTTTATTTGAAATGATTCAATCATGGTGGTTATAACACATGAATACTAAAAAAACAAAGTTAGAAAAAGGCATCGATTGATTTCTTTTGCTTAACGATCAAATAGTTAGAAATTCTTAAATAATTAACCAATTTATTTTTTTGAAACTTTAATAACAAAACTTTAATAACTTTAATAACTTCAATTTTCTCATATACATTCATTTCCTTTTGAGGATAGTGCATTTAATACAAAATTTCGGATGTTTACATTCGATTTTTCTTTACCTAATATTAATATTTTTAAAATGATATTCACAAAACAATAAATATTTATGTTTTCTTTACTTACGCTCTGTTCTCGAGTTTTTTTTGATGGAAAGCTAAAGGATGGAAAGGAAAATTACAAAAATTTTGTGTTCTTGAGTTTTTTTTTAGATAGAAAGATAGGGGACGGGAAGGGAAGAGGAAAGGAAGTTATGCCTTTTTTTGTGAAGAGTTGTTCTTTCCAAAATTGGGAGGATTAGGAAAGGAAGTGTGTAAATGATATACTGGGTTTGTGTTAAATTACAACTATATCCACCATTTTTTTTCCATGGACATAATTCTTTCGGAAGTAATAGCTGATGGTCATATTCGATTTAGTTTATCTTGTTTAATTAAATTTTCCACTCAAGTTTATGTTAGCAATAAAAATATTTTATAATTCAATTTGTGTCACCGGCCACTGTGTGTGTGATCATTTAGGTACGAAAAATCTAACATAAGCATAAAGCATATATATGTTTATTTCAATATGCTAATAGTATCAAACATATTATAAGGGAGGCGTCGGTAAGTACAAATTGAAATAACATCAATTACAAATGTTTTTCTTAGCATTTTGTGTTTTCTGGAACGATAGAACACATGTTAAATTAATATACGTAGTATACAGTTTCAAGGCTATGTTGGTAATTTTGTTAGTTTTTATTTCCTTTCCTCTTGTTTACAAAAACAAACTCAAGAACACAAATTGCAATAATCATTTTCTACAAAATATCATTCCTTACTTTGCCCTTCCCATCTCATCCCCTTCTAATCTTTAAAATTCAAACTCGAGAACAAAGTGTTAGTATATTTATAATTGATTTGGTAAAAAATAATATACAAAATTAAGTTACAAAATGAAAAACACGTTTATATATAACAAAAAAACTTAAAATATTTTATCAAAAACATTTTATAAATCAAGAGTCAACGCTACGCATAAAAAAGACGACTAATAATGCATTAAAAGATAAATAATATAAAAACAAACCTTAAAAAAACAATCAAGTCATATATGTCTATCGACTATTACAAACAAATATTTACAAAATAGAAACAAATAAAATGACAATAAGAAGTCATACCCGTCCATCGAACGGGTTATGCCACTAGTATATATATATATATATATATATATATATATATATATATATATATATATATATATATATATATATATATATATATATATATATATATATATATATATATATATATATATATATATATATATATATATATATATATATATATATATATATATATATATATATATATATACTAGTTGCAAAACCCGTTCGATGGGCGGGTATGACTTCTGAGTGTCGTTGATGTTTTTATTTTGACAAAATTTTGTTTCTGTAAATTTCTATTTGAAGGATTGTATGGAATATTTTTGTTTTTTTTATTATTGTGTTTTAATGCGTGAGATAATATTATTGTGTTTGTTGTTTTTTTTAATATTTCTTTGTAAGTTATTTTTTAAGTTATTTTTTTAATCCTAATATGATTGTTTGTTACTTTATCTATTTTTGTTGTAATACTTTAGGCAGTAAAATTGTTAACTTAAATAAAAATGTATTTTTTTTATTTTTTTATAGTTGGTTTTAGTAAATTGTGTTCAGTATGGCTCGTGTTCAATCGCTTTTCTTAGCCATAAATTCTGAAGTAGATAATTGAGACGTCTAAAATTATGAATATCATCACTTATTAAGAAAAAATAACATTTAGTATTAAGAATTTACATTTAAAAATGGTGAATACATAAGAGTTTTAGTCCACTGAAAAGTTAAGTTTGTTATAGCTCATTCCTTATAATAATTAAGTTTTTTGGATGATTAAAAAGGTCATCCAACAAAAATATAGAGTAAATAGCATAAAAAAGGTACTCATTTTATGTCAAAATTTAATTAGAGATAATCAAAAAAGTTCAATTTAAGGTACCGATCTTTTTTATTACAATGTTGAGAAAATTAACAAATTTTAAGGTTATATATTCACGATCGTTTACTTTATTATTGCATCGTTAGTCCGTTATATTAATGACACTATATAATAAACTCAAAATTTGTTTTTTTACTGTTTTAGACCTTTTTCTATTTTTTCGTCTGACTTTTACGGTTTTGTTTTATATAATAAATATAAAGACCATCACATTTCTTTTATTTTACTTCAATATACTCGATCACATAGGAGACCAAACAAATTAAAAACTGAGATTGGTTTGAACGATCACGCTGATAGATAATAGAAAGTTTAACCAAGGTAATTGGCAAAGTACCTTGTTTTTTTTAACAATGTAGCTCAAATTTTTTTTATTTTCCCTATTTGTGGTGAGTATTTTCCCTAACTTAATCATGTTTTTCATCTTTTCAAATCTATGTATAAAACATCTTGAATATGTCAAAAACATGTTGTTTCATCAACGTAAAAGCATTTGGTAATCGATCTTCAAATTGTATTTAAATATTTTTTGAGATTATACTTTAAGAATTAGTATGAGTAAATCAATTAATTTTAATATTTGTAATTGTGTATGTATTTAAATGTTTTATTTTTAATTGTTACAAAGGCCTATAAAGACTAAAAAGTATCACATGACATTTCTTCTATTTGCATCATTGTTTAGCATCCAATAAGATCAAATTCCTTTATTTAGGAATATGTAGTAGTTCATGTATCATGTAATCATGTATGTAGGTACGTTTCTATGATTGAGTCATCAACTTATGTTCATTCATAGTGGTCCAAAACATCATTTTTATCCATTTATTTTTGTAAACTTTTATATGGATATTGATTTTTTTGTTAAATGACGCCTATTGTGACAAAAGCTAAATACTTTTTTTCTATCATATTTTCTTTTGTACAATCAAAGTGTTGTGTAAAAGTACAGATTGTACATACCAATATATATTCGTAATCTTATATTTATGGGTATTCTTTTAATCCACTCTATTTAATCTATTTGTTTTTTAATGTGTCAACAAACTCAATATACACGTTGTCTGGACTTCTTTGTGTGGAAGTAGTCTTATATATTTTTGTTTATGCATATTCCTCCAATCAACTCAATTATATACTTTTGAACAAAAGTTTTTGTTGACGAATCGTTTACATAGTTTTACTACAGCCCGTGTTGAACCCGGGTTCTTAGCTAGTTTATTAAGGTATGAGACTCATCTTTTGACATGTGTTATCGATTTTAGGAAATAATACCCAATATCCATCCAAATAACAGCTTCTTTAGGTGCTGTTTGAAGCTCTCTACAGCAGCTGTGATTTTCCCCTTTTTTGGCTCAAGCGACAAAGTATACCAGACTATGTATAGATTTTGTGAGGATACCAAAACTATAGCTTTGTGTAAAAAGTATATCAGGAAGACCCATAAGTTTCCATTGTAATTTTCCCTCCTTTTGGGTCTTCACGGGTCTTACTTATATTTGGGGCTTCAGTCGGGTCACATGCTTTTACTTCACATGTATTTAACAACAGAATGGTATGTATTTGCCTCGATTAAACTCCATGCAAGTGAAGGATCGAAAGGAAGCTCTCTAAGAATAAGGCCTCAATCAAGGCGTGGACATATTAAAGATTTACAATTTGCTTAAGCAATATTGTTTTTCAATGCTAATGAATTCAAGAAACATCTTCGGAAGTATACCTTCGCCCAGGAAGCAATGCACCTTCCACCGATAATATTGCAGCTACGGTCAATTCTTGGGGTATACAATCGTATTTATTCACCTCGACTAAAGTCCACGCAACTCTGTAAGATATAAAGCAGTAGGCTTTACGTGTTTACTCATTTCATGAGCTTCATCAAATATGATTACTGAATATTGTTTCAACGCAGGGCCACAAAAACATTCAATAAGTGTCTCTAATGATTTCTGGCCCGTTGATACAGAAAAGAAAGAACCAATTTCGTTAATAGTTGCACGAGCTATCAAAGTCTTACCAGATCCAATATTAGTATCATGCGAAACAAAAAACACAACATTTAGTAGGGTCTGTTTCAATGACTTTAAAACTCGAAGATCCAAGTTAACCTGACCCGAACCCGAACCCGAATAAGTCAGTCGGGTCCAAAAGTGTATTCGGGTCAATTTGGGTTGACCCGAATTGACCCGAGTTCTAATTAGCTCGGGTTCGGGTTATATATTTTTTACCCTTGACCCGACTTGACCCGACCCGACTTGACCCGACCCGACTTGACCCGACCCGACTTGACCCGACCCGACTTGACCCGACCCGACTTGACCCGAACTCGACCAACCCGACTTGACCCGACTAAAATTACATATTTTACATTGTATTAGTACTTAATTCAGCCACTTTTTACACATTTTCCTTAAGCTCGGGTTGACCCGAACCCGAGTTGACCCGACCCGAGTTGATCCGACCTGAATTGACCCGAACCCGAGTGACCCGAGTTCTAATTAGGCTCGGGTTCGGGTTATATATTTTTTACCCTTGACCCGACTTGACCCGAACCCGACCGGGTCAACCCGAATCACACCCTACTTGCTTTGGTCCTTGTTACATAAAAAATAACATTTAGCTTACTTTAAAGTCAGAATTCTAAAGCTCATATATGACTAAGTAATTTAAAAAATGAAAGGAGAAATGGAAGTAAATGGCATCGACATTATGACATATACTAATGCACAAATGAACATTTCAATAACTCTTAACACACATTAGACTTAGCTTATTTTCTCTTTAATTATCAAAACTGTAACTACTGGCCATTGTATGCCTAAGTTAAAAGCCTAAAAGTATATATGTAACTGGATACATAAGAAACCAGATTAGCTACATATACTAATGAAGAAATTAACAAATCTTTATAATAAACTGGGCAATCATCACATACTTTATCATCATATTTTAGTGAATTATGTTCTCTTCCCCATATCCCTATCATTAGATGAGCGGCAAGCATTATAGAAGCATACATTTTGACAACGATTGTTACATCTACACATGCAGCGTTTATCTATATAGTATGTCATTCCCAAACAACCAAAGCCGACTGAAAATAATTATTTACAAATGCTCATAATGTGATTGTAAATAAATCTATATGGTAGTTTTTATCTCAACGTCAAAGTCATCACTCTATATTTTGTTTTTGTTGTTTTAATAAAACTGACAAAAAGTTGCATTGGATCAACCCACCTGGACCGTTGAACACACCCCCATCTTACAATCTTCTATTAATTGTTATTGTATGTAGTAGATATATCCAGTGTGAAAAAAATAGTTTTGATCAGAAGAACTCACTTAAATGTAGATATTGAACACACACCTCCCAAGGCTGCTATAATTCCCTATCATAAGTATACTTGATCTCGGCAAAGTGAAGGCTTTGGTTATAGCTGGGCACTAAACATGCAGACTCGTGATCTCTCAAAAGCGTTGAATACTATATAAGTATATAACTAATACGAAAACCCGAATAGGAGATAAACGAAAAGTGAATAAGAGCAACTTCAAGCTGCGCGCGCATAGCAGTCTATTCAATAGATATATGATGCTTTGTGACTAAATTAAAGCAGTTTCAAGTATACACCAAAAGAATTATTTCATCTGTTACCTTACATCTCTCCATTGATTATATAAGATTCAAAAGGGACCCGTTTGATGTCCACAAATGTTCTGCAGCCTAAGAAATATATAGAGATATTTATATAAGTTTAAGATTTGGTATTAAATGATTGTTCGATGTGTTTGGCTGAAATAATTAGCCATAATAAACGATGCATACATGCTATCCATGTTTAAACCCAAAAACTTCCAAGTCACCATCACTACTTTAGCTTAAAAAAAACATACAACACACTTACAACACATTGACTAACAGCAACAAAAATGAGGCATGTGTAGTTGTTTATCACAATGCCAAAAATTTGATGATTAATTGAGCCTAACCAAGACCTAACAACAAACTGATATTAACCAATTCAATAGTAGTTCTGAAGAGTGACTAACATGGGTTCAATCTGAAGTCGAGTAAATCTGTGTCTAACTGATATCTATCATCACAGTCTTGCAAAAGACGATTTCACATAAATATCTAGACATGTAAATAAAAACTATGGTATATCAATTTCGCATATGCAGACATGAGAAATGCTGTTTGGGTCAATATTAAAGGCAATATGTATAGTAATAACTGAACTTGATTAGAAATAAGGGATATCATTCACTTATAAATCCATGTCCCAGTTAATTAAAGTTAATGTACCTCGCCTTGGTAAGGTGTGTCTCACATTGCACCGACTATGAAGTGCTTTAATGTTAGTGTCGTATTCTACAATCCTCATTTAAATTTGTAATCCTTTCTTTCTGAGAGATGAAAAAACTCTATCAGAATGATTACATCACTAAGAGGATCCCCAAGAGAAGTTACAGAACTATAACATCCACCTGAGTGGACAACTGCAAGATTAGAGGAAGTCACAAGCAAGATCAAGAAAGCAAGGGAATTGATCAATAGAGGTTGTGAAGAATGTCCAATGTATGAAAATGTGTGCATTGAGGAATGCGTCTAGCGAATCCAGATGAAGCCAAGGTTTTGATATCTATAGGAGTTAAGGTGTCCACAACAGAGACGATTCTACTTAAAGGGGCGATTTTAAATGCTGGTTATAAATAATTAGAATTTCTCCATGTCTAACTGAGGATAGTATGATGATCACATTTTCAAACTGTAGAGGCGTATACACACATGAACTCCTAATGCCCCTTCCTGTTCAATTGATTATTCGATTCAATCTATCCTATTAACACAACTAACATTGAAGCGCATAACCAAATACACCCTTAAGGTCTAAATTTTGACGCATAAGATGTTAGGAATGACCCCCAAGACACCTTTATATTTAGTTGTGCAAATTAAACATTAATGTAGGCACCGAGAAAGTCGGCGTCCAGTTGTTAGATTCATGTAAGATTCACAAGAAATATGACAAGATGCACGTACTTCAAACGATAGAAGGATGTTTATACCCATATTCAACCTTTCTTTAAGAAGAGGAGATGTACAGCCAGTGGAGTTATATTCGACCTTTCTTTGCTTAATATATTGAATTTCTACGACAATAAAATAGATCGAATGAGATATTTTCAACTATATGCTTACCAAATTCATCACCCGACCTTTGCGAATGGGGCCAATTAGCAGTTAGTGGTGCAAGAAGCGTTGCTAAAAGATAACAATATTAAAATAACCTAGATTAGGAATGAAATATGAATAAACTCTGATGAAAAGTTGTGTAGAGCCGACCTAGCAATGTTGGCAGCTTCATAGCTATAGTCTTTCTCGTTACCACCGCTAAAGATTTAATGTCAAGTTAATAAAGTAACTAACCGACATTAGCAAGCTTCACAAGGAAGACATCAAAAGCAACACCAGCATAAGTAGCTATATCCTGCAATAAACAATAAGAGAAATCATTCGTTTTTTAAAAGATCAACTCAAACCTGCTGCAACAGGGACTTCATCAGCAAGGATTCGTAAACAACAACCTTTATAAGTAGTTAATTTTAATGGAAAAATCAAGAGACTTTTCATGAGCAACTTTCTGCCAATTACCTAGAGCAGTGCCAATTTATAATAAAAGAAGCATATTACTGATTACTGGTTGGTGTTAGCTAGGCTAGATAAAATGTCTTAAAATGGGCGAGCAAACTAAACCTTATGTGTCAAGCTTCTATGACCAGAAAACCAACAACGCTAACATACTCCAAACCGAGAGTTGAGGATTTGTACCTCAGGACCCAGATATATGAAAATAATAACCTTGAGGTCTCTCTCGAAATCCTATACCAAAATGAGCATAGTGAAGGCGACCACCTGCATTATTTTCAGACAACTCGTGACTTTGTTTTAGGAATCACAAGTTAAGAGGGTCAAAAAAGAGCACGTCAGACATTTGACACACTAAAATATAGAACTTATCACATTTCAGCCCATTTGTGGGAAAATGGATCAAGACTGCCACCTCTAACTATTATCATAACGTTTTCAAAGGAATATTCACTAAATCATGTAGACTTACCAATGTTCTCTTCCACACGTATATTAAATTACCAGCAAAAATATATTATAAACAATAGTCAGTCAGATTTTAAAGATATGACTCACAGGATATGATAAACTTATGAGAGATTAAACATTCAAAACAATTCCTCGGAAACAACTAAAAGAAAAGCATACCGGTGTATCAGTATCAGATTTGTAGCCTTGGTCGATTCTGTTATGTTTAAGGATACGGCTGGTCTCTTGAGTGCTAAAGTAACGCAACTGCTCGTTATCTTCATACAGGGGAAAAACTACAAAAATGTGGTGTCAATTTATTTGACCCTGCTTGAAGATTCCAGAAATTAGTGCTACCATCCAAAGGTTATTCTGTAGCGGAGACCAACATTGTTTTATTAACACACTGGCGTGCTTCATGAGCAGGCTAAAACCTGAAAAAAAAATAACTTCATTTAGTATGAATAAATTATATGGAGTCTGTCATAATTATGTTAAGATATCTAAAATCACAAATGTACCCAACACCAACAGATATCTAATTATAAACTCAACTGCCAACAGATTTCAACTCGTCACCAGCAGTTCCTGTTTCACTTTGAGGCTATTACTTCAATCACTTTGTCTGCCCACGGACTGCAACCATAAAAAATAGTAAGCACATACCTATTAGAATCCAAATCAAAGGCTTCACCCAGAGAATTTTAAATAAGAAGAAAAACGGGGGAATCTTCAGCAAGCAAAGTCACTATAATAGACTCACAATTTAGAAGCCTTTAAAAATTAAAGATAGATGATGAAGTAAAATTTATGACTCCCTTTGATAGCTGCCACTCCAACACCTGCTACTAATTGTATGATTGAAGGATGCTTTTTTGTTAATACTATCTGCATATAGTAAAAAAATTGCATTAGACCTCCAATAACAAAAATCTGCATAGATACCTTTAACAAAATACGAACCTCAATAATATTATTCGATCAAAATCGAAAACACATACATGGTGGACCAGAACGGATTGCGTTACTTTATTTTGAGGGTTTAACTATTGATCGGATTGATTGTGTTTACATTAGGGTTAACGGATTTCGTTTCTTTATTTTCAGGGTTTAACTATTAATCGGATTGATTGTGTTTAAGGTCAGATCCAGAAGAATATATTTGTGTTTCTCATTCTGATTGTGTTTCTTTTTTGATTTGGTGTAAATATATATATTGATTTCAGATTAGTATCACATAAAATGATTTGGCTCACTGGTTGGGACGTTTATGCATGGACTGTGTAATCCAAGTTCGAAACTTGTCATGGACAAATTTTTTTAAACAAAACCGGGAATTCATGCTGACGTGGATTAGGAGCCTGATTGATGACGTGGCAAATTCCTCCTCTTATATATAACTAGACTCAAGGCCCGCCCCACGGGCGGGTTGTTTCACAGAATATTGCATAAGAAAATTATGAAAAATCAAAGACATAAGAATAATAATTGTGAATAATAAACTTTAATGATAATCAATGACAAACAAACTTGAAATTAAAAAGATGCAAATAAAAGAAATCTCTAGAAATAAATAAGGCATAATACTTTTACAGCCAAAACACTTTCACAGATCTAAACATGGTGTTGTAATTTTCAGCCAGATATTGTTTTCAAGATACCTAAGCTACTTCTACAGACCTAACATGGTGCGCAGCTGGGTGAAAAATACTTGGAAGAGGTTTAAGCTTTAGGTGCTTTTCTTGTTTAGTTCCTTTTTCTTCATTTTTTCTTCATCACCTGTTGGGAAGATGTTTTGTTTTACTGCTCTTGTAGACGTTCCACTTTCGACTATTTCTTTTCGCGGGTCTTGTTTCTTGACAAGTTCTGTTGTGACTGGTTCTGGTGATGCTGGTGTTTATGGATCGGAGTTGGTGTAACTGCATATAGAATAAAGATGAGCATTTTTTGTTAACATTGTATTTGACAGCGGTAAGGTATGTATATACTGTACCATTATTTGTTTCCGCGTGTTCTGCAACGGTGTCGGGGTGTGTTGGTAGATAGAACCTAGCTATTTTTCAAAAATGCATATATTTCTGAGATAAAGCATATCGACTACCTTGCTAAAACAGATTCTTGTTTTGCATGGTTTTGAACAAACCTGTTTTTTCAAAAGTACATATATTTCCGAGATAGCCTACTGTTTATAAACTGAGTTTCAAAAACAGGTTGTGTGTTCTTAAATCCTAATTTCAACATACCGTTTCAACACCCGGTATATTCTGAAAAGTAACACATATATTGATTTTTTAAGAGCTCTTTTCTAACTATCCAACAATACATTAAAACACTAATAACATAATTTCACACGAAACTAAATCGGGAAACCACCCAAAACACCTACTAAAAAGTATCTTCCTACTGTTGTAACGATAACAAATCCCAAAAAGGATTGTGTCCTCAAAAAGTATTATGCGGTTGCGTAATAAGTGTGAAAACACTTATCCTTTTACCGCTTATTTCCAATAATAACAAGACCAAAACGTGTGATTTATGTCGTAAAAGTCGGAATTATGCGTGGTTTTGTGTTTTTATTGTGTTTTAGGACCAAAATATGAAAAAGGAAGAAAACACGGGTTTTCACGGGCTTTTATCGAAGAAAACGGGAAAAGATGAAGTCAAAAGATCAAGAGTGCAAAAAGAACGGAAGTCCAAGGCCTATTCTGAAGATTTATCGAAGAAAAAGTCTAAAGACGGAAGTTTAACGAAGTCGAAGAACTTAAGTCTAATAGAAGAAGAAAATTAAAAGACAAGTTCAAATCCCGAGACGACAAAGACAAAGAATTAAAGTCGAGTCGAGAAAACGTGAAGAAAGCAAGAAAGAAGATGCAACACATGCACTCCTTCCACCTTCCCTATAAATACCCTCCTAATAGTCATTAGGAGGGTGGTTAGCTAGTTAGTCTTTAATTTTAGTTTTTCATTTTTCTCTAGTTTTAGAGAGAGAAAGTCTTAAACTTTCTCTCACTAAGTTTCATCTTTTCATTTAATCTTTCAAGATTAAACACTTTGTATTGCTTATTTTATTAATCAAGTTCTATTTTAAGCTTTTAATCCTTAATCTCCTTCTACCTTTCTTTGATTTTAGATTGATTTTTGGTGCGAATTTCAATAGATCCGTGTTATTCTTAATGATTTCGTGCTTAAAAAGTTAATCTTTTGATCATTACTTAAGTTTTCATTTGATTAAGCTTTAAGACTCTTGTGCTTATTGGCTTATTTTTATGATTAGCTTATTTTCTTATAAAAAGTCTTCTTTAAAAGTTCATGTTTTTATAGTTTGATCAAAAAGTTTGTTTATTTTCGAGTAGATAAGTTGATAAAAATGCTTATTTGATTTCGTTTAAGTTGATTGGTTCTAGTTTTGGGAATAAGCTCTCCATTATAGCTTATTTCTTGGCTTTTAACCGAATCCCAAACATTTCGGAAAGGGTTAAAACCCCTTTCCGATTGGTATTTCCGAGCAGATTCATCCCTTTATTCCGATTGATCAAATCGGAAAAGGGTTTGTATATTCCGATTTGTACCCCCTTATTCCGATTACAGTGATCAGATTAGGTTTACACTTTCCGATTTGAGCCCTTTTTGAACATTCCGATTTGAAGCTTTTTGCATGTTATTCCGATTTGATCTATCTCCGTATTCCGATTGTACTTGTTTCCCCATATTCCGATTTGGTTGATTTCTAAACATTCCGATTGCCCTCCTTTATCAGTTATTCTGATTGGAACTTGTCTCAATATTCCAATTAGTAGGTTTTGCCAAGTATTCTGATTGATATCATTTTGTGGATATTCCGATTGTGCAAGTGAATTCATTCCGATTTGGACACCTCTTTTGAACATTCCGATCAGTTTCATTTTTTGTACTTTCCTATTAGAGTTGATTTTAGTTTATTGTTTTTACGTAGTTTCCAAGTGTTAGTTTTTATTAAGTGATCTAGTATTTTTCTTTATCTAGTCTTTAAGTTTTTCAAGCTTTAATTTCTTAACTCGTCATTTTAGTATTAATCTTTATTCTTCCATTTTACTCGACGACACTTTAATTACTTGCTATTATATTAAAATAGATAGTCAAACCCAAACCATTCTCTTGATTCACCAAAAGACGATTGAGTCACACTTAAAACCGGTTTTCAATTCGAAAAGACTTGGGACAACTATATTTTATACGGGGGTAAAAGCCAAGTATTAAATGGCGCCGCTGCCGGCTCTTTTCGTTACGATTAACAGTTTTTAGTGAGAGACGCATTGAATTTTGGGATCCGTTCTTTGAACGTTATTTTCCTTGCTTTCCAAAAATTTTCAAAAATCCTAAAAAATATAAAACTCTTCAAAAATACAAAAACATTGAAAAATCATTAAAAAGCAATTCTTTTCAAAAGGTTTTGCACCAAAAAGATTATATAGATATTCTCTTTGTGTATATTTTTCTTCTGCAGGTGTATGCGTACTAGATCTTCGAACTATTCTGAGCCCGAGACTCGTGAAGATTTAGATATGGCTGGTGTTAATAACAACAATAACAACCCACCTCAACCCAATTTGAATAATAACAACAACAACAACAATGTCCTCTTACCTGATTTACGCACAATGGAGGAATTGTGTCAACCCACCATGAACGGACGCGGAGGCCCGATTGCGCCGATGCACGTCACGGCTCAGGAGTTTTCGTTGAAGCATCACATGATCCAGCAAGTGCAAACTAACCCATTTCACGGAATTCCGGATGATGATGCCAAAAAACACCTCGACAAATTCATTACCATAACCCAAAGCATGAAGTGCCCCGGTGTTTCTATGGATGACCTTCGCCTTCAACTTTTTCCATACTCGCTTTCTCACCATGCCGAAAAGTGGTTTGACCGTCTTCCCAAAAATTCTATTCATACGTGGAATGACATGACTCAACGCTTTTTATCGCGCTACTTCCCTCCATCCATGGTCACAAGCCTTCGTAACCAAATCAGTGGATTCATGCAAGAAAACGATGAATCGCTTTTTGATGCTTGGGAATGATACAATGATTTGATCGACCGCTGTCCAAATCACAATATGCTCCCCGTCACTCTCATTGACACCTTCTACAATGGTCTCACTTTTCGTGATCGTGACACGATCAATGCCGCCGTCGGTGGTACCTTTATGAAAAGGAGACCGGAGGAGTGCCGAGAGTTGATCGAAAACATGACTACTCACCACATGAATTGGGATTCATCCGCATCCTCAAGATCTAATCAGAGAGTCAATGTTTCTTCTACTACCTCCAATCCTGAAATGACTGAAATTTCTCGACAACTCGCTGAGATGAACAAGAATTTCATGACCATGGCCACAAACCACTTTCAACAAGCTAAAGCCGTTGCTATTTATTGTGACACATGTGGTGGTCCTCATTCTTACAATGATTGTCCTTCTACCCAAGCCAATTTTTCTGAAAACGTTAACGCAGCTTACGGCACTTATCCCACGGGAGGCTATCAAGCCCGCCCTCAAGGAGACCGTGGCTTTCTAAGTTATCGTTCCAACAATTATCTTGCTCCTCCCGGTTTCCCTCCTACAAACCAAAACCAACAACAAAGCTACAACCAATCCCAACCTCGTGCAAACAATCAATATCAATCCCAACGCAACCCATACCCACCTCAAGGAAATTCTCAATCCTACCAAGCTCCACCTCTCAACCAACCGATGGCAGTAAGTTCAGACGTCGAGACATTCATGAAGACTAATCAGGAGATGGTGACGAATCTTCAGAGTCAAGTCCGCAACTTGAAGGGCGAAATGACGAAACAAGGGAACGATATTCGAGCCGAGCTAAGGAATGACATGGCAAAACACAGCAATGAAATTAATGCAAACATGAGAGACTCTTTTAATAATCAAGCGGTTTACCTTCGTGATATGATTGGTTCGCTCATCCAAGGTAATCAACCCTCTTCTTCGGGTACTCTTCCGAGTAATACCGTTACGAATCCAAGAGGGGAGATGAAAGCAATCACCACTCATAGTGGAAAAGGTTATATGGAACCCGAGCTTCCTACACCTCCACCCGTGATTGTGAACAAGGAAAAAGAGCAACTTTACCCACCTCCTTCACCTTCTATCCCCATTACCCCACCACCCGTGGTTGTGAGTGATCCTATTCCCCTAAAGCCTTCTTCTTCATCCAATATACCTTATCCTTCAAGGTTGAGGAAAGAGAAGCAAAAGAGCAAGGATGATATTCAGGTTTCAAACTTCCTAAAAATGTTTAAACAATTGAATTTTAACATCTCCTTTGCCGAGGCTCTCGCTCACATGCCTAAATACGCTAAGATGTTTAAAGATCTTCTAAGTGATAAGGAAAAGCTTCTTGACATCGCTCGGACCCAACTTAATGAGAACTGCTCCGCAGTGCTCTTAAGGAAATTGCCCACCAAACTTGGTGATCCGGGTCGCTTCTTGATTCCTTGCAACTTTCCGGGAGTAGAGAATTGCATGGCCCTAGCCGATCTAGGTGCCAGTATAAACTTAATGCCTTTAAGTGTTTGGAAGCAATTATCTCTCCCCGAGCTAGTCCCCACCAAAATGACTTTGGACTTAGCCAACGGTACGGTTGCTTATCTAGTGGGGATAGCCAAAGATGTCTTTGTTGGCGTTGACAAATTCACCTTCCCGGTGGATTTTGTTGTCGTTGACTACGAGATGGATCCCCGTGTTCCATTAATCGTTGGACGTCCCTTCCTGAGGACCGGTCGCACTCTCATTGATGTAGCCGCGGGCGAAATAATCATGAGAGTTGGTGACGATAAAATTGTCTTCAACATGGGTAAGATTTCTAAGCAACCTTATTCATATGAGAGTGTTAATGCTATTGATGTTCTCGATGAGGCTTGTGAAGAACATTTTCATGATGCTTGCAAAAGTACTCTTTCTTCTCTACCCAATGTTGAGACCGTTGCCTCAATTGCTCCGGCATTGACTCCTTTTGGAGAAAGTGACTTGGATGATTTCGAAGCTAGCTTGGGTCCTCTCGATATTAAGTATGATAATTTTTCCACCAATTGGGATGAAGACATTTGTACTCTTGAGAGACTTCTCAATGAGGACCCATTTTCTCCTCCTTCTCCTAAAGAGGTGACTAATGATGATCTATCGTTAGTTTCACCCTTTATTGAGGATCCTCCTACTCTTGAGCTTAAGGACCTACCTCCTCATCTTGAGTACGTTTTCCTGGAAGACAACGAGAAGTTACCGGTCATCATCGCAAAGGATCTGAAAGAAGACGAAAAAGCCCGACTTATCGCCGTGTTGAAGAAGCATAAACGAGCTATGATAGGTGTGTAAACACCCATCCTTTTACCACTTAATTCGGGCTAAAACAAGACCAAAACACGTATTTAATATCATTTGTTTGGAATTATGCGTGGTTTTTGTGTTTATTGTGTTTTCAGAGCCAACCGGATGAATATTAAAGAAAACATGGGATTGCACGGGTTTTATCAAGGAAAAAGACCAAAGACGAAGTCTATTGTCCAAGAGATGCGAAAGATTTGAAGTCAATGGGTCGATTTGAAGATTTATCGAAGAAAAGGACCAAAAGACGGAAGATTTACATAAGTCGAAGAAACTCAAGTCTATTTAACGAAGAAATTAAAAGACGAGTTGGATTTAATCGACGACAAATCCCGAATCAGAATCGAAAACGTCAACTTTTCTGAAAAGACGAGAAGACAAGAAGAAAGGAAGAAAGCCCACTCACCAACCAACCACTAGGACTATATATAGGGGTTTCCTTCACATTTTAGGGAGCTAGTCTTTGTTTTCTTTTTCCCCAGTCTTTTTAGTTCGTAGCTCCACAAACACCATTAGGGTGTTTGGTGGTTTTTCATTTTTCTTCAATCTTGTAAGTGTTTGATCATCACTATTGTTAACTTTTACATTAATCTTTCAATCCAATCTTTCTTTTCATCTTGTTCATCATCATCTTTCATCTCAAGTTTTTAAGTTCTTATTTGGTTGAGTTTTGATTTTAAAAAGTTGTTGAATTTGTGTTTTTATTGTTGGAATTTGTTACTTATGGTATTTAAATGATTATTGGTTAGTTTGGTAAAACCTTTTTGAGTATTTGGGTCAATTTGATTAAAAATCGTTCTTCCCTTAATGTTACTGTTCTTCAGTTCTGAATTTTCCGCTTAAGACCTTTTTTCCGCATAAGGCACTTTTTCCGCATAAGGCACTTTTTCCGCATAAGGCTATTTTTCCGCATAAGGCACTTTTTCCGCATAAGGCACTTTTTTCCGCATAAGACCTTTTTTCCGCATAAGGCACTTTTTCCGCATAAGGCACTTTTTCCGCATAAGGCTATTTTTCCGCATAAGGCCCTTTTTCCGCATAAGGCTATTTTTCCGAGTAGGATATTTTTCAGTTTTAATTCAAGTGTTGCTTTTTAATTGTTGATTGTTTTAAGTTTATATCATTATCATTTTATTCATTTCCCTGTTTAGTAGATTAGAAAACCAAACCCACTTTTTGTCACCAAGAACAAACCGTTCCACTTAGAGCTGAGATCAATTCGAGAGGATACCGAGAATTATATTTTGACCCCATTGAAAAACCTTGTATCAAATGGCGCCGCTGCCGGCTCTTCTCGTTAAGATCAAAAGTTTTTTGTGAGAACTTGGATTTTGGGATCCGTTCCCCGTGAACGTTACTTTTTCATAAAAAATTTCAAAAAATCCAAAAAAAAAAATAAATATAAAATTTTCAAAAATACAAAAAAAAAAAAAAATTTTATTAAAAAACATAAAAACCAAAAATATTTTTGCTTTGTTTTTCTTTGTTCGTTCTTTTGCAGGTGTATGCGCACTCGATCCACGTCATATCAAGAGCCCGAGCCTCTCGATCACTTAGACATGGCCGGTGTACCACCTCCAAACAATAATAACAACAACAACCCACCTTTCAACAACATGAACAATAACAACAACAATGAGCCTCAACCGGATAATCGCCCGATGATTGAATTGCTGCAAGCTCATGTCGATGGCAACACGGATCCAATTGTTATACCACCAATTGCCGCCAACAACTTTGAGCTAAAATCAGGCTTTATCCAGATGGTCTCCGCTCAACCATTCTTGGGACGAACCATTGATGATCCACACGACCATATCAAGAGATTTCTACAACTCACCAACACGGTCAAATTCAATGGCGTTTCACAAGAGGTTATAAGGTTACAACTTTTTCCCTTTTCTTTAGAGGGACAAGCCCGACATTGGCTTGCTAAGGAACCGCCACAGAGTATTCTCTCGTGGACGGATTTGGAAACAAAGTTTATCAACTACTTTTTTCCACCCTCTCGTACTACCGCATTGCGGAATGAAATCATAAATTTTGAACAAAAGTACGATGAGTCGTTCAGTGAATCTTGGGATCGTTTCAAAGATCTTTTAAGAAAATGCCCACAACATGGTTTTACCAAAGTACATCAAATTAATACTTTTTACAATGGTTTAAGCATGAGTGACCAAGATTCACTGAACAGTGTCTCGGGGGGTAATCTATTGGCTAAGACTTCCAATGCTGCTTGGGACATCATTGAGAATAAATCTCGTGTGCAAACCAAGAGTGTTCGGACCAACGTCGCTAGTGCTAGCACTAGTGACAGCGACAAGCGATTGGACAAAATCACTACGCTTCTTGAATCGCTTGTCACCCACACCGTCAGCAACAACAACAGCAACAACGCCAAAAACGCTCAAGTGAACGCTGTCAGCCAACCTTGTGAGATATGCGGTGGTCCTCACTCTTACACAACTTGTACCGCCACCCAAGACTACCCTGCTGAGAATGTCAATGCGGCATATGGCACCTATCAACAACCTGCTTATCAAGCTAGACCTCAAGGTGACCGTAACTTGCTTAGCTACCGCAGCAACAACTATCTTTCACCACCTGGTTTCCCTCCTACCAACCCAAACCAACAACAAAATCTCAATCGCTCTCCTCAACAACAACAACAACCTCGACAACCATACATACCTCCTCATAAGCAACAACAACCACCTCAACGAAACAACCAAGTCTACCAGCAACCTGCTTACCAACCACCCGCATACAATGCTCCTCCCAACCAACCCACCGCTCTTCACCAGGAAGTGGAAACTTATATGAGGACTAACGATGCGATAGTGGGAAATCTTCAGAGAGAGGTGCTCAACCTGAAAGCCGACTTGGTCAAGCAAGGAAACGATTTGAGAGCCGACATGAGAAATACGTTGGATAGCCAAACTAATGATCTGAGGAACATGAT
Organism: Glebionis coronaria; assembly: GCA_025667525.1. Classification (NCBI taxonomy): domain Eukaryota; kingdom Viridiplantae; phylum Streptophyta; class Magnoliopsida; order Asterales; family Asteraceae; genus Glebionis; species Glebionis coronaria. The sequence continues at coordinate 51,144 of JANFOE010000213.1, forward strand.
GGCTAGTTTCTTCCAAGGTAATCAACCCTCTTCTTCGGGTACTCTTCCGAGTAACACCGTTGCGAATCCAAGAGGGGAGATGAAAGCAATCACCACTCGAAGTGGCAAAGGTACCAAGGAACCCGAGCTTCCTATACCTCCACCGGTGGTTGTGACTAAGGAGAACGCGTCACCTGCTCCTATTCCTCATCCTTCCCCTTCCCCAATTTCCCCACCTCTTCCTTCTACCCCTCCTCCACCCGTGGTTGTGAGTGATCCTATTCCCCTAAAGCCTTCCTCTTCTTCCAATATACCTTATCCTTCAAGATTGAGGAAAGAGAAGCAAAAGAGCAAGGATGATATTCAGGTTTCGAACTTCCTTAAAATGTTCAAACAATTGAACTTCAATATCTCCTTCGCTGAGGCTCTCGCTCACATGCCCAAATACGCCAAAATGTTTAAAGATCTTCTGAGCGACAAGGAAAAGCTCCTTGATATTGCCAACACCCAACTTAATGAGAATTGCTCTGCAGTGCTCTTAAGGAAATTGCCAACTAAGCTTGGTGATCCGGGTCGTTTCTTAATTCCTTGCAATTTCCCGGGAGTAGAGAATTGCATGGCCCTAGCCGATCTAGGTGCCAGTATTAATCTCATGCCTCTAAGTGTTTGGAAGCAATTATCTCTCCCAGAGCTAGTCCCCACCAAAATGACTTTGGAATTAGCTAACCGTACGGTTGCTTATCCAGTGGGGATAGCCGAAGATGTCATTGTAGGAGTCGACAAATTCACCTTTCCTGCTGATTTTGTTGTCGTCGACTACGAGATGGACCCTCGTGTGCCACTAATTGTTGGTCGCCCATTCTTAAGGACCGGTCGCACTCTCATTGATGTTGAAGCCGGCGAGCTTATCATGAGAGTGGGTGACGATAAAGTAGTCTTCAACATGGGAAAGTTGTCTAAACAGCCTTATTCATATGAGAGTGTTAATTGTATTGACGTTCTTGATGAGGCTTGTGAAGAACACTTTAATGATGCTTGCAAAAGTATTCTCACCTCTCTTCCTAATGTTGAGACCGTGTCCTCTATTGATTCATCATTGTCTCTATTTGGAGATAGTGATTTATTTTGGAACAATCTTGAAGATACCATGGGAGATGCGAATTTAGCTACTAATGATTCTCCTATCGATGGGGATGAAGACATGAATTTCTTTGACAATCTTCTCAACGAAGACAATCCTTCGCCTCCATCTCCCACGGTCATTGCTATCGATACTCCGACTTTGAAAACGCCTCCCGTCGAAAATCCTCCGGATTTGGAACTTAAGGAGTTGCCGCCACATCTCGAGTACGTGTTCCTTGACGACAACAAGAAGTCGCCCGTCATTATTGCAACGGATTTGAAAGATGAAGAGAAGACTCGCCTCGTGGCCGTGCTGAAAGCTCATAAGAAGGCTATTGCTTGGAAGATTTCGGATATTCGTGGAATTGATCCTCACTTCTGCACACACAAAATTCTCATGGAGGACGACTTTAAGCCCACAATTCAAAGCCAACGAAGGGTGAATCCAAAAATCCATGAAGTCATCAAAACAGAGGTTATCAAACTTCTTGATGCGGGTATGATTTACCCTATTTCGGATTCACCATGGGTTAGTCCAATCCATTGTGTGCCCAAGAAGGGCGGAATAACCGTTGTTCCCAATGAACACAACGAGTTGATTCCCACTCGTCTCGTTACTGGGTGGAGAGTTTGTATAGACTACCGCAAACTCAATGATGCCACGAGAAAGGATCATTTCCCTCTACCTTTTATGGACCAAATGCTTGAACGTTTAGCGGGTAATGAATATTACTGCTTTCTTGATGGTTTCTCGGGTTATTTCCAAATACCCATCGATCCCCAAGATCAAGAGAAGACTACATTCACTTGTCCCTATGGCACTTTTGCTTACAAAAGAATGCCTTTTGGCTTATGTAATGCGCCCGGGACTTTTCAAAGGTGCATGTTAGCGATCTTCCATGACATGGTTGAACAAACCATGGAAGTCTTCATGGATGATTTCTCGGTCTTCGGGGATTCCTTCTCTTCTTGCCTTGCCAATTTGGAACGTATGCTAAAGAGGTGCGAAGACACTCGCCTTGTTCTGAATTGGGAAAAATGCCATTTTATGGTAAAAGAAGGCATCGTGTTGGGACATAAGATTTCTAAAGCCAGTCTTGAAGTAGACCGTGCTAAAGTCGATGTTATCACCAAGTTGCCTCCACCTTCAACCGTGAAGGGTGTGAGAAGTTTTCTGGGTCATGCGGGCTTCTATCGTCGATTCATCAAAGATTTTTCTCATATCGCTCGCCCGATGACCCACCTCTTGGAAAAAGATACTCCTTTTATCTTTTTTAAAGAGTGCCTTGAAGCCTTCAACTCACTTAAGGATAAGCTAACTAAGGCACCCGTCTTGGTTACCCCTAATTGGGAGCTTCCCTTTGAGTTGATGTGCGATGCTAGTGATTTTGCTATTGGAGCGGTTCTTGGACAAAGAGTGAACAAACACTTCCAACCGATCCATTACGCTAGCAAGACAATGACAGGGGCACAATTGCATTATACGACAACCGAAAAAGAGCTTTTAGCTGTTGTCTATGCATTTGAAAAATTCCGCCCCTATCTTGTCCTTTCCACCACCATCGTGTATACCGATCATTCCGCGTTGAAGTACTTGTTGACAAAGCAAGATTCCAAACCAAGACTTCTTCGCTGGGTTTTGCTGCTCCAGGAATTTAAAATCGAAATTCGCGATAAAAAGGAGCAGAAAACCTAGCCGCGGACCATCTCAGCAGACTTGAGGATCCATACCAAGGGGATCATCCAAATAAAGAAATCAATGATTCTTTTCCCTTGGAGACCTTAATGTCTATAAACTCGAAGCCGAATGAAACCCCGTGGTTTGCGGACTTTGCAAACTACTTGGCGGGTGGAATTCTTAAGGAAGGGTTGACGTCTCAACAAAAGAAGAAGTTCTTCACCGACATTAAGACTTACTTTTGGGACGACCCTTACCTATTCAAACAATGTGCCGACCTGATTATTCGCCGATGTGTTGACGGACCGGCAGCTTCGGAAATCCTTAATGCTTGCCACAAAGGACCCACCGGTGTTCACTTTGGTCCCAACTACACCGCCAAAAAAGTGTTTGATTCAGGATTTTATTGGCCCTCCATTTATCGTGACGCTCATGATATGGTTAAAAAATGTGATGCTTGCCAGAAACAAGGTAAGATCATACATAAAGACGAGATGCCTCAGAATTTCATTCAAGAGTGTGAAATCTTTGATGTTTGGGGTATCGACTTTATGGGGCCATTCCCTTCTTCTAAAGGAAACAAATACATCCTTGTAGCTGTTGACTACGTTTCAAAGTGGGTTGAAGCCAAAGCTTTACCTACTAATGACGCAAGGGTGGTTTGTAACTTTTTGAAAGCTCTTTTCGCTAGATTCGGTGTGCCTCGCGCCAATATTAGTGATCGTGGGACTCATTTCTACAATGACCAATTTGCTAGAGTCATGGCTAAGTACGGTGTAAACCATCGTCTTTCCACAGCCTACCACCCACAAACTAATGGCCAGGCTGAAATATCCAACCGAGGACTTAAGCGAATTCTTGAGAGAACTGTGGGAGAGCATCGTGCCACATGGGCTGATAAACTTGATGATGCTTTGTGGGCTTTCCGTACTGCTTACAAGACCCCGATCGGCTGTACGCCTTATCGTCTTGTGTACGGGAAAGCGTGCCACCTCCCCATTGAGTTGGAGCACAAGGCTTATTGGGCCTTGAAGTGGGCTAATTTTGATATCAACAAAGCCGGTGACCTACGCAAGATCCAACTCAATGAGCTGAATGAACTCCGTAATGAGGCTTATGAAAATTCTTTGATCTATAAGGAACGAACTAAGCTCATTCACGACTCTAAGATTAAAAACCGAGAGTTCCATGTTGGAGACAAAGTCTTACTTTTTAACTCTCGGTTGAAAATCTTTTCGGGCAAGCTCAAATCTCGTTGGTCCGGCCCATTCACCATTGCCCAAATTTTTCCATATGGTACTCTCGAGCTCGCTCAACCTAATGGACCTAATTTTAAGGTGAATGGCCAACGAGTGAAGTTGTACTTTGGTGAGGACACCTCTCAGGAGGTGATTCCATCCCTCACCACGTTCCCCATGAACTGAATTTGGGTCGAGTCAGGCTCGTGACTCGGTTAACAAAAACAAGCGCTCCTCGGGAGGCAACCCGAGTATCTATCCCTTTAACCCCCTAAGTGTAGGGGAGGACCTATTTTGGTCATTTGTGTTTGTGTGGTGATGTGATTACAGGGATGACTGCACTCTTGGAATCTTTGAAGAACCGTGCTCCCGTGTTATCCGAAATCCGGTTTTATCTCTCAACTATCGTGATTCAATTTTCTTCATACTCACATTTGAAATTGATCACGTTAGTCGTCTCTTCCTTAACTTGAGTTAACCAACGTGCACAATGTCATAAGTGTAGGGGAAACTTTTCCCACATGCTTAAACATTGAGGACAATGTTTATCTTAAGTGTAGGGGGGACTTCTATCGAAGTTTTAAGTGGACTTTTCCATGAAAATGCCTTCATTTAACCGGAAAATCAAATTTTTTATTAACTTTGGCCATTTAGTCAAAAAATTTAAATTTTTATCGTTGCTTTCGTATGTATATATCCCGCAATAAAGTCAAAAATTTTAATAAAGTGGTGTAGCTAGTTTTGAAATCTTTGACATATTAGGCCCGTTGCGTTTATTTTGACTCAACCCGAATAGACTTATCCAAGTTTATTCTAGCTAGTATCCTTAACCATGTAGACCTTAATTGGTTTATTAGGCTAAGTGTCCACGAGTCTCATTACTTGAGATTTTAAATTGTGGAGGACGAGAAATGATAGAGTCAATTATAAGTCGGTATTCTTGCGCAAGCTCACTTGGTGTAATTATTTGCCTATTCTCCCATCACTTGCTAATAATTTATCTGCAATAAGTAAGGTCGTACGATTTGAAAAGTTACTTAGCTTCTAGCCCAAGATCGTTTAAAAGTTGCTCGGTAATGACGAGAGTTCATAGCCAAGGCATAACTTATGAAGCGGGGCGCGAAGATTGGCGAATCCGAAAAGGCCCTAACAAGGCATGAGGATTTAATTTTATTGCCGAAGATCCAAAGTGATGTGAAAAGCATTATTCGTAAAATCAATATGAAGGATCAAGACTCACGACGAAAAGCAATCAACTCCCATAAAGATCATGGAGAAGTCTATCCAAAAAGACCCTAACAAGGTATGAGGATAAATAGATCCAAGTCCGAAAAGGAGGCGGATCGTTGTATCTCAAAATCCCAATTAGAGATTGAAGAAATAATCATGAAGTCGTGGTCAACAAAGTTGGAGTACCCCTCAAAAGTCTCCAAGTGAAGAAACTCTATTACGATGAGAAGACCATTATCTCAAGCACGTCTCTCAAGATATGAAGTATGAAGTACATGCCAAATATCGGCCCGAGAAAGGTCTCAAATCGCGAACCAAGTTATGCCAAGATATGAACTTTTTGATATCTCGAGAAGCAGTTTTAAGAGATTTTGTCCTTTAGCTAACTATTGATCAAATCGTCCTACTTTGCTTTCAGCCTAAATAAACTATCGAAATAAGTCCAAAAATGCATCTTCATGATCATTCTAAGACAAAAATAAAATATAAGAGATACACCTAGGAATAAGGGAGTTTATGCACTTAATTAAGCCATGTGTGTAAGTGTTTGAATTGCTAACTTATAATAACAATGATCTCGTTTTTAAGCTTAGTTTGGGGAACGTGAAACTTGAGGGTGATAAATCTTCGCAGCACCAAAGCCCTAATGTAAGTCATTGATCTCTTTGCAAGTTATTTCCATGTAGATATTTTCAAGTGAAAATGGTTTTCCATCCTTTTGTTTCCTTTTAAGCTTTAATTTCTCTTAGTATTTTAATTTCTGTTTAGTAGTATTTTAATAAGGCCAAGGTTGATTAATTATGAGAAAAGTGTAACAATTGTTTTATCACTAAGCATTGCATGAGGGCATGGCAATGGTTAAGTGTAGGGGATTTGATAGGTGTGTAAACACCCATCCTTTTACCACTTAATTCGGGCTAAAACAAGACCAAAACACGTATTTAATATCATTTGTTTGGAATTATGCGTGGTTTTTGTGTTTATTGTGTTTTCAGAGCCAACCGGATGAATATTAAAGAAAACATGGGATTGCACGGGTTTTATCAAGGAAAAAGACCAAAGACGAAGTCTATTGTCCAAGAGATGCGAAAGATTTGAAGTCAATGGGTCGATTTGAAGATTTATCGAAGAAAAGGACCAAAAGACGGAAGATTTACATAAGTCGAAGAAACTCAAGTCTATTTAACGAAGAAATTAAAATACGAGTTGAATTTAATCGACGACAAATCCCGAATCAGAATCGAAAACGTCAACTTTTCTGAAAAGACGAGAAGACAAGAAGAAAGGGAGAAAGCCCACTCACCAACCAACCACTAGGACTATATATAGGGTTTTCCTTCACATTTTAGGGAGCTAGTCTTTGTTTTCTTTTTCCCCAGTCTTTTTAGTTCGTAGCTCCACAAACACCATTAGGGTGTTTGGTGGTTTTTCATTTTTCTTCAATCTTGTAAGTGTTTGATCATCACTATTGTTAACTTTTACATTAATCTTTCAATCCAATCTTTCTTTTCATCTTGTTCATCATCATCTTTCATCTCAAGTTTTTAAGTTCTTATTTGGTTGAGTTTTGATTTTAAAAAGTTGTTGAATTTGTGTTTTTATTGTTGGGATTTGTTACTTATGGTATTTAAATGATTATTGGTTAGTTTGGTAAAACCTTTTTGAGTATTTGGGTCAATTTGATTAAAAATCGTTCTTCCCTTAATGTTACTGTTCTTCAGTTCTGAATTTTCCGCTTAAGACCTTTTTTCCGCATAAGGCACTTTTTCCGCATAAGGCACTTTTTCCGCATAAGGCTATTTTTCCGCATAAGGCACTTTTTCCGCATAAGGCACTTTTTTCCGCATAAGACCTTTTTTCCGCATAAGGCACTTTTTCCGCATAAGGCTATTTTTCCGCATAAGGCACTTTTTCCGCATAAGGCTATTTTTCCGAGTAGGATATTTTTCAGTTTTAATTCAAGTGTTGCTTTTTAATTGTTGATTGTTTTAAGTTTATATCATTATCATTTTATTCATTTCCCTGTTTAGTAGATTAGAAAACCAAACCCACTTTTTGTCACCAAGAACAAACCGTTCCACTTAGAGCTGAGATCAATTCGAGAGGATACCGAGAATTATATCTAGAACCCAATAGAAAATCGCTTGTATCAAGCTATCGCTTGGAAAATCTCCGACATCCGTGGAATTGATCCTCATTTCTGCACACATAAAATTCTCATGGAGTACGACTTTAAGCCCACAATTCAAAGCCAACGAAGGGTGAATCCTAAAATCCATGAAGTCATCAAAAAAGAGGTTATCAAACTTCTTGATGCGGGTATGATTTACCCTATTTCGGTTTCACCATGGGTTAGTCCAGTCCATTGTGTGCCTAAGAAAGGTGGTATCACCGTTGTGCCCAATGCAAACAACGAGTTGATTCCTACCCGTCTTGTTACTGGGTGGAGAGTTTGTATAGACTACCGCAAACTCAATGATGCCACGAGAAAGGATCATTTCCCTCTACCTTTCATGGACCAAATGCTTGAACGTTTAGCGGGTAATGAATATTACTGCTTTCTTGATGGTTTCTCGGGTTATTTCCAAATACCCATCGATCCCCAAGATCAAGAGAAGACAACATTCACTTGTCCCTATGGCACATTTGCTTACAAACGAATGCCTTTTGGCTTATGCAATGCCGCTGGGACTTTTCAAAGGTGCATGTTGGATATCTTCCATGACATGGTTGAGCAAACCATGGAAGTCTTCATGGATGATTTCTCGGTCTTCGGGGATTCCTTCTCTTCTTGCCTTGCCAATTTGGACGTATGCTTAAGCGGTGCGAAGACACTCGCCTTGTTCTGAATTAGGAAAAATGCCATTTTATGGTAAAAGAAGGCATTGTGCTAGGACACAAAATCTCTAAAGCCGGTCTGGAAGTCGACCGTGCTAAAGTAGATGTCATAGCCAAATTACCTCCACCTTCAACCGTGAAGGGTGTGAGAAGTTTTCTGGGTCATGCGGGTTTTTATCATCGATTCATTCAGGATTTCTCTAAAATCGCTCGCCCGATGACCCACCTCTTGGAAAAAGATACTCCTTTTATCTTTTCTAAAGAGTGTCTCGAAGCCTTCAATCTTCTTAAGGATAAGCTAACTAAGGCACCGGTCTTGGTTACCCCTAATTGGGAGCTGCCTTTTGAATTGATGTGCGATGCTAGCGATTTTGCTATTGGTGCGGTTTTGGGCCAACGAGTGAATAAACACTTCCAACCAATCCACTATGCTAGCAAAACAATGACGGGGGCTCAATTGCATTATACGACAACCGAAAAAGAGCTTTTAGCTGTTGTCTATGCTTTTGAGAAATTTCGCCCCTATCTTGTTTTATCCCCCACCATCGTATACACGGACCATTCCGCGTTGAAGTACTTGATGACAAAGCATGATTCTAAGCCAAGACTTCTTCGCTGGGTTTTACTCCTTCAAGAATTCAACATTGAAATTCGCGACAAGAAGGGAGCCGAAAACCTGGCCGCGGATCATCTGAGCAGACTTGAGGATCCATATCAAGGGGATCACCGAACAAAGAGATCAATGACTCTTTCCCCCTTGAGACCTTAATGTCTATAAATCTCAATCTTGATGGCACCCCTTGGTTTGCGGACATTGCAAACTACTTAGCGGGTGGTGTTCTCATCAAAGGGTTAACATCCCAACAAAAGAAGAAGTTCTTGAATGATGTTAAGACTTACTTTTGGGATGACCCTTTTCTATTCAAACAATGTGCTGATATGATCATTCGTCGATGTGTTGACGGACCGGCAGCTTTTGACATTCTTCAGGCTTGCCACAAAGGACCCACCGGTGGTCACTTTGGTCCCAACTACACCGCTAAGAAAGTGTTTGACGCTGGATTCTATTGGCCCACCATTTATCGTGACGCTCACGAAATGGTTAAGCATTGTGATGCTTGCCAACGTCAAGGCAAGATCACACATAAGGATGAGATGCCTCAAAATTTCATACAGGAATGTGAAATCTTTGACGTATGGGGCATCGATTTTATGGGGCCATTTCCATCCTCCAAAGGGAACAAGTACATCCTCGTCGCCGTCGACTACGTTTCTAAATGGGTTGAAGCTAAGGCTCTCCCTACGAATGATGCGAGGGTGGTTGTGAACTTTTTGAAGCAGCTTTTCGCTCGATTTGACGTTCCTCGTGCTATCATCAGTGACCGCGGGACTCATTTTTGCAATGATCAATTTGCAAGAGTCATGGCTAAGTATGGTGTCACTCACCGTCTTTCCTCCGCCTATCATCCCCAAACCAATGGGCAAGCCGAGATATCCAACCATGGATTGAAGCGAATTTTGGAGCGTACTGTGGGAGAGCATCGCGCCGCGTGGGCCGATAAGTTAGATGATGCTCTATGGGCTTTCCGTACTGCTTACAAGACCCCGATCGGTTGCACACCTTATCGTCTTGTGTACGGGAAAGCCTGCCACCTCCCAATCGAGCTGGAACATAAGGCGCACTGGGCCTCGAAGTGGGCTAACTTCGACATCAACAAAGCCGGTGATCATCGCAAGATTCAACTCAACGAGCTAAATGAACTGAGGAATGAAGCTTATGAGAACTCGCTGATCTACAAGGAGAAGACCAAGATCATTCATGACGCTAAAATCAAGAACCAAGAGTTCCACGTTGGTGATCAAGTCTTACTCTTTAACTCTCGGTTGAAGATATTCTCTGGCAAGTTGAAGAGCCGCTGGTCTGGTCCATTCACCGTCGCCAAAGTCTTTCCATATGGGACCATTGAGCTTTCTCAGCCAAATGGGCCCAATTTCAAGGTGAATGGCCAGCGTCTGAAGCTGTACTTTGGTGAGGACATCTCTCACGAGATGATTCCATCCCTCACCACGTTCCCCATGAACTAAATTGGGTCGAGTCAGGCTCGTGACTCGGTGAACAAAAACAAGCGCTTCTCGGGAGGCAACCCGTGATCTATCCTTTACTGCTTTCATAATAAGTGTAGGGGGAGCCCCGTATGTGTTTGTTGTCTTGTTTCTTGTGCTGTGCAGGGATTAAAGCTTCAAAGATCCACCTTGATGACTTTTGACGAACCGTGATACCGTGTTCCCATCTTCCCGGTTCTATCCTAAACTCTTGTGATTCAATATTTCATATCTTATATATGTTCACATTGAATTCACTTTAGTTGTCCTTTCCTTAGTAAGATTTAAACAAAGTGCACAATGTCCTAAGTGTAGGGGAGTTTACTCCCACATGCTTAAACATTGAGGATAATGTTTATCTCAAGTGTAGGGGGGACTTCTATCGAAGTAAGTGGTCTTTTCCATGAATTTGCCCTCATTTTAACCAGAAAATTTGATTTTTCGACATTTTTCAAAATTTTTAATCTATTTTGGCCTAGTTGTATAGTTGTATTTTCCTTTATCATGTTTAGTTTCTTTCCATTGCTAAAATAAATTTTCAAATAAGTGGTTTTAGATTTTTCTTAGTCGTGAACATTTTGACTCAACCCGAGTTTACTTACCTAAGTTTACTCTAGCTAGTATCCTTAACGTGTTTAAGTCAAGTTTTGCTAGGCTTTTATATAGGGAGCTATATAATAACTGACTTTTAATTGGTTAATAAAAGGTTTTGCTTGCAAGATCTCTCTTTGCGTTGCTCGTACCCAATTGATATATATCGTTGTTTCGTTCTCGGTATCTTTTCGAATCGATCACGGTCAATAGTGGAATCGTTGTTATTGGTGTCTAAAAAGGGGGAGCTTTGGTCTAAAACTACTAAACTGATAAAGACAAGTAATAAAATAACTCTAGAGACTAGAAATAAAAATAAATCCACACTTTAAACGAAACAGTAGAAAATACCTTATGAAAAATAAAACTGGAACTTCTCTTATTCGGAATGCTTCTTGCTATGCGGAATGAACTGCTCCATTCAGAATATTTTGTTCTATGCGGAAAGTACCCCCTATGCGGAATGTAGGGCTATTCGGAAAAATATCTCTTATGCGGAATAAATGGAAAAATGCCCCATTCGGAAAGTTTGGGCTATGCGGAATAATTTGGAAAAAAACCCTTATGCGGAAAAATCACTTATGCGGAATACTTCTGCATATCCTATTCGGAATAATTTGGGAAAAACCCTATTCGGAATAGTGCAGCTATGCGGAAAAAGAATCCTTATTCGGAATAACTGGTATTCCGAATAACAATGAAAAATCTACCTCTACTCGGAATGACTGAAATATTCCGAATAGCCAAAATAATAACCTCAATTCTGAATAAATAAAATATTCCGAATTACAAAGAAAATCACCACTACTCGGAATAATGCAAAATTCCGAATGAATACAATCCCAGATTCCCTATTCGGAATCTGGGCGAGATCAGAAAGGGCAGCGAAGAACAGGGAAGTTACAGAACACGAAATCAAGACTAAAAATCACTAAGTTTTTTATCCAAACTTTAACCAATTTTACCACTAATCTTTTACTCAAAGAAAGCTTGAATCCAAACAACAAAAATCTCAAAACCCACTTACTTTTGACAATCAAACCCAACGAATGAAATTCAAGAACTAAGAATCCAAAAGATATGAAGAACAAGATGATGGAAAGATTAAAGGATGATTTGTATTAATGAATTAAAATTCAACAAACAAGAAAAGGTTAACTTACAAGATTGAAAGATAAATCAAACAAAGATTAAAACCACTCCTTAAGGGAGATGGTTCCTAAAAACTAGGAAGAAAAAAAACTGAAAAAGAAGATGTGGAGTCTTGAATGGGAGGAGTATTTATAGGCTTCTCCCTTGGTTGGTGAGTGGGCTTTCTTCTCTTCTTTTTGTCTTCTCGTCTTTTCAGAAAAGTTGACGTTTTCGATTCTGATTCGGGATTTGTCGTCGATTAAATTCAACTCGTCTTTTAATTTCTTCATTAAATAGACTTGAGTTTCTTCGACTTATGAAAATCTTCCGTCTTTAGTCCTTTTCTTCGATAAATCTTCGAATAGGCCTAGTGACTTCAAATCTTTTGCACCTCTTGGTCAATAGACTTCGTCTTGAGTCTTTTTCCTTGATAAAACCCGTGCAATCCCATGTTTTCTTTAATATTCATCCGGTTAGCTCTGAAAACACAATAAACACAAAAACCACGCATAATTCCAAACAAATGATATTAAATACGTGTTTTGGTTCTTGTTTTAGCCAGAATTAAGTGGTAAAAGGATGGGTGTTTACACACCTATCAAATCCCCTACACTTAACCATTGCCATGCCCTCATGCAATGCTTAGTGATAAAGCAATTTTACATTTTTCTCATAATTAATCAACATTGGCCTTATTCAAATACTACTAAACAAAAATTAAAGCACTAAGAGAAATTTAAAGTTAACAAAAGGATAGAACATAGCTATGTGGGAACAACTCGTAAAGAGATCGAGGACTTACATTAGGGCTTTGGTGCTGCGAAGATTTATCACCCTCAAGTTTCACGTTCCCCAAACTAAGCTTAAAAACGAGATCATTGTTATTATAAGTTAGCAATTCAAACACTTACACACATGGCTTAATTAAATGCTTAGACTCCCTTATTCCTAGGTGTATCTCTTATATTTTATTTTTGTCTTAGAATGATCATGAAGATGCATTTTTGGACTTATTTCGATAGTTCATTTAGGCTGAAAGCAAAGTAGGACGATTTGATCAATAGTTAGCTAAAGGACAAAATCTCTTAAAACTGCTTCTCGGGATATCAGAAAGTTCATATCTTGGCATAACTTGGTTCACGATTTGAGACCTTTCTCGGGCCGATATTTGGCATGTACTTCATACTTCATATCTTCGAGAGACGTTCTTGAGATAATGGTCTTCTCATCATAATAGAGTTTCTTCACTTTGGAGACTTTTGAGGGGTACTCCAACTTTGTTGACCACGACTTCATGATTATTTCTTCAATCTCTAATTAGGATTTTGAGATACAACGATCCGCCTCCTTTTCAGATTTGGATCTATTTATCCTCATACCTTGTTAGGGTCTTTTCGGATAGACTTCTCCATGATCTTTATGGGAGTTGATTGCTTTTCGTCGTGAGTCTTGATCCTTCATATTGATTTTGGGAATAATGCTTTTCACATCACTTTTGGATCTTCAGCAATAAAATTGAATCCTCATGCCTTGTTAGGGCCTTTTCGGACTCGCCAATCTTCGCGCCCCGCTTCATAAGTTATGCCTTGGCTATGAACTCTCGTCATTACCGAGCAACTTTTAAACGATCTTGGGCTAGAAGCTAAGTAACCTTTCAAATCGTACGACCTTACTTATTGCAGATAAATTATTAGCAAGTGATGGGAGAATAGGCAAATAATTACACCAAGTGAGCTTGTATAAGAATACCGACTTATAATTGACTCTATCATTTCTCGTCCTCCACAATTTAAAATCTCAAGGAATGAGACTCGTGGATGCTTAGCCTAATAAACCAATTAAGGTCTACATGGTTAAGGATACTAGCTAGAGTAAACTTGGATAAGTAAACTCGGGTTGAGTCAAAATATACGCAACGGGCCTAATATGTTCAAGATTTCAAAACTAGCTACACCATTTTATTAATATTTTTGACTTTATTGCGGGGTATATACATATGAAAGTAACGATAAAAATTTTAAAAATTACGACAAAATGGCCAAAGTTGATTAAAAATTTGAAAAATGTTGAAAAGTATGATTTTCCGGTTAAATGAAGGCATTTTCATGGAAAAGTCCACTTAAAACTTCGATAGAAGTCCCCCCTACACTTAAGATAAACATTGTCCTCAATGTTTAAGCATGTGGGAAGAGTCTCCCCTACACTTATGACATTGTGCACGTTGGTTAAATCAAGCTAAGGAGGGGACGACTAAAGTGATCAATTTCAAATGTGAGTATGAAGAAAATTGAATCACGATAGTTGAGAGATAGAACCAGATTTCGGATAACATGGGAGCACGGTTCTTCAAAGATTCCAAGAGTGCAATAATCCCTGTAATCACATCACCATCCAAAAACAAGCAACCTATATAGCTCCCCCTACACTTATGATGAAAGACGGGAAAGGGGGATAGATACCCGGGTTGCCTCCCGAGGAGCGCTTGTTTTTGTTTACCGAGTCGCGAGCCTGACTCGGTCCCGAACTAATTTAAGGGAAACGTATTGAGGGATGGAATCATCTCCTTAGAGATGTCCTCACCAACGTACAACTTCAAACGCTGGCCATTCACCTTAAAGTTAGGCCCATTTGGCTGAGAAAGCTCAATGGTACCATAGGGAAATACATTGGCGATGGTGAATGGACCAGACCAGCGGCTCTTCAACTTGCCTGAGAAGATCTTCAACCGAGAGTTAAAGAGTAAGACTTGATCACCAACGTTGAACTCTCGGTTCTTGATTTTAGCATCGTGGATAATCTTGGTCTTCTCTTTGTAAATCAATGAGTTCTCGTATGCTTGATTCCTCAATTCTTGAAGCTCGTTGAGTTGAATCTTCCGAAAATCACCGGCTTTGTTGATGTCGAAGTTAGCCCAATTCAAGGCCCAGTATGCCATATGTTCCAGCTCGATGGGAAGGTGGCAGGCTTTCCCGTACACAAGACGATAAGGTGTACAACCAATCGGCGTCTTATAGGCGGTACGGAAGGCCCACAGAGCATCATCAAGTTTATCGGCCCACGAGGCACGATGCTCTCCCACAGTACGTTCCAAAATTCTCTTCAATCCACGGTTGGATATCTCGGCTTGACCGTTGGTTTGAGGATGATAGGCGGTGGAAAGACGGTGATTGACACCATACTTTGCCATGACTCTTGCAAATTGATCGTTGCAAAAATGAGTCCCGCGGTCACTGATAATAGCACGAGGAACACCGAAACGAGCAAACAGTTGTTTCAAGAAATTACAAACCACCCTCGCGTCGTTAGTGGGTAAAGCTTTTGCTTCAACCCATTTAGAAACGTAGTCGACAGCGACAAGGATGTATTTGTTGCCTTTAGAAGAAGGGAATGGCCCCATAAAGTCGATGCCCCAGACATCAAAGATTTCACATTCTTGTATGAAAGTTTGAGGCATCTCATCTTTATGTGTGATCTTGCCTTGTTTTTGGCAAGCATCATAATGTTTAACCATCTCGTGAGCATCACGATAAATGGTGGGCCAATAGAATCCCGAGTCAAACACTTTTTTGGCGGTGTAGTTGGGACCAAAGTGACCACCGGTGGGTCCTTTGTGGCACGCTTGGAGAATATCAAAAGCTGCCGGTCCGTCAACACACCGACGAATAATCAGGTCAGCGCATTGTTTGAATAGAAAAGGGTCCTCCCAAAAGTAAGTCTTAACATCGTTCAAGAACTTCTTCTTTTGTTGGGATGTTAACCCTTGGATGAGAACACCACCCGCTAAGTAGTTTGCAATATCGGCAAACCACGGGGTGCCATCAAGATTAGGATTTATAGACATTAAGGTTTCAAGGGGAAAAGAGTCATTGATCTCTTTGTTCGGATGGTCCCCTTGATATGGATCCTCAAGTCTGCTCAGATGATCCGCGGCCAGGTTTTCAGCACCCTTCTTGTCACGAATTTCAATGTTGAATTCTTGAAGGAGTAAAACCCAGCGGAGAAGTCTTGGCTTAGAATCATTCTTAGTCATCAAGTACTTCAACGCGGAATGGTCCGTGTAAACGATGGTGGTGGATAAAACAAGATAGGGGCGAAATTTCTCAAAAGCATAGACAACAGCTAAAAGCTCTTTTTCGGTTGTCATATAATGCAATTGAGACCCTGTCATTGTTTTGCTAGCGTAGTGGATTGGTTGGAAGTGTTTATTCACTCTTTGGCCCAGAACCGCACCAATAGCAAAGTCGCTAGCATCGCACATCAATTCAAAAGGCAGCTCCCAATTAGGGGTAACCAAGACCGGTGCCTTAGTTAGCTTGTCCTTAAGAAGATTGAAGGCTTCGAGACACTCTTTCGAAAAGATAAAAGGAGTATCTTTTTCCAAGAGGTGGGTCATCGGGCGAGCGATTTTAGAGAAATCCTGAATGAATCGTCGATAGAAACCCGCATGACCCAAAAAACTTCTCACACCCTTCACGGTTGAAGGTGGAGGTAATTTGGCTATGACATCAACTTTAGCACGGTCGACTTCAAGACCGGCTTTAGAGATTTTGTGTCCTAGCACAATGCCTTCTTTTACCATAAAATGGCATTTTTCCCAATTCAGAACAAGGCGAGTGTCTTCGCACCGCTTAAGCATGCATTCCAAATTGGCAAGGCAAGCAGAGAAGGAATCCCCGAAGACCGAGAAATCATCCATGAAGACTTCCATGGTTTGCTCAACCATGTCATGGAATATAGCCAACATGCACCTTTGGAAAGTCCCGGGGGCATTGCATAAGCCAAAAGGCATTCTTTTATAAGCAAATGTGCCGTAGGGACAAGTGAATGTTGTCTTCTCTTGATCTTGGGGATCGATGGGTATTTGAAAATAACCCGAGAAACCATCCAGAAAGCAGTAATATTCATTACCCACTAGACGTTCAAGCATTTGGTCCATAAAAGGTAGAGGGAAATGATCCTTTCTCGTGGCATCATTGAGTTTGCGGTAGTCTATACAAACTCTCCACCCAGTAACGAGACGGGTAGGAATTAACTCGTTGTTTGCATTTGGCACAACGGTGATTCCGCCTTTCTTAGGCACACAATGGACTGGACTAACCCATGGTGAATCCGAAATAGGGTAAATCATACCCGCATCAAGAAGTTTGATAACCTCTTTTTTGATGACTTCATGTATTTTAGGATTCACCCTTCGTTGACTTTGAATTGTGGGCTTAAAGTCGTCCTCCATGAGAATTTTATGTGTGCAGAAGTGAGGATCAATTCCACGGATGTCGGAGATTTTCCAAGCGATAGCTCGTTTATGCTTCTTCAACACAGCGACAAGTCGGGCTTTTTCGTCTTCTTTCAGATCCTTTGCGATGATAACCGGTAACTTCTCGTCGTCTTCTAGGAAAACGTACTCAAGATGAGGCGGTAGGTCTTTAAGCTCGAGAGTAGGAGGATCCTTAGTAGATGGTGAAACTAACGATGGATCATCATTAGTCACCTCTTTAGGAGTAGGAGGAGACAATGGGTCCTCATTGAGAAGTCTCTCAATAGTACGAATATCTTCATCCCAATTGGTGGACGAATTATCATACTTAATATCGAGAGGACCCAAGCTAGCTTCGAACTCATCTAAGTCACTTTCTCCAAAAGGAGTAAATGCTGGAGCAATTGAGGCAACGGTCTCAACAATGGCTAGAGAAGAGAGAGTACTTTTGCAAGCATCATAAAAATGTTCTTCACAAGCCTCATCGAGAACATCAATAGCATTAACACTCTCATATGAATAAGGTTGCTGAGAAATCTTACCCATGTTGAAGACAATTTGATCGTCACCAACTCTCATGATTAATTCGCCTGCAGCTACATCAATGAGAGTGCGACCGGTCCTCAAGAATGGACGTCCAACGATTAATGGAACACGAGGGTCCATCTCGTAGTCAACGACGACAAAATCAGCCGGGAAGGTGAATTTATCAACGCCAACAAAGACATCTTCGGCTATCCCCACTGGATAAGCAACCGTACGGTTGGCTAATTCCAAAGTCATTCGTGTGGGGACTAGCTCGGGGAGAGATAATTGCTTCCAAACACTTAAAGGCATTAAGTTAATACTGGCACCTAGATCGGCTAGGGCCATGCAATTCTCTACTCCCGGGAAGTTGCAAGGAATCAAGAAGCGACCCGGATCACCAAGTTTGGTGGGCAATTTCCTTAAGAGCACTGCGGAGCAGTTCTCATTAAGTTGGGTCTGAGCGATGTCAAGAAGCTTTTCTTTATCACTTAGAAGATCTTTAAACATCTTAGCATATTTGGGCATGTGAGCGAGAGCCTCGGCAAAGGAGATGTTAAAATTCAATTGTTTAAACATTTTTAGGAAGTTTGAAACCTGAATATCATCCTTGCTCTTTTGCTTCTCTTTCCTCAACCTTGAAGGATAAGGTATATTGGATGAAGAAGAAGGCTTTAAGGGGATAGGATCACTCACAACCACGGGTGGTGGGGAAATGGGGATAGAAGGTGAAGGAGGTGGAGAAAGTTGCTCTTTTTCCTTGTTCACAATCACGGGTGGAGGTGTAGGAAGCTCGGGTTCCATATAACCTTTTCCACTACGAGTGGTGATTGCTTTCATCTCCCCTCTTGGATTCGCAACGGTATTACTCGGAAGAGTACCCGAAGAAGAGGGTTGATTACCTTGGATGAGCGAACTAATCATATCACGAAGGTGAAGAGCTTGATTGTTAAAAGAGTTTTGCATGTTTGCATTCATAGCATCATTGTGTTTGGCCATATCATTCCTTAGCTCGGCTCGAATATCGTTCCCTTGCTTTGCCATTTCTCCCTTCAAGTTGCGGACTTGACTCTGTAGATTCGTCACCAACTCCCGATTAGTCTTCATGAATGTCTCGACTTCTGGATCCACTGCCATCGGTTGATTGAGAGGTGGAGCCTGGTAAGCTTGAGAATTTCCTTGAGTTGGGTATGGGTTTCTTTGGGATTGATACTGATTGTTTGCACGAGGTTGGGATTGATTGTAGCTTTGTTGTTGGTTTTGGTTTGCAGGAGGGAAACCGGGGGGAGCAAGATAATTGTTGGATCGATAACTTAGCAAGTTACGGTCTCCTTGAGGGCGAGCTTGATAGCCTCCCGTGGGATAAGTACCGTATGCTGCGTTAACGTCTTCAGAATAATTACCGTGAGTAGAAGGGCAATCATTATAAGAGTGAGGGCCACCACATGTGTCACAAGAAATAGCAACGGCTTTAGCTTGTTGAAAGTGGTATGTGGCCATGGCCATGAAATTCTTGTTCATTTCGGCAAGTTGTCGAGAAATTTCAGACATTTCAGGATTGGAGGTAGTAGAAGAAACATTGACTCTCGAGTTAGATCTTGAGGATGCGGATGAATCCCAATTCTTGTGGTGAGTAGTCATGTTTTCAATCAACTCTCGACACTCCTCCGGTCTCCTTTTCATAAAAGTACCACCGGCGGCGGCATTGATCGTGTCACGATCACGAAAGGTGAGACCATTGTAGAAGGTGTCAATGAGAGTGACGGGGAGCATATTGTGATTAGGACAGCGGTCGATCAAATCATTGTAACGTTCCCAAGCATCGAAAAGCGATTCATCATTCTCTTGCATAAATCCACTGATTTGGTTACGAAGGCTAGTGACCATGGATGGGGGAAAGTAGCGCGATAAAAAGCGTTGAGTCATGTCGTTCCACGTATGAATAGAATTCTTAGGAAGACGGTCAAACCATTTTTCGGCGTGGTGAGAAAGCGAGTGTGGAAAAAGTTGAAGGCGAAGGTCATCCATAGAAACACCGGGGCACTTCATGCTTTGGGTAATGGTAATGAATTTGTCGAGGTGTTTGTTGGCATCATCATCTGGAATTCCGCGAAATGGATTCGTTTGTACTTGTTGTATCATGTGATGCTTCAACGAAAACTCCTGAGCCGTGACATGCATCGGTGCAATCGGGCCTCCACGTCCGTTCATTGTGGGTTGACATAGCTCCTCCATGGTTCGTAAGTCGGGTGGATTATTCATATTTGGGTGGGGTGGATTATTATTATTATTGTTGTTTTGGGGGGGTGGAATATTGTTGTTGTTGTGCACACCGGCCATGTCTAGTTGTTCGAGAGTCTCGGGCTCTGAATAAGACGTGGATCAAGTACGCATACACTAAAAAGAAAATGCAAGAGAAAATATTTTTGGTTTTTATAGGTTTTATATTGTTTTTGTATTTTTTTTTTTTTTGGAAATTTTATATTTTTATGGATTTTTGAAAATTTTTGTGCTTGAAAATAACATTCCCGAAAGAACGGATCCCAAGATCCAATTTTTCTCACAAGAAACCGTTGATCCTTACGAAAAGAGCCGGCAGCGGCGCCATTTTAATAACTGACTTTTAATTGGTTAATAAAAGGTTTTGCTTGCAAGATCTCTCTTTGCGTTGCTCGTACCCAATTGATATATATCGTTGTTTAGTTCTCGGTATCTTTTCGAATCGATCACGGTCAATAGTGGAATCGTTGTTATTGGTGTCTAAAAAGGGGGAGCTTTGGTCTAAAACTACTAAACTGATAAAGACAAGTAATAAAATAACTCTAGAGACTAGAAATAAAAATAAATCCACACTTTAAACGAAACAGTAGAAAATACCTTATGAAAAATAAAACTGGAACTTCTCTTATTCGGAATGCTTCTTGCTATGCGGAATGAACTGCTCCATTCGGAATATTTTGTTCTATGCGGAAAGTACCCCCTATGCGGAATGTAGGGCTATTCGGAAAAATATCTCTTATGCGGAATAAATGGAAAAATGCCCCATTCGGAAAGTTTGGGCTATGCGGAATAATTTGGAAAAAACCCTTATGCGGAAAAATCACTTATGCGGAATACTTCTGCATATCCTATTCGGAATAATTTGGGAAAAACCCTATTCGGAATAGTGCAGCTATGCGGAAAAAGAATCCTTATTCGGAATAACTGGTATTCCGAATAACAATGAAAAATCTACCTCTACTCGGAATGACTGAAATATTCCGAATAGCCAAAATAATAACCTCAATTCTGAATAAATAAAATATTCCGAATTACAAAGAAAATCACCACTACTCGGAATAATGCAAAATTCCGAATGAATACAATCCCAGATTCCCTATTCGGAATCTGGGCGAGATCAGAAAGGGCAGCGAAGAACAGGGAAGTTACAGAACACGAAATCAAGACTAAAAATCACTAAGTTTTTGATCCAAACTTTAACCAATTTTACCACTAATATTTTACTCAAAGAAAGCTTGAATCCAAACAACAAAAATCTCAAAACCCACTTACTTTTGACAATCAAACCCAACGAATGAAATTCAAGAACTAAGAATCCAAAAGATATGAAGAACAAGATGATGGAAAGATTAAAGGATGATTTGAATTAATGAATTAAAATTCAACAAACAAGAAAAGGTTAACTTACAAGATTGAAAGATAAATCAAACAAAGATTAAAACCACTCCTTAAGGGAGATGGTTCCTAAAAACTAGGAAGAAAAAAAACTGAAAAAGAAGATGTGGAGTCTTGAATGGGAGGAGTATTTATAGGCTTCTCCCTTGGTTGGTGAGTGGGCTTTCTTCTCTTCTTTTTGTCTTCTCGTCTTTTCAGAAAAGTTGACGTTTTCGATTCTGATTCGGGATTTGTCGTCGATTAAATTCAACTCGTCTTTTAATTTCTTCGTTAAATAGACTTGAGTTTCTTCGACTTATGAAAATCTTCCGTCTTTAGTCCTTTTCTTCGATAAATCTTCGAATAGGCCTAGTGACTTCAAATCTTTTGCACCTCTTGGTCAATAGACTTCGTCTTGAGTCTTTTTCCTTGATAAAACCCGTGCAATCCCATGTTTTCTTTAATATTCATCCGGTTAGCTCTGAAAACACAATAAACACAAAAACCACGCATAATTCCAAACAAATGATATTAAATACGTGTTTTGGTTCTTGTTTTAGCCAGAATTAAGTGGTAAAAGGATGGGTGTTTACACACCTATCACTATAAAACGCGAAAGTCTTAACTCTCACGGGTTAAGAACAAGAACTTTTCACAAGTTCCTATAATTGATCCTAGAGAGTCGTTTATCAAGGGAACTTTAAAACGCGATTTCTAAACTTGAAAAAGTCTAAGAATTTGCAAGATCCTATAGGCGACTCGAAAACCCAAAACTTTGATTTAATAGGCTAAGCATCCACGAGTCTCATTCCTTGAGATTTTAAACTGTGGAGAACGAGAGATGATAGAGTCAATTATAAGTTTGGTATTCTTTCGTGAATTTATGTGAGTTAATTATAAGCCTATTCTCCCTCCGCTTGTTAATAAATTTATCTGCAATAAATAAGGTTGTACGATTTAAAAGGTTACTTAGCTTCTAGCCCCAGATCGTTTAAAAGTTGCTCGGTACGGATTAGAGTTCATAGCCAAGGCATAACTTATTGAAGCGGGACGCGAAGATTGGCGAGTCCGAAAAGGCCCTAACAAGGCATGAGGGCTACATTTTGTTGCTAAAGATCCAAAAGTGATGTGAAGAATCATTTATCGAAAATCAATATGAAGGATCGAGACACACGACGAAAAGCAAGAACTCCCCAAAAGTCATGGAGAAGTCTATCCGAAAAGACCCTAACAAGGTATGAGGATAAATAGATCCAAGTCCTAAAAGGAGGCGGATCGTTGTATATCGAAGTCCAAAATAAAGATTGGAGAAAAATGAGGAAGTCGTGGTCCAAAGATGAAGAATCTCTCAAAACTTCAAGTGAAGAAATTCCTATTATGAAGAGAAGACCATTATTTCAAGAACGTCTCTCAAAGATTCGAAGTATGAAGTCGCTGCCAAATATCGGTCCGAGAAAGGTCTCAAATCGTGAAGCGAGTTATGCCAAGATATGAACTTTATGAGGTCCCGAGAAGCAGTTTTAAAAGATTTGGTCCTTTAGCTAACTATTGATTAAATCGTTCACTTTATTTTCGGCCTAAATAACTATCGAAATAAGTCAAACAATGCATCCTTGTGATCATTCAAGACAAAAATAAAATATAAGAGATACACCTAGGAATAAGGGAGTCTAAGTGAATAATTGGCCCACATGAGTTCGTGATAGTTTGCTAACTTATAATAACAATGATCTCGTTTTTAAGCTTGGTATGGGGAACGTGAAACTTGAGGATGATAAACGTTCATGGCTGCCAAAACCCAATGTAAGTTTTTAATTTCTTTACTTGTTCTATCTTTTCATGTTTAGTATTTAATTAAGGCCAAGGTGGGTTATTTATGATGAAAAATGTAAACCGTGCTTTAAAATTAACGCATTGCATGAGGGCATTGCAATGGTCAAGTGTAGGGGATTTAATAAGTGTGAAAACACTTATCCTTTTACCGCTTATTTCCAATAATAACAAGACCAAAACGTGTGATTTATGTTGTAAAAGTCGGAATTATGCGTGGTTTGTGTTTTTATTGTGTTTTAGGACCAAAATATGAAAAGGGAAGAAAACACGGGTTTTCACGGGCTTTTATCGAAGAAAACGGGAAAAGACGAAGTCAAAAGATCAAGAGTGCAAAAAGAACGGAAGTCCAAGGCCTATTCTGAAGATTTATCGAAGAAAAAGTCTAAAGACGGAAGTTTAACGAAGTCGAAGAACTTAAGTCTAATAGAAGAAGAAAATTAAAAGACAAGTTCAAATCCCGAGACGACAAAGACAAAGAATTAAAGTCGAGTCGAGAAAACGTGAAGAAATCAAGAAAGAAGATGCAACACATGCACTCCTTCCACCTTCCCTATAAATACCCTCCTAATAGTCATTAGGAGGGTGGTTAGCTAGTTAGTCTTTAATTTTAGTTTTTCATTTTTCTCTAGTTTTAGAGAGAGAAAGTCTTAAACTTTCTCTCACTAAGTTTCATCTTTTCATTTAATCTTTCAAGATTAAACACTTTGTATTGCTTATTTTATTAATCAAGTTCTATTTTAAGCTTTTAATCCTTAATCTCCTTCTACATTTCTTTGATTTTAGATTGATTTTTGGTGCGAATTTCAATAGATCCGTGTTGTTCTTAATGATTTCGTGCTTAAAAAGTTAATCTTTTGATCATTACTTAAGTTTTCATTTGATTAAGCTTTAAGACTCTTGTGCTTATTGGCTTATTTTTATGATTAGCTTATTTTCTTATAAAAAGTCTTCTTTAAAAGTTCATGTTTTTATAGTTTGATCAAAAAGTTTGTTTATTTTCGAGTAGATAAGTTGATAAAAATGCTTATTTGATTTCGTTTAAGTTGATTCGTTCTAGTTTTGGGAATAAGCTCTCCATTATAGCTTATTTCTTGGCTTTTAACTGAATCCCAAACATTTCGGAAAGGGTTAAAACCCCTTTCCGATTGGTATTTTCCGAGCAGACTCATCCCTTTATTCCGATTGATCAAATCGGAAAAGGGTTTGTAGATTCCGATTTGTACCCCCTTATTCCGATTGCAGTGATCGGATTAGGGTTTACACTTTCCGATTTGAGCCCTTTTTGAACATTCCGATTTGAAGCTTTTTGCATGTTATTCCGATTTGATCTATCTCCGTATTCCGATTGTACTTGTTTCCCCATATTCCGATTTGGTTGATTTCTAAACATTCCGATTGCCCTCCTTTATCAGTTATTCCGATTGGAACTTGTCTCAATATTCCGATTAGTAGGTTTTGCCAAGTATTCCGATTGATATCATTTTGTGGATATTCCGATTGTGCAAGTGAATTCATTCCGATTTGGACACCTCTTTTGAACATTCCGATCAGTTTCATTTTTTGTAATTTCCTATTAGAGTTGATTTTAGTTTATTGTTTTTACGTAGTTTCCAAGTGTTAGTTTTTATTAAGTGATCTAGTATTTTTCTTTATCTACTCTTTAAGTTTTTCAAGCTTTAATTTCTTAACTCGTCATTTTAGTATTAATCTTTATTCTTCCATTTTACTCGACGACACTTTAATTACTTGCTATTATATTAAAATAGATAGTCAAACCCAAACCATTCTCTTGATTCACCAAAAGACGATTAAGTCACACTTAAAACCGGTTTTCAATTCGAAAAGACTTGGGACAACTATATTTTATACGGGATAAAAGCCAAGTATTATTGCGCTATGAAAACTAAGTAGATTCCGTTAGATAATGCACCGCATCCTACTTTCAAAACTACATATATTCCTGACACAATGCAGGTTAGCTACCTTGTCAAAGCAAATTATGATTTTTGAAAACCATGTGAACCTACTTTCTATAAGCTGAGTTTTCCAACATTCGGTATACTCTGAAAGACAACACGGATATTCATTTTTAAAGGTAGTTTTTTTACCATCTAGCATTACAGAAACACACTAATGACCGCTATTCTCTGATTATCACCCAAACACCCTCTAAAAGTATTTTGCTACTATACGATAACAGATCCCAAATAAGGACTGTGTTCTAAAAAATTATTGTGCGTTTTGAAAACTAAGTGGAGTCTGTTATATAATGTCGATATCGTTGTTTCAAATACGGATCCTACAATTACAAAGGATAAAATCAACATAATTTTTCAAAACTACATACATTCCTGACATAACATGGTATAGTCTCAAAGGCGACACAAATATTCATTTTAAGGATAGTTTTCTAATCACCCAGTGTTACACAAACACGCTAACAACATAATTTCATAGTAAACTAAGTCGGGAAATCGTCTAAAACACGTTCTAAAACCATAGTCCTACCGTCACAATGATAACATACCCAAAAAGAGCTACACTCTCAGCTATGTAACAACAAACACAAACCTATTTAACTTTAAATAAGAAAGGGGCAAACCTCGCTGTGAAAACTAAGAAGACGAAGAATCCCCGAAAAATGAGCAAACACCGGTCGCACTGGTCGAAGAACTAACGCCTAGGGTACGTGAATGGCCAGCGGGATCACCTCTAGCTGGGACACCTCTGAATTCACGCAAACCACAAACAATACACTCTTGGCAAACAAAGAATGTAGTAATCGGGAGCCAACAAACAAACTGGGCAGCGACATTTTCACAATTGCAACTCAGACACAAAGCATTGTTGACAAAAATATCAACGTAACTATTTACCAAAACAGCATCCAACAATTGCATAAAGCCACCAAACCTTATCATTTAAATCAATAAGGTGCTGATCGGGTGTGGGTGCAACAAATGCCGCCGCCAAACACGTTTTGTGGCCGCAACCAAAGAAGAAAGTGGTTACCTCGCCAACAAACAAACGTGGGCAACGACATTTTCACAAACGCAACTCTGACACGAATCATCATTTCCAAAAATATTACCTTTAACTATTTACCAAAATTAGCAACTAACAATTACATAAAGCCACCAAACCCTATCATTTAAATCAGTAAGAAGCGGATCAAAACCATCCGGAAAGTGCGTCTCAGGTGTAAAGGCAACAAATACCGCCGCCCACATGGTTTGTGGCTGCAACCAAAATACAAAGTGGTTACCTCGCCAACAAAAAATCATGGCTGACGACATTTTCACAAATCTCAGACACCAATCAAGAATGTCGGGTAACAGGTTTGCCAATCAACCTTCTACAGGTTCCCACCAACAATAAGATACCATATACCATAACCATATTCCGTTCAGTCTAAAAACTGATTTACATTAATTATTATAAATTAATGAGCAAGCTTATTAAAGAAGGGTTTTTGTTTATATAGAAATATATATTTACCTCTTGCCGAATGCCATGATCTCAGGCAACTTGCTATCCAAATAAAGTTTTTGGTCAAAATGATTCACCCTGGTAAGGATAGTGTTTTTGTAAAAGTTTAACTTGTATTCCTGGTTAAGCAAGGATACTTCCCACTATTCTCAGACACTCCAAAATTACTTATTTTATAGCAAAAACCGTCATCCAACACTGCCAAAAACTTGTTCATATGTTATTTTGGGACAGAAGCATGAATGCGATTACCCTACAAAGACAATAGTTGAACACACAATCATTCATCTACATGAGGTCCAGACTTGTTTATAAAAACTATTAATCTTATAAAAAAAATGAATAAAAAGCGTATTTCATACCTCTGGATCTTGAAGAACCACATCCACACCCCATGGTCCATTTGGCCTTTCAATTGGATGGATTTTCCATGATCTGACGCACCAGGCCAAAACTTTCACATCATCCAGCATGGGGTTGATGACAGAAAACAAAACTATTTGTTGATCCATTTGATTGTATTACATAGTAAAAAAAAACTTGTCATAAAACTACCCATGATATTCACAAACCAGAAAATTAAAAGATTAAACATAGGGGTATATATTAACAGAGGCATATATTACCTGTGAAGATGTAGAGAAGAGGGATTAGTGTGTTTTTTGGTTATAAAATGAAAACAATTTATAGGATAGTATTATGATCGTATGTTTTGAAATGACTGAATTTTAGGTTAGATTGGTAAGGAAAGGATTTGATCAGTTTCAAATTTTAGCTACAATCAAGGGATTCAATCAAACTACTTAAAAACCAATTCTTATCATCTACTTTAATTTAACTTCAAAATTCAAAATTCCTGATTTTTTCTCAAAAATAACAAATGTCTCAAAAAAATTTCAAAACTTAATTACCAAACAACAATAATAAGGATCAAATCTAACTTTATAAAAATCAATTCGTGTTAAAAAAGCTTTTAACAAAAATAAACAAATCTAATTATCATCTAATTATACAAATTATAATAAAAAATGAGATTCAAATATGGGTAATGAAATATATACAAATTAATTATAATGAACAATAATAAGGATCAAATACCTTTAACATACTGCGGTTGATGAAGATCCATACAAATCTGCATTTGAATGATGTTTATTGTCTTCTTTGTTATATGATTAGTTGATTGATGCAGTTTTGTTTAATGTAGATGAATAAACATTATATGCGAAAAGAATTGTGTGATTTATTAGATGATAATATCTTGTTCTTGATTTAGAGTTTATTAGAGCAGGTATTTGGTGAAAGAATTGTGTGATTTACATTAGATATGAAATTAGGTAGATGAAAATGTGTGAAGTTGTTTTTTGATCGGACGGTTGTAAAAAACATAGTTTACACGTGTCATTTTTAAGGGGTTTTGGGGGGAGATCAAAAGCAAAAAACCTTGCTTTATATAAGAGGTATATATATATATATATATATATATATATATATATATATATATATATATATATATATATATATATATATATATATATATATATATATATATATATATATATATATATATATATATATATATATATATATATATATATATATATATATATATATATATATATGCTTTTAATTGGTGTACAATGTGTATATATAATTGTACTTTTAAGTAATGATGTATATTAGTTACATTAATTAATTAGTATCAATTAATTTTATTTTTAAGTGTGTATTAATTATTATGTATTAATTAGTTTTAAGATGAGTATTAAATTATGAAAATGATAGAGAGACCTAATTCGTAAGCCTAAAAAGAGGTCTAATCACAAGATTGAGACAAGTGGCGCAATGAAAAGCTGAGATGAAGAATGAGAAAATATTAAATACTGGGCCCTCTGCATTTCACCAATCACAATACGACACGTAGGCTTAGATTTATTTTTAGGTCTTCTTATTAGGTCTATATCTCAACACTCTTAAATTATGCTTTTATGTTTTAATTGATTTCTAATTATGTATTAATACTTATATTACGTGTTGTTTTAGTTGTAAAATAATGCGATGATGTGTTTTAATTATAGAATTTAATGTGATATTTTGTTTTTAATATTATAATTACATGTTTTAAGTTTTCTACTTTTTAGAATGCATGCTTATTTTGCTTGTATAAATAGCATTATGTATTATAACTTGAAATTTTTAAGTATTAATACTTATACATGTGTTATTTTAATTGTAAAATAGGGTGACGTGATATTTTAATGATAGAGGGTGATGTAGTATTTTAATGATTATAATTTCATGTTTTAAGTATTCTAAAAATTACTTAGTGTATTGTACAGAGGACTTAGTATGTTATAATTTGAAATTTTAAGTATTATAAAATAATTTGTTAGTATGTTTTATAAGGGAGTATGATAAAATAAGGGTAAAAGATATAAAATACCATTTTACTTATTGATTTGTGCCGACTTTAAACACTTACTTTTTTATCTCGTGACTTTAACAATGAACTTTCAAATTTGTTCCGAATATACCAATATAAGCATAAAATGACTATATTACCCTCGTCTTCTTCAATATAATTACATGTATTGCCACAAATCTGCTTGTTACAATTATGATATTTAAAATCTCGAATTTGAAGAAAATATAATTCTGAAATTTAAAATATCGGTAACTATTTGGTTGGCAAGTTTCATAACATGTCATCAAGATTAATTGAGAATGGTCTCACTGTCCTTTTTCATCATTCACCATAAACTTGAAGAAAAAGATAATACACTCTGTAAACCCACAATCTATCCCAAATTCCCAATCTGCATTCTTTAAATTTTTGGTCTTTATGAACCATATTCCCATCAGTCCACACTCCATATACAACCGAATATGTAATGACATATTTCAACTTGATTCAAATAACAACCTTAAAGTCAACCGAATATGTAGGAAAGATCAAGAAATGGTTTCCTCGTATATTTCAATTTGATTCAAATAATAAATTGTGACATATTGCAAGATCCAAACCTTAAATAACTACAAAACTCAAATTCCGAATGTAACTGACCTTAACATCTACTTCTCGCCGGAAAAACGATTTCACCAGAAAAACAATCTCGCCGGAAAAAACAAACACTCATCTAAATTTGTGGCACCATTTGTTTCCGTTGTGTTTCAGATCTATGCCTGAGTGTGTTTGTGGTTGGTCTGACAAATAATACATGCGTTTAGTGAGTGTGTTTTTCATACTCAGTTATGAAAAGAAAAAAAAGTAAAAGGATTTTGACTTTAAGGTTGTTAGAAAAAGTGAAGTTGAAGATAGATATCTATTGTTATATGTATAAAAAGATATATCTTGATTAATGATATATGAATTTCGTAGTATAGGTAAAGATGTGTTTTTTTCAGTCAATAATGTCAGAAAAACAAAGGGTATATTGGTTATTTAAGAGGGTAATATAGACATTTTATGCTTATATTGGTATAGTCGGAACAAATTTGAAAGTTCATTGTTAAAGTCACGAGATAAAAAAGTAAGTGTTTAAAGTCGGCACAAATCAATAAGTAAACTGGTATTTTATAACTTTTACCCATAAAATAATAATGACCAACTTTAAATGATAAACGTTTGATTGTGTTATAAACAAATATTTTTGTTTAAATCGGATAAAAATAAAGATTAGAGGGTGTTTGATTTATGAATTAGGTTTATGGTTATGTTAAGTTGGCTTATATGTATTATGATTATGGCTTAAACATCATGAGTTAATAAGTTTTTATTAAATGTTTAGTTTAACTTACTACGTATGTAAGTTTGTAAGCGAGTCATATAAGATTTCGACTTATATGTTTGGTAAAAATAGTTGTAAACTGTAAGCTGTTAAGTGTTAATTGTAAGTTGTAAGCTGTTAATTGTAAAACTGTTAACATTAGCTATAAGTTGTATTGTTTTTCAATAAAACTGTTTAGTAAATTAATTGTTAACTATTAAGATGTAAAATGACTTAAAAAACATATTTAGATAAATTATAATATGTTTAAAGAAGACATTAGTGATTTATAGACTTTACAAAGCTACTTATTTAAAAAGTTTTATGAATAAGCTTTAAAAAAATTGTTGTGCAAAAAAAAAAACTAGGGCGTGTTTAGTTGGAAAACATTTTCCATCATTTTCTATTTTTTATTTTGTAGAAAAAGAAAAGGAATTTTTTTTTTCACAAAACACTTAAAAATTTAAAAAACGCGTTTAGTTGGAGAAATTTGTGTTTTCCATTCTCCAAAACTATAGGAAACAAAGGGGAAATGAATTTTTTTATGTATAAAGGAAAATTTAGAAAAAAAAAAAAAAAGTTTTTTTATTTTGTGTGCAAAAGGGTAAAATAAGGATTTTATATTTTCTACAAAATATTTCTAGAAAATAATAATTTGAACGCGTTTTTTTTTTTTGTTTTTAGAAAAATATTTTATAGAAAATAGGGTGTTTCCATCCAACTAAACACAACCAAAAAATCTCTTAGAAAACATAGCCTAAGCACGTCATACCAAACACTCCCTAATCTAATCTTGAACCTCTAGCTTTGATTAGGGTTTATGAAGGGGAGATTTGGGGTGAAAAGAAAGAGGAAAAGAGAAGAAAATAATGGCGGCAGAAACTAAGAATAGGAAATTCATCCCTCCACCTCCTCGCCGGTTAATTTAATGACTCTCTTTTCTTCTTCCTTTCTTTTTTATTTTTTTAGAAATGTTTACTAGCAGTTGATTGATTACTGGTATTTATAATTTTATAGGAAATCCCCTTCACTAAGTGAAACAAATGATCCTTCACTTGATCCCAGGATTCAACGCGCTAAGAATAAGGCACTTTCTCAGGCTCAGCAGGACGGGACCAAAGGGAATTTCAGAATATTTGATTCCCCTTTTGGGAATTTTATGCTGCCTGTTATTCCCACTCGTGCTGAACTTGCTGGATGATGGATTCTTCACAACATATGTAATTCAGACGAGCTTGGGTATGATCCAATAACAATTATATTTAGTTGTTTAGAGTCGGATGTACTAAGAAATGATAACAAGTATTTTGTTGTTCACGAATGGATTTCCCCTCTATACAATGTAACTATTATTAATCGTTTACGGCATAATCACGTCTCAACATAGCGTCAGCAGCTGTGGCACTACATCATTGGACCAAAACAGTACTAGTTTATTGCCTTCCTTGCTAACTTTCTACCTAATGTAGCCACTGGTTTAGCTCTTCGTCGACTTATAATAAGATTATGGAGTACCACTTAAGGAACAGTACTAATAGGTGGTTTATTGCTAATCTACTGCGTCAATTCTACAATGTGAAAAAACAGAATTAGTCTTTGACCCTTCTAAGTAGAGGTGGTAAAATGGGCGGGCGGGCACGGGCGGCGGGATAAACGGGCAACGGGCTAAACGGGCGGCGGGCTAAACGGGCGCGGGCTAAACGGGTACGGGCGAAACGGGCGAAACGGGCGGGCGAAACGGGCGGGCTAAGCGGGCGCAAGCTAAAAAAGGAAAAAAACATATAAAAACCCACAAATAAAAAATAAAAATACTTGTTTGAAAGCCGGGATAAAAAATTTAATAAAAAATATTCGTCGAGTATACTAATTTGTATTTTACAAGTGCGCCCGTTAATAGGGGTGTTCAAAAAAACCGAGAAACCGACGAACCGAGCCGAACCGCTCAATCCGAAACCGAAAAAACCCGAAACCGAAAAAAACCGAAACCGAAAAAAACCGAAACCGAAAAAACCCGCTTATAGTGGTTCGGTTCGGTTTTTATGTTTAGATATCCGTGGTTAACCGAACCGAACCGCACATATTATACTTGAAAATTTTTAACTAAATATTCAAATTATAGTACATGTATTAATTGGATTAGTACCCTACTTTTATTATACATGAAATTTTTTAACTAAATATTCGAATTATAGTACATGTATTAAACATGTATGTGTAAATTTAATTAATGTGATAGTAGTTTATAAATATCGAATAAATAATTTTTAGTTAATATGTTATTTATGAATATTCTAATGCATTTTTTTGTAACGAAATCATTTTTATATGATTTTTATCTATTTAATGTCGTTGAATTATACGAAAACGACATTCTATGTTCTAAACCATGTTATTATTTATAAACTAAAACTTTATGAAACTTATACAATGGTTAACCGTGACCCGAACCGTGGGTAACCGCTCATTTCGGGTAACCGTATGTCCGGTTAACCGCCTTGTACGGTTTGGTTACGGATAGTAAAATTAACTAACCGAACCGCGATGGATAGTTAAAATCGTCTAACTAACCGAACCGAACCGACCCGTGAACACCCCTACCCGTTAAGCCCATTTAGTTTCTTACATATGCGCCCGTTTAGCCCATTCATTATAAAGAATGGGCAAAAAGTGCCCCATCCTTTTTTGAAAATGGGCAAAAAGTGCCCATATGTATCATAATGGGCAAGATTTGACACCTCTACTTCTAAGCTTTATGGCAACCTGATCTTCTTAGCAACTTTTTTAATCTTCGCTAAGGAAGGTGTGAAACATCCCCGTGCAAACTCATTTAAAGTTTAGACTTGTGTTTCTTAAATGTTTATTCCCTGTTGTTTTTTTTATGCATGTATTACTGAAATGCAATCATTGTTTGAGGCCAAGGATCAACATTTCTATAGTCATCGAGTCTGCCAGGAGAATTGCCCTATTGTCACATTGTGGGTAATATTTTGCTTTATTAAGTTTTAAGCTCTGTATGAAGAGATCTGTTAGGGTGTCTTGATCAAAATTTTAAATATTAATCTTTTCAAGAATCTTGGTGTAGAGTGTTTGGGTTGTCGGTTGCAGGGAGGGGTGGATGACTAGTGGCTGCAGCCTCTTGTATGGCACTTATGTCATGAGTCATGACTGGTGATATGCACATGGGTCATGGTTCCAACGGTGTCACAAGCTTAGGAGGCCTGTTTGCTACGTCGATAACCTCCTCACTATGTATAATGCATACAGCTTCTCTGTATCTATGCTAGAAACTCCACTCATTGAGTGAGATGATAAACAAAATTGATGCAAAATTTTCTAGTTTTAGATGTGATTTTGTTGTTAATTTAGTTGAGCATTTAGTTTGACTCGTTGAATACAAAAAACAATCTCTTCCTTTAAGGAAATTTGGATTATTGAGTTGACCATTAAGAATACGAGTTTGGGTTCTACATATTCTACAAGGAACTTTGGATTTCATGAGCAATTTGATGGCTCTGACTTTACCCGATAGCGTGTGTTAAATTTCTCAGTGACATTTATTTTGACTAGGATGCTTGCAACCTGAAACTTCATTGTCTAGCAAAGAATGTGGGAATCTTGAATTTATAAAAGTCCTTCGATTTGTGATAAAATCCATATTCTCACGATTTTGTTCACGTTAAAACTTATTTTCCAATTCTATGTTGTTCCTTCACAACCTACGTAAGATTCAGATTGTTAAAGTTTTTCATTAAACTCTAGGAAGTTACCACTTACCAAGTTGCCAGACAACTTTGTTTGAAACGTAATCCGATACATGTTTCTAACTTAAGCACATCTATTGGTAATCCATTTTACAGATCTATAAAGTTGCCATGTTATATAATATGCCAAACCTTTTAATTTCATAAAGTTCACTAACTCTGCAAACCTTTACAAATGTAAGATTTGTTACCCACACTATAGTCGCTAAACTTATAAACCATCTGACATTTCTATAACCCTTTTCATAAACCTATCGTTGTGATGTCCTAAGCACATTCTCACAAATTCACTCTCCTTGTCTATAAGAACTTACAATGATGTATAGAATAAAGATAGCATTCTGAAAGGTTTTGGTGTCGTCATGTGTCTTTTTCTTTTTATGTGACTTTTTAATTGATTATGACGCTGGGTTTTAGTTTTGCCAATTCGAAATTGTTGTGTGAAGTATCTGCTTTCTCTGGGAACGAATCTCGTATATTCTACTCTGTTAGGGTTTTTTGGCTGGAGGGTATGGGCTCTTGATAGTGTTTAGATTTGTTTGTTTGAAGGGTTATGGGTTTAGAGAGTTTAATACCCCAACCGTATAGCTGTTTTAGCAAGTTAAAAGACATCTTTTGTCCAATCTGATGTAGATATTCTGTATTCAACACCTCTCTAACCATAAGGATGGAGATTGTGAAGCTAATTCAATTGCTACTTGTGGTCCACGTATCTCCTCTGTGTGAATCCTAGGAATCTTCAAAAAAATCAGATGAGCCAGAGACATATGTGCGATTGACATCAAAAGTCAGTTACAAAATTATAGGGGAAAATTTAAAAGCACTACTTTATCATCGTGTAAACCACTTTGAACGAGTTGCTAGGTCATGAAGCCTAAGCTATTAAGCTATCAGATCACAGTTATGTCTTTGGAGTGGGTCTCCTTGCAGCCCCAGCCTCTCATTAGCAGGATTGCTAACTTGAAAGAGCCTGATTAGGTAGTCAGTTCTCTGGTTTTTTTGTCTATAAACTGCATATTGTTATTCCTTTCTATCCCTGATCAAGCTTTTGTGACTGATTCTTTCTGATAAGGGTATGACAAAATCACACATATCAATAGTGGTTAGTAACATGGATTTTATGGCACTTTTCTCTTGTAGATGGCTTATAGTAACTCTTTATTGGTTAGTAGGAATGTACTAAAATGAGTATTATGATAGCTTTTGTACTTGTAAGAATACTTAATGTACTGTGAAATCATAGGTATTTTAATGCCTTTCATGTACAAGTATTGCAACTGAGACTGAGAGACGGGAGATCCCATTGAACTTGTCTTGATTGAATGAAGGCTAGCTGACTTTGAGACTAAATGAACTCGGATGCTGGAGAACCAATAATGAGTGACATATTTGATGCCAATATAGATTCTTTGACGTTTTCAACAAAACTGAGTTCTATTACCAGTTCAAAATTTTATGTTTATGTTTTACTCTTACACTACAAATACAATTTTCATGGCAGGTAGATCTTCTACTTGCAAAATAACAAAAGAGTTTTATTGATTGAAAGACTTACATATGTGAGGGGCTTGGGCGAGTGACCTAATCGTGTAGCACTATTCTCTAGTATTACATAGACCAAACTTCTAATACATACAGCTGATAGATAAAATATTTATACATCTTCAAGCTTGAGAAGAGGTAAATGGTCGGCTACATCACCGCCATTCTTCTCCTTCCTGGCCGCCACTGACGCCTGGCTACAACGTAGCAGCATTTGGCTTACTTCCTTCATGGATGGTCTGTTGGTTGGCAATTTACTGGTGCAACAGAGCCCTAATTTGAACACAGTGATCATCTCATTCAAGTACATGGGCTCGTTAACATCATCATCTAAAGTATCTGCTATTGGTGCACCTCCTAAAGCATGTTGCCACGCCCATTCGGCTAATGAAGAATGCTCGTTGCCATTGCTTGCCTCTTTCCCTGTTGTTAACTCTAACAACACTACTCCAAAGCTATAGACGTCTATCTTTTCATTTACTTTGGTTGTATGAGCAAATTCTGCAATAAAATCCCATAATAGTAAGCGAAAAATGGTTTTTGGGTTTTAAGTATAGTAAAAGCAAATTATGGTTCAGGTTAACTTTACCTGGAGCCATGTATCCGAATGAGCCAGCTACTGTTGACATTGTGTTGAGCTCACTTTCCTTCACTAAGATCCTGGCTAACCCAAAATCGGCTATCTTAGCATTGAATTCGCTATCTAAAAGTATGTTGCTTGTTTTCACATCTCTGTGAACTACCCCTGGCGTACAATCATGGTGCATATAAGACAAACCGCGAGCAGCCCCTAGTGCTATCTGCAATCTTTTAGGCCAATCGAGCACCACATGACGAACGGAACCACTTAAACCGCGGCTTGATGGAGTCTGCTTTCGATGCAGCCACCGGTCCAAACTCCGGTTCACTAAGTATTCGTACACTAGGAGCTTTGAGTTGTCACACGAAATGCAACCCATCAATTTTACTATGTTTGAGTGGCGAATCGTGCTTAGAATCTCGACTTCTGCTAAAAACTCTTTTTCAAGTCTTAGATCTAAATCTTTTTTGCTCGAAATCTTTTTAACCGCCACAACTTCACCTGATCGGTTTACCGGAACCCGATACACCTTTCCAGAACCACCATGACCAATCACGTTATTCTCTGTCAAACGAGGTAAGATTGTTGATTCTGTAAAATATAATTTCTGGAAAGACGTGAATTTCCAATTCGAATCCAATTCATACTTTCTTCTCCTGTAAAGAACGATGACGTATGCAGTCATTAGTAACGTCAGGAGAAACATTATCACTGCTATACTTGCAATAATTGCAACAAATTTAGCTGAAATCTTGCTAGACGGTTCTGATTTGGATCCGGAATTACAAGAACCAAGTCCCATTGACGGATTATTTGAACAAAGACCAGGATTGTTCAAGAAACTTCTGTCAAACGCACCGTTATCCAGCTGACTTGGGATTCTTCCATTGAGCTTATTTTCTGAAAGATCAAGTATAACGAGCTGTCGTCCTAGCTGACTTGGTATCTGACCAGAAAGATTGTTTCTTGATAAGTCCAAAACCGTGAGACGTTCTAAGAACCCGAAACCAGCTGGAATTGGTCCAGTAAGTTGGTTTCTACTGAGGTTCAACGTATTGAGGGAACTCCAAGAGGTTATAGTTGCCGGTAATCCACCGGTGAACTGGTTTCCGTCAAGAAGCAAAGTTGCTAAATTTGAGAGTGCTGTTAAACCTTGAGGAACCACACCATCGAGAAAGTTATTACTCGCTTTAAAAACACTTAAAGTTGTCCAAGAAGATACACTGGTAGGAATCTGACCAGAAAATTGGTTATTACTAATTTCCAGTGTCGACAAATTTGGCGCCAATTCCCGTGGCAGCTCGCCGGAAAATGAATTAGCATTAATTATCATTGTCTCTAATCTGTAAGCTTTCCATAAACCATCAGGAATTACTCCTGAGAAATTGTTTCCACTAACCCAAAAACTTTTCAAGCTGATACAAGATCCAAGGGATTTAGGTATTTCGCCTGAAAGATTGTTTGTATAAACAATCAAGCCTTTGAGTTTCCTATTGTAACACAAATTTTCTGGCAAG
The DNA here is from genome assembly GCA_025667525.1 of Glebionis coronaria. NCBI lineage: Eukaryota > Viridiplantae > Streptophyta > Magnoliopsida > Asterales > Asteraceae > Glebionis > Glebionis coronaria. The sequence continues at coordinate 88,976 of JANFOE010000213.1, forward strand.
TTTCCGGTGAAATTGTTTTCGGAAACCTCGAATATCTTCAGCACTGAGTACCTTCCAAAATCCGGTGGCAATTGACCAGATAAATGATTCCTGAAAACTCGGATATCCTGCAGTTGAGGCAAGCGACTGACACCCACTGGAATTTCACCGGATAAACGATTGATCATGAGCGTCAAGTTTGTTAAACTTGTCAGATTCCCAAAACCGTCAGGTATTTTGCCGGTCAATTTGTTAGCAGAGAGATCAATGATCTGCATATTCCATGCTTCGATAGTGTCTGGAATTGCTCCTGATAGATTGTTCCCGTAAAGATAAACTTGTTTTAAATTCTTTAACAAGAACAAATCACCCGGTATTGATCCCTCAAGCAGATTGACAGACAAATCCAGCAGCTCCATCGCCACCATGCCAGATAAATTCCCCGGTATTTCTCCAATTAAGTTAGCTTCCGTCATGATAAAGATTCGAAGCTTCTTCATCTGAGTAAAACTATCAGGGAGTCTTGATGGTTTGAAGTCATTCAAACTCAAGTATAACTCCTCAAGGTCACTTAAGTTACTGATTTCCTCAGGGTAACCACCATTGAATAAATTCTGGCGTAGATCAAGAAATGTAAGTTTCGACAATCTTGAAATATTGACTGGAACGTCACCAGTAAAGTTATTACCCAAGAGACTTAAATACTTGAGCTCTGGCGATAACCGGGATATATCATGAGGGAGTTTTCCCACAAAGTAGTTTTGAGAAAGGTCAAGATACTCGAGACTAGTGCAGTTATAAAGACCAGTAGGAAAATTTTCATTGAAGAAGTTCCAACTGAGATCAAGGTGGGTCAAGTTTTTGATGTCACAAATGAAGGGTGGGATGACACCCGGGATGTCTTGCTTTATGATAATCCCAGTGACGGTATTTGCAGTACATGTAATCTCGGGCCAGGTGCAAGGGTTGGAGGACTGGTTCCAGTGGCTGAGGGAAGCTGGACTAGACCAGAAGCTTTTAATACTAAGAAGTGTTGTTTGGTCATTTTGGTTGGTGTTGGGTTGTGAAATGACGCGAAATGGTACAAGGAAGAGGAGCAGGAGAACAGAGGGTAGGGATAGTATGGACATATTGGTTTTCCGGCAAGGCGGGTGGGTTGGTTATGGTGGTGGCATGTAAGAGTCGTCGTTCAAGGTATGAAAATACAATTATGTGATTCCCGCAATTTGACTATTATAAACAAATAAGTTACTTAACTAGTCCTTTTTTTTTTTTTTTTTTTTTTGAACTAGTACTTAACTAGTCCTTGAAATTGTGTTTTCGTATTCATAAAGAAGACCTTGTATCTTTTTTCTTTCTTTCGTATTGACTTTTTATCTTTTACTAGCATTATACCCGCGTAATGCATTTTTGGCAATCAAATTAATGTTATAGTGTAAAAGATTTAATTAAAATAAATAAAATCATTAAAAATAAAAAATAGACAAAGTTTTTGTAAATATATGAAAAGGATGTTAAATTAAAGAGAATAAATTTTTAGAAAATATGATGAAATTAGATTTTTTAAAAAAAATGAATTAAAAGATATTTCAATTTGAAAATAAATGTGAATTTTTAATAAGTTGTTAGAAAAGTTTGTTAAAAAAAAAATAGATGGTTGAGATTGCATCTTTGGTTTAGAGTTAAGTTTGAATTAAAAATGATCTAATGGTTAAATTATTAATATGTTTATCTTAATTTTTTGTTTAGAGTTAAGTTTAGAGTTAGGATATGTATATACACCATTTTATATAGTATAGATGTAAATTATTAGTAATTTTTAATTCATTTTATTCTTATCACTAGACCAATCATCACTAATCTCTCTATGACCCACCATCCAACGACTGATATGTACCTTCTGCTAGGCTTCCTTAATCAAAGAAATACATCCGGGTATATTTTTAGCTACTTGGTATAAGACAAAAGGTATTTTGTATTTTTGTTTTTTAGTACATATCAAGGTATAAATCTTAGTCATTTCATTATCTAAATTTAAAAAAGCATAAAAGTATCACTTTTGTCAAAACGTTTAAAAGTCGTAAAAAAATACAAATGAATCATAGTTGTAAATATAATGAAACTGGTTATCACTAATGATAAAGAAATAAAATATCACTTATAAGCATAAATATCATCAATGATAAACTAATACTTCGTCGTATTTATAACTTTAGCCCCTTTGCTAATTTTTTACAACTTTTGGTGTGTTTTTTTTTTTTTTTAAATTTAAAGTCACTCAGCCATTAAATAAAATGTAATGATTAATATTTTAGTATATAATAAAAACAATGATGCAAAATAACTCAATCTCTTTAGTATATTGGTATGTAACGTTGAATCTATGATTGTTTTATGTATTTTTTATCACTGTTTTTGTAATATATCAGCGTCAAGTTTACAGATAGATGAAAAATGTTTAGACGAGTAAATCTTATTTGTCCTAGCTTTTTTACTTGATATGTTACAGAGTATAGCTAGAAATTTCGTTATCTTGATCGCAACAAAGACGCATTTCTCTAATTTTAGAACTGGAGTTTGGGCTCGGCTCGTTTCAACGTTTTAGTGAGCCGATTCTAATTAGCTAAGAAGCTGGTAGGCTTATTTACACATATAGTTTTGACTTGTAGCAATGAATGTAATAAAGGACACAAATTGATCATCATGTAATAGTAAGGGTGCATCACACTGGATTTAAAGGGGAATCTGAAAATCGAGAAATATTTAGTTGAACAACGTAATTAGTGACATGTGAATGACAATATGAGCACTAGAATACGAATGAGTTGAATTCCTACGGCAACTTAAAGTACTATTAAATTCAGACGTATAAATCAATATTGTTTACGTAACATCTTCTAGAACGGGTAACTTGTTTGTGACAGATATACACGTGCGGCCTTTGAACTTTATCTTTATTTATACGTGATAATGATTTTTTCAATATTTATGTATTTGTTTATTGTGATTTATAGACAAAAATAAGTAAAGTTTGTAGTATGAAAAGTTGAAATTTCATTAGTGGTTACTTTCTGGTTCTTTTAAGTTCATTAGGCGGAGCCTTTCTAAGAAACAATGAAACATTTACTGTGTATTTAGTTAGAGAAAAATCTTTCACTTTTTTAGAAGAATTTTTATTTGAAAATAAAAAAATAGAAAACTTGTTTAGTTGTACTTTTTCCAATAATTTTTAAAAAATGAGAAATTTTCATTGTCCATTTTTATATAGAAAACTAAAAAATACCATTTTATTTCTTTTCCCGAATAATAATAAAACATATTCTCATATGTTTTTCTAACCATATTTTACGTTTCTATCACTTTTTTTTACGTTTTTTTTGAAAAAAATTAAGTTTTTTCGCGTTTTCGTCATTATAGCGTTTTTCTTCAGTATTTTTACGTTTTCTTCACTAAATTTACATTTTTTTTCAGTATTTTTACGCTTTTGATAGTATTTTTAGGTTTTCGCCAATAAACTTAGTTTTCGTCAGTAAACTTACGTTTTTGTCTGTAAACTTACGTTTTCGTCTGTAAACTTACGTTTTTGTCAGTAATTTTACGTTTTCATTTGTAAACTTATGTTTTCGTCTATAAACTTACGTTTTCGTCAGTAAACTTGCGGTTTCTTCAGTAAACTTGCATTTTCATCAGTAAACTTGCGTTTTCGTCAGTCGACTTACGTTTTTGTCAGTATAATTACGTTTTTGCCAGTAAACATACGTTTTTGTCAGTAAACTTTCGTTTTCGTCTGTAAACTTACGTTTTCGTCAGTAAACTTACGTTTTCGCCAGTAAACTTACGTTTTCGCCAGTAAACTTGCGGTTTTCGTCAGTAAACTTACATTGTCGTCATTAAACCTACATTTTTGACAGTAAACATACGTTTTTATCAGTAATTTTAAGTTTTCGTCAGTAATGATAATATTTTTTCAGGAATTTTACGTTTTCTTCAGAAATTTTACTGACGAAAACTTAATAACGAAAACGTTAAAATAATAACGAAAACGTAAAATTACTGATGAAAATGTAGTTTACTGACGATAAACGTAAATTTACTGAGAAAAACGTAAATTTACTAACAAAAACGTAAAAATTCTGACGAACACGTAAAAATACTAACGAAAACGTAAAAATACTGATGAAAACGTAAAGACACTGACGAAAACGTAAATATACTGACAAAAACGTAAATATACTGACCAAAATGTAAAAATACTGACCAAAACGTAAATTTACAAACGAAAACGTATAGTTTCTGACGAAAACGTAAAATTACTTACAAAAACGTAAGTTAACTGACGAAAACCTAAAAAATTAAGTAAAACGTAAATTTACTGACATAAAAATAAATTTACTGACGAAAACGTAGTATTAGTGACGAAAACATAAATTACTGACGAAAACATTACCGACGAAAACGTAAAATTATTGACGAAAACGTTAAAATAATGACGAAAACGTAAAATTACTGACAAAAACGTAAACTTAAGTTTCCTCAGTTATTTATGTCTTTGTCGGTTTTTTTACGTTTAATAAGTGTGAAAACAGTTATCCTTTTACCACTTAATTATAATAAAAACCAAGCCAAAACGTGTATTTAATGTCGTAAAAGTCAGAATTATGCGTGGTTTGTGTTTTTGTTGTGTTTTAGGACCAAAACGTGAAAATGGAAGAAAACACGGGTTTTCACGGGTTTTTATCGAAGAAAAAGACAAAAGACGAAGTTAAAAGATCAAAAGTGCAAGAAGAACGGAAGTCAAAGGCCTATTCTGAAGATTTATCGAAGAAAAAGACTAAAGACGGAAGTTTGACAAAGTTGAAGAACCAAGTCTACTAAAAGAAGAAAATTAGAAGACGAGTTCATTTTATCATTCGACTAATCCCGAGACAAAGTCGAGAAAGATGAGTCATTTAAAAAGACGAGAAAACAAAAGGAAGAAAGAAGGAAGCATCCTACCAACTCCCTTCTCCTATAAATATCCTCCTAATGCTTCATTAGAAGGGTGTTAGTTAGTCAGATTGTCATTTTTATTTTTTAGTTTTCATATCTTTAGAGAGAAGTAGGTGATTCTACTTTCTCTAGATTTCTTTCATCTTTTCTTTCAAGTTTTAAGTTTTTCATCTAATCTTGTATTTTGAATCCTTAATCTACAAGTTCAAGTTCAAGCTTTTCATCATCTATCTTATTCTACCTTTCTTGTTTTTGATTTGGATCAATTATGCATCTTGTTTCATCTTGATGTTTGTTTGATTAAAATGTTTATCTTTTTGTCCCTATCAATTTCATGTTATTCGTAGTCTTAACTTTTTGTGCTTTTAGCTTATTTGGTGTTTAGCTTATTTCCTTTTAAGTATTTTTTTTTAAAAGATTTTAATCTTTCTAAAAGTTTTATTATAAAAATCTTGATTATTTAGTGTTTTAAATGTTTTTAAATTCGTGCTTATTTAGATTTGATTAAGTTTCGGTAAATGCTTATTTAAAAAAGTGCTTATTTGGTTTTTGATTATTGCCATTTTACATTCCATCGTAAAAGTTTTAAGAGTTTACCTATTCCGATCGAGTAAGTGTGATCGCATAAACCTAAGGGTTTCTACTTGCGATCCATTACTGCGATCAAGACTAAGATCACAGACCACGATCCCGAACTGCGATTGTCCATCACAATCCAGGTCACGATCGCTCTGTTGCGATCGTGGTTGCGATCTGTGGGTACGATCGGGTGTTGCGATCGTAGGCTACGATCGGTGGTCACGATCACAGACCACGATCAAGGACTACGATCCACTTGTTGCGATCGTGGTCTCGATCAGTGGGTGGGATCCATTGTTGTGATCCAGGTCACGATCCAATCTTGCGATCGTGACTGCGATCTGAGTGCGATCGTGTGTTGCGATCCGTTCATAAGTTTTAATTTTTATTTCTTGTTTTTATTTTAAATTCAAATTTGATCTTTCCTACCAATTTTATTTAGAGTCATTTTAAAATTTGTTTTGTTTTAGCTTAATTTTAAAAGTTGTCAAATTTACTTTTTGTCGAGTTTTCATTTTTCGTCATTTACTTAATTTATTTTTAAAGTCTTGTTTTTTTAGTTTAATCTTTCAAAGCTATTATTTTAACTTCGTTTTAGTCTTTCATTTAAGTTTCAATCATTTAGAGTTTTGTTATTTTGTCTTTTATTTTAAAGCTTCGTGTTAGTTTTATTACATCTTAAATTTGCCTTATCCTTTTATATTTGTCATTTGTCTTAATTCAATTAAGTAGATATAGATAATCAAGCTTCCCCTTTTTAGTGACCAACATCAATTATTCCACCCTAAACCGTGATCAATTCGAATAGATATCGAGAACGATTGAGTACACATATGCAAAATCCATTAAAACAAATGGCGCCGTTGCCGGCTCTTTTCGTAAAGATTAACGGTTTTTAGTGAGAAAAATTGGATTTTGGGATCCGTTCTTTTGGGAACGTTATTTTCAAGCATAAAAATTTTCAAAAATCCAAAAAAATAAAAAAGATAAAAAACCAAAAATATTGTATTTCATTTTTAGTGTATGCGTACTCGATATTCGTCTTATCCTGAGCCCGAGACTCGTAGAGACTTAGATATGGCCGGTGTGCATAATAATAACAACCCACCTCACCCCAATTTGAATAATAACAACCATGACCCTCAACCCGACCTTCGTACGATGGAGGAGCTATGTCAACCAACTATGAATGGACGTGGAGGACCGATTGCGCCGATGCAAATCACGGCTCCCGAATTTTCGTTGAAGCATCACATGATCCAACAAGTTCAAAATGATTGTCTATTTCGCGGATTACCGGATGATGATGCCAACACACACCTCGATAAATTCATAACCGTCACTCAAAGCATGAAATTGCCCGGTGTTACCATGGATTTTCTTCGCCTTCACCTTTTTCCACACACTTTATCCCACCATACTGAAAAATGGTTTGATCGTCTACCCAAAAAATCAAATGATACATGGGACGAGATGACTAAAAAATTTATGTCAAGATACTTTCCACCATCCATGGTAACTAGTCTCCGTAATCAAATCAGTGGTTTCACTCAAGAACCTGATGAGTCGCTTTTTGATGCTTGGGAACGTTATAATGTCTTGATCGATCGTTGTCTTAATCATAATATGCTCCCCGTCACTTTGATTGATACTTTCTACAATGGTTTAACTTTTCGTGATCGTGATTCGATTAATGCAGCCGCCGGTGGTACATTTATGAAAAGAAGACCTGAGGAGTGTAGAGAGCTTATAGAGAACATGACCACTCATCACAAAAATTGGGATTCATCCGCATCTTCAAGAAATAACCCGAGAGTCAATGTTTCTTCTACTTCAACCAACCCCGAGATGACCGAAATCACCCGCCAACTAGCCGAAATGAACAAAAATATCCAACTCATGGCTGCGAACCAAGATCAACAAGCTAAAGCTGTAGCAATTTCTTGTGAGATTTGCGGCGGTTATCATTCATACACCGATTGTCCTTCTACTCATGACAATCCGGAAAACGTGTATGCTGCTAACGGTACTTTTTCCACGGGAGGCTATCAAGCTCGTCCTCAAGGTGACCGTAATTTGCTAAGTTATCGTTCAAACAATTTTCTTTCACCACCCGGTTTTCCTCCTCAAAACCAAACCAACTTCAATCGCAACAATCAAAACCAACCTCGAGCTCCTAATCAATATCAAACCCAAAGAAACCCATATCCACCTCAAGGAAATAATCAAGTTTACCAACAACCCACTTATCAAACACCCGCTTACCAAGCTCCTCCTCACAACCAACCCACGACATTTAATCACGAGGTTGAAACTTACATGAGGACTAATTACGCGCTGGTGAAGAATCTTCAGAGCCAAATTATTAACTTGAAAGGTGACATGGCGAAACAAGGGAATGATCTTCGAGCCGAGCTTAGGAATGACTTGCGAAACTCTTTAAGCAATCAAACGAATGACTTAAGGGATATGATGGCTAGTTTCTTCCCAAGTAATCAAACCTCTGGTTCGGGTTCTCTGCCGAGTAACACCGTTGCTAATCCAAGAGGGGAGATGAAAGCAATCACCACCCGAAGTGGAAAAGGTTATAAGGGACCCAAGATTCCTAAACCTACTCCAGTGATTGTGACAAAGGATAATGAACAACCTTCACCAATTCCTCCACCTTCTACTTCTACCCCTCCACCACCCAAGGATGTGAGTGAGAATTCCATTCCAAAGCCTTCCTCTCAACCCGATATACCTTATCCCTCAAGGTTGAGGAAAGAGAAGTTGAAGAACATTTAAGTTTCAAACTTTCTTAAAGTGTTTAAACAATTAAATTTCAACATCTCCTTTGCCGAGGCTCTCGCTCACATGCCTAAATATGCTAAAATGTTCAAAGATCTTCTCAGTGATAAGGAAAAACTCCTTGATATTTCTCAAACCCAACTTATTGAGAATTGCTCCGCGGTTCTCTTAAGGAAATTACCAACCAAACTTGGTGATCCGGGTCGCTTTCTCATTCCTTGAAACTTTCTCGGGGTAGAGAACTGTATGTCCCTAGCCGATCTAGGTGCTAGTATCAACTTAATGCCATTAAGTGTATGGAAACAATTATCTCTACCCGAGCTAGTCCCCACTCGAATGACATTGGAGTTAGCTAACCGTGTGGTTGCTTATCCGGTGGGGATAGCCGAAGATGTCTTCGTCGGTGTCGACAAATTCACCTTTCCGGCGGATTTTGTTGTCGTTGACTACGAGATGGATCCCCGTGTTCCATTAATCGTTGGACGTCCATTCTTGAGGACCGGTCGCACTCTTATTGATGTAGCCGCGGGCGAATTAATCATGAGAGTTGGTGACGAAAAAATCGTCTTCAACATGGGTAAACTTTCTAAGCAACCTTATGAACACGAGAGCATTAATTTCATTGACGTACTTGATGAGGCTTGTGAAGAACATTTCAAAGACGCTTGTAAAAGTGGTTTTTCTTCTCTACCCATTGTTGAGACCGTTGCCTCTATTGCTCCCTCATTGACTCCATTTGGAGAAAGTGATTTTCTTTTGAAAGAATTTGAAGCAACTTTAGGGGACGTGGACTTAAAATATGACGATTCTCCCTCCGATTGGGATGAAGACATTCGTACCATTGAGAAACTTCTCAATGAGAACCATATTTCTCCACCTTCTCCTAAGGAAGTTACAACCGATGATCCGAATTTGACTAAGCCTTCCATCGATAATCCTCCGGATTTAGAGCTTAAGGATTTACTATCTCATCTTGAATACGTTTTCCTAGAAGACAATAAGAAGTTACACGTCATCATTGCAAAGGACTTAAAAGAGGATGAAAAATCTCGACTTATCGATGTGCTCAAGAATCATAAGAAAGCAATTGCTTGGAAAATTTCTGATATCCGCGGAATTGATCCTAACTTTTGCACTCATAAAATTCTCATGGAAGATGATTTTAAACCCGCAATCCAAAGCCAAAGAAGGGTTAATCCAAAAATTTATGACGTCATCAAGAAAGAAGTTATCAAACTTCTAGATGCCGGAATGATTTACCCTATTTTGGATTCGCCATGGGTAGTCCCGTCCATTGTGTGCCTAAGAAAGGCAGAATAACCGTTGTTCCTAATGAAAACAACGAGTTGATTCCTAGTCGACTTGTCACGGGTTGGCGAGTTTGCATAGACTATCGCAAGCTCAATGATGCCACTCGCAAGGACCATTTTCCTCTTCATTTCATGGATCAAATGCTCGAGCGTTTAGCGGGTAATGACTACTATTGCTTCTTAGACGGTTTCTTCGGGTATTTTCAAATTCCTATCGATCCACAAGACCAAGAGAAAACCACATTCACTTGTCCCTATGGAACATTTGCTTACAAAAGAATGCCTTTCGGCTTATGCGATGCTCCCGGGACTTTCTAAAGGTATATGATGGCTATATTCCATGACATGGTTGAAGAAACTATGGAAGTCTTTATGGACGATTTCTCGTTCTATGGTGATTCTTTCGCATCTTGCCTTGCCAATTTAGAACCGTATGCTTAAACGGTATGAAGACACTCGTCTCGTTCTTAATTGGGAAAAATGCCATTTCATGGTAAAAGAAGGCATTTTCCTTGGTCACAAAATTTCCAAATCCTGTATCGAAGTCGACCGTGCTAAAGTTGACGTCATTACTAAGTTGCCTCCACCTACCACCGTCAAAGGAGTTAGAAGTTTTTTAGGTCATGCGGGATTTTATCGACATTTCATCCAAGATTTCTCTAAGATAGCTCGACCTATGACTCACCTCTTAGAAAAGGATGCTCCTTTCATCTTTTCTCAAGAATGTCTCGATTCTTTCGAACTTCTTAAAGGTAAATTAACTAAGGCACCGGTCTTAGTCTCTCCAAATTGGGAGTTACCTTTCGAGCTCATGTGCGATGCTAGTGATTTCGCGGTAGGAGCGGTTTTAGGTCAACGGGTGAACAAACACTTCCAACCAATCCATTATGCTAGCAAGACAATGACGGGGGCTCAATTGCATTATACCACTACCAAAAAAGAGCTTTTAGCCGTAGTGTATGCTTTTGAGAAATTCCGCCCCTATCTTGTGCTTTCCACCACCATCGTTTACACCGATCATTCCGCCTTGAAGTACTTGTTGACCAAGAAAGATGCTAAACCGAGACTCCTTCGTTGGGTTTTGCTCCTACAAGAATTTAAAATCGAAATTCGTGATAAAAAGGGAGCGGAAAACCTCTCCGCGGATCATCTTAGTAGATTCGAGGATCCTTATCAAGGGGAACTTCCAAATCAAGAGATTAATGAATCTTTTCCCCTGGAGGCCTTAATGTCTATTAACTCCAATCTTGACGATACCCCATGGTTTGCGGACATTGCAAACTATTTAGCGGGTGGTGTTCTTATGGAAGGGTTAACGTCCCAACAAAAGAAAAAGTTCTTCAAGGACATTAAACACTATTATTGGGACGGCCCTTACCTTTTCAAGCAATGTGCGGATCTTGTCATTCGTAGGTGTGTTGATGGACCGACAGCTTTACTAATCTTAGAAGGTTGCCACAAAGGACCCACCGGTGGTCACTTTGGTCCTAACTATACCGCGAAGAAAGTTTTCGACTCCGGGTTTTATTGGCCCACCATTTATCATGACGCTCATGAAATGGTTAAGCATTGTGATGCTTGCCAAAGACAAGGCAAGATCACACATAAAGACGAGATGCCTCAAAATTTCATCCAAGAATGTGAAATCTTTGACGTATGGGGCATCGACTTTATGGGGCCATTTCCATCATCCAAAGGGAACAAGTACATCCTTGTAGCTGTTGACTACGTATCCAAATGGGTTGAAGCAAAGGCTTTACCTACTAACGATGCAAGGGTGGTTGTGAACTTGCTGAAACAATTATTTGCTTGATTCGGTGTTCTTCGTGCTATCATTATTGATCGCGGGACTCATTTTTTCAATGATCAATTTGCTCGAGTCATGGCTAAGTATGGTGTCAATCACTGTCTTCCCACCGCGTATCATCCACAAACCAATGGTCAAGCCGAGATTTCGAACCGTGGACTTAAGAGAATCTTAGAGAGAACCGTGGGAGAGTATCGTGCCTCATGGGCCGATAAGTTAGATGATGCTTTGTGGGCTTTCCGTACCGCATATAAGACACCTATTGGTTACACTCCAGATCGTCTTGTGTACGGAAAGGCATGCCATCTCCCCATTGAGTTGGAGCATAAGGCTTATTGGGCCTTGAAATGGGCTAATTTTGATATCAACAAAGCCGGTGATCTTAGGAAGATCCAACTCAATGAACTAAATAAACTTAGGAATGAAGCTTATGAGAATTCATTGATCTACAAGGAGAAAACCAAGCTCATCCATGATTCTAGGATTAAGAACCGAGAGTTTCACATAGGAGATCAAGTTTTACTTTTTAACTCTCGGTTGAAATTTTTTTCTGGAAAGCTGAAAAGTTGTTGGTCCGGTCCATTCACCGTCGCTAAAGTCTTCCCTTATGGCACCATTGAGCTTTCTCAACCAAATGGCCTAATTTTAAAGTGAATGGCCAGCGTGTTAAGTTGTACTTTGGTGAGGACATCTCTCATGAGATGATTCCATCCCTCACCACGTTTCCATTGAGTTAGTTCTGGGTCGAGTCAGGCTCGTGACTTGGTTAACAAAAACAAGCGCTTCTCGGGAGGCAACCCGATGATCTATCCTTTTTACCCGTTTTTCATAATAAGTGTAGGGGAGCTACATAGGTGTGTGTTGTCTTGTTTCTTATGTTGTGCTGGGATTAAAGCTTCAAAGAGCACTTTTGATGATTTGACGACCCGTGATCCCGTGTTCCCGTCTTCCCGGTTCTATCCTAAACTCTTGTGATTCAATATTTCATATCTTATATGTTGACATTGAAATCACTTTAGTTGTCCTTTCCTTAGCACGATTTAAACAACGTGCACAATGTCCTAAGTGTAGGGGAGTTTACTCCCACATGATTAAACATTGAGGACAATGTTCATATCAAGTGTAGGGGGGACTTCTATAGAAGTTAAGTGGGCTTTTCCATAAATATGTCCTCATTTTAACCGGAAATCTAATTTTTCGACATTTTTCAAATTTTTTGATCTATTTTGGCCTAGTATTATTTTTCATTTATTCTCTTTTATGTTCTTTCCTTTTGTTATCGCATCATATGTATATATTTCATTTTAAAAATAAAGTCAAAAGAGAAAATTAAGTTTAATAAAATGGTTTTAATGAGTTTAGATATCTTTGATATATTAGGCCCGTCATGAATCTTTTGACTCAAAAACTTCAAGTGAAGGAATTCCTATTATGAAGAGAAGACCATTATTTCAAGAACGTCTCTCAAGATTCGAAGTATGAAGTCACTGCAAAATATCGGTCCGAGAAAGGTCTCAAAATCGTGAAGCGAGTTATGCCAAAATATGAACTTTATGAGGTCCCGAGAAGCAGTTTTAAAAGATTTTGTCCTTTAGCTAACTATTGATTAAATCGTCCTACTTTATTTTCAGCCTAAATAAACTATCGAAATAAGTCAACAATGCATTCTCGTGATCATTCAAGACAACAATAAAATATAATAGATACACCTAGGAATAAGGGAGTCTAAGTGAATAATTGGGCCACATGAGTGAGTGTTAGCTTACTAACTTATAATAACAATGATCTCGTTTTTAAGCTTGGTTTGGGGAACGTGAAACTTGAGGGTGATAAACATTCATGACGACCAAAGCCCTAATGTAAGTCTTCGATCTCTTTACTTGTTTTTCCTTCTTGCATTTTGTAATTTTCTAATCTTTTTGGTTTCCTTAGTAGTATTTAATAAATGCCAAGGTAGGTTAATTATGATGGAAAATGTAAACTATGCTTTGAAATTAATGCATTGCATGAGGACATTGTAATGGTCAAGTGTAGGGGATTTAATAAGTGTGAAAACACATATCCTTTTACCACTTTATTATAATAAAAACCAAGCCAAAACGTGTATTTAATGTCGTAAAAGTCGGAATTATGCGTGTTTGTGTTTTTGTTGTGTTTTAGGACCAAAATGTGAAAAAGGAAGAAAACAAGGGCTTTCACGGGCTTTTATCGAAGAAAAAGACAAAAGACGAAGTCAAAAGATCAAAAGTGCAAGAATAACGGAATTCAAAGGCCTATTCTGAAGATTTATCGAAGAAAAAGACTAAAGACGGAAGTTTGACAAAGTCTAAGAACCAAGTCTACTAAAAGAAGAAAATTAGAAGACGAGTTCATTTTATCATTCGACTAATCCCGAGACAAAGTCGAGAAAGACGAGTCATTTAAAAAGACGAGAAGACAAAAGGAAGAAAGAAGGAAGCATCCTACCAACTCCCTTCTCCTATAAATACCCTCCTAATGCTTCATTAGGAGGGTGTTAGTTAGTTAGATTGTCAATTTTATTTTTTAGTTTTCATATCTTTAGAGAGAAGTAGGTGATTCTACTTTCTCTCTCTAGATTTCTTCCACCTTTTCTTTCAAGTTTTAAGCTTTTTATTTAATCTTGTATTTTGAATCCTTAATCTACAAGTTCAACCTTTTCATCATCTATCTTATTCTACCTTTCTTGTTTTTGATTTGATTTTGATTCGGATCAATTATGCATCTTGTTTCATCTTGATGTTTGTTTGATTAAAAAGTTTATCTTTTTGTCCCTATCAATTTCATGCTATTCATGGTCTTAGCTTTTTGTGCTTTTAGCTTATTTGGTGTTTAGCTTATTTCCTTTTAAGTATTTTTTTTTAAAAAATTAATCTTTCTAAAAGTTTTATTATAAAAATCTTGATTATTTAGTGTTTTAAATGTTTTTAAATTCGTGCTTATTTAGATTTGATTAAGTTTTGGTAAATGCTTATTTGAAAAAGTGCTTATTTAGTTTTTGATTATTGCCATTTTACATTCCATCGTAACAGTTTTAAGAGTTTACCTATTCCGATCGAGTAAGTGTGATCGCATAAACCTAAGGGTTTCTACTTGCGATCCATTACTGCGATCAAGACTAAGATCACAGACCACGATCTAGGACTGCGATTGTCCATCACGATCCAGGTCACGATCGCTCTGTTGCGATCGTGGTTCGATTCTGTGGGTACGATCGGGTGTTGCGATCGTAGGCTATGATCGGTGGTCACGATCACAGACCACGATCAAGGACTACGATCCACTTGTTGCGATCGTGGTCTCGATCAGTGGGTGCGATCCATTGTTGCGATCCAGGTCACGATCCAATCTTGCGATCGTGACTGCGATCTGAGTGCGATCGTGTGTTGCGATCCGTTCACAAGTTTTAATTTTTATTTCTTGTTTTTATTTAAATTCAAATTTGATCTTTCCCGCCAATTTTATTTAGAGTCATTTTAAAATTTGTTTTGTTTTAGCTTAATTTTAAAAGTTGTCAAATTTACTTTTTGTCGAGTTTAATTTTTCGTCATTTACTCAATTTATTTTTAAAGTCTTATTTTTTTAGTTTAATCACACCGTGGGTCGCGTTATGGGGGTTTAGTTATTTACTTTTTGAAATGGTTAATTATGCACGATATCTTCAATATTGGTAACAAATCGAGATGTTAGATGATGGCGAGCAAGTAAGTAGGGTTAATTCATGTCCGTCCGTTAGAACGTACATCCTACGTGAATGAGAAGATGCGGAAAGAAAACTTATGGCCGATTACTTTGGTGACCTTGAAATACCGCCAAAGTATCTGAAAGATCCATTTCGCTGAAGGTATCGTATGAGTTCTACGCTTTTTGAAAAATAGTTCAAGATATAGCAAGTTACAATGTTCAACCACTACCCCCTACTTCTATTTCTTTATACAACGTCGTGATGCAACGAGTCATTTGTTAAGTCGTATGCAATTGCAACGGACGAAAAGAATAAGAAATTTAAAAGAGTTCAAGAAAAGATGTTGAGCGAGCGTTCGGGGTATTACAAGGTCGACGAGGAATTATTCAACAACCAACACGAAGTTACCAAGTCAGCACGATTAAAAGAATCATGTATTGTTGTATCATACTACATAACATGATAAATTTTTTTAACGGCAAATTTGCATTAAGAAAACTAGCAAGATGCTAGAACAATTACAATGTCAAAGTAAAAATACATTTCAACCAAACATTCCAATTAAAACAACTAGGAATTCTATTCGAGCACCAATAATGAGACATAAGCACAATCTCGTCAAAAAGCATATCCAGACGCGGTTGAGATGTTCCAAATAAGAGTTAAGTACGATACTTCCAAATTGCCCACCACATCACATAGAAGATACCTTCCAAAACATCTTTTATACCTTTACCCAAACGAATAGTAGAAAACCAGGAGAACCAATCATCATAAGACGCAACACCAGGGGGCTCCAAATTCCACCATCTTGAAATCTTATGCAGAAGAAGATGGGTTACATTGGAAGAGAAGAAAAGATGGGAGCTTGATTCACCAGCTGAATGGCAGATAGGACATAAGATTGATGGAATGTCCAACCCTCGAAGAGACAATTTGAAACGAGTTGGGAGGATATCCAAGCGAAGTTGCCAAGCTAAAATATTGATCTTCAACAAAAAAATCCGAACCTATCTCGTGACAATACTTACAGCAGGGAGCATAATATCATCAATGTATATACGAGCAGATTTAACCGAGAAATCACTTGGAGAAGAAAGGGACCAGACCTGACGATCAGAGCAGTTCGAAAGGGTGACAGTAGGAATTTTTGCCACTAGCAAACGAAATTGACTATCTTCAACCCCTCTTCTAGGCTCACGACGAAATGAATTCAAAAGAGAAGCATCATTGATTTTGGCAGAAACACTAATTTTTTATCACTCTCCAAAGCATAAACGCGAGGGAAAAGAGACATTAGAGGGAGATCATCTAGCCAAGCGTCCTCCCAAAAACTAGTGAGCTCACCATTACCAACTTTCTTTTTGATAAAAGATAAAAAAAACTAATACCTTTGGCTGCAAGATCATCAATTTCTGACACAATGTTCATCCAAGTAGACTTACGAGATAATAGAATCCATGGAACCCCTTTCACCAGACATAGCTCTAATGTACCGATACCATAACGACATATCCCGGGAGTAAAATCGCCAAATCCATTTAACTTGAAGAGCTCTGTTAACAACAAAAAGGCTAGAAATACCTAGACCACCTTTGGTTTTCGAAGCCAAAACCTTGTTCCAACTAATCATAGCCAATTTTTTCTCCTTAAGATCAACACCATTAAAGAAATTCCTACGAAGAGCTTCCAACTTATTAAGAACACCAATGGGAACCTTATAAATCGACATATGGTAAAGTGGCATAGAGCTACGAACTGATTTAATAAGAGTTAAACGACCACCAATGGAGAGTGTTTTATGTTTTCACTTAGAAAGACGGGCAGAAACTTTGCTAATAATCTCGTCCCACGAATTAATCCTAGAGCATAAGCCACCCACTTTGACCCCCAGATAAGTAAAAGGTTTCGATAATGTGGCGCACCCCATGAAATCCGCCGCTGACCTAACTTCTTCATTAAAAACCCCAATGCCCATACGTTTACTTTTATGAATGTTAATCTTAAGCCCTGAAGCCAAATAGAAACATTTGAGCATGTTAACAATGGTAACTGGATTAGATTTATCCCAGTTACCAATGAAAACCGCGTCATCCGCATAGAATAAATGAGATAAAGTAAGTGACGAGTCAATACGAATACCTTTGAAGAGCTTGGCCTGTAATATATTGCTGAAAGAAAAGTGAAGGCTTTCCATAACCAATATAAACAAAAAGGGGGAAAGAGGATCACCTTGCTTCAACCCTTTATGGAAATTGACTTCATTAGATGGACTACCATTCACGAGAATAGACCCCCGAGTAGAATATAGACAACCTTTAATCCATCCTCTCCATTTAGATCCAAAACCAAATCTACCAAGGAGATTGATACTCTGATTTGCAATGGGGTTCAGATTAAGTTCTCGATATCTCCTCGAATTGATCACGGTCCTAAGTGGAATGATTTGTTCTTGGTTAATAAAAAGGTGTTGGTTTGTTTATCTATTTTAAACTAATAGCAAATAAATGTAAGTGGCGTTGAGTAAATTATAAGCTTTGAAAGATTAAACTAAATTGACAAGTTAAAAATGAAAGCTTGAAAACGTAAAGAAGAGATTAGAAAAATACTTTGAAAACTCAATTAAACTAACACTTAAAAGCTTTGCTAAAACTTTTAAACTTAAAAACTTAAGCTATCGGAATATTGCAAATCATTTCTATCGGAATGCATTAAAGTCATAAGCATCGGAATGTAACAAAAACGATCCATCGGAATGTCAAGGTAAAGTCCATCGGAATGTCCATGTTAGTCACCATCGGAATACTCAAAATCAAAGCTGTCGCAATGCGGTCAATCGCAAAGATCACGATCAGAATAGTCTAGATCGGGAAGTCAGATCGGAATGGCATAAATGCTTCTGTCGCAATGCACTACTATCGGAAAGTTGCAAACTGAAAATGGGCAGAGTTTCGACTAAAAAGGAACCTTAGTCCCGTCGGAATATGCGATCGCAATAAGCGATCGCAACCCAGATCGGAATAAGGGGGAATTACCAACCGATCGCAAAGTAGAACCCTTAAGGGTTATTGCGATCAAAATGAGAAATCTGTTGGAATGTGTACAAACCACAATATTGCGATGGAATCAATGTTGATCCGAAATTGGAGGCAGCCTTAGGACTCAAAAAGCAAAATCAATAAGCTAAATAATCCGAAACTTAAACAACTCTAAGAGCTTAAATTCGACAACTTGTAAAACGTAAACAATTATAAACTTTATGAAACGAACTTAAAAATGACTAAAACCCTTGTGAAGTCCAAAAAGTAATAAGCTAAACTTGAAATAAGCTAATAAGCATTAAGAGCTTATAGCCTATACGCGTAAGAGCTTAAAAAGGAACAAGAGAAATTAACTTTTAATCACGAACAAATCCAATCATTCAAACCGTATGAAATGAAGTAATCGGATCAAGGATTAAAGCAAACTAAGAAATGTAGAAGGAGAATAAGGAACTTAAAAGCTTAACTTGAATAAGATTAATGAAATCCAAAGTACAAAGATTAAAGAAAGCTTAAATTTAAAAGATGAAAACAAAGAAAAAGTTTAGTGAGAGAAAGTTTGGAACTTTCTCTCTCTAAAACTAAAGAAATTTTAGAAAACTAAAAACTAACTAAGTGTCTCCAAATGGTGAAGTGAAGTCCTATTTATAGGCATGTGATTATGGGCTTGTGAATGGGCTTTGGTTTTGGGCTTCTTTTCTTCTTTAGTCTTTACGTTTCTTTAAATAAACGTTTCTGACTTTGGATATTGAGAAGCGTCGGTGAATAATTCCAACTCGTCTTGTAATCTTTTGTTTAATAGACTCGAGTTCTTCGACATATATGAATCTTCCATCTTTGGCTCTATTCTTCGATAAATCTTCAAATAGGCACAATGACTTCAAATCTTTTGCATCTCTTGGACAATAGACTTCGTCTTGAGTCTTTTTCCTTGATAAAACCCGTGCAATCCCATGTTTTCTTCAATATTCTCCCGGTTGACTCTGAAAACACAATAAACACAAAAACCACGCATAATTCCAAACAAATGATATTAAATACGTGTTTTGGTCTTGTTTTAGCCAGAAATAAGTGGTAGAAGGATGGGTGTTTTCACACCTATCAAATCCCCTACACTTAACCATTGCCATGCCCTCATGCAATGCTTAGTGATAAAGCAATTTTACACTTTTCTCATAATCAATCAACCTTGGCCTTGTTAACATACTACTAAACAAAAAATTAAGGTACTAAGAGAAATCAAAACTTTAAAGCAAACAAAAGGATAGAAAACAATTTTCACTTGAAAATAGCTATATGAAAATAACTTGCAAAAAAATCAAGGACTTACATTAGGGCTTTAGTGCTGTGAAGATTTATCATCCTCAAGTTTCACGTTCCCCAAACTAAGCTTAAAAACGAGATCATTGTTATTATAAGTTAGCAAATCAAACACTTACACACATGGCTTAGTTAAATGCTTAAACTCCCTTATTCCTAGAGGTATCTCTTATATTTTATTTTTGTCTTAGAATGATCATGAAGATGCATTTTTGGACTTATTTCGATAGTTTATTTAGGCTGAAAGCAAAGTAGGACGATTTGATCAATAGTTAGGACAAAATCTCTTAAAACTGCTTCTCGGGATATCAAAAAGTTCATATCTTGGCATAACTTGGTTCACGATTTGAGACCTTTCTCGGGCCGATATTTGGCATGTACTTCATACTTCATATCTTGAGAGACGTTCTTGAGATAATGGTCTTCTCATCGTTAATAGAGTTTCTTCACTTGGAGACTTTTGAGGGGTACTCCAACTTTGTTGACCACGACTTCATGATTATTTCTTCAATCTCTAATTGGGATTTTGAGATACAACGATCCGCCTCCTTTTCGGACTTGGATCTATTTATCCTCATACCTTGTTAGGGTCTTTTCGGATAGACTTCTCCATGATCTTTATGGGAGTTGATTGCTTTTCGTCGTGAGTCTTGATCCTTCATATTGATTTTGGGAATAATGCTTTTCACATCACTTTGGATCTTCAGCAATAACATGGAATCCTCATGCCTTGTTAGGGCCTTTTCGGACTCACCAATCTTCGCGCCCCGCTTCATAAGTTATGCCTTGGCTATGAACTCTTATCATTACCGAGCAACTTTTAAACGATCTTGGGCTAGAAGCTAAGTAACTTTTCAAATCGTACGACCTTACTTATTGCAGATAAATTATTAGCAAGTGATGGGAGAATAGGCAGATAATTACACCAAGTGAGCTTGCGCAAGAATACCGACTTATAATTGACTCTATCATTTCTCGTTCTCCACAATTTAAAATCTCAAGTAATGAGACTCGTGGATACTTAGCCTAATAAACCAATTAAGGTCTACATGGTTAAGGATACTAGCTAGAACAAACTTGGACAAGTCTATTCGGGTTGAGTCAAAATAATCGCAACGGGCCTAATATGTCAAAGATTTCAAAACTAGCTACACCACTTTATTAATATTTTTGACTTTATTGCGGGATATATACATATGAAAGCAACGATAAAAATTAAAAATTACGACTAAATGGCCAAAGTTAATAAAAAATTTGAAAAATGTTGAAAAAGATGATTTTCTGGTTAAATGAAGGCATTTTCATGGAAAAGTCCACTTAAAACTTCGATAAAAGTCCCCCCTACACTTAAGATAAACATTGTCCTCAATGTTTAAGCATGTGGGAAAAATCTCCCCTACACTTATGACATTGTGCACGTTGGTTAAATCAAGCTAAGGAAGAGACGACTAAAGTGATCAATTTCAAATGTGAGTATGAAGAAAATTGGATCACGATAGTTGAGAGATAGAACCGGATTTCGGATAACATGGAAGCACGGTTCTTCAAAGGTTCCAAAAGTTCATTCATCCCTGTAATCACATCACCACACAAATACAAACACCTATATAGGCCCCCCTACACTTAGGAGGTTAAAATAGAAAAGGATAGATACTCGGGCTGCCTCCCGAGGAGCGCTTGTTTTTGATAACCGAGTCACGAGCCTGACTCGACCCAAATTAGTTCATGGGAAACGTGGTGAGGGATGGAATCATCTCCTGAGAGATGTCCTCACCAAAGTACAACTTCACTCGTTGGCCATTCACCTTAAAATTAGGTCCATTAGGTTGAGCGAGCTCGAGAGTACCATATGGAAAAATTTGGGCAATGGTGAATGGGCCGGACCAACGAGATTTTAGCTTGCCCGAAAAGATTTTCAACCGAGAGTTAAAAAGTAAAACTTTGTCTCCAACTTGGAACTCTCGGTTTTTAATCTTAGAGTCGTGAATGAGCTTAGTCTTCTCCTTATAGATCAAAGAATTTTCATAAGCCTCATTCCGGAGTTCATTCAGCTCATTGAGTTGGATCTTGCGTAGGTCACCGGCTTTGTTGATATCGAAATTAGCCCACTTCAAGGCCTAGTAAGCCTTGTGCTCCAACTCAATGGGGAGGTGGCATGCTTTCCCGTACACGAGACGATATGGTGTACAACCAATCAGAGTCTTGTATGCGGTACAAAAAGCCCACAAAGCATCATCAAGTTTATCAGCCCATGAGGCACGATGCTCTCCCACGGTTCTTTCAAGAATTCGATTTAATCATCGATTGGATATTTCAGCCTGGCCATTAGTTTGTGGGTGGTAGGCAGTGGAAAGACGATGATTTACACCATACTTAGCCATGACTCTTGCAAATTGGTCATTGCAAAAATGAGTCCCGCGATCACTAATAATGGCACGAGGCACACCGAATCTAGCGAACAACGATTTCAAAAAGTTACAAACCACCCTTGCGTCATTAGTAGGTAAAGCTTTGGCTTCAACCCACTTTGAAACGTAGTCAACGGCTACAAGGATGTATTTGTTTCCTTTAGAGGAAGGGAATGGCCCCCTAAAGTCGATACCCCAAACATCAAATATTTCACATTCCTGTATGAAATTCTGAGGCATCTCGTCTTTATGTGTGATCTTGCCTTGTTTTTTGGCAAGCATCACAATGTTTAACCATCTCGTGAGCATCACGGTAAATGGTGGGCCAATAAAATCCCGATTCAAACACTTTTTTGGCGGTGTAGTTGGGACCAAAGTGACCACCGGTGGGTCCTTTGTGGCAAGCGTTAAGGATGTCTAAAGCTGCCGGTCCATCAACACATCGGCGAATAATCAAGTCGGCACATTGTTTGAATAGGTAAGGGTCGTCCCAGAAATAATGTTCAACATCTTTAAAGAACTTTTTCTTTTGTTGGGATGTTAACCCTTCCTTGAGAATTCCACCCGCCAAGTAGTTTGCAATATCCGCAAACCACGGGGTTTCATCAGAATTCGAATTGATAGACATTAAGGTCTCAAGGGGAAAAGAATCATTGATTTCTTTGTTCGGATGATCCCCTTGATAAGGATCCTCAAGTCTACTGAGATGATCCGCGGCTAGGTTTTCAGCTCCTTTTTTATCACAAATTTCGATTTTAAATTCTTGGAGAAGCAAAACCCAGCGAAGAAGTCTTGGTTTAGAATCTTGTTTAGTCAACAAGTACTTCAACGCGGAATGATCGGTATAAATGATTGTGGTGGAAAGGACAAGATAGGGGCTGAACTCTTCAAAGGCATAGACAACAGCTAAAAGCTCTTTTTCGGTTGTCGTGTAATGCAATTGAGCCCCCGTCATTGTCTTGCTAGCGTAATGGATCGGTTGGAAGTGTTTATTCACTCTTTGGCCCAAAACCGCTCCAATAACATAGTCGCTAGCATCGCACATCAACTCAAAGGGAAGCTCCCAATTAGGGGTAACCAAGACGGGTGCCTTAGTTAGCTTATCCTTAAGCAAGTTGAAGGCTTCAAGACACTCTTTGGAAAAGATAAAAGGAGTATCTTTTTCCAAGAGGTGGATCATCGGGCGAGCGATTTGAGAAAAATCTTTGATGAATCGACGGTAAAAGCCCGCATGACCGAGAAAACTTCTCACACCCTTCACTGTTGAAGGTGGAGTCAACTTAGCGATAACATCGACTTTAGCACGGTCTACTTCAAGACTGGCTTTGGAGATCTTGTGTCCTAGCACGATGCCCTCTTTTACCATGAAATGGCATTTTTCCCAATTAAGAACAAGGCGAGTGTCTTCACACCGCTTCAGCATACGTTCTAAATTGGTAAGGCAAGCAGAGAATGAATCGCCATAAACAGAGAAATCATCCATCAATACTTCCATAGTGTCTTCAACCATGTCATGGAAGATAGCCATCATGCACCTTTGGAACGTCCCAGGAGCATTGCATAAACCAAAAGGCATGCGTTTGTAAGCAAATGTTCCATAGGGACAAGTGAATGTGGTCTTTTCTTGGTCCTTGGGATCGATGGGAATTTGAAAATACCCGGAGAAACCGTCTAAGAAGCAGTAATAGTCATTACCAGCTAGACGCTCGAGCATTTGATCCATGAAGGGAAGAGGAAAGTGATCTTTTCTCGTGGCATCATTGAGCTTGCGATAATCAATACAAACTCTCCACCCAGTAACGAGACGAGTGGGAATCAACTCGTTGTGTTCGTTGGAAACAACGGTTATTCCGCCCTTCTTGGGCATACAATGGACGGGACTTACCTAAGGCGAATCCGAAATAAGGTAAATCAAGCCGGCATCTAGAAGTTTGATAACCTCTTGTTTGATGACGTCATGAATGCGAGGATTAACCCTTCTTTGGCTCTGGATTGCGGGTTTAAAGTCATCTTCCATGAGAATCTTGTGAGTACAAAAGTTCGGATCAATTCCGCGGATATCGGAAATTTTCCAAGCAATTGCCTTCTTATGATCTTTAAGCACGGCGACGAGGCGAGATTTTTCGTCTTCTTTCAAGTCCTTCGCGATGATGACGGGCGACTTCTTCTCTTCTTCAAGGAACACATACTCGAGATGGGGCGGTAATTCCTTAAGTTCTAAATCCGGAGGATTTTCGACGGGAGGCGTATTCAAAGTCGGAGCATCGATAGCAATAACTGTGGGAGATGGTGGGGAAAGATTGTCTTCTTTAAGAAGGTTCTCAATGAGGCGAAGATCTTCATCCCAATCGGTGGGAGAATCGTCATTAGCTAAGTTCACATCTCCCATGGTGGCTTCCAAATCTTTCCAAAGGAAATCACTTTCTCCAAATAGAGATAGTGATGAATCAATAAAGGAAACGGTCTCAACATTGGGAAGAGAGGTAGGAATACTTTTACAAGCATCTTTGAAGTGTTCTTCACAAGCCTCATCAAGAACGTCAATACAATTAACACTCTCGTTAGAATAAGGCTGTTTAGAAAGCTTTCCCATGTTGAAGACAATTTTATCGTCACCCACTCTCATGATAAGCTCACCAGCTTCAACATCGATGAGAGTGTGACCGGTCCTCAGGAATGGACGACCAACAATTAATGGCACACGAGGGTCTATCTCGTAGTCGACGACGACGAAATCAGCAGGAAAAGTGAATTTGTCGACTCTTACAAACACGTCTTCGGCTATCCCCACTGGATAAGCAACCGTACGGTTAGCTAATTCCAAAGTCATTTTGGTGGGGACTAGTTCAGGGAGAGATAATTGCTTCCAAACGCTTAAGGGCATTAAGTTAATACTGGCACCTAGATCGGCTAGGGCCATGCAATTCTCTACTCCCGGGAAGTTGCAAGGGATTAAGAAACGACCCGGATCACCAAGCTTGGTTGGCAATTTCCTTAAGAGCACTGCAGAGCAATTCTCATTAAGTTGGGTGTTAGCAATATCAAGAAGCTTCTCCTTGTCGCTAAGAAGATGTTTAAACATTTTCGCGTATTTGGGCATGTGAGCGAGAGCCTCAGCGAAGGAGATGTTGAAATTCAATTGTTTAAACATTTTGAGAAAGTTCGAAACCTAAATATCGTCCTAGCTTTTGAGCTTCTCTTTCCTCAACCTTGAGGGATAAGGTATATCGGAAGAAGAGGAAGGCTTTAGAATAGTAGGATCACTCACATCCTTGGGTGGAGGAGGGGTAGAAGTGAGAGGTGGAGAAATTGGGGAAGTAGAAGGATGAGGGATAGGAGCACGTGACTCGTTTTCCTTAGTCACAATCACCGGTGGAGGTATAGGAAGCTCGGGTTCCTTGGTACCTTTGCCACTGCGAGTGGTGATTGCTTTCATCTCCCCTCTTGGATTCGCAACGGTGTTACTCGGAAGAGTACCCGAAGAAGAGGATTGATTACCTTGGAAGAAACTAGCCATTATGTTCTTTAAGTCATTCGTTTGACTTGCCAAAGTATTTCGCATATCAGCTCTCAGATCATTTCCTTGTTTCACCATGTCTGCTTTCAAGTTGAGCACTTCCCGCTGGAGATTTTCTACAATCACATCATTGGTCCGCATGTAGGTTTCAACATCTTGGTGTAATGCGGTGGGTTGGTTGGGAGGGGGAGCATGGTAAGCGGGTGGTTGATAAGCAGGTTGTTGGTAAACTTGGTTGTTTCTTTGAGGTGGATATGGTTGTTTGTGAGGTGGTATGTAGGGTGCACGAGGTTGTTGTTGTTGTTAAGGAGGGCGATTGAGGTTTTGTTGTTGGTTTGGGTTGTTAGGAGGAAAACCGGGTGGGGAAAGAAAGTTGTTAGAGCGGTAGCTAAGCAAGTTGCGGTCACCTTGAGGACGAGCTTGATAAGCGGCCGGAGGATAGGTACCGTATGCTGCATTCACATTCTCAGAAGGATAGTCTAGGGTGGCGATACAAGTGGTGTAAGAATGAGGACCCCCGCATATTTCACATGGTTGGCTTACAGCATTGACTTGAGCGTTTTTAGCATTGATGTTGTTGGTGTTGTTAGCAGTGTGGGTAACAAGCGATTCAAGAAGCGTAGTAATTTTGTCAAGTCGCTTGTCGCTGTCACTAGTACTAGCACTAGCGGCATTGGTCCGAACACTCTTGGTTTGCACACGAGACTTATTTTCAATAATATCCCAAGCGGCATTAGAAGTCTTAACCAAAATATTACCCCCCGAGGCACTGTTTAGTGAATCTTGGTCATTCATGCTTAAACCATTATAAAAAGTATTAATTTGGTGCACCTTGGTAAAACCATGTTGTGGGCATTTTCTTAAAAGATCTTTGAAACGATCCCAAGATTCACTAAAAGACTCATCGTACTTTTGTTCAAAATTGATAATTTCATTCCACAAAGCGGTAGTACGAGAGGGTGGGAAAAAGTAGTTTATAAACTTGGTCTCCAAATCCGTCCATGTCAGAATACTTTGTGGCGGTTCCTTTGCAAGCCAATGTCGGGCTTGTCCCTCTAAAGAAAAGGGAAAAAGTTGCAAACGGATTACCTCTTGTGGAACACCATTGAATTTGACCGTATTCGTGAGTTGCAAGAATCTCTTGATGTGGTCATGAGGATCATCAATGGTACGCCCCAAGAATGGTTGAGCAGAGACCATCTGGATAACCGGATTTGAGCTCAAAGTTGTTGGCTGCAATCGCGGGTATGACAATTGGATCATTTTTGCCGTCTACATGTGCTTGCAGAAGTTCAATCATCGGGCGATTGTCTGGTAGAGGCTCATTGTTGAGAGGTGGATTGTTATTGTTGTTGTTATTATTGTTGTTGAGAGGTGGGTTATTGTTGTTGTTTTGTACACCGGCCATGTCTAAGTCTTCGAGAGGCTCGGGCTCTTGATAAGACGTTGATCGTGTACGCATGCACCTGCAAAAGAACTAACAAAGCAAACAAGAAATATTTTTGGTTTTTATGGTTTTTTTAATTTTTTTGTATTTTTGAAATTTTATATTTTTTAGGGTTTTTGAAATTTTTTATGAAAAAGTAACGTTCACGGTGAACGGATCCCAAAATCCAAGTTCTCACAAAAAACTGTTGATCTTAACGAGAAGAGCCGGCAGCGGCGCCATTTGATACAAGTGCTTTGCTATGGGGTTCAGATTAAGTTCTCGGTATCTCCTCGAATTGATCACGGTCCTAAGTGGAATGATTTGTTCTTGGTTAATAAAAAGGTGTTGGTTTGTTTATCTATTTTAAACTAATAGCAAATAAATGTAAGTGGCGTTGAGTAAATTATAAGCTTTGAAAGATTAAACTAAATTGACAAGTTAAAAATGAAAGCTTGAAAACGTAAAGAAGAGATTAGAAAAATACTTTGAAAACTCAATTAAACTAACACTTAAAAACTTTGCTAAAACTTTAAAACTTAAAAACTTAAGCTATCGGAATATTGCAAATCATTTCTATCGGAATGCATTAAAGTCATAAGCATCGGAATGTAACAAAAACGATCCATCGGAATGTCAAGGTAAAGTCCATCGGAATGTCCATGTTAGTCACCATCGGAATACTCAAAATCAAAGCTGTCGCAATGCGGTCAATCGCAAAGATCACGATCAGAATAGTCTAGATCGGGAAGTCAGATCGGAATGGCATAAATGCTTCTGTCGCAATGCACTACTATCGAAAAGTTGCAAACTGAAAATGGGCAGAGTTTCGACTAAAAAGGAACCTTAGTCCCGTCGGAATATGCGATCGCAATAAGCGATCGCAACCCAGATCGGAATAAGGGGGAATTACCAACCGATCGCAAAGTAGAACCCTTAAGGGTTATTGCGATCAAAATGAGAAATATGTCGGAATGTGTACAAACCACAATATTGCGATGGAATCAATGTTGATCCGAAATTGGAGGCAGCCTTAGGACTCAAAAAGCAAAATCAATAAGCTAAATAATCCGAAACTTAAACAACTCTAAGAGCTTAAATTCGACAACTTGTAAAACGTAAACAATTATAAACTTTATGAAACGAACTTAAAAATGACTAAAACCCTTGTGAAGTCCAAAAAGTAATAAGCTAAACGTGAAATAAGCTAATAAGCATTAAGAACTTATAGCCTATACGCGTAAGAGCTTAAAAAGGAACAAGAGAAATTAACTTTTAATCACGAACAAATCCAATCATTCAAACCGTATGAAATGAAGTAATCGGATCAAGGATTAAAGCAAACTAAGAAATGTAGAAGTAAGGAACTTAAAAGCTTAACTTGAATAAGATTAATGAAATCCAAAGTACAAAGATTAAAGAAAGCTTAAATTTAAAAGATGAAAACAAAGAAAAAGTTTAGTGAGAGAAAGTTTGGAACTTTCTCTCTCTAAAACTAAAGAAATTTTAGAAAACTAAAAACTAACTAAGTGTCTCCAAATGAAGTGACGTCCTATTTATAGGCATGTGATTATGGGCTTGTGAATGGGCTTTGGTTTTGGGCTTCTTTTCTTCTTTAGTCTTTACGTTTCTTTAAATAAACGTTTCCGACTTTGGATATTGAGAAGTGTCGGTGAATAATTCCAACTCGTCTTGTAATCTTTTGTTTAATAGACTCGAGTTCTTCGACATATATGAATCTTCCATCTTTGGCTCTATTCTTCGATAAATCTTCAAATAGGCACAATGACTTCAAATCTTTTGCATCTCTTGGACAATAGACTTCGTCTTGAGTCTTTTTCCTTGATAAAACCCGTGCAATCCCATGTTTTCTTCAATATTCTCCCGGTTGACTCTGAAAATACAATAAACACAAAAACCACGCATAATTCCAAACAAATGATATTAAATACGTGTTTTGGTCTTGTTTTAGCCAGAAATAAGTGGTAGAAGGATGGGTGTTATCACACCTATCATAGATCATCTAAGAAATCCTATCTAACAGAATCAAAAGTTTTTTCAAAGTCCACTTTAAATATCATCGCCTTCTTTTTCTTCGATTTAATCCACGCCATAAGGTCATTGAGAATAAATGGGCCATCAAGAATCTGCAATGACCACATTCAAATGGTTAGCCAAGATCTTAGACACAACTTTATAGAAACAACCAATCAAAGTTATAGGGCAAAAATCTTTAACCATTTTTGCATCTTGCATCTTAGGGATGAGAGTAATAAATGAAGCATTACAACTTGGGGGGAAGACGCTAGACTCGAAGAATTCCTCCATAGCTCTGACCACGTCTTTGTCAATGATGTGCCAAAATATACGTATGAAATCAAAGGTAAAACCATCCGGACCCGAGGATTTATTGGTACCATAATCCCAAACTACACGTTTAATCTCTTCATAATTCACATTTCTTTCAATATCCTCCAACTAGTCCAAAGATAAAGTATTAGTGAATACGAAGTTCGACATTAGTGATATTGGAAGACCAAAAGTTCGACATTAGTGAATACGAAGATATGTACGCTCCGCCTCAAGATAATATTTAGAAGGAAAAACAAGGAACTTTGGGATAGGAGAGTTTGTTGATCCCTTTGAATGGATCTATATTCTGTTAAGAATTTGTACAATAGCTTGTAATCAAACTAGAGAACTTGAGAACTCTTACTCAACCAAATAAGTTATGCGGAATCTAGCTTATAAAGCAAAGAAGAACAAAATTACTTTTAACTATTCGATTCTCTATTAATCGACTTCAATGAGGTACAATAAACTTAACATACCTATGTTCCTTTTATAGTGTAAGGAACACCAGAAACCTTAGAATATTCTATAATGATAAGTATATCACACACGACATCTTATCAATATTCTAAACTATTAAGTATATCACATAAGATATACTCTAACTATAACCATGACATCTTTTCTAAACATATATATTTGTCCTAATCAATGATAGGTGTGTAAACACCCATCCTTTTACTACTTAATTACAATAATAACCAGGCCAAAACGTGTATTTTATGTCGTAAATGTCGGAATTATGCGTGGTTTGTGTTTTTGTTGTGATTTAGGATCAAAATGTGAAAAGGGAAGAAAACACGGCTTTCACGGCTTTTATCGAAGAAAAAGACAAAAGACGAAGTCAAGAAATCAAGAGTGCAAAAAGAACGGAAGTCCAAGGCCTATTCTAAAGAATTATCGAAGAAAAAGTCCAAAGACGGAAGTTTAATAAAAGCCGAAGAACTCAAGTCTAAATTAATGAAGATATTACAAGACGAGTTTAT
Source organism: Glebionis coronaria (assembly GCA_025667525.1). NCBI lineage: Eukaryota > Viridiplantae > Streptophyta > Magnoliopsida > Asterales > Asteraceae > Glebionis > Glebionis coronaria. Next base: position 119,183 of record JANFOE010000213.1, read on the forward strand.
TAATCCCGAGACAAAAGTTGAAGAATTAAGAAGACAAGGACTAAACGAGAAATAAAGAAAGAAGAAAGAGGGGAGGAAGCTTCCACTAATCACCTCCCTAATCTCCTATAAATAGCATCCATTTTATTTCATTTGTTTTTATTGGCTAATTTGACACATTAGTTCTTCCATCTTTAATTACTTGCACATTTACTTAATTGCACCTTTAATTACTTGTCTCGCACCTTAAATTTGTAAGCTATTAATTCTTGTCTTTACTTTAATTGTTGAATCTTTATCTTAATCAAGTTTTATTTTAATCTCTCATTCTACCTTTCTTGTTTTGCTTAATCTTTGTGCTTAATATCTTATTTCCATGCTTATTTGATTTCTTGTTATGCTCTTATGTTTTTGATCTTGTTAGCTTATTGATTTTATAGCTTATTGTGTTTTTCTTAAATTTAATCAAGTGCTTATTAGTTAATTTTTATAAAAAGTTGATTTTTAATATTTTTTATTTAGTGTTTTTAAAAGTTTTTAAATTTTAGCTTATTTGATTTTTCTTAAAAGTGTTTTGATTAAACTTTTAGATTAGTGCTTATTTGTGTTTAGCTTAAATTTAGTTTATAGCTTATTTGCATTTTCTTTGAATCCGGATTTCTTCGAAACCCTCTTATTCCAGATAAGGGCATTAACCCCTTTTTCCGGATAAGGCCACAAGTACCTCCTTTTCCGGATAAGCCAAGAGAAGTTTTTCCGGATAGTGCCTCTTAGACGTTTTCCGGATAAGTGTTTTTACGCACTTTTTCCGGATAAGTGTTTTAACCTTGGATTCCGGATAACACAAAGTTGTGTATTCCGGATAAGGATCTTGTAGCATTTTCCGGATAAGGGAGTTTAGAGGATTCCGGATAAGCTTTTTAGACTTTTTCCGGATAAGCATTGGATGAAGTTTTTCCGGATAAGGAAATTAACCCTTATTCCGGATAAGGTGGAAAAGTTGTTTTTCGGATAAGCAAAAGCTTATTCCGGATAAGAGTTCAACATTTTTTTCCGGATAAGAATTTTACCTCGGATTCCGGATAACGCAAGTTGTGTATTCCGGATAAGAGAGCCTAGTGTTTTTCCGGATAAGGAGTTAGGTGCGTATTCCGGATAAGTAGGTTGTAATTGGATTCCGGATAGCTTATTCCGGATAAGCGTGAACCTAGTGTTTTCCGGATAGTGGATTAGTGTGTTTTTCCGGATTACGCTTGTTTGTGGATTCCGGATAAGTGACATATTTGGGATTCCGGATAAGGCTAGTTTTTGGATAGTTTTCGCACTTAAGTTTTTCTAGTTGTTAGCTTTACTTTTCCCGCCTTTTTCCTTAGTTGCACTTTTAGTTTTTTTTGCCTTAGATTTTTTTTAAGCTTGTCTTTAGTTTAATTTGTAGTTGCGTTTTAAGTTTCCGTTATTTACTTTTATTGCTTTTATTTCTCTTCATTTATCTTCAATTATTTTCAGCTTTATTTACTTTGCTTTTACTTTAAAGTTTGTGCACTTTTAAATTACTACAACGACAAATCTTTGTTTCCTACCAAAAGACAGCTGAGTCGCACATTCTTCCCTTTCTCAATTCGAAAAGACTGGAACAACGATATTTTCTTACTGGGCAAAAACCCTCGTATTAAATGGCGCCGCTGTCGGCTCTTTTCGTAACGATTAACGGTTTTCTGTGAGAGACGCATTGCTTTTTGGGATCCGTTCATTCGTGAGCGTTATTTTCTTGTTTAAAAAATTTCAAAAATCCAAAAAAATTAAAAATTGTTAAAAAATCCATAAAAATTAAAAATTTTCAAAAATCCAAAAAGATTTTATTTTCTTTATAGTGTATATATATTCTCTTTGTGTTTGGTTTCTTTTTCTTTTGCCTTTGCAGGTGTATGCGTACTAGATCTTCTACTTATCAAGAGCCCGAGACTCGTGAAGATTTAGCTATGGCAGGTGTGAACAACAACAATAATCCACCACACCTCAACAATAACAACAACAATGTTCTTACGCAGCCCGATCTTCAGACAATGGAGGAGCTTTGTCAACCCACAATGTTTGGACGAGGAGGACCGATTGCGCCGATGCAAATCACGGCTCCGGAGTTTTCGTTGAAGCATCACATGATACAACAAGTGCAAACTAATCCATTCCGTGGATTGCCTGATGATGATGCCAACAAGCACCTCGACAAATTCATTACTATTACTCAAAGCATGAAGTTGCCCGGTGCTACTATGGATGTTCTTCGCCTTCAACTCTTTCCACATACTTTATCACACCACGCCGAAAAATGGTTTGATCGTCTCCCGAAGAATTCCATTCATACTTGGGATGACATGACTCAACGATTTTTGTCGCGCTACTTTCCACCATCCATGGTCACGAGCCTTCGAAATCAAATCTGCGGTTTCATGCAAGAACCCGATGAATCTCTCTTTGATGCTTGGGAAAGATATAATGTTTTGATCTATCGATGTCCAAACCACAACATGCTCCCCGTTACCTTAATTGATACTTTCTACAATGGTTTGACTTTTCGCGATCGTGATACGATTAATGCAGCCGCCGGTGGCACATTTATGAAAAGAAGACCCGAGGAGTGTAGAGAGATTATTGAGAACATGACTACTCATCACAAAAATTGGGATTCCTCCGCTTCTTCAAGGAACAACCCGAGAGTCAATGTTTCTTCTACATCAGCAAACCCCGATATGACCGAATTCACCCGCATGATGGCCGAAATGAACAAAAATATCTTGCTCATCGCTTCAAACCAACAACAACAAGTTAAAGCGATAGCCAATCCTTGTGAGACATGCGGTGGTCTTCACTCATACACTGATTGTCCTTCTACTCAAGGCAATCGGAAAACATGTATGCGGCTTATGGTAAATATTCACCAGAAAATTACCAAGCCCGACCTCAAGGGATCAAAATTTGCTAAGTTACCGGTCGAACAACTATCTTTCACCCGGTTTTTTCCTCAAAACCACGACCCCAATAACAACTACACTAGAAGCAACCAAATCCCACCTAGAGCTTCTAATCCTTATCACCCACCCGCTCAACAAGCCCCACCCATTAATCAAGATGTTGAAGCATTAATGAGAACCCAAGGTGAGAAAATCAAGAATCTACAAAGCCAAATTATCAATTTGAAAGGGGATATCACTAAGCAAGGGAATGACATTAGATCCGAGCTTCGAAATGATATACAATCCTCCTTCAGCAATCAAATGAATGATTTGAAGAATATGCTGGCTAGTTTCTTACCAACCACTCAACCCTCTACTTCGGGATCTCTACCTTCAAATACCATCATCAATCCGAGAGCAAATGTGAGTGCTATTACTACCCGTAGCGGAGCAACTTTAGTAGGACCATCTATCCCACACCCAGTTACTCCATCTACACCTCCCCACCACCATTTATCCCTACTACTCCCACACCTAGTATTAGTATACCATTACCGTCTCCGCCTCGTCGTGAAGAAGTACCCAAGACGAATCCTCCACCAACCCCACCTTCCCCATTTAACCCTTCAACATCTCAACCTTACCCTTCTATACCTCCACCACCCAAGCCTAGCATTCCTTAGCCTTCTCGACTCAACAAGGCTAGATTTTTGACTAAAAATGACATTCAAGTCTCTAACGTTTTGGAAAAGATTGCCGGCATGAAAGTCACCTTTACACTTGTTGAAGCTCTTGCCTAAACGCCACAATTTGTCCAGATGTTTAAGGAATTTCTTAGTAAGAAGGAGAAGATGGTCGAGTTTGTTAATACTCGCTTGAATGAAAATTGCTCTGCAATCCTTCTTAAAGAACTTCCGGAAAAACTTGGAGATCCCGGTCGTTTTGTGCTACCTTGTACTTTTAACCAAACTGACAAATTTACTGCCTTAGCCGATCTCGGGGCCAGTATAAATTTGATGCCTTTAAGTGCTTGGAAAAAGTTATCATTACCCGACCTTACACCCACCAAGATGACTCTTGAGCTTGCAAATCACACTCTCGCTTACCCCGTTCGTATTGCCGAAGATGTGTTCATTAAAGTTGGCACATTCACTTTTCCGGTCGACTTCGTCGTTGTTGATTATGAAATGGACCCTCGTATTCCGTTAATACTTGGACGCCCATTTTTGAGAACCGGTAGAGCTTTAATAGATGTGGATAAATGTGAACTCATCTTAAGAGTCGGGGATGATGCACAAGTTTTTGAAATGTGGAAGCTTACAAGCAAATCCTATGGAAGAGAATCAACGAATATGATTAATGTGCTTGATGATTTTGTCGTCTACAACAATCCTCTATTCGATTCTTGCAATGATAATCCACTGTTTCAAGATGTTGTGGATGATTCTCTCTCCAATTTAGAACCTTCACCCATATATGATTCTCCACCGATCTTTGATACTTATAATGACGATTCTAGTTCCGATGGGGATGATTATGATGATTTTACTTCTGAGTATCCAGACATGCCCACTTATGATGATTTTGATGAGGCTGATACTCTTTCGAGTGATTCTTCACATGATGAAGATCCTCCGCCAACCATGCTTGATCCTACTTTGGATGACTACTCATTTGAGGAAGACTTTTCTACTTTTCTCAATACATACTTCCCTCATGAAAGTGATGCTCCTCCTTTGGACTTTGATGATTATGGTCTTTATCCTACTTTGGATATGAAGAAATCTGTTTCCAAGGAGAAGAAGCCGGCCGGCACCGATATCAGCAGCACTTATGTCTTAGCTCCTCTCTACCCTCCGTCTGAGGATGAGATTGCGAGATTTATGATCGGATCCTCTTCAAGGTCTGCTGAGCCTGAGTGTTATTTTCCCCTAAAGGAAAAGGTGTTCGACCCCGGCATTGCAATTTTCAAGCCATCTCAGTATCCGCCTGATGAAATAAAAGGAAAAATCTTTGGAACTTATGAAGATATGCTTGCACCTCTTCACCCTTGCTACCACCGTGCTCCATCTTTGCTTAAGGGAACCTTTCATACTCTTCTTTGGCTTGCCTTGTTCGCCTTAAGCTTGTGCTATTTGATGGACGAAAACTATGTCTTTGATCCCGGTGGATGTTTTTAAAGCTTCTTCCTATGATAATAAAGGTCGAGTCAGGCTCACGACTCGGTAAACAAAAATCAAGCGCTTCTTGGGAGGCAACCCTAGTATCTATCTTTTAGCTATCTTTATCCTAAGTGTAGGGGAGACCCGTTGGTGTTTGCTATTTCCTCTCTTCTCATATTCAGGGATTCGAGCGCTCAATGATCCACTCTTGATGATTTTTGACGACCCGTGTTTCCATCTTCCCGGCTCTATCCTAAACTCTTTTCGATTCACTATTTTATATTTTCCAATATTAAAATAGGAATCTCGTTAGTTGTCTCTTCCTTAGCGAGATTTAAATAACGTGCACAATGTCCTAACTGTAGGGGAGGTTACTTCCACATGCTTAAACATTAAGGACAATGTTTATATTAAGTGTAGGGGGGACTTCTATCGAAGTTAAGTGGTCTTTTCCTTGTATTTATCCTCATTTTAACCGGAAAATCAATTTTTCGACATTTTTCAAAATTTTTGATCTATTTTGGCCTAGTAGTTTTACCTTTGTATAGTTATTTTCTTTCTTTACTAGAATAAATTTTAACAAAGTGGTTTTAATTTTCAACGTTGTGAATCTTTTGACTCAACCCGAGTTTACTCTAGCTAGTATCCTTAACGTGTTTAAGTCAAGTTTTGCTAGGCTTTTATATAGGGAGATATAAAACGCGAAAGTCTTAACTCTCACGGGTTAAGAACAAGAACTTTTCGCAAGCTCCTATAATTGATCCTAGAGAGTCGTTTATCAAGGGAACTTTAAAATGCGAATTCTAAAACTTGAAAAAGTCTAAGAGTCTGCAAGATCCTATAGATGACTCGAAAACCCAAAACTTTGATTTAATAGGCTAAGCATCCACGAATCTCATTCATTGAGATTTTAAATTATGGAGAACGAGAGATGATAGAGTCAATTATAAGTTTGGTATTTTTTCGTGAATTTATGTGCGTTAATTATAAGCCTATTCTCCCATCGCTTGCTAATAAATTTATCTGCAATAAATAAGGTTGTACGATTTGAAAAGTTACTTAGCTTCTAGCCCTAGATCGTTTAAAAGTTGCTCGGTATGGATTAGAGTTCATAGCCAAGGCATAACTTATTGAAGCGGGATGCGAAGATTGGCGAGTCCGAAAAGGCCCTAACAAGGCATGAGGGCTACATTTTGTTGCTAAAGATCCCAAGTGATGTGAAGAATCATTTATCAAAGATCAATATGAAGGATCGAGACACACGACGAAAAGCAAATACTCCCGTAAAGATCATGGAGAAGTCTATCCGAAAAGACCCTAGCAAGGTATGAGGATAAATAGATCCAAGTCCTAAAGGAAGCGGATCGTTGTATATCAAAGTCCAAAATAAAGATTGGAGAAAAATGAAGAAGTCGTGGTCCAAATATGAAGAATCTCTCAAAACTTCAAGTGAAGAAATTCCTATTATGAAGAGAAGACCATTATTTCATGAACGTCTCTCAAGATTTGAAGTATGAAGTCGCTGCCAAATATCGGTCCGAGAAAGGTCTCAAATCGCGAAGCGAGTTATGCCAAGATATGAACTTTATGAGGTCCCGAGAAGCAGTTTTAAAAGATTTTGTCCTTTAGCTAACTATTGATTAAATCGTCCCACTTTATTTTCAGCTTAATAACTATCGAAATAAGTCAACAATGCATCCTCGTGATCATTCAAGACAACAATAAAATATAAGAGATAAACCTTGGAATAAGGGAGTCTAAGTAAATAATTGGCCCACATGAGTTCGTGTTAGTTTGCTAACTTATAATAACAATGATCTCGTTTTTAAGCTTGGTTTGGAGAATGTGAAAAGTTAAGGATGATGATCCTTCATGACATTTCCAAAACCCTAAGGTATGTCTTTGATTTCTTTACTTACTTTGAATGTTAATAATTTTCTATCTCTTTAATAAAGGCCAATATGGATTGATTATGATGGAAAATGTAAAACGTGCTTTGTAACTAATGCATTGCATGAGGACATTGCAATGGTCAAGTGTAGGGGATTTGATAGGTGTGTAAACACCCATCCTTTTACTACTTAATTAAAATAATAACCAAGCCAAAACGTGTATTTTATGTCGTAAATGTCGGAATTATGCGTGGTTTGTATTTTTGTTGTGATTTAGGATCAAAATGTGAAAAGGGAAGAAAACACGGCTTTCACGGGATTTTATCGAAGAAAAAGACAAAAGACGAAGTCAAGAAATCAAGAGTGCAAAAAGAACGGAAGTCCAAGGCCTATTCTAAAGAATTATCGAAGAAAAAGTCCAAAGACGGAAGTTTAATAAAAGCCGAAGAACTCAAGTCTAAATTAATGAAGATATTACAAGACGAGTTTATTAATCCCGAGACAAAAGTCGAAGAATTAAGAAGACAAGGTCTAAACGAGAAATAAAGAAAGAAGAAAGAGGGAAGGAAGCTTCCACTAATCACCTCCCTAATCTCCTATAAATAGCATCCATTTCATTTCATTTGTCTTTGTTGGCTAATTCGACACATTAGTTCTTCCATCTTTAATTACTTGCACATTTACTTAATTGCACCTTTAATTACTTCTCTCGCACCCTAAATTTGTAAGCTTTTAATTATTGTCTTTACTTTAATTGTTGAATCTTTATCTTAATCAAGTTTTATTTTAATCTCTCATTCTACCTTTCTTGTTTTGCTTAATCTTTGTGCTTAATATCTTATTGCCATGCTTATGTGATTTCTTGTTATGCTCTTATGTTTTTGATCTTGTTAGATTATTGATTTTATAGCTTATTGTGTTTTTCTTAAATTTAATCAAGTGCTTATTAGTTAATTTTTATAAAAAGTTGATTTTTAATATTTTTTTTAATTTAGTGTTTTTAAAAGTTTTTAAATTTTAGCTTATTTGCTTTTTCTTAAAAGTGTTTTGATTAAACTTTTAGATTAGTGCTTATTTGTGTTTAGCTTAAATTTAGTTTATAGCTTATTTGCATTTTCTTTGAATCCGGATTTCTTCGAAACCCTCTTATTCCGGATAAGGGCATTAACCCCTTTATCCGGATAAGGCCACAAGTACCTCGTTTTCCGGATAAGCCAAGAGAAGTTTTTCTGGATAGTGCCTCTTAGACGTTTTCTGGATAAGTGTTTTACACACTTTTTCCGGATAAGTGTTTTAACCTTCCGGATAACACAAAGTTGTGTATTTCGGATAAGGATCTTGTAGCATTTTCCGGATAAGGGAGTTTAGAGGATTCCGGATAAGCTTTTTAGACTTTTTCCGGATAAGCGTTGGATGAAGTTTTTCCGGATAAGGAAATTAACCCTTATTCCAGATAAGATGGAAAAGTTGTTTTCCGGATAAGCAAAAGCTTATTCCGGATAAGAGTTCAACATTTTTTTTCCGGATAAGAATTTTACCTCGGATTCCGGATAACGCAAGTTGTGTATTCCGGATAAGAGAGCCTAGTGTTTTTCCGGATAAGGAGTTAGGTGCGTATTCTGGATAAGTAGGTTGTAATTGGATTCCGGATAGCTTATTCCGGATAAGCGTGAACCTAGTGTTTTCCGGATAGTGGATTAGTGTGTTTTTCCGGATTAGGCTTGTTTGTGGATTCCGGATAAGTGACATATTTGGGATTCCGGATAAGGCTAGTTTTTGGATAGTTTTCGCACTTAAGTTTTTCTAGTTGTTAGCTTTACTTTTCCCACCTTTTTCCTTAGTTGCACTTTTAGTTTTTTTTGCCTTAGATTTATTTTAAGCTTGCCTTTCGTTTAATTTGTAGTTGCGTTTTAAGTTTCCGTTATTTACTTTTATTGCTTTTATTTCTCGTCATTTATCTTCAATTATTTTCAGCTTTATTTACTTTGCTTTTACTTTAAAGTTTGTGCACTTTTAAATTACTACAATGACAAATCTTTGTTTCCCACCAAAAGACAGCTGAGTCGCACATTCTTCCCTTTCTCAATTCGAAAAGACTGGAACAACGATATTTTCTTACTGGGCAAAAACCCTCGTATTAATCAATATACCAGTATTACAATATAACTAACAATACTTGCTATGTACCGCGTTAACACTAACGGTACTTGCCAACACTAACAATACTTTTACTTATACTAACGGTACTTGGTACTTCACAAATAATTCCCAACAATCCTCCCCTAAACAAGAATGATAACTTGTTTACTTCTTGTTTCTCTGTATACTGAATGTATTAAAATACATGTCTATAGTCTTCTCTTCAAACTTGGATTGAACTTGGTAATTTTGTATTTGTATCCAACTGAATGTAGCCAAACACTTTATGCAGATCTTCTTCTGATAAGACAATCTTCAAGTCTTCATGAACATCATCTTTGTCTTCAAAATATGATCTTCTTGTGTCTTGTAAACATTCTTTTGTAGGAATTTAGTTGTCATTTCATATGTCTTCTTCTTCTTTTTGTCATCATCAAATAGGAGTCTTCTGCATATAAAGCACCTATGAATCAAAAATTTTGCTTGTGTCTTCTTACCTGAAATAAAACAGTTAACAACAAACCAATCTGTATTGGCATCATGATTTTTAGCAAATCATCAACTATCAACGGATTTGATTTATTCTTTACCAGTTAGCCGTACACTCTGGAATAGCCAATACTTTATTCATTAAGAATAAGGTGTACTAATAACCCTACAATATTTGGTAAAATGTCAACCATCAACGGATTTAATATTGTCTTTACCTAGTACCGTTTGCCCTAGGACTAGCCAACTCTTTGTCTCGAAACATGGTGAGTTAGAACCATATAGTTTTTAGCAAACTACCAACTTTCAACGGATTTGAGAAGTCTTTACCACAAACCGTTTGCTTATGGACTAGCCAGTTCTTATGTGTGTTAGACATGGTGAACTGAGAACCATTTGTGAAGTGTGACTGAAAGTCAAACACTTAAGGCTCTTTCTCAGCTTCTTCTTCTTGTTCTAAATCTTTGATTTTATGTTTAATCATTCTGATCAACTCCAAAGCACCATTAGATTCCTCTGAAACTTCTAGTTGTTGTTCTAACATCCTTTCCAACAATCTTATTCCAAAAGGGTATCTTTTCTCTTGAAGCATGTAATAGGTTATATCATCTACATCCAAAGTGTGTATGCCACATGATCTATAATATCTCTAGTAAGTAGGAACTTGATTCTCTGAATCCTCCAACATTTTTTGATCATTGTTGTATGGCTCATACATGAACTTCAGTTCATTTCTCAATAGTGATGTTTCTTCTTGACCTTCACTTCCTCTTTGAACAAATCTGTTAAGGTCTTGAATATCTTGTTTCTCAAGGATATGTAGAATATCTTCTAGTAACCTGAACATCCTGAATGTTCCATCTGATCTAGTTATTCCATGAACTTCTAATCCTTGTTTCATAGCACCTGTCCATCTTATGATTGATGACTTTTTTCTAAATATTTCTGTGTCAGTACATTGATCTTCAAATTTGACTATCTTCAAGTGATTTCTAAAAATTTCATCATCATCACTATCTTGATTTGTAGACTTTACCTCTTTCTTGGCTTCTTGCTTTTTCTTGGTTGATATCTTCCTTTTTAATACCTTTGGAGGTTCCTTCAAACTTAATTGATCCCTCCTCCAAATCAGTATGTACTGTTTCTTCAAGTACTGTTGACTATGTATGTACCGCTTGTACATTTTCAGTCTCTTTTTCAACACTAGGAGCTGCATTTCCCTTATCCATCCCATGATTAGTCTTTGCTTCTTTTGAAACTTTTGTCACCCTTTTCTTCTTCCTAGCATATGTAGCCTTGATAGGTGGAGATGCTTCTTTCTGTCCAGCAGTACTTACATCAAGTCTGGGGGTACTTTGAAATTGTATTTGTTGTTGGAGATGCTTCTTGACATCTTCAATGTCCTTTTTATCCTTTTCAGATCCAATTTCAACTCTTGTGTTGTTCATACAAAGCCTTTATTTCATCAAAAGTATTTCTGACTAGTTGAGCATGGGTGAAATGCTTAACTTTCTTGAGATAAGACATCATCTGATTCCTGATTTGCATAGTAGTTGGAGGCTTAACTCTTTCTCTTCTTCTCTTTTCTACAAAGAATCTTTGTTGCTCCCTTACCAAATCATCAATCAACTTATCTTTCTCTTCTTCATCATAAGCATCTCTTTCTTCAGCTACTAAGGATTCTGCAAGAAGTTCAATTGCCTTTAGTTCAGCCTGAATCCTATCATATTCTGCTATGTTCCGTTCTTGCTGCACTCTTAGGGCTTCAAGAAATTGTTGCTTTGCTGCAAGTTCTTCTTGTAACTCCTCATCACGCAATTGTGCTTGTAGTCTGAGAGCAACCTCTTTATCATGCTCCAATTGATGAAATCTGTTCATGACTTTGCTTATATCATCATCTGAATCACTTTCATCTTCAAATTCAGATTGTAACTTCTTTTTGCCCTTATCCTTTGGATTTATCTTAGGTAATTTCTTCAATAATCTTGAAGATTGTTTCTTCATCTTCATTTGATTGTTTTTGAATGATAATACCTTTTGTAGTGGGTTGTGAAGCTTGAATTTTCTTACCTTTATCTTTATCTTTAATGGCAAGATTTTCTTGTTGTGTCTTCATCTCTTCTTCTGCTTGTCTTACTTTCTCAACTGAGCTTTTCTCTCTAAGATCAAGCAGTACTTGTGCTAAAGTCTCATCTTCTCCAAAAGATGGAGTTTGACTTTCTTCAGAAGAAGGTAGCAAAGCTTTTTCACTAGTAGTACTTGTAGTTGGTTGAGCAGTACTGAGTGTTTCAGCAATATTTATTTCACAAGTTATAGACACACTTGTTTCTTCTATCACCAAAGTATCTCCAGATATCTTTTCTCCTTTGGAAGCTGTCTTCTCAATTTCTAACTCCTCAGTCTTGTCTGATTCAACATTCATTCTTGATCTTGACAGTACTTGGAAAGACTGTTTCTTGTGAAACCAAAATTGTCTTTGTGGTGGAGTTGAAGACACAAGAAACTTAATAGTTATTTCCTCTAGCTTCTCATAAAAGCTACTCCAATTTGCTTGTAGTTGTGGTGATGGAGGTTGTGGCTGAGTTACCAACATTTCTTCATCAGCAGATGGTTGTGGTTCCTCGTGAGTAGTTTGTGGTTCCTCATGTTGAAGCTCCATATTTGTATGCTCCAAACTTGCATTATCAACATAATTATCTATGCCATCATTAACCTCAAGATTCTCAATGCCATCATCAGCTTCAAAATTGATGTCATTGCAAGAGATCCTTGTATGAATATCAGAAGAAGGTCCTTGTTCTTCATAATTCCTCCCTTGTTTGGTTGCATTCAGTTGCTTCTTTTTTAAGTTTCTGAACTTTTGCTTCTTAAGAGCAGCTCTTTGAATTACCTTGTGTTACCTCATCCAATGAGTGACTTTATTCCTCATCTTTGTCAAGTTGGCTTCCAATTCAATAATTCTCTTATCTTGAGCAAGCTTATCTTTTTGCAAAACTTGTACCTGTTTGGACAAGCTTGTGCACAAAGCAGTTAAATTTGCAACATCCACCACCTCTGTTGTTGTTGCATGTGGAGAACCACTAGCAGCAAGTGAAGCAACATGTGTGTGGATCACCTATTCAGAATTTGGTTGATCACCATCATGATGAGAAGAAGATTGTGTATCTTTAGATGATTGGGGGATCTGGTGAGAAGGAGTTTGCTGAGAAGCACTAGCTGAGCTAGGTTCCTCACCTTCTTGATTGGCTGGTTGGGCTAACATATTTGCAAATAATGGTGTTACAGTTCCTGTAAAAGTACTTTCTGGTTTGGTCAAGAAAGAGAAAGTTCTCTTTGTAAAAGTAGGAACATCCCATGTATTTGTCAAGTCTGGTAGGTTAGGGATTTGGTCATTAACTAAAGCTTGAGTGAATTCTGGATACATTAAAAACTTTTTAAACCCTTCCAAATTCCTAGTCATGCCTTCAAAGATTAATCTTGAAAAATTAAAGACTCTGTTATTTGCTAGACAAATACCAGCTGATGCCAAAGCAGCAGGGATTTTATCAAAAGATGTACTCTTTGAACTCAAACAGTGAATAATGGCATGAAAAGTAATTTCTATTGTGGTGAAAATAAACCTTTAAAGAAAGTAAGACTTTCCCTACCACTCTGATAACACATGGCTACAAGGCCATCATGTATCTCTGTGTTCGTCAACATACTAGTTCCAGTAGAATCATCAAGTCTTAAACTAGCCCTGCAGTACCTCAGTCACATAGATATTTCTATTATTAACACTAGCCCTTATGAAAGGTTGATCATGACGAGTACCTAAAACAACAGTATTCCAAAATTGTGTAACAATAGGAATAGAGACAACATGACTTACAGTAAGCGCAATACGTACATGACTTCGAGAGAGAAAGCCAAGTATCTCATGAAAACCAATAGAATCATCATTCTGAGTAAGATTAGCAACCTGGTTGTGCTTAGAGATCACTTGTAGAGCAGCCATTAGTATTTTTGATGATCGAAAAATTAAAGAAAGGTTATAGAATCAAGGTATAAAAATAAAAGATTAGGTGAATCAATTGTATAACTGGAGTTAGTATTTGTATAAATAACAAACCCAAGCGCGAAGAAACCGCCAAATTTACAAAAGAGACCCTTAACGGTACAACGGTTATGTAGCGGTACATGAAACATACACGGTACTTCAAAATTTACCTAGCGGTACTTGGTTCTAAAACGGTACCTCAAAATTTTCACCGGTTCATGCATTCCACTATCATTGTAACCTCTTTTATCTTAATCTAGTAACCTCCCCTTAATATATGCAACAGTTATTTGTTGAGCATACCAATATGTGTTACCAAAAACTCAGATCTCTTTGCATCAAATGCCTTGGTTAATAAATCAGCTACATTATTATCTGTATGGATCTTCAAAACCTGAATAAGCTTGTTGTCATAAGCATCTCTTATAAAGTGATGTCTTATCTCAATGTGCTTCGTTTTGGAGTGAAAGACTGGATTCTTGACAATGCAAATAGTACTTTCATTATCAATGTAGATCTTGGTGTTCATAAAGTTAAAACCATAGTCTAACATCTGATTTTGGATCCAAAGTACTTGTCCACAGTAATGAGCAACAACTACATATTCAACTTCAGTTGTAGAAGTAGCAACAATAGTTTGCTTCTTACACTGCCATGATATGAGTCTTCTGCCTAGGAATTGACAACCTCCTATTGTGGATTTTCTATCATGATTAGCTCCAGCATAATCACTATCTGAGTAAGCTTCCAAATCAAATGTAGAATCTCTATGATACCATAATCCTAAATTAGGCTGACTTTTAAGATACTTATAAATCCTTTTCACAGCATGTAGATGTGACACCTTTGGATTGACTTGAAACCTTGAACAGGCACACACGACAAACATAATATCTGGTCTTGAAGCAGTGAGATACATCAATGAACCAATCATTGATCTATATAGATGAATATCAACATTTTCACCATGTTCATCTTTTGACAAAGATTTCTTAGCTTCAAAAGGTGTGCTTGTACTCCTAGTATCCATACTTGAAAATTTCTTTATGATTTCAGCAACATATTTATCTTGGCTGATAAATATTCCATCCTTCCTTTGTTTGACTTGTAGTCCTAAAAAGAAGGTAAGTTCTCCCATAGAACTCATCTGAAATCTTCCTTTCATTAAAGCTTCAAACTCCTCACACCATGATTTCTTGGTTGAACCAAAAATAATGTCATCAACATAAACTTGAACTAGGATAATATCCTTAGCATCCTTTTTGATGAAGAGAGTGTTGTCAATGGTCCCTCTCCTATACCCATGTTCCAAAAGAAAAGTGGATAAAGTTGCATACCAAGCCCTTGGAGCTTGATGTAGACCATAAAGAGCTTTAATAACTTTGTAAACTCTATTGGGGAACTTAGGATCTACAAAACCGGGAGGATGTGAAACATATACCTCCTCAGAAATAGTACCATAAAGAAAGGCACTTTTCACATCCATTTGATAGACTATAAAACCCATATATGATGCAAAGGCCAAAAATAACCTAATGGCTTCTATTCTTTCCACTGGTACAAAAACCTCATCATAGTCTATCCATTATTCCTGTTTATAACCTTGAGCAACAAGCCTTGCCTTGTTTCACACAACAACACCTCTTTCATCCTTTTTATTCCTGAAAACCTACCTAGTACCAATAACTCTTTTTCCAGAAGGAAGATCGATAAGAATCCAAACCTTTTGTAGTTCAAATTGGATTAATTCTTCTTGACTGGCATCTACCCAACTTTCTTCATCAAGAGCTTGAGAAATGTTCTTAGGCTCTACTTGTGATAAGAAATAAGCAAACAAACAATGCTGAGTATCCTTATGATTAGTTCTCTACTGTTGTTTGACATAGCTCACAAGTGCATGAGTTTCAGTATTAGCTTGAAGTTGTCTTCTGGGTTGCACAACAGACTTTGGGTCTCCAATAATTTGAGTTGTAGGATGGTTGTTGTTGACTTTATGAGTGGGAATAGAACTGACTGTTATTTTAGTTTCCAAATTATTGAAATCAGTTACTGCACCCTACTCATCATAGGAATCTTTGGAGAAGATTCCTTCATTTGGACTAGTATATGCATCTTCACTATCCATTGCTTGTAAAACGTCTTCTAATGAATCAGCAGACTTTGCAGAACTTGGCTTAGCAGTACTTGCAGATGAAGTACCGCTAGGTTGAATATATACTGCCGAGTGTTGTGATTCCAAAGATTCTTCTCATGAATGCTTATTAGCAGTTGTAGCATTATTCTCTTGATCTTGAAGCCTCTTAAGCTCTTGTGAGGCTTGATCATCATTGGATGGCATTGGTTGCTTATTTTGGGGGTTGGCAACCATAGGAGAAACAATAGGCATACTGGGTACATAAATGTGAACATCATCATCTTGAGAATCTGATGAAGAAGGTCCTTCATGAGTACCTAACTTTGTTGTACCAGTTGCTTTACCTACATTGTTAGTTTGACAATCTTTTTGCACATAATAGTAATCCATGGAGTTAGTTAGATAATCCAAATCAAACATCCAAACATAACCTATTTCTAGGACATTGGGCTTATTCTCTAAGAAATTAACATGGGCATTTTCTTCAACTTTTCTAGATGCCAAGTTATAAATCCTATATGCTTTACTCTGTAAAGAATATCCTACTAGATATCCTGAATCAGATTTTCCATCAAACTTCCCCAATTGATCAAGAGTATTTAAAATAGACACATGACATCCAAAAGGTTTCAAATGACTTATGGTTGGCTTAACACCAGTCAAAAGTTCATCAGGTGTTTTGTTTTGAGGCTTGGTTACTAAGACTCTATTTAGCACATAACATGCAGTATTGATTGCTTCTGCCCAAAAGGTATTTGGCAAAAGAGAATCAGTTAGCATAGTCCTAGCAACCTCAAATAGTGTCCTATTTTTCCTTTAAGCTACTCCATTTTGTTGTGGAGTCCTAGGATTGCTAAATTGTCTCTTGATACCTTTAGACCTACATAATTCATCAAATTCAACATTCTTAAATTATGTCCCATTATATGTCCTAATGATCAAGACTTGTTTAGTGAACTGCTTTTCAAATAAAGTGACAAAGTCTTTAAGTAATTCATTGGTTTCATTCTTATGTACCAAAAAGAAAACCCAATTGAATCTACTAAAATCATCAGTTATAATTAGGCGAAAGTTCTTATGACTAATACTTCTAACATAAACTAGGCCGAACAAATGCATATGTAACAATTGCAAAGGCTTAGTCACAGAATTAACAGTCTTCGTCTTACAAGAGGCTCTATATTGTTTACCTTTTTGACAAGCAGTACATGTGAGATCATTTTGAAAAGATTTGTTAGGTAACCCTCTAACCAAAATTCCATTAACCAATTTATTTAGGTTCTTGAAATTCACATGACCTAACCTCCTATGCCATAAATTAGACTCATCATTAGAAGCTTTAGCCATCAAACATGTAATGCCACATGTTGGAGTAATAGTATGACGATTGAAGGTGTACATATTTTCTTTCTTGGGTACCTTACGCAGTACTTGAGATTCCTTTGACATCTCAAAGTCTTTGGAAAACACCAAGCAGTCTGTATCTGTAAAGAGGACCTTGTTCTTTTTATCACACATATGTGATACAGAGAAGATATTGAACTCATTCAATTCTTTTACAAAGAACACATTTTCAAATTCCAACTTTCTTGTATTGATTTTTCCTTTTCCAGTGATCCTGCCTTTACTCCCTTCAAAGGCTACTGGTCCACCTCTGAATTCTTCAAATTCAGCAAGGAAATCTTTGTTCCCTGTCATGTGCCTTAAGCATCCACTATCTACAATACCTTTATCTTTCAATTCATCAATTAGATGCCCTTGCACATACACAAAACTCATTAGTTTTTAACAGGGACCCAAGCCACATTTGGCTCGGATCTTGTGGGACCCACATACTTAAGAGTTTGATAAGTAGTTTTTCCAGTAAGACTACACACACTCTTATATTTCATGGTTGTAGTTAAATAGTAAAAAACATAAGATGGTTCATTATTTCTAAGCCTTTTTTACTTAAGTAGTGTAGTAGCAGTACTTGGTTGAACACATGATGTTTGTCCTTTAGGAACCTACACTTGCACTGGTTTGTTATGAGACTTACTTCTAGGTGTTTTAACAATCTTAAATAAACTTCTAGAAGATTTGTGGGACACTGGTTTGACAGACTTTTGACCAGCAGTATTTGCTTTTGGTCTAGTTGTACTTGCAGTTCTAGGCTTGCCAGTACTTGGGTTGCTAGACTTCAAAGGTACTAGACCTTGTTTCATAAATACTGCTCTTGGAACATAGTCCTTGGTAGTGAGAGAGTGACTATCCTTATTGACCTTTTGTGCAGCCTTTAGTTTTGCAATTTTATCTTCATGTAAAGTGCAATCTTTTATAAAGTGATTTAGACTACCACAAACATAACATCCTTTTCTTCTCAAAGAAGACCCAAAAGGTTGTTCTGACTTAGTGTTCTTAAAACCTAACCCACCCCTCGTGGTATTACTATGATGTTTTGCATTATTATCCATTGCCTGACTAGGAGTTTTCACCTGCTACAGAACTAGTTGTAGACACATGTCTTTTAGGCACAAAGGTGCTCATCAAAGGTGGATAAATAATGTTTTTGGTCACAACAGGTTTATTTTGGGTCAAGGTACTAGAGTTTGACTCTGAATCATTTGACTTAATATCAATAGAAGCTTTTGACTCATCTAACTCTATACCTATATCATTATTAGGGGGCATGAAAATTCCTGATAAAGGTGGAGGAACTGCCTTCATTCCTTCAGCATACCTATCATTTTCAGGAGTATCAACTGACTCATTAGAACTATCAAAAATCCCCTTTGATAAGTCCTTGTCAGTTAAGGTTATCCGAGGTTGGTCCTCTATATAACCTAGGCCTGTTTTATCATAATACCCCATTTGTGAATTAATCAGCTTATCCATACCTTTTGAGGATTTTTTTCTATTGATTAATCACTTTCCTTTAATTAAAAAGACTAGCTTTTAAAACTTCATTTTTTGTTGTTATTTTCATAAGTTGTTTTTCAAAAGCTTTAATAGTTACATCTTTTTCTCTCATTTAAAGAGTTGAAATTCTAATTTTCTCTTCATAGTTTTGTTGACTCTTTTTATACAAAACTATATTTGTTTCTAACTTAGCAACACCTTGTTTAAAAGCATTTTCTTATACAGTACATGTGTTTAATTTTTGATATTGTTCATCAAGTTCTACTTTTAGACTATTAAACTTAAGAACACAATCTTTAGAACAAGGATGTACCTCAGTATCTTCATGAGAGAGAGCCATCAAACCAAACTCTTTTTCTTCTTCCTCTTCAGTCCAGTTAACCACTCCATCTATAGTTACCAATGCTTTAGTTCCTTTGGGACTTCTGCTATCTCCTTTTGGAAATATTTTAGAGACTCTTGGATTGGTTCTATAACTGTTCTTGGACTTCTGACTGCTCCTTTCAGCCTTATCCATATTGCATTCCCTTGCAAAGTGTCCAATCCTTCCACAGTTATAGAATTCAACTTTGGATTTGTCATATTCTAATGGTTCATTAGGATCAACACTCATCTTCCTTCCAGTCTTTTTGTAGAACCTATTGGATCTTACAAAGATCATAGCAAAGCTTGCCATTTGAGATCCATCTCTTCAATATCAGCATCATTCATTTGGAATAAGTCATTGAGGGCCAACTTTGGTCTGTTGTCTTGTCCAGCAAAGAATGAGAAGGCATCATTGTCACTAAACAGTGATGAGGGTCGTCCTTGTTAGTTCTGAGACGTTAATGGACTGCCTTCGGTACCTTGAGAATAAGTACTGCTTGTTAGTCCTCCAGCGGTATTTTGGAAGTAAGTACCGCTACTTGATCCACTAGCGGTATTTTTAGAGTAAAGACCGTTGTTTCCTTCTGACACAAAAGCTAAGTTAAACTTTGTTTTTGCTGCTGCTTTGGTTACTTCAATGCCTTTAGCATCCATCTCATAAACTCTAAGATTGTTATAGAGATGATCAAAAGGAGTTGTATCCAGATCATCCCTTGTGATGAAGTGCATGGCCATTGCTTTCCATTCTTGTGAAACACTTCTTAAGAATTTTAGATTTGCTTCTTCATTAGGAATTACTAGTCCATGGACTGCCAACGGAATGAGCAATTTAATGAACCTTCCATAACCACTATGAATTCCTTCTGTACTGGAAATTGAGAAGTTATCAAATTCTTGTTTCAAAACAATCTTTTCATATTCTTAGACTTGTCATTGCCTCCAAATCTAAGCTTGATGGCATCCCACATAGCCTTTGCATCCTTGAAGTGATGAAAGCTAGGTAGAATATCTTCTGAAAGTGCCATAGCTAAAGCAGTTCTGGCCTTTCTTTCTCTGATCTCTGCTTGTACCTCTTCAGCAGTGACAACATGTAAAGCATAACATGTACCATCAGCTAACCAATGCAATTTCTTAGGAGTATTACCATTCTTGATAACCTGCCACAAAGTGTGATCTATGTGGTTCAAGTAATGTTCCATCTGCATTGCCCATGTCTCACAGTTATCACTTTTGAGAACATGAAGTTTTACAGCAGAAAGAGTATGGGAAGAAGGTGTAGTTGTATGAGTGACTACAACATCTGTAGCTTGTGCACCTTGTGTAGGTGGATGTGCAGGATGCACAACTTGAGGTTGTCCCTATGGTATGGGTTCAGGATCTGGAATTTTTCCAAGTGAGGATCATCACCGGCTTGAGATACTGATTTTGTGAGTGGAGTTTTACGGTTGTGTTCTTCTTATTCAGAGTTTCTCAACAAGCTCTGATACCACTTTTTGATCCCTTTGAATGTATCTATATTATGTTAAGAATTTGTACAATAGCTTGTAATCAAACTAGAGCACTTGAGAACTGTTACTCAACCAAATAAGTTATGCAGAATCTAACTTATAAAGCAAAGAAGAACATAATTACTTTTAACTATTCGATTCTCTATTAATCGACTTTCAATGATGTACAATAAACTCATCATACCTATGTTCCTTTTATAGTGTAAGGAACCCTAAAAACCTTAGAATATTCTATAATGATAAGTATATCACACACGATATCTTATCAATTTTCTAAACTATTAAGTATATCACATAAGATATACTCTAACTATAACTATGACATATCTTTTCTAAATATATATTCGTCCTAATTAATATAGCAGTACTTACAATATAACTAACAATACTTGCTAAGTATAGCGTTAATACTAACGGTACTTGCCAACACTAACAATACTTGTACTTATACTAATGGTACTTGGTACTTTACAAATAATTCCCAACAGAGTTCACGATGACATTCGACGTGATCTAGTTGAGTATTTGTGAAACTTTAATCATTAATGTTTTTAAATTATTGTTATTTTTTGAAGTTGTAATTTTTTTCCTTGTATTTTTTCGTGTATTTTTTTTAAAAGTTGTATTTTTTTATTATTAATATAATGTTAAGCTTTTATTTTAAAATAAATTATTGCATTAAAAAAATGATGGAGTCATGATAACACGAAAAATAATAGTGTTAACCAGAAAATGTGTTTATGAAGTCATGAGTTATTTTGGTATTATAAAAAAATAATGATATGATATCACTTTTTGCCTACGGCTTCAACCCGGCGGCTCAACCCTCCAACACAAAATCAGCAATAGACTTGCTTTGTAAGTTGAGGCCGAATGTATATTTGGCGGCATTCATGTATTTCTTTGAAGCCTACTTTCTTGACTTTGACTTTGACTTTGAAACTTTCAAACTAATATTGATTGAACCAATTATAGTGTCTACAGATAAGATATATGTAATCATTGATAAAAATATTTTTCTTTTCTCATTTTCTTACAGGATAATTTATCTTTGTTAGTATATGCTTTATTTGTTTTAAAACTGTTATTCACTAAAAAAATAGTTAAAATGTTTAAAGTTTGTGATATTATTTTCATTTTAGATTATTATTATATATATTAAAAAATAATTAATTATTTAATGGTAAACTGTTATTCTAGAAACTTATAATAATAATATTTTTTAAATTGCATTTTTGGGTCCTTGTGGTTTACCCAAATTGCAGAATCCGTCTTTATCTTTTCAAAATTACAATAGACGTTTTTATTTTCAAGTTTGCATTGTTGTTTTGATCTTTTTAAATTGCATTTTGGTCCCTATTGTTTAGCTAAATTGCAGATTCAATCCATAGCCAAAGACCAAACATGCAATACAAACTTAAAAATAAAAACGTTTATTGCAATTTCAAAAAGATAGGGACATAATCTGCCATTTGACCAAACCAAATTTACTCTTTTTTTTAAACAACGTATTTTTTATTTTTGGATAATAATTTTGAAATGAATTTTTTTACGTAATATATAAAAAGTTGAAGTTGGAAACATGTTTGAGAAAACTCTCGAGGTGAAACATAAATTGCTACTCTATCCATCTCATAATTATTGTTCATCGACTAAAAATACGTAATTTAATTTAAAACCTCATTTTTTCATCTCTCTATCTTATTTTTTACACAATGACAATTTTACATTTAACCAATTAATTACAACTTTTTAATGTTTGTAATAATATTTTCAAGTGAGGGTGATATAATAAATTTAAACTATATTCCTTACATTTTTTGGAGGTGGACAATTAATTACGGATTTCCAAAAATAATAATGTGGATTATAATTTTAAGACTGAGAGAAATTTAGGAAAAAGTTAACATAAACTCTTAGTTTAGCATAGACTCAATCAACTAATAAGAATCACCCATTTTTATCATGTAACAAAAAAACTTATTTTTTAAAAATTAAATATCTCACAAAAACTGTTCATCGTTACGTAAAACAAAACATATCATCGCGACGAGAATTAAATCATCTATCTATCGAGGGGCACATGTATATACTTTCGACGAACTTTTTTTTCGACTTTTTTTCTTAAGTCACGTATGAGAGAATCATATATGATTCGTCACGAAACATATATGATTTTCAAAAAAACATATATGATTAATATCACGAATCATATATGATTTTCTGAAAATCATATATGATTCTCTCATATGTGACTTAAGAAAAAAAGTCTAAAAAAAAGTTCGTCGAAATTATATACACGTACCTCTCGATAGAAAGATGATTTAATTCTCGTTGTAATGGTGTATTTTTTTTGTTTGACGATTTACCGTTTATGAGATATTTAATTTTAAAAAAATAATAGAAAGTGAGTTCTTTAGAAATGGGTGATTGTAATTGGTTGAATAAGTATATGTTAATTTAATGAATCAGGAAATTTATATGCGCTTTTTATTTATTCTGATACTACTACGTATCACTTTTTAGTTTCCACACCCATTATATACTTCTCATTACAATGGTTAGTTATGATTTAAAAATTTGACCAACACATTTCATACACGAAATACTCATTTATAATTTTGCATGTACAATAATTTGAAGAGCAGAATCTTATATTGTTATTTCATTTTATATTTGTGTTTGTTTTCTTTTATACAGTAATAGTTTATTTTTTAGCTCAATATTAGGATTTAAGAGTGTTCAATAAAAATTGACATACTAAACTGAAAGCCCAAGAAACCAAAAAAAACTCCGCTTCAGTTTTGATTTTTATTTTTATAAATTTAAGGTATGAGACAGAATCGAAACTAAATTTGACTGAATATATAAACTATTTTGAACCGTAAAACTAAAGACACATTTTGATGAATCAATGTATTTTGAAAATTCGTTTTTTTCAAAAATTAATACTGTTTTCAAAAAATCTGTATAGAAAAACCCCGTAAGTAACCTGTAACTCCACATAACCCTCTGTTGATGCTAAATTCTTCTGGTAGGGCCTACTGGACAAAAACCTCTTCCACGTAAGCTATCAGACCTTTTGAGCACCTACACACAAGTAACAACACACGTTAGCTCGTCCCAGGTGTTGGCCCAGGACCCAATTCCGGTGTGAGAGTAAGTATGAGACTAAGATGGAATGTATTGAATGTGGTATAAAGTATATTGTCAGAGTATTTAATGTGTGTGTAACAATAAATATGAGAACCATATATATGGTACTGTTGATACATGTGATGTTGACAATTCATACTTGTCAACTTTCCCGAAATGGGCCTGTATACTCTTAGGTTCTGACACTGTTTCCTTTCTTCTTTGAGTATGCGCCAAGGCCCTAGGTGGGACCTAGGATTACATGACGTCATTGGTGTCGTCATAGCTACTGTTCATGCTACGTGGACCATGTTCCAGTATTGCTTCCGGTAAGTGACACGTGTCGTGATCTCCGGGGCCTTTCCGGGACCACACACAAACATGTCCCCACAAGTATATTGTTATCCTATGGATGATGTTATACTTACTTGGGCTTTTGTCAGGTTCGGGGTTGTCGTGGGCTTAGGCCCAAGATTTGTTGCAAGTTTGTGAGGAAGCTCCTAGAGGAAGACACGTGTAACGCACTTTCGCATTTTGAGTGGCTCTGTTCGTGCCACGTGTCTTTCCTATTAATGCGACTTTCACGCTTCTTGAGGTAACCTCTATATATACTCACACTTTCACGCATAGTCTTTTTACTTTTTACTTTCTTTTCACTTTCTCACTGTATGTAAACCTCGAAACAGGTTTGTCTTCCGTATTTTCAGGTAGGTTTTTCTTCTCCGATTTTACTCTTTGTTTCCGTTCCTCTCGCATCTCATCATGTTCGACGATGACTCCGATGGTGTCGCTTCGAGCTTCGATTTACTGGATCCTAAATGCGATATACACATCCGGTATTCCGAGATGACATACGAAGAGCTAGACCATACCATAGATGAGTATCGTATACCAAAGGAGCTTCGGCTGCAACTACCGGATCCCAATATGACGATGGACTTGCTACGACGAAATAGACACATAGGTATATATTTGGATCATCTTGAGAATGGGGGCTGCGGATACCTTTTTCTTTTTTCTTTTTGGATGTGATAAGGCACTTCGGGGTCCACGTTTCTCAGTTGATACCCATTGGGGTAAACCGGGTTGTGATGTTTGAGATCCGGTGTTGGAGCTTGAACATTGACTACACGGTTGATTTATTCTGTGTGTTTACAAGCTGGGGAAGCAGGGGCATTGGTTCTCCTTTGTTAGCAGGGTACACAAGCGTGCATGAAAGTTTTGTATAGAAACAACTTCCAACTTAAAGGAATGGAAAAAGAAATTCTTCCTAATTGACCACAGGGCTATCCCGGACCCTATGCCATGAAGGGACCGAGGCATATGTGTTGCGGATTCCTTTCCTCATACTTTTTGCGAGGCCGACGCTGATCTATTAGCCGATCCAAAAATTTTGTTAAGACCTCCTCAAAAGGGTTTGTTGTACCTGTGTGGTTTATCTCAACCTCCGTTTCATCGCGAGTGTCGACGTGCTCTACGAGATGCGAGTGGAAACGGTAATGTTTTGTTTTTGTGTCTTTCCTTTTTCTTACTACCCGGAACTCTTTAATTGCTTATTCTATTCCTGAGCTTACTCTGGAGCAAGAAGCCGTCCAGCATCCGGATGCTAGGATCAAAGCTGCACGGGAACGTCGAGAGGCTGTTGCCCTTGAGAAGAATCTCACCGAGCCAGTTCCCAATGTTGTGGCCGATCAAGGAGCAAGGAAGAGGAAAGGCGAAGGGACTTCCACCGGGATGAAGAGGAAGCATACTTGCACGACCAGACCGGGGGGTCCTGGTTCTTCGTCCAACTGGACCATATCCCCTGAGCCGATGAACGTTGCCAAACTTGCTGAAGGAGGGGATCGATCTTTTTTGGCCCTGAGTGTCTCGTCCGAGAGACCTCAAGAAGACAGAGGTGAAGGTAATCAATTTGAGCAGCCACTTGTTCACCTCCAGACAACCGTGGCAAGAAACCACAATCCGGTGAGTTATAGTTATTTTTGTTTATTCCACATCCTTTCTTGGCAAAGTTTCATATTTTGTCGCTTTCTGTTCCTAACCTAGCCCTTTGCAAATGTTGTTCCCACACCGAGGGTGATGATGATGGAGGTGAGGATGATGACGGTGATGAGAGCTTATAGAGCTTTGTTCCTTCATGGAGGCTCTAAAACAACGTTTTGATTGACATTCACTTTGCTGCCAAAGAGTTGTTGATTCACATTAGCACTCCCGCGGAGCAAAAAGCTTTGAATGCTCTTTCGGATCACAAGTTGATTCGTCAGGGTTATCATGCTCTGGCCCGGGCCGCTCTCAACCAGACCGAAATCATTCAAAGGTTTGAGTTGTTGATCATGACCACCGAGAGCTTGTTAACTCCACTCGTCAAGATGCTTCGGATTTTCAGAGGGGTAAGGCTTTGCTGGAGCAACTCTCGGTCAACTACAAGCAGCTGGAGACTGAACATGCTGGGCGTTCTTCGAAGGAGGCAGAGTTGCAGGCTCAGATCCAAGCTTTATAGGGAGAGGCCCTTACTCAAGATGAAAAGGTTCGTGACTTGGAGTGTTCTTTGGGACCGAAAGAGGAGGATCTTGCCCGGGCCACAAAGCGTGTTGCGGATGCCGAAGCATCCAATGTTAAGCTTACAACTAATTTGGGCAAAGCCGCTGTTGACCACAGGAAAATTGTGAAGGACTTTGTTCCTCAAGTGGTTAGGCTCCTCCATGACAGCGCATAATACAAGAGGCATGTTGCTGAAGTTGCCACGGTCTGCTACTCCGGGGGTTGGTATGATGGTATTAAGGTGAACCGTACAACCGAATCTCTTGAGAAGACCTTATCCGAAGCCGAGGATTTTGATCTAGATCAAGCCAAGGCGTGGACCACCAAATGTGATGAGCTCTTCACTCCGGCTTATCCTTTTGTGGATAAGGTAAGCCAGTCCTTCAATTGCTCAATGAATGCCTTAATGAGATTAACCCCGGATGTTCCTGAGGTTGCCAACAAGACTCCGGCTGTGCCTACTATTTCTTCTGCATCTCAGGCCGCTCCTCAGTATTTGTGATTTGCTTGTCTTCCTCCAGTATATGTTCCGGTTTAATCATCTGTGTAATCAAACATTTGCACTATCATCTGTACCGGAGCCTGTTCCGTTTAGTTTTTAAGATGTGTAATAATTTTCATCCTCGTTTGCATGCTTCTTGATTATGAACTAGCCTTTCGTACCGGAGCCTGTTTCGGGTACCATTAGGATTTATGTAATAACTTTTATGCTCATTTACTTAAGTTTCTTTTGGCCACATCTTGTATCATATTGAATGTTTGAGTTGCTTCGCTCCGACCCATTAAGGTTTCATTTCGCATATTAGTGAGCTTTTTAGCCTTCATCTTTTTGTAAAGGCCACTTCCCCATTCCGACATGACGGATGTTTAAAGGGAGTTGGAGCCTTCATTGGCCGCATGGTCGATGGAGCTCTCGGCCCCTCGCCCCCGGTTAGTCGGAGAGGGTCACTAGTGGACCTCTTCGACACCTTTGCATGCGTATTGCTTCGGCTCCAACGGATGAGGCTCTCGGCCCTAACCTTTGTCGTGTTGCATATTTCAATTGATAACTTTCCGCTTGGTGAGGATCTCGTCCTTCAAAATCTGTTCTCTTCAACGCCCTTATAGGCACGTTGGCGTTGTTCCGATGGATGAGGCTCTTAGCCTTTACCATCGGTGGGTCGATGAGGCTCTTAACCTTTACAACCAATAGGTTTCCGCTTGATGAGGGTCTCATCCTTTACAAGCGGTCCTCTTCAATGCCCCTATGGGTACGTTGGTGTCGCTCCGGAGGATGAGGCTCTTAACCTTTACCACCGGTAGGTCAATGAGGCTCTTAACCTTTACGACCAGTAGGTTGCTGCTTGATGAGGGTCTCATACTTTACAAGCGGTCCTCTTCAACGCTCTCATGGGTACGTTGGCATTGCTATGGTAGATGAGGCTCTTAACCTTTACCACCGGTGGGTCGATGAGGCTTTTAACCTTTACGGCCGATAGGTTGCCGCTTGATGAGGGTCTCATCCTTTACAAGCGGTCCTCTTCAACGCCCTTATGGGTACGTTCGTGTTTCTCCGGTGGATGAGGCTCTTAACCTTTACCATCGGTGGGTTGATGAGGTTCTTAACCTTTACGACGCCGCTTGATGAGGGTCTCATCCTTTACAAGCGGTCCCCTTCACCTTGAGTTAACAGACTCGTTAGAGGGTGTTTCAATGCAGCTTTTGTGATTATGCCTTAAAGATTACGTCCCGTACCTGTTACACAACTATTTTCAGAAAATCGCCCTTCTTTGCACGAAGAGGCATATATTATATTATAAATAATGCTTTACATCCAGCCATGGTTACATGAAACAATTTCTTAAATTCATGGCATGCCATGTTCTTAGAGTTTTGTTTCCCTTCATTGTTTCTAACTTATAGGAGCCATTCTGGTAGGCTTCGGTGACCCGATACGGACCCTCCTAATTCGGGGCTAGCTTGCCCGGCTTTATCACTCGACTTGCTTCATTTTTCTAATAGACAAAGTCTCCAGCCTTGAACGCCATGTGCTTTACCCTCTTGTTATATTATTGATCCATTTTCTTCTTGCATTTGTCTTCTCTGATGGCAGCCATTTCTCTACTTTCCTGGATGAGGTCGAGATTTAGGTGAAGCACCTCTTCGTTGGTCCTTTCGTTAAACATCAGCGTTCGGTATGTCCTCATCCCTATTTCAGCCGGGATAATGGATTTGCTACCATAAGTGAGGCTGAAGGGAGTTTCTCCGTTACTGGTTTTCATCATGGTTCGGTGAGCCTACAGAACGCTAGGTAGTTCGTACACCTATCCTGTCATCTCCCGTCCCAATCGTGCCTTCAACCCATGCATGAGTGAATTGTTGGCCCTTTCGACGAGACCGTTTAGTTGTGGGTGTGCCACAATGGTGTTCATTTGTTTGATTCGCCACTTGACCACCACCCTTTGAACAGGTCGTTAATCAGTTGGGTTCCATTGTCCGTGACGATGATGCCCAACACACCAAACCAACATACTATGTTATCCCAAACGAACTTCTTCACGTCCTTTCCTCGTACATTGGCCAGCGTTTTTGCTTCGATCCATTTTGTGAAGTAATCTATAGCTACTATGATGAACTTGACTTTTCCCAAGGCTTCGGGGGAGAGGAACGAGGATGTCTAAGCCCCATTGATAAAAGGGACATGGAGACATAATTGAAGTCATGAGTGTATTTTGGAGCTTAGGGACTAAGGCATGGATTTGACAGGAGTTGCATTTTACCACTACCTCATATGTGTCTTGGTACATTATCGGCCAGTAGTATCCCTGCCTCATTATTTTGGCCACAACCAACCTGTACTCGAGGTGCATTCCGCATCCTCCCTCATGGATTTCCCTGATTATATAGTTTTCCTATAGCGGGCCTACGCACCGCAACATAGGGTACAAGTACGACTTTTGAACCAAACCCCTTCTTTGATGATGAATTGTAGGATTTTGATCCGGAGCTTTCTTGCTTCGTCAGGGTCTGTTGGTCATATCCCTTCCTAAAGGCATCTGAGGATCGGGGTCATCCAATTGTTTCCCTCCTTTTCCACGACATCGTTAACCTCTTCCGGCTCGATTGACTGGGATGCTAGCACTTCGAAAAGGACCTCCTTAGTGAGGTGGTTGAAATCCACGGATGCTAATTCACTAAAGATGTCCGCTTTCTAATTTTTGTCCCTTGGTATGTTCTGGATCGCATATTTGCTGAATTTGGCTACACGCTCTTTTGCTTTGGCCAGGTACTTCTTCATTCGCTCATTGCAAACGACAAACTAGCCGTTGATCTGGCATGCCACCAGTTTTGAATCCACTTTAGTTTGGAGCGCTTGTACCCCCATTTTTCCGCTAGTCTCAAACCCCAGTAATGCTTCGTATTCGGCTCGTTGTTTGAGGTCTCAAAGTTGAGACGGAGGGCGTATGTGTACTCTATACCGGTCGGATCTATCAGCACCAAACTGTAACACCCCCAAAATAGGCCCAGCTGAAGCACACGAGTTTTGGGGCCTGTTACGTCATGATTATCCGAGTCTTGATTCGAGAGAACAACTTCTATGCCAAATATCACAACGCAGAATCCAAAAGTTTATAAAGTCCACTATCAAAAGTAGTATCGTAAAAGCGTTTAGAAATCCAGAGTTTCACAATATAAGCAGCACTTACCACAAAGTTCAGTCATTAGCCGAAAACATCACAGCCAAAACAAAATAATCCAGTTCATAATCAAGATTCAGATCAACATCACATGCAAGAGTCATGTAAAGATCACATGCACAATTCAGATCAAGATCACATATAAGAAGCATATCAAGATCATACAAGATCATACAAGATCATAGCAAGATTCAAATTTCAAGATCAATACGAGATCATAGCAAGATTCATATCTAGATCAATACACGTTCATAACAAAATGGATCACAAGAGCAATTCAAGTTCCGAATCATAGCAAGCAATGGACCGCAAAAACATAGATAAGATATGCAAGACCATCATGGGAGATATGACATCAAGCATATTGGGTACGACACAGTGTTTATGATAGCACTAAGCTCATGAAACCGAACTATGACAAGTACGCCGAAACATCGCGCGCATGAAATACAAGTTGCCCCAGTAGGTGTCTAACCCAAGACCACCTAGCACAACATCAAATGGTATACGTCCATTTGGTAGTGGCGATTTACAAATCCCCGGATAGAGGTTGCCAAAACCTCAATAGATCTATCCATAACATCAGGTTCACCTTACCGGTCATCCAGAAGTGATTAACGGTTCATGAAGGGGACTAAGAAGAGCGTAGGTTAAAGCTACTTAGGCATATCCATAAACCAACTTCTACGAAGTATACAACGAGAGCACATTTTGCGTCCAAGCAAGTGACAAAGCATTGTCCTATAGATAAACAATATCTCAGTGAAGTATTTTTATACAAGCACAGTTGCATCCATAAGCAAATAACAAATCATTATCTCTCCCCAAATGGAATAAGCATATAACGCAGATTAAGAGAAGAAATGACTCACTCACATATTCACAATATGCAGCATAAACAATTCTTCATAGGTATTAACACATATGCATCGCAAACAATACTTGAGAAGTATAACTACGTATGTATCACAAACAATCATCAAACGTATAAACACGTATTTGACGTCGACAAGCATGCATCTCCCCTAAAAGTGACTAAAACATTTATAAAACGATTCCAAAAATATAAAGAGGGGGTATGAACTCACCTCGACGTAGTAGCGCCAACGATAGTGATGCTAATAACACGCTTCGCACAAATGTAAATCGAAACGTGGTGTTGTGGTTTAACAAATCAGCTAATCTTAAAAAAATGTATAGTTGAGTTCTCTATGGATATGTACATCAACGTAACCCGTTGATAAAACATTTAAGTTCCAAGTTATAATAGTTCCATGGTTGGTTAAATAAAATGAATAAATTAGACACACGCCAAGTGTGTAGTGTATTCTGTACACATTACGTACAACC
This sequence comes from Glebionis coronaria, assembly GCA_025667525.1. Lineage (NCBI taxonomy): Eukaryota > Viridiplantae > Streptophyta > Magnoliopsida > Asterales > Asteraceae > Glebionis > Glebionis coronaria. The sequence goes on from JANFOE010000213.1 coordinate 150,443, forward strand.
AGAAGATTTTATAATTCTTATGTTGAATTATATAATAGAGATAACAATCTTAGAAAATAAACCAAAGTATATATTTATGTGTATTTACAGTATAAAGATCGCGATGAAATACTTAGACAAAATAGTTCGACATATTTTAAGAAAATCAACACTTACTCAATAATTGTAACCTTTAGGGAAAAAAATAACTTTTATCGGTTTACAAGTATAATAATACTTTGTAGCGAACAAAATATAAAGTATAGAATCTTATAGAAATTTCGACATGACCTATTCGTTTATACAACATTTTCCATATTAACAAATTCTCAATATTTTCCAAACAATCCACGCTACGCAAATCACGTTTTAACATATATCCGAACTAGACTTTTTATTACCATAAATAAATAGAACCAAACACAACCTATGTGTTATAAAGTAATAGTCAAGCGCCCGATGTGAGCTATTTAAACACAATTTATACGTATAGTCATTTTTATAGTTCTTGTTATAATGATAATGTTTGAATTATTTATTTAACCACCTATATATATTTATGTACGTATACCACCGCTTAATCCGTTTTAATTAATTACTAAAGTTATATATGTTATTAGCCGATTCCTAATCCACAACGAACCATGAGCTACAATCACGCTTGGCACTTCTAAAACCTTGAATTCCCACGTCCAAATGCTCACCAAAACTGTTAAACAGCATACCAAACGCCCCTCTAAACTTTCTACAAACCCAAATGCACCCTTACGGCTCGCTGCCAGTCCCAAACGCCCCATTAGGTACTGTTGCAGACCCAAACGCCCATTTACTGACTGCTTGCTAATCCCAAACACCCCGTATGTTATTGCTAACCAAACCAGATGCACCGCGAGCTGCTGAAGTCTTACACCACACCCTACGGGCCGCTGTTATAATCCTAACGCATCCCGTTGCATTTTAATCCGAAACAAACACCCCATCGGGCATTAATTGCAGTAAACCAACACTCCCGGCTGAACACACGAGACAAACACCCTTACGGGCTGAAAGTAACTGAATAAACCACCAACACAGCAGTAGGCGACTGCTGGTGGTGGCTGTAATCTCGTACGCACCCTAGGTGGGTTTTACTCGGCAGAAACAACACCCCTTTATGGTTGATGTCACTGAGATCTAACCAAACGCCCCAACGACTGATTGGAACTAGAATAACAATGGTAGTCCACCGCGGTCAAGGAGGTGATGATGGACTACGAATGGATCTGCTGTGGGTTGGACAACTGACGTGGTAGAATACCACGATGGTGGGGATGGTAGTCGCGACGGGTTTGTAAACTAGTGACAAAAGGTGGTGGCGGCTGGGGTCATAAAAAAATATAAAAGGTGGCTAGCTATGTTTGTTGGATGGTGGTGGTGATGTGATGCGTGGCGGCGGCCAGCAGGTAGATGGCGGCAGGAGGTTGCGCAAGATGGTGATGATGACGGTTGTACACAGCTAGATGATGTATAGGGTCGCGTGAATGATGAGGTTGAATAGATCTGGCAGTTACAAGTGTTTTTAGTAGTGGTGGTTGGTGGTGGTCGCCGGTGGCCGGAATAGTTTATCCGACGGCTAGAGGTGAAGAGGGAAGAGTATATGGTATGCTAGGGTTTTGTGTGTTTATGTTGTAAAGATGAAATGAGAAAAAAAATTATAAATTTGATATTTATATTAAGATGAAAGTATGAAGTTTAATTTGTTCAGGGTTAAAACTGTAACTTTTCTTCTAACTTTTGTTAATTAACTGTTCAAGTCTCGATAAAAATATTTAACGGATGATTCAAGACACGATATTTTCGCCATTGCGTTCCAAATGATTTTTCCTATGAAAATAAGTATTTACTTGACCATTGTTTTATAATATTTCGTAAACTCCTTTAAAAATGTTGATTATATATCAAATATTCGGACGAGCTTCGTTTTAAAGAAAACCGGACTTCAACTTAAATGTTCTCGTCTTTAAAAAAAATTAGCAAAATATTAAATAATATAATAAATCAGGTTATTAAATATCTCATGATTACTAAATATAGAATTTAATTTTTACAGAGTCGGTACGCACACTGTGCGACCTTTTTGCAGATTTTGCAAAATATGTCCCGTTTTTAAATCCAATAAGTTTAGTATCGCTCAAAAATGAATTTTGAATAATAATTCATATAATTTATTATTATTTAAAGTATGAAAAATTCTCGGGTGTTACATCATCCATGTGCTATTTTGAGTTTCGTCCTCGAAACTTGATCGTTGTTACTAGGTTGAGAAGTGTCAAGAATGTCAGAAAGTAATAGGTAAAGCTGGAATGTATCCGAAAGATTTGACAGGTCAATCTGACAAAGTGGTAACGGTTCATAGAATAATTAAAATAAAACAATTGGAAACGAAGAATCTAGCGAGTCGTCAACCCTGAAAAGTCGATATATGGTTCACCACAGTCAGTTGGTTAAGCTCACGTCGGTCGATGATTGTTCAGAAAAAAATTCCGTGCAACAATTCACGAGTCAAATGAAGTTTGAGAAATCATTCTCCAAAACACAATAATGGTAACGATAAAAGGACAAAATAGCGATTAAACCGTACGGACGAACCGTGAGTCACAAGGAACACATCCCATAACTGGAATATTAAATAACAGTATAAATATAGAGACAAGTCGAATGCACTTAAGCCAACTTGTTTATAAATCGTTATTTACATCGAGAAGCTTTCTAATCCATGTAAATAAAAATCTATAACCTCATGGTTCAGCGATTTATAACCTCTTTATTTAAATGTAGAGGCGTCCCAATCCATTTCAATAAAGACGTCATAAATTATTTTATTCAATCATCCCCAGCAAAATTCATAATGAACATAGTTAAAATATTCTAAACGATATTAGATAAATTTACCAAAAGCAAAACGTATGAGTCGTCAATAAGTCGTGTTCCGTAAGTCGACGTTCAAATTCATAAGCGGAAGAAAATAAACATCGACGCGGGATAACGTGCGCAAAAATACGTATCAAACAAGGAACTCGTATATAATATAATAATATATTATAACAATTATTAAACAGATATAAGAAACTATCAGCCTATAAAGCAATCATAAACAAATAAAGCAAGTAGTTATACAGCAGCAGATAAAAAAATAGCAACCACTCAAATCGAGCATCCATATAGTAGTGGATAAGCAATCATAATATGTAAAGCACGTATTCATATAGCAGGGAAATAACCATGATATTATGATAACACACAAAAGAGCATCAGTTATAGTCTAGGCCTGTGCAATAACACCTAGTTCTCTATAACCAAGGCTCTGATACTAATCTGTAACACCCCCAAAATAGGCCCAGCTAAAGCACACGAGTTTTAGGGCATGTTACGTCATGATTATCCAAGTCTTGATCCGAGAGAACGACTTCTATTCCAAATATCACAATGCAGACTCCAAATAATCATACAGTCAAGTACCTAAGAATACATGCTTAAAACGGTCAACATAAAGTTAGTGAGTTCATAAATTTTATTAAAATTTTTATGACACTCCAGAAGTTTATAAAGTCCACTATCAAAAGTAGTATCGTAAAAGCGTTTAGAAATCCAGAGTTTCGCAATATAAGCAGCACTTACCACAAAGTTCAGTCATTAGCTAAAAACATCACAGCCAACACAAAATAATCCAGTTCATAATCAAGATTCATATCAACATCACATGCAAGATTCATGTCAAGATCACATGCACAATTCAGATCAAGATCACATATAAGAAGCATATCAAGATCATACAAGATCATAGCAAGATTCAAACTTCAAGATCAATACGAGATCATAGCAAGATTCAATTCTAGATCAATACAAGATCATAACAAAATAATTCACAAGAGCATTTCAAGTTCCGAATCATAGCAAGCAATGGACCGCAAAAACATAAATAAGATATGCAAGACCATCATGGGAGATATGACGTCAAGCATACTGGGTACGACACAGTGTTTATGATAGCACTAAGCTCATGAAACCGAACTATGACAAGTACGCCGAAACATCGCGCGCATGAAATACAAGTTTCCCCAGTAGGTGTCTAACCCAAGACCACCTAGCACAACATCAAATGGTATACGTCTGTTTGGCAGTGGCGATTTACAAATCCCCGGACGGAGGTTTCCAAAACCTCAATAGATCTATCCATAACATCAGGTTCACTTTATCGGTTATCCAAAGTAATTAACGGTTCATGAAGGGGACAAAGAAGAACGTGGGTTAATGATACTTCGGCATATCCATAAACCAACTTCAACGAAGTATACAACGAGAGCACATTTTGCGTCCAAGCAAGTGACAAAGCATTGTCTCATAGATAAATAATATCTGAGCGAAGTATTTTTATACAAGCACAGTTGCATCCATAAGCAAATAACAAATCATTATCTCTCCCCAAATAGATTAAGCATATAACGTAGATTAAGAGATGAAATGACTCACTCACATATTCACAATATGCAGCATAAACAATTTTTCATACGTATTAACACATATGCATCGCAAACAATACTTGAGAAGTATAACCACGTATGTATCACAAACAATCATCAAACATATAAACTCGTATTTGACGTTGACAAGCATGCATCTCCCCCAAAAGAGACTAAAACATTTATAAAACGATTCCAAAAATAGAAAGAGAGGGTATGAACTCACCTCGACGTAGTAGCGCTAACGGTAGTGATGCTAATAACACGCTTCGCACAAACGTAAATCGGAACGGATCGGTCATGGTGTTGTGGTTTAACAAATCAACTAATCTTAAAAAATGTATAGTTGAGTTCTCTATGGATATGTACATCAACGTAACCCGTTGATAAAACATTTAAGCTCCAAGTTATAATAGTTCGGTGGTTGGTTAAATAAAATGAATACGCCCCAGTAGGTGTCTAACCCAAGACCACCTAGCACAACATCAAATGGTATACGTCCGTTTGGCAGTGGCGATTTACAAATCCCCGGACGGAGGTTTCCAAAACCTCAATAGATCTATCCATAACATCAGGTTCACTTTATCGGTTATCCAAAGTGATTAACGGTTCATGAAGGGGACAAAGAAGAACGTGGGTTAATGATACTTCGGCATATCCATAAACCAACTTCAACGAAGTATACAACGAGAGCACATTTTGCGTCCAAGCAAGTGACAAAGCATTGTCTCATAGATAAATAATATCTGAGCGAAGTATTTTTATACAAGCACAGTTGCATCCATAAGCAAATAACAAATCATTATCTCTCCCCAAATAGATTAAGCATATAACGTAGATTAAGAGAAGAAATGACTCACTCACATATTCACAATATGCAGCATAAACAATTTTTCATACGTATTAACACATATGCATCGCAAACAATACTTGAGAAGTATAACCACGTATGTATCACAAACAATCATCAAACGTATAAACTCGTATTTGACGTTGACAAGCATGCATCTCCCCCAAAAGAGACTAAAACATTTATAAAACGATTCCAAAAATAGAAAGAGAGGGTATGAACTCACCTCGACGTAGTAGCGCTAACGGTAGTGATGCTAATAACACGCTTCGCACAAACGTAAATCGGAACGGCTCGGTCATGGTGTTGTGGTTTAACAAATCAACTAATCTTAAAAAAATGTATAGTTGAGTTCTCTATGGATATGTACATCAACGTAACCCGTTGATAAAACATTTAAGTTCCAAGTTATAATAGTTCGGTGGTTGGTTAAATAAAATGAATAAATTAGACACACACCAAGTGTGTAGTGTATTCTGTACACATTACGTACAACCAGAAGATTTTATAATCCTTATGTTGAATTATATAATAGAGATAACAATCTTAGAAAATAAACCAAAGTATATATTTATGTGTATTTACAGTATAAAGATCGTGATGAAATACTTAGACAACATAGTTCGACATATTTTAAGAAAATCAACACTTACTCAATAATTGTAACTTTTAGGTAAAAAAAAATAACTTTTATCGGTTTACAAATATAATAATACATTGTAGCGAACAAAATATAAAGTAAAGAATCTTATAGAAATTTCGACATGACATATTCGTTTATACAACATTTTTCATATTAACAAATTCTCAATATTTACCAAACAATCCACGCTACGTAAATCATATTTTAACATATATCCGAAATAGACTTTTTATTACCATAAATAAATAGAACCAAACACAACCTATGTGTTATAAATTAATAGTCAAGCTCCCGATGTGAGCTATTTAAACACAATTTAAACGTATAGTCAATTTTATAGTCCTCGTTATAACGATAATGTTCGAATTATTTATTTAACCACCTATATATATTTATGTACGTATACCACCGCTTAATCCGTTTTAATTAATTACTAAAGTTATATATGTTATTAGCCGATTCCTAATCCACAACGAACCATGAGCTACAATCACGCCCGACACTTCTAAAACCTTGAAGTCCCGCGTCCAAATGCTCACCAAAACTATTAAACAACATACCAAACGCCCCTCTAAACTTTCTGCAAACCCAAACGCACCCTTACGGCTCGCTGCCAGTCCCAAATGCCCCATTAGGTACTGCTGTAGACCCAAACACCCATTTACTGACTGCTTGCTAATCCCAAACACCCCGTATGTTATTGCTAACCAAACCAGATGCACCGTGAGCTGCCGAAGTCTTACACCACACCCTACGGGTCGCTGTTATAATACCAACACATCCCGTTGCATTTTAATCCGAAACAAACACCCCATCGGGCATTAACTGCAGTAAACAAACACTCCCGGCTGAACACACGAGACAAACATCCTTACGGGCTGAAAATAACTAAATAAAACACACCACAGCAGTAGGCGACTACTGGTGGTGGTTGCAATCCCGTACGCACCCTAGGTGGGTTTTACTCGGCAGAAACAACACCCCTTTATGGTTGATGTCGTTGAGATCAATCCAAACGCCCCAGCGATTGATTGGAACTAGAATAACAATGGCAATCCACCGCGGTCAAGGAGGTGATGATGGACTACGAACGGATCTGCTGTGGGTTGGACAGCTGACGTGGTGGAATACCACGATGGTGGGGATGGTAGTCACGACGGGTCTGTAAACTAGTGACAGAAGGTGGTGGCGGCTGGGTTCATAACAAAAAATATAAAAGGTGGCTAGCTATGTTTGTTGGATGGTGTGTGATGCATGGCGGCGGCCAGCCGATAGGTGGCGACAGGAGGTTGCGCAAGATGGTGATGATGACGGTTGTACACGGCTAGACGATGTATAGGGTCGCGTGAATGATAAGGTCGAATAGATGTGGCAGTTACAAGTGTTTTTAGTAGTGGTGGTTGGTGGTGGTCGCCGGTGGCCGGAATAGTTTATCCGGCGGCTAGAGGTGAAGAGGGAAGAGTACATGGTATGCTAGGGTTTTGTGTGTTTATGTTGTAAAGATGAAATGAGAAAAAATTATAAATTCGATATTTATATTATGATGAAAGTATGAAGTTTATTTTATTCAGGGTTAAAACTGTAACTTTTCTTCTAACTTTCGTTAATTAACTGTTCAAGTCTCGATTAAAATATTTAACGGATGATTCAAGATACGATATTTTCGCCATTACGTTCCAAATGATTTTTCCTATGAAAATAAGTATTTACTTGACCATTGTTTTATAATATTTCGTAAACTCCTTTAAAAATGTTGATTATATATCAAATATTCGGACGAGCTTCGTTTTAAAGAAAACTGGACTTCAATTTAAATGTTCTCGTCTTTAAAAAAAACATTAGAAAAATATTAAATAATATAATAAATCAGTTTATTAAATATCTCATGATTACTAAATATAGAATTTAATTTTTACTATGTCGGTACGCACATTGTGCGACCTTTTTGCAGATTTTGCAAAATATGTCCCGTTTTTAAACCCAATAAGTTTAGTATCGCTCAAAAATGAATTTCGAATAATAATTAATATAATATATTATTATTAAAAGTATGAAACATTCTCGGGTGTTACACAAACTGCTCCAGCACTTTATGAGCTCGCGCCCCATCCGTAATCAATTTCCACTCTGCTTCACTTGGCTCTGCCACTTCCGTGGTGCATATCAAATTTTCTCCGGATGCTGTCTCGACAAGGAATTCTGCTAGCACCTGTTGTTAGCCTCAAAATATTGAGTTAAACAAGAATGTTCGGTCATAGGTTTATTATTTATTATTCTTAGAATGTTGTAATAGGTAGTAGGATAGTCGAGATTCACGGGCTTGACTTATAGCTACTTTTAGTCCAAAGTCAAGCTCGACCCATTATCATTTAGCCCATAAGCCACATGTAGGCTTGGCTATAAATAGGACCCTCCTATCATGTTAGGAGGGTGTTGGTCATTGTAATTCTCTCTCTCTCAATCAAATATTCCCAAGTTTCCAACCACTTTCTCTCTCTAGTTTTTCATCTGTTTTCTTTACTTAATTCATAGATTAACAATGGTGAAGTGATAAAATCATGGGTACAACAATTGGTATCATACGCCATGGGGCAGATTAGTGATTTGGTTGTGTTTTTATTAAATGTCGTGGGTTATAATTTTTTTTGTGTTTTTGTGCTTTAAATTGGTATACAAATCAACTACATAGTTGTGGTAGTGATTTGGGTGTTTTTTTAGGATCAAAAACACAAAATTTTGGGGCGTTTGGCTCAATTTTGGCAAAAAAATATCTCGTATTTTCACGTTATTATTCCGAGATTAAAGTTTTTTCTGAAATCTGTCAAGATTTCGCAATACATATTCTGAAATCATTGGACTCCGAGATCTTACTCATTTATTCTGAAATCTTGTGTTACAGATTCCGAAATCTTAGTTACAGATTCGGAAGTTATACTCACATATTCCGAAATCTTTGATTCCGAAAATATAGTCACACATTCCGAAATCTTCAGATTCTGAAATCATAGTCATATATTCCGAAATTGAGTATTCTGAAATCTATCATATTCCGAAATTATTCCAAATTTCGCAATCCGTCATATTCCGAAATTATTCAAAACTTCGCAATCCCTTACATTTCGAGATTACATATTCTAAGATTATACATTGCGAGATTATATATTAAGAGATTATACATTGCAAGATTTTTGTTCGAGAAATTTTTAGACTTAGCCAGCATCTAGACTAGTTTTGGAATATTGTTTCAAAAAAAAAAGTTAAAATTTTTTAGGTCAAGTAAATTCAAATTTTTTTCCACTCTAGTTTTTGGCTATTTCTTACACGATTTCAAAATTTGGCAATTACAAAATTTTTTGGTCTAGCTTTATATCGGACTGGAAAATTTATTGTCGGACTGAGAAAAAATCGTCTTTTTCGTAATTTCAACCACAACCTTATCACACCATGTCTACTTAAGATCCAAAGTCACTTCATCAACTGAGACACCCATTATGGATTCTACATCAACGAATGGTGTGACTCACAACAACATGGTCGCGAGTACCAATGTAACAACGTCTTCGTGTTCGGACAAAGAAGAACGAGAGGTGCAACTACAAGAACAAGTCCTCGAACAATGTTGTATGCAAGCTTTCAGTGATCTTAAAACGAATCTAAAACGTCTTGAAAGAGAGACCTTCTCGTACGATCCTTTGTATATGTATGATTTTGCGTGCTTCTTTGAAAATGACCATTGCACGTTCACTTATGAGTTAAGAGACGAATTGAAGAATTTAGAATGAATTACTAAACAACAACTTTCATGAGAAAAATTCCAAGAAAGCCCTCAAAGCACTCAGAAAAACGTTTCAACCGTTCTTTGTTTCAAAGTTATTCAAGTGTTCCAATTTTGATTCCGAAGTTCGAGATGCAAAAGAGCACTTTAAAGACTACACTAAAATGGAAGCAGAATCATTCAAAGATTTGACTTTTCAAAACATGGAATCTATTGAGAAGCTTCTGGATGAACGCTTACTTCATGAAAAAGACATGATCAAAGAACTGAAAATGCAAATGAGCAAGGTTGTAACGGTTCTTGCAGCAGATACTAGTCCAATCACATATGTAAGTAATGGGATAGTATCGATTAATGCGAATAAAAGATGCAGATCAAGGAACACAATGAATGGTACGCAGATTGATCGTATCGTATCTGGGAATGAAAGCAATAGCTCTAGCAAACAACGCATAAGTTTTGAGATAGTCATTAACAATACACCTTCATATGATAATGGCCCTGTTTTCGATTCTAAGCCACTGGAAGATGTACAGAATGATGAATATAATGTGTTTGCTAAAGCCAATACGCATGAGCATAATGATCAAACAACAACCCTTATTGATACATGTATGACGGAAAAGGTTGATAGCAATACCACACCCGCTTCACCAGACATGTGCAATAATGAGTCTGAGGATGATCAACATGCAAATGAGTATGATGATGAGGAACGTGTTGCGCTTGCTAATTTAATTACTACTTTACAAAATGATGTCAAAGAAACTAGAAAGAGTCAAAAGAAATTAAAGAAGGCAAATGCAACACTCGCTCAAAACTTTGAAGAAAGCAAAGCTGTAGTTATAGAATCTAGTGAGCTTCTTGCAAGCTGAAGAGCTGAGCTTCTTCAAAAAAGACAAAGATCTTGCGAGGCACAAAGGGGGTGTCATTACTACCGTAAAGGATGTTTTTGAAACTAAATACAACTAAACTCTTAAGCTTTTAGAACAAGAGAAACGTAATTATAACACCTCTTTAAATACTAAACGACACAAAACGTATCTTGCTACCACTAAAGTGAATGAGCTAACTCAAAAGATTGGTTTTCTTCAAGAGGATAAAACTAAACTAGTCAATGCAAAAACGGAAGAGGTTGCAAACTTGCAAAAAGCTTTCAAAACTAAACAAGCTAAAGACATTGACAAAGTCGTGGAACTTGAAATGCAAATTGATTTTTATAAGAAAATTGTTTATAAAACAAATCAATCTATTGAAACCATGAGAATGTTGGCACCTCGTTCGTTTTTCAAGGGTACAACTAGTTTTGCTAGTCCTAAGTACCTCGAGCAAGCTCAATCTGAATACCAGCACCTATATCTTGAAGAGTCCCAATGGACCGACCTTGATTGTCTTATGGTTAGACCCGATAGTGATGGATCACTAACTTTTGAAGAGGAGAGTAGATCATAAGTCAATAAAGACTTTGTGAAACCATATAATTATGCTTATGAAAATAGTCTTTATGAAAATTTCAAAACACAAAAACAGAAGTCTCGTGAGCAAATATTTTCTGAATGTGAACACATAAGAATTAAATGGAGACATGTTTTTGCCACTAAGAAAACTAATGTTTCAAAATATATTGGGTACTTGCCATATCAAGCTTTTATAAGCAAGAGTAAGCAAGCATTTAGTATTCTTAAACAAAACATTGAATATTTCAAAAAGGTTGTTGACGACGAATGGAAAGAACGTGAATGTTTGAAAGGTAATAAAGAAATTCCTCATGATATAACTGTGCTTGTGAAAACTATTTTGATTCCGCTTGCGGAAAGAACAAAGAAACATGCTTTGGAATTTGAAACACTAATTCAACAAGAAATGTTTGACGATTTGAAATATGTCGAATCTCTTGAAAAAGAAGTTGACGACCATCAACCTGAAAGAGACAAGTTTTCTGTAGCATATGATCTACTCTTGCAAGAATGCCTCTCCAAAGATATTATGTGTGTTTATGTTACATGTTGTGCGGATATCGATGAATATTCTGATGTTGCACGCAAATATCTGGATAAGATCAAAGAGTGCGAACGTCTTGAAATAAGCTTTCGAAACACAAAGATAATGTTGATCAAAAGGCGTTTATGTTAATTCAACACCGATGTGATTTCCTTAAATAAACATTGTCATTCTCTTGAACATGCTTTGCAAAACAAAGTCAGAAAATTTCCAAACGATAATAACTTGCAAGTAAAATAATCTGAATCATTTAGATAATTGAACGAAAAGAGTTTGGAAATTACGGATCTGAAAGCTGAGTTACAAGACAGGGACATAGCGATAGTAGAGTTGAGGAAACTCATTGCTAAAATGGGTTGGAAAACAGTGGAAACTAAAGTTGTGAAACCTGTTGTTTGACAACCGAATGCATACCAAGTTCAAAAGTCACCAGTCTTAGGAAAACCGAATCCTTTCTCCAATTCTTCTTATGCAAAATCTAGGTTACCCACTACGACTGATAGATAACCAAGTGTTCCAAAACTAGCCGTTTTACCCTATGTTCCTCTGCCATTTAGAAAACCTAATTTGGCTAAACCCGATCATGTGAATGCTCCTAGCACTTCAGGAATACTCCTAAGCATGTGACATTTGCGTCTACAAAGCAATCTATAGGTTCAAATGACTTAGTTCATACCAACAACCTAGAGGATGCTAAGCCAAAAAGGAAGATTTAGAAAGAAAACACTGTGTATTCAAAACCTAGTACACCAACAACCGCTAGTGTTGAACACACTCCTAATGGTAGTCAACCAAAACCTAGGATCCCTTTCCAGCAACCTAGGAATTGGAAACCATCAAAGAGTAGTCGTGTACCGAACACTGTGACTGAACGCTCAGCAAAACCTAGGTACACACGGACTTTCATGAATTCCAAACTCCCTATATGCCCCACGTGCAAAAAGGGCATTCACAATGGAAATCATGATCATTGCATTCTGCAATACCTTTATGAGGTCAAATTTTGTGCCTTTGCACAACGAAAGAATGCATAATCCCACAAGATAACAAAGAGATACAAACCCGTCACAAAGAAAAGCAATAACAACAAATCTGAAACGTGGATTAAAAAAGGACATAGTTTATCTCCAAAGAAGTCTTCTGTTGTGCAAGAGAAAACTACTCCTAAATATAGTCTTTAGTGGAAACAACGGGTAGGATCTTCAAGGACGTTGGTCTTAAGTGGATTCCAATAGAGAAGAGTGATGAAACCTACGCCAGCACTAATGCTACTGTTCTACACGTTGAAAATGGAATTTGTTACTCCTAATAATAGTATTTGTGCAAACTCTTCTTCATTGATTGCAGGTACCTCAGCAGATTCGGAACCCACTTCTTCCTCCAAGGGTTCCAATTCTGTACATTCGATATCACCTTCTTATGTTGTACAAATGTCTATTTTGGATTATTTTCGAAAAAGTTGAAAAATACAAAAATAAAATAAAATGTAAATATCAATAGAAAAAAATAAAAATGGATAAATCTTTCAAATACCAAAAATATTCTTCTCGACATGTCTTTCAGTATCGATAATATGGACGTTCCTAGAAATGTCAGTCAATAACGACACGGGTGTGTACATAAAGCTCGAATGAAAGTTGTAATTTTTTTTCAACACATGTCATTTCTATTTTTTTAATAATGGAAAATGTCTATTTTGGACTATATTTCCAACAACGGGTAGAGCAATCTATCTTGGGTAGAGCTTGTCACAAAAATTCTAAGTTTTGAGCTGAACACTATGGCTTGTAATCACTTTCAGATTGCAACCCGGGTCGATATTCACGGGGGAGTGTATGATTTAGTGCGCTTACCCTCAGCAAAAGAAGAGAAATCTTCTTACACTTGAGTGGATTCTTCAAGACAATCAAAGTCTATGAACTCAAGTTTATGCTTTAGAAATACCATGTCACCAAAAAGAAATGGTTTTCAAAAAGCGTTGAACACAATTTTTTCAAGAGTTTTTCTATGATTATTCAAAATCTTTGAAAAATTGTGTGTTCAACAATTCCTATCCTCAAAAACTGAAATGTGGATCACATCCTCACAATGACAATTCAATTGGATCAATTTTTGAGGGGGAGCGTTCCAAAAAATTCATGCTAGTAAGACACATTTTCTCCCGAAGATTTTCAAGACTATTTTTCGCAATATATTTTAATCAAATTTAGTATCTCTAATATCAAACGATTTTATATATTAGATATAGGGGGAGAAAATGTGATTAAAATGTGTTCTAATATATGAAACATATATGTAAGACTCAAGCACTTTATCTCTTACCTACATGTGTGAAACACTTTCGATTATCGATGCACATGTGAAGGGGAGCATTTTTGGAACGACAAAACTGTCAAGGTGTTAAATGTTTTTCAAACACTTTGATAGACTTTCAAGTGGTTTTATTGTTACGATCTCATGCCCACAACATCTTTAATTCACGATGTTATTGGTGTCAAAAGGGTGGTTAGGCATACGTCCTATGATCTAACCAAAACCGGAGGGATCTTCCCAGGGATAATCCAATAGATTATTAGAAGTCCTTAGGAAAGATGGAGTAGAATGTGAATGTAGCTGAATGCTGACTAAGTACTTAAGCTAGCACTGGAACAATCACAACAAGGTGCTAGTGATGACGTCTTGGTAAGCATTGAAGGGGTTGAAGAATGAAAAAGAAATGTAAGGATAAAGGGTGTAAAGAAACTAGCCCTCCATACAACTTAGGTAGAAACCAGGTCAACACATCATGAAGACAACATATCATGGACCCAGTGATGTAATGCACAACCCTTCCCCAGCTGACCCAGTCTTCTCTCAAAAGAAGTTTGTTTTATTGTTACGGAGATCAACACGACTTCTATTGACTTTCCCACTCCGAGATAGTTGATATTGAATAGGTGGCATCTGCTCCATCCCCCGACCACTAAAAGTACACTAATCGAGTCTAGAGGCTAGAGATCAATAAAATCTCGTTAGGATACACAGAAGGAAGAAGAGAGTCATACACTATATCCTTGCGATATTGCTAGAACACTCAGAGTGACACTACCTAGTATTCACAATCATGAGTGGAAATCCTTCCACTGTTAACATCAAACAACACTGTGTGGGTCATGTTTAAGATTCTTTATAATTTGAACATGTGTAAACTGAAAAGCAACAGTGGTTTGATTCTGAATTGGTTCAAACTCGTTTCAGTTTTCTTCGCAATATCTTTATGGTCTTGCCAGAAAATTCAGAGTGATATTCATTAATATTTACAGTGACAAATGGAAATCCTTCTAGCGTCAACCTCAAACAGCGCTACGGTAGGTGACTTGCGAGATTCTTTATGAATCAAGCTTATGTCAACTGGAAAGCAACAATTGTAAGATTCTTTATTTATCAAACTTGTTCCATGAACTTGCATTGACGACTTTAATCAAGCGGATATTTATCCAATTGATTCACTCTTTATGTTCTCAGTCTTGCTTTGAGACGGTCGAGTAAAGAGAACGGCTAGTACAACCACGAAACACTGTCAAGGAGATTCTTAATTGAATCTACCTAATCATACGTACGGTATTTAATATCGTATAACGCTCTTAAAGGAGATTGTCAGCAAGCTTTTAAGATGATTTAAAGTGTGGGCATGTGGATAAAGACACAAGATCGCAAGATGGCAAAGACAAGTCAAGGATGGTGACCAGCAAGAATGAAGCAGTCATTTTGAATATCGCAATACTAAAGACTAATTATCTTCATAAATACTCGCATGTCATAGAGGAATGACCTCTCAGTGAGTGATGTTAGTCTCAAAATATTATGTCATCAAGAATGATTCGATCACAGATTCGAATATCTCAAGATTAAAGACAAAGTCGAAAGACAGCGACAAAGGCTCAACGATCACAGCATGAAAGAACAAGACTACTATTACACATTCCCGACTCATTTATTGCGAGAGTAGTAATCTCTATAAATATCCAAATGTCGTAGAGGAATGACCTCTGATTTGGGGAGATTGTTAGCCTTAAAATATTGAGTCAAACAAGAGTGTTCGGTCATAGGTTTATTATGTATTATTCTTAGAACGTTGTAATAGGTAGTAGGATAGTCGAGATTCACGGGCTTGAATTATAGCTACTTTTAGTCCAAATTCAAGCCCAACCTATTATCATTTAGCCCATAAGCCACATGTAGGCTTGGATATAAATAGGACCCTCCTAGCATATTAGGAGGGTGTTGGTCATTGTAATTCTCTCTCTCTCAATCTAATATTCCCAAGTTTCCAACCACTTTCTCTCTCTACTTTCGCTCTCTAGTTTTTCATCTATTTTCTTTACTTAATTCATAGATTAACAATGGTAAAGTGATAAAATCATGGGTACAACACCTGTCCTTTAATGGAATTTCTAGGAACATAGCTTATTGCGTAAGATCCTAGCTCAATGGCGTATTCATCCAACTTCCCCGACGCTTCGGCCTTCGATAACACTTGTCTGATCGGTTGATCAGTGATCACTTTATTTGGGCGAGCCTCGAAGTATCTCCTTAGTCTTCTTGACAAGTGTAGTAGGCATAAGGCCAGCTTCTCTTACGGAGCATATCTGTGCTCGGCGTCGTACAACACCCTGCTGACGTACCGAATCAGAGCTTGACCATGATTTCTTTCGGCCATGAGGACCCCGTTGAATGCATCCTTGGCCATGGCCAAGTAAATGTATAGTGTTTCTCCTTTGACCGAGGTAATCAGTAGCGGGAGGTCCGCCACCACTTTCTTCATCTATTGGAAGGCGGTTTCAGCCTCGGGGATCAACAGTACTCGTCTTGATTTTCCTTGGTGATGTTTTTCAAGGTATCAAAGAATGGTAAGGAGCGCTCGACTGACTTTGAAACAAAGGGATTTAATGCCGCTAGCTTACCGCTCAATGATTGCAATTCCTTGAGGGTTTTTGGGGCCTCATGTCTGCTATTGCCTTCGTCTTCTTTGGGTTAGCTCTTATCCCTTTTTATGTCACCATGTACCCAAGGAACTTCCCTTCTTCGACTTCGAAAGAACATTTCTTTGGGTTGAGCTTCATGTTTATCCTCTTGAGATTGTTGAAGGTTTTAGCAATGTCTGCCAGCAGACTTGTTTTCGAGACACTCTTGATGACTATGTCATCCACGTATGCTTCGAGGTTCTGACCTATTTTCTCCTTGAAGGTCGAGTCTACCAACCTTTGATATGTTGCTCCAACGTTTTTGAAACCGAAGGGCATTTTGGTGTAGCAATAAGTCCTTTGGTCTATGTAAAATGTCGTATTCTCCTCATCTTCTTCGTCTATTTGGACTTGGTGGTATTCTTTGTAGGCGTCCAAGAAGCACTTATATTTGAATCCCATTATTGATTCGATTTTCAAGTCGATTTCCAAGAGGGGGTAGTAGTCCTTCGGACAGGCGGAGATTAGATTCTTGAAATCGATGCACATTCGCCATGTCCTATCCACCTTTTCACTAGAACCGCGTTGGATATCCACGTGGGGTACCTAACCGGCCTAACTATCCCGGATTTGACCCATTCAATGACTTCTTTGGTCAGAATCTGGCTTTTCTCCTCTCATAATACTCGCCTCTTCAGTGCGACTAGAGCCACTGAAAGATTAACGATCAACGAGTGCTTGATCAATCGTTTGAGTACCATTGTCATGTCGGACGGGGTCCAAGCAAACACATCTTGGCTTCTTTTGAGTAAGTCAATTAGACGTGCCCTACCTTCCTTCGATAAGTTTCTCCCTATTACAACCAACTGGTCAGGATGGGCCGGACTGACCAACACTTCTATTGTATGAGGGCTGTCTTCTTCGTCCTTTCCGAATGCCGGCTTTTCTGAGTCTTGTTTTATGATTCCCCTATCTGTTTCCCCATGTCTAGTCTTTTGTTTGTCTTCTAGTAGCCTGCATTTGGCCACTATGGATGCCCTGGGGATTAGGGTGGAAATCCCCTTAGGGGTGGGGAATTTGAGCATGACATGAGTGGTAGATGGGACCGCCCTTAGCGCCCTGATCCCCGTCCTTCCCAAAATGACATTATATGATGACATTGTCCAGACGACTGTGACCTTCAAGTTGACCATCATGGTTAACCTTTGTGACCTGAATGACACATCTAGCTCCATCTTCCCCGATGGTGTTAGCTCTTCTCCTGAGAATCCGACAAGGCTTGATTGTGTCGGCTCCAACCTTTTCTTGATTAAGGGGCATAAATGATCGAAGCAATGTTCGAACATGATTTATACAGATGCACCGCTGTCTATAAGTATCCTCCGTATCAAATGCCCTTCCATGTCTGCCTCGACAATCAATGGTTCGTCAGAGGCGTCGTCTCCGTTCAACAGAGGGTAACTGATGGGAACCTACATCTATGCTGAATCTTCCAGATTGGGCTTCTTTCTTTTTTCCCCGGACCTGCGTGATCGGACCATGTTGATCGTCTTTCTCCCTCCCCGGTTGTCACCTCTGGCTTTCGAAGGGTTCTGTTGGGAATAAAATTAGCCAAGTCATCTAACTGCTGACATAGTACAATCAAGCCACTGACATAGTGTTATCAAGCCGCTGATAGAATAGGCACAAAAAAGAATTATCAAGCCGCTGTCAAGAAGTAAAGTCAACACGTTTTGTTAAGTTAGGAAGATATGCATGAATATTGTATTTTGTATGTTTATCTTATTATATCTTCCTAGAATAGTTGATACGATAACTTTATGTACAAGTCTCCTTATGTGTATAAAAGGAGGCCTTTAGGTTTATGTTTCATATACTTTCAATCACTGTTTGTTCATTGTTATCATTAATCGAAGTTGAAAGTTTGATATACATTCTTTGTTAATTGTTCTTGGTGCTAAGTATTAATTCCGAATAATACTTAGTGTGTTGAATATACAAAGTTTCTCAAACGTATTATACTTGAACTAATCTCGATAATACATAAGCTTAATCGATCTTAGTTTGGGATCAACAAGTGGTATCAGAGCTTGTTGATGAACTTTTGATCTAAAGAACACAAAAACCCTAAATCGCTGAAAACCTTAAAAACCCTAAAAAACCATGTCTACTGAAACCTCACACTCATCAAATCATAATCTCAAAATTCCTATACTTGATCCTGATAACTTTGAACTTTGGAAGTTCAACTTTGAGCAATATCTCCAAGTAGATAAGTGTGTTCTCTAGGAAGTTATTGAGTGCGATAACCAATTCAAAAAGGAAGAAAAGATTGCTGTTGCCATAGAAGCAAGAAGAGCAGCTCAACAGACTGGTGATGAACAACTTCCATAACCTGAAGATGGAAGAGTTGTCTCAGCTGCTAAGATAGCAGACAGAAGGAATGATATGAAAGCTTTAAGTACTATCAAACTGGCTCTTGGTCCTAAGCAGCAACATAAATTCAGAAAGTATGAATATGCTAAGGATCTTTGGTAACCATCAAAACTATCTATGGTGGTAACGAGGAAACCGTCAAACAAAGGAAAAAGCAGCTAATGATTGAATACACTGTGTTTAAATCTCATCCTAATGAGAATCTAAGTGAGGTAAGAAGTCGTCTTCGAGATATCACCAACGAGTTGGCATTCATGGGAACAACCCTTGAAGATGATGATGTTACTGCTACCTTTCTTAGAGCCCTTGGTGATGCTTGGGAAATTCATGCTAAGTCAATCATTGTTACCAAGGCTCACAAGAATTCCTCATTTGATGACATATATAATCAACTGAAGATTATGGAACCTGAATCTCAAAAAAGGAAGCACATCAACATCAAGGAGAATGGCATTCATCTCTCATAATGATTCCTCAGCCGGTGACAATTTTTCATATGTCGGTGGATGGAATTCACATGTCAGCGGCTTAACTTCATCAGCCAATGACACATACAATGTTGGCTCATCAAATCTCAAACCAGTTGGAATTGACTTAGATATTGTGTGTGCATACATTGCTGCTTTACCCAATGGTTCTCCAGTTTATTTTGAAGATCTTAAGCAAATCAGTGATATTGATCTTGAAGAGATGCATATCAAATAGAATATGGCACTTAGCAATATAAGAGCCAATAGTTGGAACAAGAGATTTGGTAGGAAGATGACATTTAATAGCAAAGAGACTGCTGGATTTGATAAATCCAAAGTTGAATGCTATAACTGTCACTGAATGGGACACTTTATGAGAGAATGCAGATCTTCACGTAGGAATGATGCTAGAAAGAGCTCAAGTCCAATCATCAAGGTTGAAGATGCTGAGCCAAAAGCTATGGTTGCCATGCAAGGGGTTGATGGCCTTGGATGGGATTGGAGCTTTATGGCAAATGATGTGGAGAAGAATCAAACATTGATAGTGGAGAAGGAAGAAGAGCATGTTAAATATGCTTTCATGGCTAGATCTTCCTCTTCATCAGATAATGAGGTATATGATGATGCTTTTTGTAGTAAGGGTTGCAGGCAACACACTGAAAAACTTAATAAAGAGGTTTTAAAATTAAAATCAGATGTTTTTGATGTAGAAATCAAGCTAGCAAACTATAAAAGGGGCCTTGCACAATCTGATGGGATGGTAGAAGAATATAAGAAAATGCAATTTAATCTTAAAGATAAAATTACTGTTTTGACCAGAGATCTAAAAGTTAGTAATGAGGCTCATAACATCTAGGGCTGAATTACAACTTAAATTAGATGAAGCCATTAAAGCTAAGTAAAATGTAGGGCTCAAAATTGAAAAATTTGAGAAGGCTAGTCAAACCCTAGAAAAATGTATGAGTGAGCAGAGAAACCCTGTAGACATGTCTGGTATTGGGATGAAAGAATTTGCTGCTGTTCTACCTCCAGCAGGAAATTTCTATGGGGTTCCTCAAGGAAAAGACCTCTCTTGGACTGGCTTGCCAGAATTCCAAGTGGGAGAATTTATTCTTCCACCTAGAGTTCTTAGTCCAGTTGAGGAATATAAGAAGAAGGTGACAGACCTAGAACAATGGAAAGCAGTAAACCCTTTTCTGTTTGTTAAGGGTGGACTACTTAGTGATGACACTGTTGACCTAAAACCCATTGTTGTGACTAACCCTAATACTGGTTAAACTGTTAATCTTGACTCAATAACTAAAAACAAGCCTAGTGTTAAGTATGCAGAGATGTATAGGAAACCTAGGTCACCTCAAAGGCAAGTAAATGTTAATAGAACAGGTTTTTATCAGTCTAAGCCTAAGTTTGTGTCCAAAAAGGCTTGCTACTCATGTGAGAGCTTCTCACATTTTTCCTATAGTTGTGTCAATGGATATCTGACAATAGGTCAACCATGGTCAACCCTAGACCTTTTGTCCAACCAAGTCTATTGGCCACAAAACCAGCTCCTTTCTTCTCTAAGGGAGCTAATATCCATGGACAAAGACCCTTTCAAAAGACCAATACTTGGTCTAACAAACAGTGGATTCCTGTAGCAAACCCTAATCTAGCCGCTGACAAGACAAAACAAGCCGCTGACAAATCTAGGTTTTGTATGAAAATGCCACAACTAGCTACTTTTAGACCTTATGTTAAACCAAGTAATAATAGGTATTTGAAATCTAAGGGACAAGGGTCTAAGTCTTCATCCAGCTTAACATGGAGACCTAAACAAGAACAAAACCCTAATTTTAATTGTGTTTCTATGACTTGTAACAGATTTAAATATCTTGAAAAGGTCGTTACTAAACCTATTGGAACAAATTGGTTGTTTAGGGCACAAAGGGATGAACAGGGGGTTGTTATAAGGAATAAGTCAATTCTTGTTCACATGAATCTAATTCTGCAAAGGCTTGGGTTCCCAAAGAAAACTAATTTGTTTTCTTTATGTGCATGGCATTCATAAGCAGGTCAATGATCATGGTTATTGGGACATTGGATGCTCTAGGAACATGACGAGGAAGGAAGATTATTTGACAGATTTTATCCCCATTAAAGATGGTGACAAAGTGTACTTTGGTGGCAGCTCTGGAAACATCTCTAGAAAAGGCACTCTTATCACCAACAACTTAAGGTTTGAGGAAGTCTTTCTAGTAAAAGAACTTGATTAAAATCTGTTTAGTGTGTCACAAGTGTGTGACAACAAGAATAAGGTTCTTTTTACTGACACTTAATGTTTGGTGCTAAGTTAAGATTTTGAGATTCATGCTGATAAGTTCATTGAGTTTAGAACCCCTAGACATAAAGATGTTTACAATGTTAATCTCAATTGCATTAAAATGAACAACTTATCATGCCTTTATGCTAAGGCTTCAATAGATGAGAGTAAGTTATGGCACAGAAGGTTAGGGCATATAAAATTCAAAAAATATGAATAGACTTGTGAGACATGACCTTGTAAGAGGAGTTCCCTCAAAAGCATTCCACAATGATCATAATTGTGTTGCATGTCTTAAAGGCAAACAACACAAGGCCTCATTTAAGTCTAAGAGTGTGTCTTCTAGTTCTAAACCACTTCACTTACTGCATATGGATTTATTTGGCACAACCAATATAGAAAGTTTTAATGGTAAATCTTATTGTTTTGTCATTACTGATGATTGTTTTAGGTTTACTTGGACGTTCTTTTTGGCACAGAAAAGTGACACTACTAAGACTTTAATTAATTTGATTACTCAAATGGAAAAGAAATCAGGATATGAAGTTAATATTCTTAGAAGTGATAATGGTGGTGAGTTTAAGAACAACCTTTTAGATGCCTTTTGTGTCAATAAGGGAATCTCTAGGGAGTTTAGCATAGCAAGAACAACACAGCAGAATGGTGTAGTTGAAAGAAGGAATAGAACTCTTATAGAAGCAGCTAGAACCATGTTAGCAAATGCTAATTTACCCATTGATTTTTGGGCTGAGGCTGTGAACACTGCATGCTATGTTCAAAATAGAGCCTTATTCAATAAGTCCCATAATAAGATTCGTTATGAATTTCTTTGGAATAGGAAGCCTAATATAGTCTTCTTTAGACCTTTTGGATGTCACATAGTAATATTAAATAATAGTGATAACCTAGGTAAGTGTAGGTTTGCTATTTTATATAGATCCGGTAGTCTAGTTGGGTGGTAAATGGTGGCAGCCATGGTTAGAGAAATAGAGAGAGGGTTGTAGGTGTTCTAGAGAGAGAAAGGCAAATTGTATTAATGAAAAGAGAAAACACAAACAAAAACCCCTCCTTGGAAGCCTTGGAGGGGTATTTATAGTCACACACGTATTTACTATACAAAGTATCCTAGTCTAGTTCCTACGCGTGTGACTATGATAACTAATGGGAATTCCTAAATGTCGTCACAAAAAGTGGATTTCCAACAATCTTCCCCCATGGGACGACGTGTAGAATTCCTTACAATATTTTTCCTAACAAGTACATAATGATTAAGATCAAAAGCTTCCATGAAGCGTCCAATGCTGATGAAGTCTTCTGAGGTCTTTGACTTCAAGTCTTCACTCCAGAGAGACTCATCTTTGTAGTAACTTGTAGTAGAAATACTATAACAGCAAGAGCTAAGTAACTCATATACTTCTGGTTAAGGAGAACCTTTTGAATTAACTTCCCCCTAATTCATGCCATATATTCTTGATGTAGAAGCTTTTAATAGCTTCCCCCAAAACCGACAATCCTCATAAGCAGTTTCAAAGCTTTCAATAAAGCTTAGAATGATTAAGTGCATAACGGGATTTAACAAGCAAACCCCATCATATGAAATGATAATGATGCTATGAGTGATTGAAAGTTTGGGGCACACCAAGTAGATAAACAACATCGTTCTAGCACTTGAATAATTCTTCTGAATTTTTCTTCCCCCTGAAAGTTCAAGTTATGCATACTAGAAAGAATCAAGACATTTCTTCCCCCACGTAGTCGAAGAAAGGATACCAATCCCATGTATGAAGCCCAAATACTGAAGTAGACACTTTATCCCATTCATGAAGTTGATATCGTAACACCAGAGTCAATTACGTCCCGAAAGTGCACATATCTTCTTCCGGAGATGCACCAGAGTCAATTAAGTTCCGAAAATGCATATCTCTCCATATAGGATAATGATGATGTATAATTGCAACAACCAAACAATTAATAATCGAACAATAGTGTACCTATTTTAACCATTAGAGATTGTTTCTTTCATCTCTTCCCCCATGTAAGTTGAAAGATGCACTAAACGCCACGATTTAACACTGATTTTTCTCTGTGGTTATGACACTTGTCTCCCCGGAATGCCTTTTGTAGAAACTAGAAGGGGGGGTTGAATAGTTTCTTAAAAATTACTTGTTAAAGGTTGGTTTTTAAAAATCCTTCTCAAAAACTTAGGCTTGAGTAATTATGTGAAACCTTCTTATACACAATATGAACAAGGTATAGTGCAACTAAACTAATAATCACAAGTATAAAGAATAATGAGTGTAAAGAGATAAGGTAAGGAAAGATCAAACCAAACACCAAGGATTTATAGTGGTTCGGCAACGAAGATCACTCCTCGTTCCTACTCCACTCCTCGAGTACTCCTTACTCGATAGTTCACTAATCAACAAGCTCCTTAAGGTGGAGAAACCGTACACAACGTCGCTTATCCAATTTCTGACTCTAAGCTAAAAGTCGAGCCCTAATCTTAGCTAGGACCAATCTATACAAATATTCTTTAAGGACCAAGTATTAACCTTAATACATACACAACTTCAAAATAGACACAACTACTTGGATCTTCACAACAATGACATAACAATGAATAAATAAGTTTGGATCTTCAATGGATGTTTGAGGTAGACACAACATTTCAAGGATGATAGTGTTCTTCTCTTTGCACTTTGAGAGGAAGAGATAAGAGGAGAAAGATTCACTTCTAAACAAGTAGTAACCAAACAAATGATAAAGGATTGGAGTGATTTAAGAAGTATGAAAGAATCTGGATAAGTATGTGCAAAAGAGGTGAAGAGAAAGTCTGAGAATGGTCCATTATTTATAAGACAAACTTCCAACGGCTATATCTGCTCGCTGTTTCTTATTGGAGCCAGCGGTTCCTTATTGATAAGGAACCGCCATAGCCACTAAGGAACCGCCAGAGTAGACTTCGCTCATTTTTGTCTTTTAGTAGATTGGTTCGAATATGGGGATTAAAATATCCTGAAAGGATATTCTAAACCAACATAGAATATGCCATTTTCAAATTTTCAAATTTTCAAATAATTAATTTAATAAAACATTTTCTTAAAAAGAAAGTTTAATAAAAACTTGTCACACTTAATAAAAAGTGAGTTTTAAGAAAATATTAAATCCTTGATCACTTAATTAGGATGAGTACTTGTTTGTACATACCTTAAGTGATAATGGTTGAAATGAAAAATACTTGAACTCAAGAATTCGTTCTTCGTTTTTTTCGTAAATGCTTGTTTTTACATATTGTCGTAATCAAAACAAAGCGAGACCGAGAATGCAAGTAACGTTTTCAGGCATCATTGCATTAACAATCTCCCCTTTTTTAATTCCGACATGTTAGAAGTAATTAAAGTGATGGTCATATAATATATCGTTGCGAAGCTCGTGAAAAATGTCATTTAATGATGTCGAGAGTTTTTAGTTATTATTGTTTATGTAACGGGATTTAGTCCCGAACACACAAATGAGGAAGGCCTCCTAAACATTTGTTACTTAGTATAAAAGGCTTCCTAATCCTCATTTGTGTGTGTGCTTTCCATTTGATTAGTTTTAGAGAGAGAAAGGTGTTTGTTTTTCTCTCACTAGGAAATCACAAACTTTGTATTTCTTTTCTTTTCTTCATCTTAATCTAATCCTTATTTTTTAGTTTAATCATCATCATGTTATTTGTGTTTGATTAGTCGTGTGATTAAGTCTTACAAGTGGTATCATTCGCCAAGGGATTCGTAGTTAGCATTGGTGTTGATTTGGTGTGGATTTGGTATTGATTTCAGGGTTTTTTTTTGGTATGGGATATTGGATTCGGTTAGTAGTTGAGGTTTTGAGGTGGTGTTATTGGTGTGATCCAAGTGGTTATTGGTTTTGGTGGATTCGTGATTGTGTTTTGGTGGGTTAGCATCTTCTCTGTCGTCTCTTACTGTAATTCCTTATTTCTCGGATATTTCTTCGGAAAAGGGTTTGTTTTTCCGAAATCTTTCTTTTCGGAAAAAGGTTTACAATTTATTTGAAAAAGTTCATTTTTCCGAAGATTTCACTGAAAATCCAATTTTTTCCGAAGATTTCACTGAAAATCCAATTTTTCCGAAGAATTCTCTGAAAATCCACATATTCCGAAAAATTTTCTGAAAACATTTTTTTTCCGAAAAACCAACTTTTTCCGAAAATTTTTCTTAAAACATCTTCACTCCGAAAAACCAACTTTTTTCCGAAAATTTCTTTGAAAACTTCCTTTATTTCGAAAAAATCATTTTTCCGAAAAAGTGAATATTCCGAAAAAGCGTTTTTTCCGAAAAAGTGTTTATTCCGAAAAGGTCATTTATTCCGAAGAAACCCATTTTACTGAAAAAGTGAATATTCCGAAATAGTTTTATTCCGAAAAAGTGTTTATTCCGAAAAACTCATTTTTCCGAAAAAGCCATTTTCTCTGAAAAACTCATTTTTCCGAAAAAGCCATTTTCTCTGGAAAACTCATTTTTCCGAAAAAGCCATTTTCTCTGAAAAACTCATTTTTCCGAAAAACCATTTATTCCGAAAAAACTGTTTTTTCTGAAAAAGCCATTATTCCGGATTTTTTTTCAAAATTTGTGTTTTTGAAAATTTTTAACACGTGTGTTGTTTTGGCCTTGGAATTTTTGGTTTCAGGAGAGCTCATTTTTAGGGGATTTAATCATATTTAGGGGATTTTAACTTCAACATTCTGCTTTCTACGAATTGAGATCCTGTTTTTCACACGACTTCTGAGATGACGTCTCAACAAGATATTTACGCTGCGGGTATTGAGAATCGTCCTCCCATGCTCACCAAGGAGAACTACACTACATGGGCTAGCCGTCTCCTTCGTTATGCAAAATGTAAACCTTTGGGAAAATTGATCGTCAAATCGATTCAACAAGGTCCGCATGTTAGAAGAACCATCATTGTGCCTGGGGACCCTACGAATGCTAACCCAGTGGCTGACTCAAGTCATGAGCAAACAGATGAAGAATTAACTAAAGCTGAATCTAAACAACTCGACGCTGATGATCAAGCAATTCAAGTCATCCTTATGGGACTTCCCGAAGATGTTTATGCTGCTGTCGATAGTTGTGAAACCGCACACGAGATGTGGCTTAGGATTCAGAAAATGATGAAGGGGAGTGAAATTGGTTTACAAGAGAAGGAAACTAAGTTGCTTCGTGAATGGGAGAAATTTACGTCTACTGAAGGGGAACAAACTGAACCTTACTATCATCGATTTTCAAACCTCATGAATCATCTTAGAAGAAACAAACATGAACCTGTACAAATTGCTACAAACATCAAATTTCTTGATAATCTTCCTTCTGAATGGTCAAGATATGTCACTCTTGTAAATCAAACCAAGGATCTTCATGTAGTGGACTACACTCAAGTTGTAGAATATTGATAATCTATGAATCTATGAAGTGGGTTGATGTTTTCTAGTGAGAGAAACTAGAGAGAGAAAGTGAGAGAAAATGTGTATGATTTTATTAATATGAAAGTGAAATGTGAACAACAACCAACCCCTTTCCATGGTGGAAAGGGGTATTTATACTCCAAGCTTACAATAGGCTTGGGCCGGTCCATGACAAGCCCATGGACCGGTTCTTACTTAACTTAATAAGTAACATTTAACTAATTGTTAACTACGAGCTATTACAACATGAATCATATTGTGGAGTGACCGATACTTCTAATATATGTTAAAACGTATTTCTAACAATCTCCCCCTAAGGGAGGTCACTCCACGTTACAAAGTTCTAAACCTAGCATACTATACTAAGTCTTCGTTCTTTAGCTCGTAATCTTTTCTTCTTTTCTTTCTTTTGTTGTGAATATGTTGGTTTGATCTTTTTGGCTTTGGCTTGAGAGCATTGTTCTTTGGCCTTTCACGTGCGATCTTTGCCTTTCTTGTGAATTTGCCTCCTCGTGACTTCAAGTTCCACACACTTATGTCTTTTTGTTGAATTCTCGAAAGCTTCAGAGTTTGGTACAGCGGAAGACTTCATCTTGTACTTTCTTGAATTTTTTGCTGAACTTTGTTGCAAAAGACATAAGCATGTGGGAACGACTTCTACAGGTACACCGCAACACCACCGTCTTCACTGGTACACAGCAACGCCACCGTCTTCAACAGGTACACAGCAACGCCACCGTC
The DNA here is from genome assembly GCA_025667525.1 of Glebionis coronaria. NCBI lineage: Eukaryota > Viridiplantae > Streptophyta > Magnoliopsida > Asterales > Asteraceae > Glebionis > Glebionis coronaria. The sequence goes on from JANFOE010000213.1 coordinate 178,543, forward strand.
TTTAACAGGAACACATCAACGACACGAATAAAATGGCTTTGAACATTTTATTCTAATTCGGTAGCATTTTACCTCCGGTCGGTGAAGACCGTTGGACGATATTAGATATCGTACCCGTGACGGATAGTTTCAATAAAGTAACTTCCTGACAGGATTTCGCGGGTAAACCCGTTCTCTTTATTCGACCGTCCAAAGCTGACTGCGAACATAAAGAGTGAATCACTTGGATAAATTATCCTTGTGATTTGAAGCCGTCAATTCATGAAACCTGGAACAAGTGAATTTCAATTAAGATTTTCACCATCGTTGCTTTCCAGTTGTCACGAGCTCAATTCATAAAGAATCTTGCACGTCAACTACCAAGTGCTGTTTGATGTTAACACTAGAAGGATTTCCACTCGTCACTGTGATCAATAAAGAGTCACTCTGAGTGTTCTGGCAAGATCGTATGATAATGTGTAGAGGCCTGGAACGAGTTTAAGTTCAATTAAGAATTAAACCACTGTTTCCTTCCAGTTTTTCACAAGACTGGTTCTAAAAGAACCACACGTGTAACCTACCATGAGCTTGTTTAATGTTGGCTCAAGCAGGATTTCCATCTTCATTGTAATACTTGCGTATTACTCGGATGTTCTGGCAATATTACAGGAATACTGCGTAGGACTCATGAAAATCTCTTACTTTTCACAGTGTGTGAGAAAGCAAGGAATAAATGGAAAGTGTCCTAATGAGACTTTTGATGATCTCTTGGCTCTAGACTCGATTGTGCGTTTTGATTTAGTGAGCGATGGCTGGAGAGGAGTGCCACCTTTTCAATACCAGTCTATTCGGAGTGAATAAACCAATAGATAACGTGTTGATCTCCGTGTGATTAAAACAAATACCTTTTGAGAGATATTTGAGTTAGCTGGGAAGGGTTGTGCATTGCATCACTGGGTCCATGATGTCTTTCTTCAATACCGAGAATCATTAGCAAAAATGACCTCAATAGCATATGTATTGACCCGGTTTCTACCTAAAGTTGTAAGGAGGGCTTCTTTCTTTACACCCTTTATCTTTACAATTCTTTTTCATTCTTCAACCCCTTCAATGCTTACCAATACGTCATCACTAGCACCTTGTTGTGATTGTTCTAGTGCTAGCTTAAGTACTTGGTCGGCATTCAGCTACGTTCACATTCTTTCTCCATCTTTCCTAGGACTTCTAATTCTATCTAGGGAATTGTCCTTGGGAAGATTCCATTGGCTCTGATGAATCATTGGACTAAACCTATTCCTACCATCCTTTTGTCACCACATCCGTCGTGAATTAAGCGTGTTTTGGGAAGGAATTGCCACCATGAAAAATCATTGAAAAATCACTTAAGGTACTTGTGATATTGAAATCAAAAGTTTTGTACCTTAGGTGTTTTGTTCATCAAAAAAGCTCCCCCTTAACACGTGCTTTACACATATTAAGTTGGATAATCGTTAAGTCTTTTTCATCTTTTAGCCAAGTATCATTTAAATCTCCTTAATCCCATTTTCTCCCCTTATCCAAAATGTTAACCATTAATATTTGGGATATTGAATGGATTAACCGGTCTTTGGGTAAAAATGAAATCGATGTTTGGCCATAGAACATTTTCATGCTCCCCCTTAAATTAATAAGGGATAGTTGTAGTGCGTTAGTATGATATATTTTGAAAGATTTAGAATCTCGTGAGAAACTCTTGAAAAATTATCATACCTTAACACTACATTAAGCCATTAAAGCACAATATTCACAAATATACATATTCACAATTGAAAAACCAATATAAAGTGGACCTGAAATGTACGACCCATTAGATGGATAGTTGCAGTAGCTTGTGGTGCACTAAATATGGTCTACCACCCACGAATCTTTCCAAGCTCCTCATCAATCTACGTTCACGGAGCTTTTGATCGATCTTCTTGATCACATAATTCGCCATCTGCCTATAACCCTTATGCCAATCCTCGGTCATCTCTGGCAAAGTCCCACCCGAGTTCAGATGCTCCAACTTTCCTCTGACTTGTAGAAGAGTCCCATCACTGTACTTATAAAGCTCACCCACCCTCATAAACTTCATTAAACCTCGACTGTTCAAGTAGAAAATGCCGCAATTCGGAACAGAGATGCCGGTATAAGGACATCTTTCTACATGTTGAGGTAGAACTTGATTCACTGGACGGGTTAAGTTGAGCTTCCTTTGATAGCTTTCGACTCCCAACTGAAGATCTTCAACTCTTTTCTTGATAACAACGCTTCGTGTGAACATACGAAGTGCTGTATTCAAGGCAATGAGGTCTTCACGAGGAATATGTGTGAGTTGATCTCGGGTCATCAGAAGCAACATATCTTCAATATCCTCAAGGCGAATGATAGAGAAATCTCCCTGCTGGATTTTGTATTCTCTGCCATCCTCCCTTTTCAAACGAATCTCCGTCACATGATAGTAGCCATTCTTGGCTTCAGTTTTCAACCCTAAGATGCTGGAGATGCGGATATCGGATCGAACGTTACTCCCTGAGTTGACTAGACAGCAGCCCCTGTACGCCATTCGAACTCGTTCGTCCCAGTGTGATGCACCTATGACAGCATACATATCATAATTATGATTTACCTTTGGGACCCAGAGTCGGTTTACCTTTTCCTCGATAAAGGGTATTGTCCCCCAGTTGGCAGCTTTCAGCAAGGTCAGGGATGTGGCGTACTTTGAGGACCCCTTCAGAAGATACACAAGATCGTTGGTGACGAAGAAGTCGAGAGCAATCTGATTATCTTGAGTAGGGTCAAGTGGAGGTGGGGCTCTTTCTGAGTCATGAAGACCTGGCCGTTGAACGGTGTTCAGAGCGTTTAGGATCTCATCGGCATAATACTCGAACTCCATTTGGGTCAACCGGGTTTTGGCACGAAGTCTCTTATCCTTCAGTGCTTTCTTCACCAAAGATGGAGTAACCGAAGTCTTATACTCATGAGCAAGAAATGCACATAAGTCAATCGGACTGCGGATGCGGAGATACAAGACATCTTTGTCAGCGTCTGTGATCGGATCATATTGTGCCGCTGCCGTAATCCAAGCCTGTGGTGGTGCAGTCTCGTCAATATCCAACGTGTCTGCCCAGTCCCTTGTGCTTGGAACAGTAGATTGTGGGTCTTGTTGTAGAGGAGTGGAGACGTGAACATCTGCTTGTTCTGATTCAGGCATGTCGGCAGTGTCATGAACGGGTGAGTGTTGTGCAGCTTCAGGTTCGGTTACCGATTCTGCAATCACAGGAACAACAACAATAGAACTAACAGGGTTAGTGGTAACAGGTATGGATGCAGCGATAAATGTACCAGGAATAGATGACCCTGTAGTGGCATTCACATCGTGGCGCCACTTCGATCGTCTGGATTCCGTGGAAGTAGATTTTTCCTTTGCTGCTGCATCTTTCTTGGACTTGGTGCCAGACTTAACAGGTTTCTTTGAGCTGGCAACCTTATCCCCTTTCTCAGGCTGTTTACCCCCATCATCATCCTCATCATCATTCCCGTTGCTCCCCCGAACACTCTCCTCATTACCATCACCACCATCATCGCCATCATCATCATCGTCATCGTCATCCTCATCATCATCATCATTCTTATCATCATCATCCTCATCATCATCATGATTCTTGTCATCATCATCCTCATCATCATCATCATCCTTATTTTCTTCTTCTTCTTCTTCCTCTTCTCCACCAGTACCCTCTTCTTCTTCACTCTCTTCCCTTTCTTCCTCAGGGAGAATGTGGTAGGGTACCACACTTCCAAACGTCTTGAACAACCTATCATCCTCCATGATAGCGTCATTCAGGGATTTGAAGAGAGCCCGTTGAATCCTAGATTTATCAAACGATCCAAGTTCCCTCATACGCGCTTTGAGGATCTTTTTCAATTCAAAATCCGTCAAGTCATAAACAATCTTGTAGGCAGCTTCTGAAGGATTGGATGACTTGATCATCAAGTTGTCAGCAGCAAGTGTCTTCAACTCATCACACAGTTTAGGCATTAGGGATTCAACGAAGTCTTTCACTCTCTGCTCAATAGAAGCTTCAAGAGCTTCTTTCTGCTCTTTAAGGTCATCCTTAATAGCTTTAAGTCTCGTAATTCGTGCTTGATGCCTATCAGCTTCAGCCTTTTTAACCCGAGCAAGTTCTTCTGCATGAGCTTTACGTGTAAATTCCATATCTGCAGCGAACTTAGCAATCAACTCTTCTTGAGCTTTCTTAGATGCTTCTTCACTTTGAGCTCGTCTACGTAACTCTTGGCGAAGTTCATCCATTTCTCTCTTGTGATTATCCACATGTTTATCCAACATTTCGGCCATCACCAATGCAGCCATTGTAGACGTTGCAGAGCTGCTCTGGGTTGATGGAATAGGCTCGGTTGTAACTACGGTACTAAGGATGGGGTTTATTGGTGGTGGAAGAAATGGTGTTGAAACCGGTCTGGTTGGTACGGGTTGAGTTGGTTGAAGTTGAGTTGCTAAAGGTTGAGTAGACTCTTTTTCAATACTAGCTGAAACAGGGGGGTGGATGTCTCCTTCGAAGAAGAATACTTTTCAGGTGATCCAAACTCAACCACATCATCTGGTTCCACGTACTCTTCTTCAACATTTACCCGTGCACCCGAACCACTACCTCCAGTGTCTTTCCTACTCCTTTCCATAGCTATCTTCATCGCTTTTCTCTCAGTCTTGTTAAGAGCAGGATCATCAATATCTTCTTCATCGTGGAAAACTAACTCATCAGCCGTACCCTTTCCCTTCTTAACTGCCGTCTTCTTGTTTTTGGTTTTGGGTTCAGGTAAATCTGTTTGCTTCCGTTTACCTTTGCTCTTAACCGTGGTAGAAGAGTCTTCACCTGCTAGAATGCTTGCTCGTTGATTCTCAATTTCTTTTAGCAAGTTCTTGTAATCATCAGATGCTATAATTTCATCGGTCAGAAGATGACTGGGAACAGGAATAACCGTATTCGAATGAGTCTCCTGCCTTAAGTCTACCAAATCATCATCATCCATCGTGTGGTGACGACTACCTGCACGCTTATTAATGGATGCATCGTGTTCCATAAAGTAATGTATGATCAGCTTAATGAACCTAGGGTACTGGTAACTTTTAACCTTACCCTTTGTGTTTGTGAAGAGTTGAAAAGTAAACTCCTCCCACAGCAGTGATGCATAATCAATACCCATACCTTTAAACATACCATAAAACATCTTGATGATTGGTGGACGAACAGCATCAAACCCAGTTGTTTTGGGTGTTAAACATCGGCTTAGAATCCCAAAAATAGCTTTCCATGGTTGACCAACTTTGGCAGTAGTAAACTCAGACGGGGTTCGTATGTCAAGACATCCAATGGCGGTGAACATTTCCATGATCTGGTCCTTAGTCGGGTTGGCTGAGTATGATAGGTCTTTGAGTGTCGGCCGAAATCCAAAGATCTTCCTAAAGTCTGACACAGTAAGCGTCTGCTGCTTGTTGTCCAAGGAAAAAGTGATTTTGTTCGACGTCCTCTCTTTGTAGCCCAGAACTCGTAAAGGTATTCATAGGGCACTGAAGCACTTCTCCTTAGCGCATGCTTGAGATGAGATTTATCAAGCATGGCTGTACCTACCTTAAATCCATTATGGGTAGAGTGAGATACCTCCTTCAAACGGAAGTTGTTTGGAATAAACTTTAGAGTCTTGGCTTCGGCAATGGCAGTGGCTCTGGTGTGTTGTATTTGTTGTACTGTAGGGTTAGTCATCGTCTCTGCTTAAGATAAAACACAAAGGTTGAAACATACAAATATGAATATCAATATGACTTTAAACCTAAGCATTGAATATATGACCTAATCCCTTAAGCTTGTAAATCATACAAACATCTTCTATACGGAATAATCATTCAATTCGGAAAGATCAGACTTATGCGGAAAAATTTATTTATTCTGAAAGTATAGGCCTATGCGGAATAAACTTTCTATTCGGAAAAAAAACTTTCTATGCGGAAAGACTTGTCTATGCGGAAAGATTTGTCTATGCGGAAAGACTTGTCTATGCGGAAAGATTTGTCTATGCGGAAAGACTTGTCTATGCGGAAAGATTTGTCTATGCGGAAAGACTTGTCTATGCGGAAAGATTTGTCTATGCGGAAAGACTTGTCTATGCGGAAAGACCTTCTTATTCGGAAAGAACTTATCTATGCGGAATAAAAAGACTATTCGGAACATTTAGGCCTATGCGGAATAAATACTCTATTCGGAAAGAATCAGTCTATGCGGAATAAAACATCCTATTCGGAAAGAACAGTCTATGCGGAATAAAAAATCCTATTCGGAAAGAACTGTCTATGCGGAAAAAAATGCTTACTCGGAAAGACTTGGCCTATGCGGAATATTCATTCTATTCGGAAAAAGTTTCTCTATGCGGAATATTCATTCTATTCGGAAAAAGTTTCTTACACGGAAAGTCCTCCTATTCGGAATGTTTTTCAACACTTATATATTTTCTAATTAAGCACGAAATCCGTTTGATTCAAGTGATCTAAAGGCCAAAGCAGTTCAATTTGTTCTATTCCGAATACAACCCAGGCAAAACCCCCGATTTAATTAACCCTAATTGAAGCAGAAACTTAAATTGATTGATTCTGATTAAGAATAGATAAGTAACTTGAATTAAATGAATGTTAATCCGATTAGATACCTTTTTGAAGATCTTGAACTTAGAAGATTAATGATTTTGAGATGTTTAATTTGATTTCGTGAGTGTTTGTGAGTTTGTTTGTTAATGGCGGCAAAGAAAGATGGGAACAGTGAGATGAGAGAAAGAAGAAAACGGGGGGTGATGATTGACTAGGTCAAATTTTTTGGCAAGTTTGAAACATAGTCACATTTAACCCCTCACTTTTCTTTTCACTCCAATCAACATGCTTTTGTTTTTCCAAGTTTTAATACTTGTCATTTTGACCCTATCTTATGTTAAATTCCCGAGCCTTGGTGATTAACCTATCTTAACACACAAATCTATTCATGACAAACTTATAAGCAACAACAAGACAAATGCCAAAGCAATCCAACCATTAACCATTAAGCCTTTTGAGTTTCCTTGAAGACTTTTGAAGATCTTTTTGATGTGAAAGATGATGTAACATTTTCTCCCCCTTAAACGATGACCCGTTTTCTATTTAAAGAGCTGTAGTCATTGTTTAACGAGGCACATGATGATGAAAAACATTTCCCAATTGATATCTTGAAAAGTTTGATTCGAGGTGGCAATAAGATTTCTCTTATTTTGACAAATTAATGCACTGAGACGTACATTAATTCGTGTTAGACCAAGTTGTAAAGTAAACTTGATCCCTTTGCATGATTTGGCTTGTAAATCACGCCCGAGAAAATTAATTCCCGTTGTGAGCCAACGTTTTCCAAGGAAATACGTGACTTTAATATGAAAACCGGGTTGCAGTCAGAAATAACTACAAGCCATAATGGGCATGTTTTAAAAATATACAACTTTTATACGGACTCTATTTATGGCACCGTGTCAATATTGATCGACATTTCTAAGGCCGTAAATATTACCGTACTAAAAGACATGCCCGTTTTTAAACGAAAAATATTTTTGGTTTTTCTTGATTTTATAATTTTTATGGTTTTTGTAGGTTTTATATTTTTTTTATGGTTTTTCTTGGTTTTATATTTTTGTATTTTCTTTTTGTGGTTTATATATTTACTATAATATACATAATCACGAACAAAGGATACTCTAAATAGTTTACCACGACTATTCAGCTGATTCTTCTGCCAACTCTTTGAGAGTCGCTGGGGTGAATGATTTCATGCCAAGCTTGTCGATCAAAAACTCGATTCGTCCTCGATCTAAGGCTTTGGTGAACATATCCGCCAGCTGGTACTCAGTAGTGACAAAATACAGCTCGATCACTCCGTTCTCCACCTGCTCCTTAATGAAATGGTAGCGAATGTCTATGTGCTTGGCCCGGGAGTGTTGAACATAGTTGCAGCAAAGGGCAATGGCGCTCTTGTTGTCACAATACATCGGGATTTTGTTAAATCCCAAACCGTAGTCAGTTAATTGTGATCTCATCCAAAGGACTTGAGCACAACAACCGGACATGGCGATGTATTCAGCCTCCGTGCTAGAAATTGCAGCGCTTTTCTGCCTTTTTGAAGACTAACTGATCAATCTATCTCCTAGGAGTTGCACAGATCCAGAAGTGCTACGCCTCGTGTCTTGACATCCAGCATGATCGGCATCTGCGTATGATATTAAAGCAATTGAGGAATCTTTCGGATACCATAGACCACGATGAAGTGTTCCTTTTAGATACCGAAAGATCCTTTTAACTACATGTAGGTGCTTTTCGGTAGGCCGAGCCTGATACCGGGCACACATGCATACAACAAATTGCAAATCAGGCCTGCTGGCAGTCAGATATAGAAGGGTGCCGATCATCCCACGGTAAAGTTTTGGATCGACAATAGTCCCATTCCTATCTTCATCTAACTTGGATTTCTCCACCATTGGAGTGTCCACGGGGTCACAATTTTCAAAGTTATATTTCTTAAGAGATTCTAGAGCATATTTGGATTGATTAATAAAGATGCCTCTGGGATTTTGAGAAATCTGTAATCCTAAGAAAAATGAAATTTTTCCCATCATCGACATCTGAAAGCGTGTGGACATTATCTTCTCAAATTGATTTGACAATTCTATGTTAGTGGCAGCAAATATTATATCATCAACATAAATTTGTACCAGAAGCATGTCGTTGCCTTCCTTGAGAGTGAATAGAGTCGGGTCCACCTTGCCTTTGGAGAAGCCTTCCGAAATGAGATATGTTGACAGGAGATCATACCACGCGCGTGGAGCTTGTTTCAACCCATAGAGAGCCTTCTTAAGCTTGTACACATGATTAGGAAACTCCGTACTGACGAACCCATCCGGCTGACTAACATAAACTTCTTCCCTTAGTTCACCGTTCAAAAATGCCGTCTTCACATCCATTTGATAGACGATCATGTTCATATGAGCAGCATACGCAAGGAATAGTCTAATCACCTCCAATCTTGCCACATGAGCAAAAGATTCTTCAAAGTCTATACCCAAGGCTTGTTTATATCCTCTAGCGACCAATCTTGCCTTATTCTTCAATACCGCACCCATCTCATCAAGTTTAACCTTATAAACCCATAACAAAGTAAGGATGTTAACCTTGTCAGGGAGAGGAACCAATTCCCATACTTCAAGTCTTTGAAATTCATTTAGTTCCTCCTGCATAGCTTCAATCCAAGATGATTGGGTCATAGCCTGCTGCCAATTTTTAGGTTCAACTTCAGAGAGAAATGCATCAAAGTAGCAATAAAGTGCACTCTCTTGTAATTGATGGCGTGTAGAGACTGGTCGATCTAGATCTCCAATGACATTCCTAATTGGGTGATCTTTTGTCCATTTAGTGCTATGGTTTTCAATCCTAGGTGGTCTGGAGTGAACAATAGAAGGAGCTTCTTCTGAGGTAGACGCGGCTGAAGGGTTATCAGGTACCGCTACACCAAAGAAAGGAAGCTCTTGCAGGTGAGCATATTACAAGTCGTGATCAATGGAATCCTCTTCCACATCATTAGGCACAAGTAGGGGTGATGATTCAGGTGTAGTTTGAGAATCACTTGGTGAAGGTGCATCCGGTTCAATGTGAATTGAAGATGCATTAGATAAAGGTTCATTAGCTTGAGCAAACACTTCAGGGATTGGAGCGATTACTACAGGCGCTGGAACTTCATCAGTCGGGGGATCGAAGAATTCATCAAACAACGGTTGAAACAGTTTATCCCACTCGGGCCTTGTTGGTGGTAAAAATGATGTAGAAGTAGGATTATTGGGAACTAATCCGGAACTAATAGCACCGGTTCCCATCTCATGAAGCCGGGTTCAGAGCTGTGTTGCTCAGAAGCCATCGCTGTCAGCTCATCGAAATCTGCGTCCATAGTTTCTACAATCTTGCCAAGACGACGGTTATAGATTCGGTATGCTCTCTTGGACGGTGAGTAACCAATGAAAATACCTATATCGGCTTTCGGTTGAAGCTTACCCAAGTTCTCACTATTGATGTTTGGATAACAAAGAGCACCAAACACATGAAAAAATGAAACATCGGGTTTACGGTCATGTAGAAGCTCATAAGGTGTTTTTCCATGGCGTTTCCGAATGATAGAACGGTTTTGGGTGAAACATGCAGTAGATATAGCCTCTGCCCACAAGAACAATGGAGCGTTCGCGTAAATAAGCATGGTCCTAGCAGCTTCCATAAGTGTACGATTTCGTCTTTCAACGACACCGTTTTGTTGTGGAGTGCGTGCAGCGGATGTTTCATGTGAGATACCAACTCCTTCATAATAATCACGAAGAGTCTGGTTGACGAACTCTGTACCATTGTCTGTACGAATACGGCGGACAGTAGTATTCAAACGTACCTGAATAAATTTCAGAAAAGTGATGATAGCCTTTGGTGCTTCATCCTTTGTACGTAGAAATCTAACCCATGTAAACCTTGAGAAATCATCCACAATAACGAGAATGAATTTCTTACCGCTCACACTTTCAGTTCTCATTGGTCCACAAAGATCCATATGCAAAAGGTGAAGTTTTTCTTGATTGGTGTCTTCAGCTTTGGGCTTGTAAGATTTCTTGGTGCTTTTCCCCCGTGAACACGCGGAACATAAATGGTCCTTGTGAAATTTAAGCTTTGGAAGACCACGAACTAATTCGTTTTTAGCCAGATGATTAATAGCATCAAAGTTAAGATGAGATAATCTGCGATGCCATAACCATGACTTGGTCTTAGATGCTTTAGAGAGAAGACATACTGGAGAGGCGGCCATCATGTCTTGTAAGGACAAGGTATAAAGATTTGCACCACGAGATCCCTTCAACAAATCTTTTCCTTCCAAGTTGCGAATGAAACAAGTGTGTTGTCGAAAAGCAACCTCGAGGTTGGAATCACAAAACTGTCCTACTGAGAATAAATTATGACCAAGACCTTCTACATAGTATACCCTTGAAATCGTCACATTTCCAATTTGATATTCACCATACCCCATTATCTTTGCTATATGGTCATTCCCGAATTTAACCGTACCAAGAAACTTGCTGACGAAATTTCGGAGCATCGAGCGATTTCCGGTCATATGTTTTGAACAACCGGAGTCCAAATACCACAGGATGATTTGGACCACCTGAAAATATCACCACACAAAGACAATGTAGAGGTATCGGAATCTGAGTGTTCCTTGTTATTAGCAGGTACAGATTTAATAATCTTAGATTTGCTAACTCTAGGTTTCTTAGATTTCCTAGCCTTTTTCTTCCTAGTGGGTGGTGTAGATTCTAGTTGGCTTAAATCCTGAGGTATTTCTTCACTGATAGGCACTATAGTGGGGGCTGACCTAATTAAAGGGCGCTGTTTCCATACTTGAGTGCGAGTGTTCCTAACTAAAGGACGCTCAGACCTAACCTCAATGGATGCATTCCTAGTTAAAGGGCACATTGTTCCATCTAATGTAAAGATCCTACCAGTGGGACGCCATTGCCAGCCAACTTGGGCACGAGTTCTACCCGTTGGCTTCCATTCAAGACCATTCTTAATTGCATTCATTTCATTCACATGCTCAATAAGACACAAATCATGACGTTGGGAAAACATACATTCATTACAATTCCAACAATTCAAATTAGAATTCACGAATGGTTTTGGCTGCTGCACAGGCGCAGAGCTTTTAGTCTTAACATGATTCTTCTTATTTAAAACTGAACTAACATTCCTATGGTGATCTTCTACTTTCTTCTTTTTGGCACTACTAGTGGAGGGCTTGATCTTATCTTTCTTGAGTGGCGATCCTTTAGCCTTAGTAGTCTCTTTTAATCCTGTAGAAGGCAAAGTGGGAATATTAGCAACAGATTTTAAAGGTGCCTTACTTGATTGTGCCAATGACGGTTTTGCTCCTGGAGTCTTATTGAACGGAGTTACAGCAATGGGCCTATTAGTAAGTAGTGCAGAACCTGGTGTACCTATGTATTGCAAATATGCTAAGCAATATTGAACTCGCTTAATATATTCATGAGCCGAATAATAGTCGCTACTTGAGGGATCTAAGGCATAAAGATCGTCTAAAATATCCCTAAGAAGATCGACATGCTTAATGGCATTCCTCATATAATCATCGTAGATAACCGGGTTTCTCTTATGAAGCGGGTTCTTATAAAGCACTACTGACTTGGTTGTTGGAGCACTAGTGGACGGTGCAGAGTCGGTAGCTAAGTTATCAACAACTTCTTGTCGGGTGAGAAGAAGTGTCTCCTTTAACTCGGCCAAAACCATATTTTTGTCAATGAGCAGGATGTTCAAGTCAGATATTTCCTCGCACTTTTGGTTCAGTTGTTCAACATAAGATTGTTGCTGTGCCGCATTAAAAGCGAAGCGTTCTTCTAGTGAACCATAAAGAGCGGATAGTCCCTGTCTTGTCCGATCCATCTCCCCTAGAACAGACGAAAGTCTAATTTCTAAGACCTGGTTTTTAGACTCTGCAGCCTCTAGTTCCATTTTTAATGTTTCATTTGATGACACATCTCTCTTCAATCTCATTATCTCTTCCTCTAATGTCTTAACAATTGCAATCATCTTGTCACTCGTCTCAACACCGTTTTCACAACCATTTGATATCAAAAGATTCTCATTTTGAGTTTGTTGTTTTAATTCTAAAGATATACAATGTTGTTCTAGTTGATTAAAGCGTTTTGAAAGTAAATTGTAAGAATCTTGTAGCTTTAAAAACTCAGCGTTAGATTCGTGACAAGAATGATTATCTACCTCATTTACAGTATCAGCAACATTTACAGAGAGATCACAAACATCATCACAAATATCATTACAAATATTCACAGCATCACAATTAATCATAGCGGATGTAAGCTCATTCGAATAATTAACATTTACAGTCGTAAGCACATCATACGAGATTACTGCAGACAAGAATCGGTCATATTCGGTTAAAATATTTTCTTTTTCAATTAGTTGTAGTTCGTAAGCGGTGTCCATTTCATAAAACACTTTTTGAACTTCACCAATTTCAAACACAAGATTTTCCTTAAGAGATGCAAAACTTCCTTTTAGACTTTCGACAAATGGATTGATCTCAGTTTTAAACACCTCGTTCATGTGTTCGAAAGCCCATTCTCCGGCGTTTAGGCCATTTGAAGTCGTACAATCCAAAATGACCTTGTCAAAATTAGTAAAGTATTGATTAATCTCTTGCAAGTTTAACCATACAGTGCTAACAGGTGGAAGATCCTTTGGAATTTCCTTAGGACCTTCCATGTTGACAAGTGTAGGAAATGTACTAGGGCTTTCTTCATTCAACATGTAGGTTGGTGCTGTAATGAGATCTTTGTCCATATGGAAGCGAATTCTAAAATCCGTTTTAGCAAGCTCCTTATTCAATTTAAAATAATCACACTCGGGATATTTTGCAGAACTGTATGACCGATCCTCATCAACTAGATCCTTACTTGTTCGATCATCAGGAAAAACAATCGGGTCTAAGGCCAAACCTAATTGAGTTGCATTATAAAGTCTAGGACTATGTCTTAAAGCTTGTTTTGCATACCTTGGATTAGGGGGAAGGCCTTTTTGACGTGATAAGTTAAATTCTCTAAATGAAGCATCAAATAAGTGCACTAGTTGAGAAGCAGAGTATTGTCTTAAGAGCAAGTAATCTAGACTTCTAATCTTATTAGTAGCATTAATCTCCATTTCATTCTTCTTAGACTCGAGTGACTCAAAATCTGTTTGAAGTTTTTGAAAATTAGTGACCACTAACTCCTTTTCGCTAAGTTCTTTAGAAAGATTTGCTCTTAAGGTTTCGATTTCTTGCAAGTGACCCATTTGTTTGTTTCTAAAATGATCATATTCGAGATTAGTTAGAACACTAGACGAAGGCACTAATTCCAAGGTTTGAACTTTCTCGTTGCTTAAGGTAAGCTCATCAGACAAATTCTTATTCTTAGCTAAGGTTTCTAAGAGTGCAGCATTCATTTGGCTAAGTAATGTAGCAGGAACCATGACCAAATCTTGTTGAGCAGGAGTAGGCGTTTGCGAAATGGGTCCCGGTTGTGATTCACTCAAAGTCTGGGGACTCACATTGATATTGCTATCATTGTTTGTCTCCTCATTTGAAAGACTCACCACCGAAGATTCATTCGAGTCAGCACTCTCTTGCACAACTTGATGTGGTTGAATACTAGCATCAGTGGTATTATCGGTGGTATTAATAAGTACCTCAGATCTCTTTTCTGGCCCTAAGCTGGAGATAGTTTCCATGAGAGCAGCCTTTGTAGATTGAAAGTCATCACAGTCTGAGTCATACGCATCAAGATCATCGGCTTGGTAAGCTGCATTTTGCGTAGTGACAACGTCTTGTTCAGCAATCCCTGGATCAGCAAGAAATGCAAGCTCCTCTTCATCAAGTTCCCTTCCTTGTGCCTGAGCATTTACCAGATAGATCTTTTCTGCAAACCATTGTCCATCCCTTCTCCTCTTGGGTTTCTTACAATCCCTGGACATGTGACCCTCTTCCTTGCAGTTGTAACATGTAATCATTCTCAACTTGCCCGTGGAATTAGCCCGTGGAGCAGGATTGGCCATTGGTGCCTGATTGACCGTGCGAGCATTGGTGGTTGATGTGGTAGGTCTCCCCTGATATGGTTGAATAGGCTGAACCATGACCCTGCCATTCTCAATAGTAGCTTGTTGACGAGAATTGGATGAATTCCTCAACTGATTGTTGGTTGGAGCTGATCCTCTGTATCCTCGTTTGCTTAAAGTCCTTGTGAGATAAGCAGACATAGTGGTTAGCACTTCAACTGGGTCAGCTCCTTGTTGGAATACAGGAACGGGGACTTCCTCATCATCACAATACATTGCTTGGTCTTGATGAGCTGCATAATCACTAGAAGGAATACTCATTTGATCAGGGTAGCTTGTTGGATATGCTGCATTCTCTTGATAAGAAGAATATGAAGGCTGAGCATAAGGTGCAATATTTGCTGGATGAAGTTGTGAAGCATACTGTGGTGAGGGTGCATTGAACCGATATTGTTGCTGATGTGAGGTGGGTGGTTGCGGTAGAATCGAGTATTGGGGGAAGGTTGGTGTCAAGTAAGGTGATGGATGATAGGCTTGATGTCCCAAGATATAAGGTGTGTTGTTGTGTGACAAGCTTGGTTGATTCGCCATCAAAGCTAAGGAATCTGGGTACATACCGCGAGGAGAACGGTGCATAATCACATGTTTCTCATGCTGCTGAAGAAAAGCATAGATTTGATCTAAGTTGCACTTATGCAAATCCCGGGTTAACTTAACATCGGTAATATACTCACCCCATTCAGCTTGAGGTAAAGTATTCAAGAACTTGGTGTTAACCTGGAATGGAGCAATCACGAGATTGTATACATTCAGATCATTCATTAGAGTGGTGAATCTGAAGTAATAGTCGTGTAGCGTTTCCCCTGGGCTGTACGTGAATCTATCAAACAGATCATACAGCTGACACTCCCTTTCCTGTTTGGTGAGAGACGTACCTTGTAGCAACACCTTTAGACGTTCCCATAAATCTTTGGCAACCGTATATTGACTTACCATGCGATAAATATCATGCGGAAGAGCTTGGAGAAGTGTCTGTAGAGCCTTTTCATCAGCATCAGCAATGAGTTGTTGTGCCGGTGTGAGTTCTTCATATTCTCTTGGTCGAGACACGTTATTTGCCACAATGGTACCATAGTCGAGTAGACCATTCAAAATCGATTTGACCATAAGCCTTCCGTATGTTGGTTTGCCCTTCAAGTATTGCATCATACGGCCCTGCCATGCCTCAAACACCTCTTTAATAAGCATCGGTGGACGACTATCAGTTCCCGTTATAATTGAGATATCCGTAAGAGATGTCATCTGAGGCATTAATGAACTCGGATTCATTGTGATCACTTAAAAGACTCAAAGATTATCGGTTGATCGAGCAGTGAAGAAAGGTTGAGAATTTGTGTTGTGTTGGTTGAACTCAAGATTAAATCCACTAAAGATAGTCGAAAAAACTCAAATACCCCTTGAACTTGCTTATACGGAATAACCCTAACTCAGAATAAACCCTATTCGGAATAATACCTATTCGGAATAATCCTATGCTGAAAACCCTTATACTGAATAACCCTTATGCGGAATAACCCTATTCTGAAAATGCCCTATTCGGAATAAACCTTATGCTGAATAAACCTTATGCGGAAAACTTTGCTATTCGGAATAATAGGCTATTCGGAAAGATATTCGAAAAAATTGGCTATTCGGAAAATATTGGCTATTCGGAAAGCTATTCGGAAAGTATGGCTATTCGGAAAGATGGGCTATTCGGAAAGAATTGCTATTCGGAAAGATTTGCTATTCGGAAAGAATTTCCTATTCGGAAAGTTGCTGCTATTCGGAAAGAATTGCTATTCGGAAAGTTGCTGCTATTCGGAAAAATCTTCTTATTCGGAAAGTCTATTCGGAAAAAATCCTGCTATTCTGAAAATTGTCCTATTCGGAATGTCTATTCGGAATAAACCTTCTATTCTGAAAAACTTCCTATTCGGAATCCCTATTCGGAATAAACTGGAAAAAATTGTCCGAGACTTGAAGAACAGCCTTAAATCCGATTTTTTGATCACAAACCACAAAAAGTTTTATGATTTTTACCAAAATAAGCTAAACCCAATCCTTATCAATCAATCCCAATAACAAAAACACCAAAAACAACAAGATTCAAGATTGATTTTTTCTAAAGATCACTAATTGATTCAAAAACTAAAAAAGCAACACAATCCTTACCTTAAATCACCCCATAGCTCTGATACCAAATGTAGAATATTGATAATCTATGAATCTATGAAGTGGGTTGATGTTTTCTAGTGAGAGAAACTAGAGAGAGAAAGTGAGAGAAAATGTGTATGATTTTATTAATATGAAAGTGAAATGTGAACAACAACCAACCCCTTTCCATGGTGGAAAGGGGTATTTATACTCCAAGCTTACAATGGGCTTGGGCCGGTCCATGACAAGCCCATGGACCGGTTCTTACTTAACTTAATAAGTAACATTTAACTAATTGTTAACTACGAGCTATTACAACATGAATCATATTGTGGAGTGACCGATACTTCTAATATACGTTAAAACGTATTTCTAACAACAAGTATATGATTATTTGAAGATGAATCAAGATGAAGCTAATGAAGTTAGGGCTGAAAGACGTGCCAAGACACAAGATCCATTGGCTTTCATGGCAAACTCTCCATCATCTATGTCATATCCCATGGTACCTTACCATCAACCCTCATCAAGTAACTTCATGCCACAACAACAACAACAACCCACTCCTTATGGATATCAACCTCCTGCTGCTGTGAACTACTTACAACAACCCATTGCTTGTTTAGATGACATCAGCGATCCAACTCATGCGATTAACACTGGTCTTGCACTTCTTGCAAAGGCATTCAAATCTACCATTAACCCCACCAACAACAATCAGAGAATCTCCTCGAACACTAGAAATAAGTAGATTGCTCAACCTTTCATGAATGCGAATCAAGATCGCCAATTGGTAGTTGCTGGGAACACAGGGACACAGTATAGTCAGAATGTTGGGAATACAGGAAATCAATATGGACAAACTCGTGGTCAGAATCCGAATGTTCCAAATGTGGGTAATCAGAATGGGTTAATAGTTGTGCCAGCGGTTGGTAATCATATGGGAAATATTGTGGCTGCAAGGGCTGAGAACACTGGTATGGGAAATGGAAACAACAATCGTAAGGTTCAGTGCTACAATTGCAGGGGAATTGGTCATTATGCTCGAGATTGCACAGCCAAAAAGAAGAGGGACGCTGCTTATCTTCAGACTCAGTTTCTCATAGCACAAAAAGAAGAGGCAGGGATTCCACTTCAAGCTAAGGAATTTGATCTTATGGCTTCTGCTACAGAATATGACGAGGAAGAAGAGGTGAATGCCAACTACATCTTGATGGCAAACTTACAGCAAGCATCAACCTTAGGAATGCATGATGACAAAGCTCCCGTCTATGATTCAGACGGTCCCTCTGAGGTACACCCAAGTTTTGATGATAATGATATATATAATATGTCTAATCAGGAGGAAGAGTATACTGAGATGCTTGAGCCTTACATTGAGACACACGAGGATCAAACGAATAATAGTAATATTATTTTGAATGAGCCTAGTGTGGACCTCAGTGTGGATCAAGTTGCTCAGCCTACAACCCTTCCTGATGAGACTCATGCGTATTATAAATCTCTATTTGATAAGCTTGCTAAGGATGTAGATCATGCTACGGTGGTTAATAATAAGTTTAGAGAAACCAATGCCAAATTGACCACTGAGCTTGCGGGATATAAGGAACGGGAGAAATGTTTTGAAATTCATCAGGCTAAAATTAAAGAACTTGAACAGGCCCATGCTACATCTATTTATCAAGAAAAGTGTACCTCTAAGAAATTAAATGCCTTACATTTAAGTAGTGCTAAAAAGATAAGCGAATTGAATGATGAAATCACGTCTCTTAATAATCAGCTTTCAACGGACAAATCTACCATTTTGGAATTAAAAGAAGAACGAAAAAAGCTGAAACATGATTTCAAAATTTGAGAAGATGGGCTTCTTGAGGATTTTTGCAAAGCTCAGGATAGGATTAGAGAATTAGACAACCTTTTAGTTAAACGTGGCCAAACTATGCAGACGATAAATATGCTCGCACCAAAAGTGAATGAGATAAATTACACTCGATACAAATTGGCTTTAGGTTGTCCTCTTCCCCCTAATCCCAGATACCTTAAGCAAGTTCAGGCCACTAATGAAACTTTATATAATGGTAGTGTGCTATTGTCTGATGAGCATGATCCTCCTATTGTGCATGATTCTGAGGAAACTACTGAACTTGCTGAAGAGACTCGTTTAAGAATGAAAAAGCTTGATAAAGAAGTGACACCCGTTTATTATCCAAAAATCAATCCTCCAACTGTTTTTGTTCGGTCTAAAACGAGTACTGAAATGCTTTTGCTACCAGTGAGGAATTGTCTGATGACCCTCCTAAACCGAGTATCACATGCCGATTTCTAAACGAGCTTAAAGATAACTTTGTCATTCTTAAACGTGTTGTTAATTCCAAAATAACTGGAGGAAATTTTACATCACCTGTTCAAATTGAGGTCCAGAAAATTCTTCAAAACGATATTAATCCGATTATTAATCAAGTTGATGCTAGGTTAGGTAATTTGGAAAACGCTTTTCTGAAAGAATTTGCCAACTTTGTTGAAGACTTTAAATCTTTAGCGAAGGAAGTTGATGAATCTCTTGATAAAATCAAAGTTTTGGAAAATGATCTTGAACGCCTCTCTAAAGCAAGTGGTTGTATTGATAGCAGCCCTGTTGAGTTAAGTACCTCTGTGTCGCAAAATGAAAACCTTCAAACTGAGCTTGATCTTATGAAAGAGAAAATGGAATCCTATGTCATTAAAAAGGATAAAGAATTCACCGACCTTTGGAATAAAATTGTCAAAAAATCTGATGAATGCAAATATGACAAGATTTCTTATGATTTAAGTTTACAATGAAATGCAACAAACTATCACTCGGTTGCAGGCTCAGTTAGAAGGGGTTAAGGAAACGAATTTGGCCACTTTAGGGTTAGAGAGTGCTAGTGATGGTAATGTTCAGAAGCTTAAGGCTAAGATTGCAGATTTAGAATCTGTTGTCGTTTCATATAAACGGGCTATTGAACAAAGCAAGTCTGTCTATCAAAAACTTATTGATAAAATCTGTGAGAACTGTAAATTAAAGGCTTTGTTAAAAGATAAGACTTCTGAGCCTAGCTCGAGTGCGGATACGATGATCCAGAAACCAGCTACCTCGGGACCTACTCGTATAGCTGTAACACCATTTCCTAAGGTTGCTGGAATGAAAGCTGCTGTTATAGCCCCAGGAATATTTCGCGTTAGACCTTCTTCTCAAACTAGGGTAGATATCTCTGTGCCTAGCATCCAACATAAAGCAAGCGTTAGGACAAAACCGACCACTATCGCACAACCACAAGTCATTGATTTAAAAAATGCTAATTCTAACAAACATGTGTCTTTTTCTACAGGAATGAACAACTACACTAAGAGCAGAAGGCCACAGCCTACGAGCAATACAAGGAATGATAGGGTCCCTTTTGCCTCTAGAAGTAGTCGTCCCAAGGCTAATAATGTGGAAGTAGAAGAACACCGTAGGAATTTACCCATTTTTATTCATAATCAGAAATTTAATTCTTATGAATGTAATGACTTTAAACTTGCTATTCGGAATAAAAAATCTGAAGTTATTTGTGCTAAATGTAATAAATGTTTCTTTAATTTTAGTCATAATGCTTGTGGTTTGACTATGAATGGGTTGAATTATGGTGGTTACACTCGAATTAAAAAGCTGCCAGTCAGTGAACAACAACGCACTCCTAAGGCTAAGGTGTATGTTCCAAAAAGTACGCATGTAGGGTCTACAGAAAGTCTTGCTAAGCCTAGTACCCTAGATTCACCTCTAAATGGTTGCCTACTGGTAGAAATTTTGACTGTAGTGGCAAATTAGCGACACTAGTAGATCTCATATTGACAGTGAAACGTCGGTATGTGATACGGCTTAATTATCTTCTAACCCTACAGGAACCTATTTTATCGGTTGCCAAAATATTTTCTTCTCTTATCATTGGAAGGCTGTTGAAATTTGTCTCTGGTGCGTGGACTCAGGCTGTTCCAAACATATGACTGGGAATCAAAGTCTTCTCAAAAACTTTGTATGGCGTTTCATGGGAACTGTTCGATTTGGAAATGATCATGTTGCAGCAATTCTAGGCTATGGTGATCTTCATTGGGGAAATATAATCATCACCAGAGTCTCTTTTGTTGATGGCTTGGGACATAATTTGTTCTCGGTTGGGCAATTTTGTGACTCGGACTTGGAGGTTGCTTTCAGAAGTCATACATGTTTTGTAAGAGATCTTGAAGGAATTGATTTGTTGAAAGGAAATCGTACCACCAACCTTTACACCATTGATCTTTTTCAAATGTCTGTTGCATCTCCAATTTGTCTCATGGACCGGGCCACATCAACAAAATCATGGTTATGGCATCAACGGTTATCTCATCTCAATTTCGATGTCATCACTCAACTTGCAAAAGATGATCTCGTTACCGGTCTTCCAAAGTTCAAATACACTAAAGACCATCTTTGTCCATCATGTGAGCAAGGTAAAAGCAAGAAGAAGCCTCACAAACCCAAACCTATGCCAAATTCGACGAATAGGTTGCATCTCCTTCATATGGATTTGTGTGGCTCAATGAGAATCAAAAGTATTAATGGTAAGCGGTATGTCCTTGTGATTGTGGATGATTATTCTCGTTACACATGGGTTCATTTTCTAGCTTCGAAAGATGAAGCCCCGGATGTAATCATCAATTTCTTGAAGAAAACATCAGTGCTACTTCAAGCCCCTGTTATCATTGTAAGAACGGATAACGGTACAGAATTCACCATTCAAAAACTGAAAGCTTATTTTGACGAAGTTGGGATTTCTCATCAAACTTCGACTGTAAGAACTCCAGAGCAGAATGGAGTTGTGGAACGGAGGAATCGTACGTTAGTTGAAGCTGCTCGGACGATTCTTCTCTCCTCCAGTGCACCGTTATTCCTTTGGGCTGATGCTATAGCAACTGCATGTTATACTCAAAACCGCTCCATTATTCACACCCGCTTCAACAAAACACCTTATGAGATCATTAATGGAAGAAAACCGGATATTTCATTTTTACATGTCTTTGGTGCTTTATGTTATCCGAAGAATGATCGTGAAGATATCGGTAAACTTGATCTTCAACTGCTTGTGCTTATAGGGTTTATAATCGAAGGACAAGAAAGGTAATGGAGACAATGAATGTTACCTTTGATGAACTCTCGGGTATGGCCTCTCAACATAGAAGTTCACACCCCGAGCTTCAAGGTCAGACTTCTGGACACGTAAGTTCAGGACTCGCGCTTCAATTTTTACCGTCAGCAATCTCATCGTTACAACCTTCGGAACGTGACTTGGAAGTATTATTTGGGCTAATTTATGATGAATATATGGAGGGTCCTTCGTCATTTGGTGTTCCTCAAAATGCCCCGGCTACACCTGCTGCGGTAGTTCCAGAACCACCTGCTGCATCTACACCAACGGCACCCGTTTTTGCACCATCTACGTCAACCTCAACCATATTGACTCCAAACATTTCAACCACGTCTCCGACTGCTGACGCAACTCAACAACATTCTCAGCAAATTCCTACTCACGTTCATCTTCAGAATGAAATTGTTGCTGAAAATGCAAACAATGCGATGCTTAACGAACATGAGTTTGTTAATCCATTTGCGGCTTCCACAAGTTCTACTCAGCCTTCAACATCATATGTGGATCCGTCGAGCTCGCATCAAGTTTCTCATACACTTCCACATGAACAAAAATGGACTAAGAATCATCCTTTGGTTCAAGTGATTGGTAATCTCTCAAGACCAGTCTCAACACGCAATCAACTGCGTACCGATGGTGATATGTGTATCTATGCACTATCAGTCAGCATAATGGAACCTGCTAGTGTGAAAGAAGCAATGACTGATGCATCATGGATTGAGTCTATGCAAGAAGAACTCAATCAGTTCATCCGGCTTGATGTATGGGAGTTAGTACCTCGATCGGACAATATCGATCCGCTTACTCTGAAATGGTTATTCAAAAACAAGATGGATGAGGAGCAAACGGCCATTCGGAACAAGACTCGGTTAGTTGTGAGAGGTTATAAACAACAAGAGGGAATTGATTTCGCTGAATCCTTCGCCCCGGTTGCTCGAATGGAAGCTATCAGGATTTTCTTGGCATACGCTGCACACACATCGTTCACTGTGTATCAAATGGACGTGAAGACAACTTTCTTGCATGGACCGTTAAAAGAAGATATGTATGTATGTCAACCTGAAGGTTTCATCAACACCGAACATCCAAGCCATGTCTACAAGTTGAAAAAGGCAATTTATGGTTTGAAACAAGCACCGAGGGCATGGTACGACGAACTAGCATCATTTCTTCTACAAAATCACTTCAGCAAAGGAACCATTGATCCAACCTTGTTTATCAAGCACTACGGCAACAACATATTGGTGGCTCAGGTCTATGTAGATGATATTATATTTGGTTCTACTAACCCAAAATATTCCATATTATTTGCAGACCTTATGAAAAGTCGATTTGAAATGTCTATGATGGGGGAAATGACGTTTTTTTCTTGGTCTCCAAGTTCACCAATCCCCCCGTGGCATTTTCATCTATCAGGCCAAATATGTGCTTGAAATTCTAACGAAATTTGGAATGGAATTGTGATCCTATTGGTACTCCAATGGACACTAAACACAAGCTTGATTTGGATAAGAAAGGGACATTTGTAGATGCTACAAAATACCAAAGTATGATCGGGTCCCTTATGTACTTAAACTCAAGTAGACCGGACATTGTGCATGCTACTTGTTTATGTGCTCGGTATCAGGCTAAACCAACCGAGAAGCACCTTAAGGAGGTTAAAAGGATCTTTCGTTATCTCCGGGGAACCATTCACATGGGCCTCTGGTATACGAAGGATTCTGGTTTTAATCTCATTGGTTTTTCAGATGCCGACCATGCAGGATTTCATGATTCATTCAAGAGCACTTCCGGTGGCGCACAATTCTTAGGTGAGAAGCTAGTGAGCTGGTCATCAAGAAAACAAGACTGTACGGCGTTGTCCACCGCGGAAGCAGAATATGTGTCTCTATCCGTGTGTAGTGCTCAAGTCCTTTGGATGAGAACACAACTCACGGATTATGGCTTTCACTTTAACAAAGTGCCTATTTATTGTGACTCACAATCAGCCATAGCCATATCCTGCAACCCGGTCCAACACTCAAAGACCAAGCACATTGCTGTCCGATTCCATTTCATAAAGGAGCATATGGAAAGAGGAACGATCGAACTGTTTTTTGTCAAGACGGACTACCAACTAGCCGACATCTTCACCAAAGCTCTTTCTCAAGACAGATTTCAATTCTTGGTTCGTCGACTTGGTATGCGTAGTTTCACTCCGGATGATCTTGAACGTCTTGCACATTAGCAGTAACCTTGTATATATCTATCAGAAAATCAAAATACAAAAAAAAACCTATAAAAACAAAATAAAAAATGAGAAAATCATTCAAAATACCAAAAATATTCTCCTTCGACATGTCTCTCAGCATCGATAATATGGACGTACTTAGAAATGTTGTTCAATAACGACACGGGTACGTACATAAAGTTCGAATGAGAGTTTAAATGTTTTCAAAACATGTCTTTTCTATTTTTCTTCTCATAATGGCTTATAGTCACATGTCAGACTATAACCCGGTCCCTAAATAAAGGAAAGTCTTTGACTTATCCTCAACAACGAGAAATTCATTTTTCTCGGTCATGAGCTTATATCAAAACATTCAAAGTTTTAAGCTCATGAACACAATTTTTCTCGGACTTTTGAGCACAATTTTTCAAAGTATGTCAAAACAATGTGCTCATATACTCCCCTATTTAAATAGAATCTCTTTTCGAGGGGGAGTATAATGATTTCATAAACATTTGTTCCAAACTTTCATGACACATTATTCTCTCCATGTTTCATCACTAGTTTCACAAAAATTTCAATTTCATGCAATTTTTGAGGGGGAGAATAGTGATTAAAATGTGTTATCTTGAATAAGATCTTTGATATAAGTGCTTTCTCTTCCTAATATGTGCAAAAACTTTTCCTTTTATGATGCACATATGTAGGGGGAGCGTTTTGGGTGATACAAAAAACCTTCAAGGTGTAAACTCTGATTTCATCAACACCTTGATTGCTTTTTCAACAGGTTTTTCTGGTTACGATATCTATACCCTTCAACACATTAATTCACGATGGTATTGGTGTCAAAAGGTGGTTAGGTATTCGTCCTATGATACAACCAGACCCGGAGGTATCTTCCCAGGGACAATCCATTAGAACTTAGAATTCCTTAGGAAAGATGGAGTAGTTGAGTGTACGGGAAAAATGCCGACTAATGACTTAAGCTAGCACTGGAACAATCACAACAAGGTGCTAGTTATGACGTCTTGGTAAGCAGTGAAGGGGTTGAAGAATGAAAAAGAAATGTAAGGATAAAGGGTGTAAAGAAATAAGCCCTCCATACAACTTAGGCAGAAACCGGGTCAATACATCTACTATCAGAATCATGTTGATGATTTCTGGTATTGAAGACAAAGCATCATGTACCCAGTGATGCAATGCACAACCCCTCCCAGCCTACTCAAGCTTCTCTTAAAAGAAGTTTGTCTTATTGTCACGGAGTTCAACTCATTTCTATCGACTTTCTCACTCCGAGATAGTAGATATTGAATAGGTGGCAGTCTGATCCAGCCTCCGATCACCAAATAAACGTGCACTTATAGAGTCTAGAGCCAACGAGATTCATCAAAAATCTCATTAGGACACTTATTCCTTATATCAATTGTTGTTCATCACTAGAACACATGAGATAATTTACAGAGTCCTACGCTCTATCCCTATGATATTGCCAGAACATTCAGAGTGATACTCATTAGTATTCACAGTGATGAATGGAAATCCTTCCAGTGTTAACATCAAACAGCACTGCTGTAGGTCATACGTAAGATTCACTTGAATTGAACATATGTTAACTGGAAAGCAACAGTGGTTTGATTCTTAATTGATTCAAACTCGTTCCAGGACTCGACGCAATATCTTTATGATCTTGCCAGAACATTCAGAGTAATACTTTTTCAGTATTTACAATGATGAATGGAAATCCTTCCAGTGTCATCATCAAACAGCACTGCGGTAGGTAACTTGTGCGATTCTATATGAATCAAACTCGTGTCAACTGGAAAGCAACGATGGTTTGATTCTTAATTGACTCAAACTTGTTCCAGGAAATTGATTTGACGACTTAATCAGCAGAATGGAACTGTATGATTCACTCCTTACTATGAATTATCTTTCAATAATTTCAAGTATTGAGAACGGATACCACAGCCGGAAACCCTGTCAAGGAAGTTCTTTGAACATACCTAATCACAGGTACAGTATTCTTACTGTATAACGGGAAACCGGAGGATTGCAAGTGGCATAACTTGATGAAGTCGTAATTCAAGACCACGTGCTCATATAAATGAAGAAAGCTCAAGAACATCTAAAGACAAAGACTTCCGCTACTCTGATGATCAAGGGAGATTGTTAACAAGCTTTCAAGTCAACTAAAAAACATGAGTATGTGGAGAAAGACACAAGAACAAAAGCTGGCAAAGTTACAAGATCAAGTCAAGGCAAAGATCAAAGATCCAAGATCACAAGTCATGAAAGGAACTATGAAGAAACTCTCAAGACATCGAGCTTCAAAGTGTGCAACAACAAAGAAGTGAAGTCTCATATTACATGACCACCCCTTAGGGGGAGATTTTTTGAAGTAATTGAAGTGATGGTCATATAATATATCGTTGCGAAGCTCGTGAAAAATGTCATTTAATGATGTCGAGAGTTTTTAGTTATTATTGTTTGTGTAACAGGGTTTAGTCCCGAACACACAAATGAGGAAGGCCTCCTAAACATTTGTTACTTAGTATAAAAGGCTTCCTAATCCCCATTTGTGTGTGTGCTTTCCATTTGATTAGTTTTAGAGAGAGAAAGGTGTTTGTTTTTCTCTCACTAGGAAATCACCAACTTTGTATTTCTTTTCTTTTCTTCATCTTAATCTAATCCTTCTTTTTTAGTTTAATCATCATCATGTTATTTGTGTTTGAGTAGTCGTGTGATTAAGTCTTACACAAAAATACATAAACTCAATCACCTAATAAAAACAAGATTTTCGAAGACGAGTTTATTTCATTTCTCCCCCTTTGTCGAATCAAAAAGGTTGCAAAAGTCTTTGAAGAAGAAAAGAACCGGACTTTGCAAATGCTCCCCCTTGGTGCTTACTCCCCTTGCTTGGGGAACCAAGGAATCGATATATAGTGACAAGATACATAGAAGGGTTAGTAGAAGAGAAGAGATACCCAACAAGATATAGCAAAGGTCACAAAAAAAAGAGAAGAGACAAAGATCCAAGATAAGTCATGTTAAAAGGAAACATGATAAAAGATAAAAGGAAATAGATCATACAAAGATGTATGAGAAATAAAACAAGCCAAAATAAAAGCATAAATCTAATCCTAGTTAAACTAGAACTATTAGCCTCAAAATATTGAGTCAAACAAGAATGTTTGGTCATAGGTTTATATTGTAACATTTAGTAGAACGTTGTAATAGTTAGTTAAAATAGTCGTGACATTACGGGCTTGATGGCTAGCTTAAAAGGCCTTTTTTAAGGTACTAAGCATTTTATTCAAGCCCGACCCAATCAAACATATAGCCCATTATGCCACATGTAGGCTAGGATATAAATACCCTTTCCTAGCATGTTAGGAAGGGTGTTGGTTGTTCATTTTCTTAATATAACATTCCTAAAGTTTCACACACTTCTCTATCTTTTCTCTCTCTACTTTATCTCTCTAAAAATCATCTATCTTTTATCTACCTTTCTTTAATTCGTGTAAAATCATCACATAATCTATGGGAAAACAATTGGTATCAATCGCCATGGGGTAGATTTGTCATTGGTTGTTGTGTTTTCATTTGATTCGAATGATTTGATCCCTATTTCATCTCTCGAATTCAAGATTTTTGTTTTTTCCATGCTCTAAATCTTGATATACATCTCCTACATAGTTGTGGTACGGATTTGGTTGCTTTCGGTTGGTTAAAAGCACAGATTTCTTGTCAAAAATCTCACTTTTATACCAAAAGTTTCGAAACTGCACAAGTATTCCGATAGAATTCCATCGAAAAAGGATTTTATATTCCGATAGATATTCCGACAGAGTTCCATCGGAAAAGGGTTTCTTATTCTGACTGTTATTTCGACAGTGATTCCGACAACTCATATTCCGACAGTTATACATTCCGACAGCATTCCGATACTACATTCCGACAGCATTCCGATACTACATTCCAACAACATTCCGATACTACATTCTGACAGCATTCTGATACTACATTCCGACAGCATTCCGATGGACATTCCGATAGCACATTTCGATGGACATTCTGATGATATGTTTAGCTGAATTTTGTTCGAGTACTTATTAGACTTAGCCACTATCTAGACTAGTTTCAAAATATCGTTTACAAAAAAAAAAGGTTAAAATTTTCCCGTCAAGTAAATTCAAATTTTTTCCATACTAGTTTTAGGACATTTCTAGCTCGATTTCAAAATTTGGCGATTACGAAATTTTTAAAGGTTACCTCAGAATCAACCCATAAGGAATACTCTAGCGCCAAGCGTTAAGCACAATAATGTGATTAAACCAGGAATGTATAGAATGACCACTAAACCACACACAAAGTTAGTCAATCACTTTAGACTTCTAGAAACACTAATACTCGCGTGTCTTCTACTACGGGAGTAGTTTCCACTGGTAGTGTTAGTCGACCTCAGCTTAAGAGCACTCAAGTGAATGATAAGGTTTGGAAACACAAGAGTAAAGGGAAGATGAAGGAAGTAGAAGAGCACCCTAGGAATTTTCATGTTTCTAAGAATAAAACATCTGTAATCGCATGTAATGACGATTTGGATGATTCGATTGCTTTGAATGCTTTAAATGTGAAGTTTGTTTGTGTGAAATATGGAAAGGGTAGTGATATGTACACGGTAGAATTTTATAGGTACACAGAAATTTATGAGTAAAAGACCTTAATAACCTTCCCTACTTAATCGTTTAGTTACTAGAATTCCCAGGTAAAATGTCAAAGCTACAAAAAGAAACCGCTCTTGGGCAATCTTTACTAAATTAGTTTGTAAAGAATGAAATTAACCTTATAATTTCTTATTTCATCTCGTTTGGATCAAATTTTTACATACAGAAGATTAACAAATGCAAAATTGATTAATGAAATTTCAAGCTCATGTAAAGCTTCAAATTTAAACTACCCATTCAACCACTCAAACAATGTAACGCTCATTTGCTAGTGTCCAAAATAGTAGATTTTGGATCCTATTCTTTTCTGTTTGCTCGAAAGCTATAACAATGATTGCTTATTAATCTACGCTTTCCCTGCCCATACAAAATCAACATTCTCATTAGGCTTAAAAAGGTGAAAAAAAACTAGGACAAACAGAGTGAAAATTTGGCTAAAAACTAGAGCAAAGTGGAGTGTAAATTAACAAACCAATCAAAACCGTATATTGAGAAAAAAAAGAGATCATCATTTTTTTGGAATATTACCAAGACAGCACCACTAGGATTGAAAAACATTGCGGATTTGCTCCCAATGTGTTCAAGTAATTAACAAGTTTTTGTGGTTGAATGTATGAACACAATTAACTTTTTCTTGTAAAGTATGCGAATTATAAATGTT
The DNA here is from genome assembly GCA_025667525.1 of Glebionis coronaria. Lineage (NCBI taxonomy): Eukaryota > Viridiplantae > Streptophyta > Magnoliopsida > Asterales > Asteraceae > Glebionis > Glebionis coronaria. The sequence goes on from JANFOE010000213.1 coordinate 208,244, forward strand.
TAGAGGTGAATTTATGTGAGATAGAGTGGAGTCGTGGAGTTCAACCGTATAATATGGAAAAGATGAGCATGAATTAAGGAAAACAAAGAAGGGCACAAGTGTCTTTTCAAAACAAATATCTGTGTACTAATCAAAATCTTCCGTGTGCATATCAGTATCCATGTGGAAAATGTGCTAATGCTGATCATTCTATGTGTGCTATGAATAATGTGAAAGGCGTAGATACTAAAAATAAGAAGCAAGTTGTGATACCTATTAGTACTAGTCAACCCAAACGCAAAGTGAACCATTCTGGTGCTACCCCACTAAGAAAAGTATTGCATCAGACTCCACCACTAAGAACCCTAAAAGCAGAATTAGGGAATTATATGAGTCTGCTAGCAAGTCGTGGAATGGTGGTTTACAAATCAATGTCCTCCAGGATATAAATGGATGCCTAAAGTTAGGACAGAAAATGTGACAATGAGTGTTAGTATGCCTTTAAATGATGCTAAGGACACTAATGATTCTGAAATCATAACTAACATGGTATCCAATTTAGCAAATGCTCCACCGTGTTCTAATTCTTCCGCAGGTGATACAAATAATTCTCTTCATACTGGACTTCGGATGCACGAAGCACATGACGGGGAATCTCAAGCTTCTAATTAACTTCGGGGAGAAGTTCCTGGGTACGGTCTGATTCGGAAATGATCAATTTGCACTGATCCTTGGATATGGAGATTTGGTTCAAGGGAATATCATGATAAAAAGGGTATACTACGTCGAAGGGCTCAATCACAATCTTTTCTCGGTTGGTCAATTCTGTGACGCAGATTTGGAGGTTTCTTTCAGAAAGAAGACATGTTTTGTTCGTGATTATGATGGGAATGACTTACTTACCGGTTCACGGGGTACTGATCTCTACACTATTTCACTTCAAGACACAACTTCTACAACTCTAATTTGTTTAATGGCTAAAGCTTCAACGACTCAGGCATGGTTATGACATCAACGTCTATCTCATCTTAATTTTGATACCATTAACTTGCTTTCCAAGAAAGATATTGTGAGAGGCCTTCCAAGGTTGAAATTCATCAAGGATCATCTTTGTTCTTCTTGTGAGCTTTGTAAACTAAACGGAGTAGTTTCAAGACAAAGACTACACCAAGCTCTAAAGGACGGTTAGATCTTCTTCATATCGATTTGTGTGGACCCATGCGTGTTCAAAGCATCAATGGGAAGAAATACGTTATGGTAATTGTCGATGACTACTCAAGGTACACGTGGACTCACTTCTTGAGGTCCAAGGATGAAACACCTGAGGTTCTCATTAACTTCCTTAAGTTGATACAACGTGGTCTTCAAGCTCAAGTAAAACTGGTACGTATTGACAGAGGCACAAAATTCTTGAATTCAACTCTAAAGAATTATTTTGAAGCCGAAGGGATTGAACATGAAACATCTATTGCTCGAACACCCGAATAAAATGGTGTTGTTGAAAGACGAAACCGTACTTTAGTTGAGGCTGCTCGAACATTATTATCTGCTTCAAAACTACCATTATACTTTTGGGCCGAAGCCGTGTCAACTGCATGCTACGCACAAAACCGATCCTTAATTATCCCAAGACATGAAAAGACACCATATCACATAATTCATGATCGAAAACCTTCACTCAAACAACTTCATGTTTTTGGATGTACGTGTTACATTATTCGAGATGGTGAAAATCTGGACAAGATGAAAGAGAAAGGTGATGCATGCATTCTAGTGGGATGTGCAACTCAGTCTAAGGGATATAGAGTGTACAACAAGAGAACAAAATTAATAGTCGAGACTATTCATATCAGATTTGATGAATTACAAGAAATGGCACTTGAACAAAGTAGTTTAAGTCCCGATCCACAACGAAAAGAGACTTCCATGCACAACCGCACAGAACTCAGAACTCAAGACCACAACAATGAACAGTCAAGTTCAAAGCTGGTTCCTGAACATGTTCCAAGAGCAGATATGACAGTGGACACGACACTTGAAGAGTTGGAAATGTTATATGGATCAATGTTTGATGAATATTTCATGGGGGAGAAACATGTTGTATCAAAGTCTTCCGCTGTCACTCATGATAAGAATGATGATACTGATCATCGTCAACAAAAGGATACAACTTCATCTACTTCAACACGAGTTGCTGCAGATTTACCCCCTTAGAATATCACTTCAACAATCGATCCTACAACATCCACAACTACTGTCATTGCTCCAGAGAACACAAATCAAGCAGACACGGCACTATCTGACGATGACGATTTTTACAACCCATTCGGTACATCGGTACATGAAACTGGAGAGTCTTCTACTCGACATGTTGATCCGTCAAATATGCACACGTTCTACCAACGACATCCGTCAACACATCATAGGACTCGAGATCATTCTTTGGTTCGAGTAATTGGAAACCCTTTACAGCCCGTTCGTACAAGAAGACAGCTTGAAACCGATGGCGATGTTTGTATGTTCGCACTCGCCGTGAGTACAGCAGAACCGAAAAACATCAATGAAGCCATGGTTGATCATGCATGGATTGAATCCATGCAAGATGAAATTCTTCAATTTGAAAGACTTAAAGTCTGGGAACTTGTTGACAGACCATATGATGTAATTCCATTAAATCTTCGATGGGTCTGGAAAAACAAGATGGATGAAGAAAACACAATCATCAAGAACAAAGCTAGGCTAGTGGCTAAAGGGTATGGCCAGAAAGAGGGTATTGATTTTGAAGAATCATTTTCGACAGTAGATCGAATGGATGCGGTCATGATTTTCCTTGCTTATGTTGCACATAAGGGATTCATTGTCTATCACATGGACGTAAAGACAACATTTCTTAACGGTCCTTTGAAGGAAGATGTATATGTCACGCAACCGGAAGAATTCGTCAATACTCATTATCCTGACAAGGTGTATCGTCTCCACAAAGCACTTTAAGGACTTAAGCAAGCTCCAAGGGCGTGGTACGATGAGCTCTCGAAATTTCTGGTATTCAAAGGTTTCTCAAAAGGTTCCATCAATCTAACTCTGTTCACTTATAAATATGGGGATGACATTTTGCTTGTGCAAATTTATGTTGATGGCATTATTTTTGGGTCTACAAACCCAAAACTTTCAAAATGGTTTGAAAAAGTAATCTACAGCAAATTTGAAATGTCAATGATGGGCGAACTAAAATTCTTTCTAGGAATTCAAGTTCACCAATCCCCAAGTGGTATCTTTATCAACCAAGCTAAGTATTGTCAAGAGATAATCAAAAAGCATGGTATGACCTCATGTGACCCCGTTGGGACACCATTATCAACCACATCCCTAGATGCTGATTTGGAGGGAGATGCCATAGATCAAACGAAAAATCATTCCATGATCGGCCACCTCATGTACTTAATAGCAAGCCGACCAGATATATCACATGCAACATGTTATTGTGCACGATATCAAGCACGACCCACTGAAAAGCACCTCAAGGAGGTTAAACGGATCTTTCGGTACCCAAATAGTACCATTCATTTGGGACTCTGGTATCCGAGGGAAACCGGTTTCTTTCTAACGGCCTATTCATATTCTGATCATGCAGGGTGTCTTGATACACGTAAAAGTACTTCTGGTGGTGCATAATTTCTAGGTCAAGATAAGCTTGTGGGATGGTCTTCCAAGAAGCAGGATTGCACATCATTGTCATCAGCCGAAGCGGAGTATGTGTCTCTATCTGCGTGTTGTGTTCAAGTTCTTTGGATGAGAACACAACTCACGGATTATGGCTTCCACTTTGATAAAGTACCTATGTATTGTGACTCAAAGTCCAGCATAGCCATATCCTGCAATCCGGTACAATATTCTTGTACGAAGCACATTGATGTCAAATATCACTTCATTAAGGAACAAGTTGAAAGGGGTATTGTTGAACTGTAATTTGTTAGAACTGATTACCAATTAGCTGACTTGTTTACAAAAGCTCTTTTGAAAGAGAGGTTTGCGTATCTAGTTAGGCAAATTGGTATGAGATGTTTGACTCCAGCAGAACTGGAGATTCTGGCAAAGAAGCCTGCTTGATTCATCTATCAAACATCTACATGTAAATATTAATGAAAAAGCAAAATACAAAATTAAAAATCTTTCAAAATACCAAAAATATTCTTCTCGACATGTCTTTCAGTATCGATAATATGGGCGTGCCTACAAATCTCGCTCAATAACGACACGGGTGTGTACATAAAGCTCGAATGAAAGTTGTAAATATTTTTCAAAACATGTCATTTCTATTTTTAAAGAAAAATGTCTATTTTGTACAATTTTTCCAACAACGGGTAGAGTAATCTATCTTGGGTTGAGCATGTCACAAAACATTCAATGTTTTGAGCTCAACACAATTGCTTGTAATCACTTTCAGATTGCAACCCGGATCTATATTCACGGGGGAGTGTAGGCTTTAGTGCCCTTACCCTCAGCAAAAGAAGAGAAATCTTCTTACACTTGAGTGGATTCGTTAAGACATCAAAGTCTATGAACTCAATTTTATGCTTTAGAAAAACCTTTTCGCCAAAAAGAATTGATTTTTTCAAAAAGCGTTGAACACAATTTTTTCAAGAATTTCTCAATGATATTCAAAATCTTTCAAAAATTGTGTGTTCAACAACTCCTATCCTCAAAAGTTAAATGTGGATCATATCCTCGTAATGACAATTCCATTGGATCAATTTTTGAGGGGGAGCATTCCAATTTCATGCTAAGTTTGACACATCTTTCTCCCGAAAGTTTTCAAGACTATTTTTCACAATATATTTTAATCAAATTTGGTATCTCTAATATCAAACGATTTTATATATTAGAGATAGGGGAGAAAATGTGATTAAAATGTGATTAAAAGACTCAAGCACTCATGGTTACGATTAAATACCCACAACATCTTTAATTCATGACGTTATTGGTGTCAAAAGGGTGGTTAGGTTTAAGTCCTATGATCCAACCAGAACCGGAGGGATCTTCCCAGGGACAATCCAATAGATTATTAGAAGTCCTTAGGAAAAATGGAGGAGAATGTGAATGTAACTGAATGTAGACTAAGTACTAAAGCTAGCACTGGAACAATCACAACAAGGTGTTAGTAATGATGTCTTGGTAAGAATTGCAGGGGTTGAAGAATGAAAAAGAAATGTAAGGATAAAGGGTATAAAGAAATTAGCCCTCCACACAACTTAGGCATAAACCGGGTCAACACATCATGAAGACAACGCATCATGGACCCAGTGATGTAATGCACAACCTTTCCCCAGCTGACTCAGGCTTCTCTCAAAAGAAGTTTGTTTTATTGTCACGGAGATCAACATGACTTCTATTGACTTTCTCACTCCGAGTTAGTTGATATTGTATTGGAGGCATCTGCTCCAGCCCTCGACCACTAAAAGTGCACAAATCGAGTCTAGAGCCAAGAGATCAATCAAATCTCGTTAGGACACACGGAATGACGATGAAAAGAGTCCTACGCTATATCCTTGTGATATTGCTAGAACACTCAGAGTGATACTACTTAGTATTCACAATGATGAGTGGAAATCCTTCCAGTGTTAACATCAAACAGCACTGCGGTAGGTCATGTGTAAGATTCTTTTAGAAGTAAACATATGTAAACTAAAAAGCAACAGTGGTTTGATTCTGAATTGATTCAAACTCGTTTCAGGTTTCTACACAATATCTTTATGATCTTACGAGAACATTCAGAGTGATATTCATTAATATTCACAGTGACGAATGGAAATCCTTCTAGCGTCAACATCAAACAGCGCTACGGTGGGTAACTTGCGAGAGTCTGTATGAATCAAGCTTGTGTCAACTGGAAAGCAACAATGGTAAGATTCTTAATGAATCAAACCTTTTCTAGGAATTTGAATTGACGAATTTAATCAAGCGGATATCTATCCAATTGATTCACTCTTTATGTTCGCAGTCTTGCTTTGAGACGGTCGAGTAAAGAGAACGGCTAGTACAGCCGTGAAACCCTGTCAAGGAGGTTCTTAACTGAATCTACCTAATCACAGGTACGATATTTAATATCGTCTAACGGTCTTCACCGACCGTAGGTAAAACGCTACCGATTTAGGACGAATGTCAAAGCTATTCAGTCCGTGTTTATCTTTTGTCTCAAGAAGGTGGCGTTACAGTGTACTCAACAAAGTTAAAGATTCAAAACCACATACTCATGACCAAATACATTCAACAATCAAGAAAGCTAAAGACTTCCGCAAGTCTGATGATGGAAATCTTCCTTAACAATTAATGTAGAGGAATGACCTCTATTTAAAGGAGATTGTTAGCAAGCTTTCAAGATAGTACAATGTATGAGCATGTGGATGAAGACACAAGATCGCAAGATGGCAAAGACAAGTCAAGAATGATTTGAAGATCTCAAGATAAAAGACAAAGTCGAAATACAATGACAAAGGCTCAAAGATCACAACATGAAGAACAAGACTACTATTACACGTTCAAGACTCATTTATAACGAAATTCGTAATCTCCATTGATCTCCAAATATCAAAGAGGAATGACCTCACATTAGGGGAGATTGTTAGCCTCAAAATATTGAGTCAAACAAGAATGTTCGGTCATAGGTTTATATTGTAACATTTAGTAGAACGTTGTAATAGTTAGTTAAAATAGTCGTGACATTATAGGCTTGATGGCTAGCTTAAAAGACCTCTTTTAAGGTAATAAACATTTTATTCAAGCCCGACCCAATCAAACATATAGCCCATTATGCCACATGTAGGCTAGGATATAAATACCCTTCCTAGCATGTTAGGAAGGGTGTTGGTTGTTCATTTTCTTAATCTAACATTCCTAAAGTTTCACACACTTCTCTCTCTTTTCTCTCTCTAATTTCTCTCTCTAAAAATCATCTATCTTTTATCTACCTTTCTTCTTTAATTCGTGTAAAATCATCTATGGGACAACAAGAACTCTAAGATTTGCTTGAAAAGATGTCTCAAAGATAAGTAACCAATGCTTAGATAAAAGACAAGGTAGTGGCGGAAGGAGGTGGTGATGGCTTAGTAGAGATCTCATAGTCATAGTGAAGAGGAGGTTTGACTAAGAGACTCTTGATGTAATTCAAATTTTCATAGATATGAGCCATAGCAAGATGTTGATATTGACAACAATGACAATATGTTCCATGATGCATGACATTATCATGTGAAGGAGGAAGAACACTAAAGGCTAGTGGTGGAAGATAAGAAGTTCCACAATCAACATTCTTAGAAGAAGAAGAGATGTGATTTTGAGTGTTCTTGGGTGAATTTGGATTGAAAGCAATTGGAGAAAATGGAGGAGAATCAAGGCTTTCATTTGGAGAATAAGACATTTTGATTTGAGAAAGGATGTAAAATGCTTAAGGTTAAATAGAGAAAGCCCAAGATATTTTGGGGGTGGTCAAAGGGTTGAAACAAAGATTCCAAAAAATGTTGGAACAAATTTGGAGTTTCAGGAATGCCCGAAAAGGAAGGTACTATGTGCGGTTCCTTATCTCCATCGGCGGTTCCTTATCGATAAGGAGCCTCAGTCTCAATAGAGAATCGCCCACAATGGGTTGCATTTGGTGATGAGTGAGGATTTTCCAATTCAGCAAATCCTATTTTTCTAATCTTACTAATCATGGAGAAATGCTAAGAAGCAAAGATTGACAAAGAAAACACACAAGAACTCACCAAACAAGGTTTTGACCAAAATACATGGATTTTAAAGGAAATCGATGTAGGAGGTGTGTAGAACTAGACAAAAAGTCATGACATAATGATCATCCATAGTTCTCTTTTGTTCTTGCTATATTTGAGAGACACATACATATGAATTATGTAAGCTCATTATGAATAGCAAGAAGCTATGAAAAACGTTTTTAGATTAAATTAACAATGCAAAAACATTTCTCGACCATTTTCTAAAGAAATTTGAGAATTTTGAAAAAGACAAGAGAAGTTTTCCAAAAAGAGTTTTCGATACTCAAAAGCTCAAAGAAAGAAAAGACTCAAAAGAGAAAAAGACTCGATAAATTAAAATGCGCAATTAAGGAATATGTTCTATTAAACCTAGACCTAGACGCAAGTAATTAAAAGGTTCACCCATAAGTGGCTTAGAGAAGATGTCGGCTAAGTTTTCTACCGAGGGCACCTTCTCAATCGAAATGTTCCCCTTTTAAACATTATCCCTAAGGAAATGGTGGCAAATCTCTATGTGCTTAGTTCGTGAATGTTGCACGGGATTCTTGCTAAGGTCTATTGCACCCTTATTGTCGCACATGATGGGAACATCATCAAGAGAAATCCCGTAACCAACAAGCGCTTGCTTCATCCATAGAGCTTGTTGACAAGCTTTACCGGCACATACATACTCGGCTTCCGTGGTGGATATTGCAAGATCGGTTTGTTTCTTGGAGAACCAAGAAGTTAAACAACAACCCATGAAGGTAAAAACTCCACTAGTGCTTTTCCGGTCCATATATTGTCCCACATGATCCGAGTCCGCATAGACAATGGTTTCTACGCCGGTCCCTTTAGGATACCATAATCCTAAATGTATAGTGCCCTTAATGTATCGGAAGATATGCTTAACCGCTTCAAGGTGAGAGGTTTTGGGAGCCTCTTGGAAGCGAGCACAAAGGCAAACACTAAACATGATATCCGGTCGACTTGCCGTTAGGTACAACAAACTACCAATCATACCTCTATATTTGGTGTTGTCTACCGACTCACAATCATCATCTATGGTGAGTTTAGTATCCGAGGCCATAAGGGTCTTCATCGGTCGAGTCTTCTAATCCAAATTTCTTTAGCATATCTTTAACATACTTGGATTGATTAAAGAAAATACCATCGTTCATTTGTTTAATTTGGAGTCCTAAAAAGAAGTTAAGTTCTCGCATCATACTCATTTCAAACTTGTCATGCATGATTTTGGCAAAGTCATTACACAATGATTGACAAGTTGAACCAAATATAATGTCATCAACATATATTTGTACGATAATGAGGTGAGAACCTTTCTTCTTTGTAAAGAGCGTATTGTCTACCATCCCCATGGTATACTCATGTTTTACAAGAAACGCTTTAAGTCTATCATACCAAGTTTGGGTGCTTGTTTTAGACCATAAAGAGCTTTCTTAAGCTTGTAAACATGATCCGGTTTCTCAAAATCAATGAAGTCGGGAGGTTGAGCCACATATACCTTCTCATTGATCAAACCATTAAGAAATGCACTCTTTACATCCATTTGTTGAAGCTTAAAGTCTAAGGCACAAGCGTAGGCTAAAAGGATTCTACTGGATTCTAATCTTGCTACGGGTGCGTATGTCTCGTCATAATCAATAGCTTCTTGTTGATTATAGCCTTGAGCTACAAGTCTAGCCTTGTTACGAGACACAACACCATTCTCGTCTAACTTATTCCTAAATACCCATTTGGTTCCTATGATGGTCGAACTTCTAGGTGGAGGAACAAGTTCCCAAACGTCATTAGCAATGAATTGATTCAATTCTTCTTGCATAGAGATGACCCAACTCTCATCTATTAAAGCTTCTTTAACATTCTTTGGTTCAATCAAGGAGACGAAACAAAAGAAGTTACTTTGATTTTGGACTTAAGATCTTAAGGGTCCTTTAATTTAATTCGCCTATGATGTTATCGAGAGCATGATCCTTTGACTCCTTGATGTTTACTCACTTTTCAACACTAAGGTCTTCAACTCCTATGTTTATAACATCTTTGGCATTAACTATGTCTATTTCATCCAAGTCATCATCTACCAAAGGTGGTGTCTTAGATGAAGGAGGGGTTTCATCAAATGTCACGTTAAGTGATTCTTCAATTACACCCGAGGTTCTATTAAGGACTATGTGGGCTTTGAAAGTTTGAGAATAACCTAAAAAGATACCTTAGTAAGACTTTGGGTCGAACTTAGTAAGGTAATCTTTGGTGTTGAAAATGAAGCACTTGCTTCCAAACACCCTAAAGTATTCCAATGAGGGATTCTTACCTTTAAGAATCTCATAGGGGGTCATTCCTAGAAAAGGTAGAACAAGAATTCGGTTGAGAATATAGGTCGATGTGTCCACAACATTGCACCAAAATATTTGAGGCAAAGATTGCGCATTTAACATCGTCCTACTCATCTCTTGGGTGGTCCTATTCTTCCTTTCAACTATCCCATTTGATTGTGGAGTGCGAGGAGCCGAGAAGTTATGGGAAATACCATGAGCTTCACAAAAGGCACCGAATTGTAATGCATTATCAAATTCCCTACCATAATCCGTCCTAATAGAGACAATTGAACATCCTAGTTGATTTTGAATTCTTCGACTAAAGGTTTCGAAGTGATCGAAAGCTTCATTCTTAGACGCCAAAAATCTAGTCCAAGTGAATCTAGAATAGTCATAAACTATAACTAGGGTATAAAGGTTACCTCCATAACTCCGTATGGCGGAAGGTCTAATATTTCACTTTTCAAGATCGTAATTCCCAACTCACAATAAATTGATTGTCCAAGTGATTTCAAGTTATTAATTGTTTTTGGTTTTAGATTGTATAAAAGTATTGGTAATCTAAGTCTATTTCAACAAAGCACGTAAAAATGTAAAAATATTATAACTACGTAACCGTACTATTCTAAAACAGACTGCAATTACAACAATTAATGCACAAAATACCACTAAACAAATCAAGTAACAAACTCAACAAACTTTTTAACAAAAATAACAAAAATATAACTACTCAACAAAATTAACAAATTTTAACTAAGTATCCAACAAGAAACATGTAACTAATTTTTTAACAAAAATGCAACTAACTTTTTATCAAAATCTAACTAACTTTTTTATAAAATTATAACTAACTTTTAAAGAGTAAAATTACAAAATCTTTTTTTATAGAAGTAAAAATGTAATTTTTTATAAGATCTCAAATCAAAGTAAAAGAAAACTCAATTTGCATCAAAGTTACTGTTTTGCAATTCCACTGGTTCATTCATACGTGTAATTTGCTTGGCCCAATCAGATTTTAGCCCAAAATCATTTAACCATCCATTAGCCTAACTGACCAAATATAAAAAATAACTACTTGGACTAATCACGCAACCATTTAACAGATTTTAGTTATTTAGGGACTGCTACTGAAAGACTTCAATTCAAGATTAGGGACTAAACTAGTAATTATATCAATCTCACATAAATCCTAACAGTGATATTTAGACTAAGTAACATCAAGTAAGTTTGAAGAAACTTATATGATTCTTATAGTTTATAACATAAAAATATGTTTAATGTTTTATCGTTAACAAAACGTTAAAAATGATTAAAACATAAATAACGTTTTAGTGTGATATTTGCATTTACAATCTTCACACTATTGATGACTTGAATGTGACATATCTGTTTCCTCTTGTTAGAAGGAAGACATTTAATTGCATCATTCCCCTAACCGCAAAGGTGACAAACAACATGACCAAATCCTTCTCTTGAAAGTTGAGACTATCAAAACTGTTGGAAAAATATAATGGAAAATGTGTGTTTACTAACTTTGGACATAAATAATTATTGGTGAATATAATTATTAATTTAAGGTCAAGTCGAGCCATTATATGTTCAAAACGAAGTTAGTATGAATGAGATGTCGAGTCTCTACGGGTAATTGAAATGAAGGAAATTGGTTTTATCATCATTTGCAACTAGTAAAAAAATGACTAATACCAAATGGTGTTATCATTTGAAAATCAATGAGTCACTTGCCAGGGTATTGATTTTGTTGAATTTATGAGTGATTGTTATCACTTACAAATTATCTAGTCAATCAAACAAGATAGTAACCAAGATATGGAATGTCATGATTTGCATGATAAGTCATTGGTTCTAGTTGCCATAATTGTACATATTGATAAGACTCATATTGATGTGTAGATATATCACAGTAATGTGCTTGCTATCAATTTGATTACATTGATTGACAAATGATATAATTTGTCTTGACATGTAGTTCTTATCATTTCAAGATTCCCATGCACTCTATGCATATAAATAGTTGGTCCTTTTCACCATTTGAAAGACACTAACAAAAAAACACATAAAGTTTACTAGTTCCATTGATATATCTCTGGCGGTCTTTTCGATCAGAAGCACACTACTTTCCGTGATCTTTCAGGCAAGTATGTCAGGTCCGGCTGTACAACAGCTTTGAACGTTGTACCCTGGGAAACAGACGGCGAATCTGTTTTAAGGGAATCGTGTTAAACACGAGCCTCGTTCCACGACCGTTTACTGCTTTTACTTTCATTATTTAATTTATAGTCTTTTAACTTCTGTTATTAAATTCAGTTAATTCTTATATCATTGTAATTAGATTTTATTGATAAAAGTGTACACGTTTCCCTACAGTCTTAAAACATATTCGGTGTTACAGAATTAAAATTCTTTTATTAAATCGGATTAAATATATTTTAACATGTTTATTTAAACTATTTTCTGACGAAACCACAAGTGAGTTTCATTGGAAATCAGTATTGCTAACAGATTTTATTATTATTTAATGATTTTAAGCAGGTTCAAATCAGATATATTGAAACCAAGGTTGAGTTTCTTATATATTTATTTATTTGATTGTGAAATCTGATTCATTAAGACAAAGATAGAGTTTTGGTGAAATAGATTTTGTACACATATATAGAAATCACGATTGAATTTCTAATATATACATATCTATAATAGTTGACTTAACTGTTTATGTGTGATCTTTCAGGATAACTAACACTGAAACTCCTCCTGTGACTACTGTTGTGACAACCGGTGCGCCAGTTGCTTCCACCACAGTGGCTAATCATACTGAAAAACCAGAGAAATTCAATGGTAAGAATTTCAAGAGGTGGCAACAGAAGATGTTCTTCTATCTCACTTCCTTGAACCTTGCGCGGTTCTTGAAAGATATTGTACCTCATGTGGAACCTCCTAAGGAAGGTCAACCCTCTAATCAACAGGCTGTGCAAGCTGTTGAAGCATGGAAACATTCAGATTTCTTGTGTCACAACTACATTCTGAATGGTCTGGTGGACTCTTTGTATAACGTGTACTGCAAGACAACGACTGCCAAAGAATTATGGGAGTCGTTGGAACGCAAGTACAAGACTGAGGATGCTGGTACAAAGAAATTTGCGGTGGCTCGCTTTTTGGATTACAAGATGGTTGATTCAAAGAGTGTGATAACCCAGGTTCAAGATCTCCAGGTTTTGATCCACGAAATCCATGCTGAGGGAATGATCGTGAGTGAAACTTTTCAAGTTGCTGCTATTATTGAAAAGTTACCTCCAAGCTGGGTAGATTTTAAGAACTACTTGAAGCACAAGCGAAAGGAGATGAGTGTTGAAGACTTGGTTGTTCGTCTTCGTATTGAAGAGGACAACAAGCTGGCTCAGAAAACCACTTATACACCAGATTCTGCCAAGGCCAATATGGTTGAGCATGCTGGGTCATCTTCAAGTTCTAATCCCAAGGGAAAAGGTAAAGGCAAGTGGAAGAATGACAAGAAAAGCAAAGGGAAGTCTGAGTACCTTGCTCCTAAAGCTGGAATTGTGAAACCGAAGTTCCAGGGGACTTGCTTCAACTGTGACCAGCCTGGTCACCGCGCTGTTAATTGCAAAATGCCGAAGAGGGTGAATCCACGTCAGGCAAATATGGTGAATGATAATATGGACATGATTGCAATGGTGTCTGACGTGTGTGCTATGATTTCTGAGGTTAACCTGGTAGGTACTAATCATGGTGATTGGTGGATTAATACTAGGGCAACCCGTCATGTATGTGCTGACAAGAGTATGTTTCACTCTTTCAGAGTTGTTGACAATGGGCAGAAGCTGTATATGGGCAACTCTACAACCGCTGATATCAAGGGCGAAGGAGATGTTGTTCTGAAGATGACATCCGAGAAAGAGCTCAAGTTGACTAATGTCTTGTATGTTCTGGAGATTCGCAAGAATCTTTTGTCCGGTTGGCTGCTAAACAAGTTTGGTTTTAAACTAGTTTTTGAGTCTGATAAGTTTGTTTTGTCTAAGAATCAAATGTATGTTGGTAGGGGTTATGCCTTGAATGGCATGTTCAAACTTAATGTATTGGTTGTTAAGAATGAAATGAATAAGATGAACTCTTCTGCTTACATTTTTGAATCTTCTAATATGTGGCATGCTCGTCTTGGGCATGTAAATTTTAATTCGATGCGTCGTTTGATGAAATTTAAAAGCATACCAAACTGTCACATTGATTCAAAATATAAATGTGAAACTTGTGTGGAAGCCAAACTTACAAGAACATCCTTTAAATCGGTTAAGCGAACAACCGAACCTCTTGATATGATACACACGGACATATGTGATTTGAAATCACTACACACGAAGGGTGGCAATAAGTACTTTATCACGTTTATTGATGATTGTACAAAGTATTGCTATGTTTACTTGTTGAAAAGTAAAGATGAAGCTATAGACAAGTTTGTTCTATACAAAACCGAGGTTGAGAATCAACTTGGTAGGAAAATCAAGGTTGTACGAAGTGATAGAGGAGGTGAATACGTGGCTCCATTCGCTGATGTATGTGTGAAACATGGAATTAAACATGAGGTTACTGCCCCTTATTCACCTCAATCAAACGGTATTGCAGAAAGGAAGAACCGTACCTTGAAAGAAATGGTGACTGCCATGTTAATTAGCTCTGGTATGAAGCAGGACATGTGGGGGGAAGCTATTCTAACGGCCACTTATCTTTTAAATAAGATACCTTGTAAGGATAAAGAGGAAACTCCATATGAACTGTGGATGGGGAGAAAACCGTCATATCAGTACTTGCGAGTGTGGGGGTGTCTAGCCAAGGTTGTTGTACCGACACCAAAGACCCAAAAGATCGGACCTAAATCTGTGGATTGTATATTCATTAGATATGCTAAGAATAGCACTGCATATCGCTTCATTGTATATGAATCGAAAAATCCGGATATACAAAAGAACGCAGTGATGGAATCTAGAAATGCTTCCTTCTTTGAGAATATATTTCCTTGTTTATCTAAGGAAACTGGAAGTTCACCTAGATTATATGACAATGTTGTCCAAGACAAGAGACAACGAGATGATAATGATCTCCAAGATGAGAGACAAGATCAAACCGCGGAAGAAGAGGTTGAACCCAGAAGAAGCAAATGGGCAAGAAACGAGAAATCGCTTGGACACGATTTCATTTCTTTTATGGTAGAAAATGAACCTACTTCTTACTGGGAAGCGGTAAATTCCTCGGAAGGCCAACAATGGAGAGAAGCCATCAAAAGTGAAATAGAGTCTGTTTTACAAAACCATACGTGGGAGCTCGTGAATTTACCTCCGGGTTGTAAACCACTAGGTTATAAATGGATCTTCAAGAAGAAGATGAAAGCTGATGGCACCGTGGAAAAGTATAAAGCAAGATTGGTAATCAAAGGATTTAGACAACGTGAAGGTCTAGATTACTTTGATACCTATTCGCTCGTGACGCGAATAACCTCTATCAGAATGATACTTGCGATTGCCGCAGTGAGAAATTTGGAAGTTCACCAAATGGATGTCAAAACGGCCTTTCTAAACGGAGATTTAGAAGAAGAAATATATATGAACCAACCTGAGGGTTTCATAGCTCCTGGACAAGAGGGCAAGGTTTGTAGACTTGTTAAGTCATTATATGGATTAAAGCAAGCCCCCAAACAGTGGCATCAAAAGTTTGGTCACACCATGTCAGAGAGTGGGTTCATAATCAATGAATGCGACAAGTGTGTTTATGTGAAGGACACAAGTGCCGGATATGTGATTTTGTGTTTGTATGTCGATGATATGCTTATCGTTGGTAGTAACGACAAGGTGATCAGATCTACCAAAGACATGCTAAAATCAAAATTTGACATGAAGGATATGGGTTTAGCTGATGTGATCCTTGGAATAAAGATCATACGAACCCATAATGGACTTGTGTTGAGTCAAGCAAATTACGTGGACAAAATTCTCAATACTCATAATGCGGGGGATTTCGGCCTAGCTAGAACTTCAATTGACACCAGTTTGCATTTATCTAAAAATAGAGGCTTAGGTGTTGCCCAATTAGAGTATTCAAGGATTATTGGCATGTTAATGTACTTGATGACAGGTACCCGACCTGACTTAGCATACGCTGTTAGTAGGCTAAGCAGGTATACGAGTAATCCAAGTTATACACATTGGAAAGCTATAACGACGGTACTTCATTATTTGAGATACAGTCGCGACTATGGACTGCATTATGAAAGACATCCTGCTGTTATCGAAGGATACAGTGATGCAAATTGGATCTTCGACATAAAGGATTCGAGATCGACTAGTGGATATGCGTTTACACTAGGAGGGGCGGCTATATCATGGAAGTCTTGCAAGCAAACAGTTATAGCTAAGTCCACGATGGAATCTGAATTTATCGCGCTGGATAAATGCGGAGATGAGGCAGAATGGCTACGTTAATTCGTAGAGGACATACCAAGATGGACAAAACCATTAACGGCCATTAGTATACATTGTGATAGTTAATCGGCCATGGGAAGAGCCAATAGTACAATGTATAATGGGAAATCCAGACATATCCGTCGTTGACATAACTCGATACGACAACTACTCTCAAGTGGAGTTATCTCAATTGACTATGTGGCGTCAAAGGATAACATAGCGGATCCGTTTACAAAAGGCTTAAGCAGAGAGTTAGTTAGTAAGTCTTCGAAAGGAATGGGACTAAAGCCCTTAATGGAATGAGTTTCTATGAAGGAAAACCTAACCTAGTTGACTGGAGGTCCCAAGATCTAGGTTCAATAGGAAAACCTAATCATAGAAATGTGGGGGAATCATGTCAATGTGGGGGAGTTACTTAACATGTAACTTTCCTAGTCCATTCCTAGAACAATGTGACTTGTTGAGAGGTTAAACATATGGCTTAATGATTCAGGATGAAATCATAAAGCTAAATGATTCAAGATGAAATCATAAAACATATGCTTTTAATGATTCAGGATGAAATCACCTATTTGAGAGAGAAGTAGGGTCTCTTCGAAGGAAATTGTGGGGGCGCAATTTCTAAAAGCTCTTACAGAACCAGGCTAGTGCTCATGACCATAACGGGCACGACTATGAGGACTTGACAATGTCAGGGAGAGTCGTGTGTGAGTATGTATTGTCGTCTACGTAAACAGAGGCTAAGTTCAAGGACATCACGTCTACTTAGATCTAGGAGACTAAGTGCATCTCACAAGGGAAGGTTCAAAGGGTCACACCTACCTATCCTATGCAGGACTCAACTACAGAAATTTCGCCGAAAGTTTCATGTGATTTCGACCGATCTTCATTCATGTGGGGGATTGTTGGAAAAATATAATGGAAAATGTGTGTTTACTAACTTTGGACATAAATAATTATTGGTGAATATAATTATTAATTTAAGGCCAAGTCGAGTCATTATATGTTCAAAACGAAGTTAGTATGAATGAGATATCGAGTCTCTACGGATAATTGAAATGAAGGAAATTGGTTTTATCATCAATTGCAACTAGTAAAAAATGACTAATATCAAACGGTGTTATCATTTGAAAATCAATGAGTCACTTGCCAGGGTATTGATTTTGTTGAATTTATGAGTGATTGTTATCATTTACAAATTATCTAGTCAATCAAACAAGATAGTAACCAAGATATGGAATGTCATGATTTGCATGATAAGTCATTGGTTCTAGTTGCCATAATTGTACATATTGATAAGACTCATATTGATGTGTAGATATATCACAGTAATGTGCTTGCTATCAGTTTGATTACATTGATTGACAAATGATATAATTTGTCTTGACGTGTAGTTCTTATCATTTCAAGATTCTCATGCATTCTATGCATATAAATAGTTGGTCCTTTTTACCATTTGAAAGACACTAACAAAAAAACACATAAAGTTTACTAGTTCCATTGATATATCTCTGGCGGTCTTTTCGATCAGAAGCACACTACTTTCCGTGATCTTTCAGGCAAGTATGTCAGGTCCGGCTGTAACAGCTTTGAACGTTGTACCTTGGGAAACAGACGGCGAATCTGTTTTAAGGGAATCGTGTTAAACACGAGCCTCGTTCCACGACCGTTTACTGCTTTTACTTTCATTATTTAATTTATAGTCTTTTAATTTCTGTTATTAAATTCAGTTAATTCTTATATCATTGTAATTCGATTTTATTGATAAAGGTGTACACGTTTCCCTACAAAAACTACGTGACAGTAAGCCAATTTAACCGCTTATATTATGATGTTCAAAAAAAAAAAAAAAAAAAACTGCTTATACTCAAAAGAATATTTCTTCTAATGAACTTGAAATAAATGTAATCACATTAAAAAAACATATATAATATTACAAGTTAATAGTATTTTTTTATGTTACAGCAGTAGCGAAAAATAAGAGCATTCGAACCATTGTTCTTTCTTTAAATAGCATATAATATTAGTAGTATATAGTATTAATCCAATAGCTTCGTTAAACAGTATATAGTATTAATATTAGTAGTATTTACTGTAGCTTAAACAAGATCCAAAATACTAGCTACACGTCGTATGCCAAATTAGCTTTATATATCAAACACTAAACGCTTCAAAATGCTTTAAGACGTTGCGCACCATACATACAGTTAACTAAAAGAATGGTTTCTCGCCTATTTTAAGAAAGAAAAATTCACACAAACACTGTAATATTCTCACATGCATAATCACACAGTTTCGTTTATAGGTATTACGAGACTTGAACTTACAAGCTTAAGTTTGAAGACATAAACATCTCACAAATATCACTTGATCAAAAGCTTAATGGTAAAGCTTAGTCATATCTAAGTACATAGGGTTTAGTCATTCTCATACCTGGTTTTTTAGTTGTAGTTTTATACATACAATGTTTTTAGCTGTGTTTTAATTACACACCTTGTGTCATGATTAATAATTTACTACTTATCATATTTGTTCAATTCTTTTTCGTGCAAGTTAAAGATAACATTTTTATCTTAGGTGAAACCAACTACTTTGATATTACGAGAATTATTATTTGTAGTCCTGCTTCAAATTATGCAAACATCTTTGCGGATGGTATCTGCGGGTAATGAGTATGGGTACCTTAAACCTACCACTTATCCATCATCCACTAGTGGGTATAATTTTCTACCCATACTTATGCTCGTGGGTAAACTCATGGATTAATGCAATCTAACATAATCATAAAACTTTATACGAAAAGTAACCATAAAAGTGCCTTTAAGAAACCTATTTAAACATAGTATTTATAAACTATAAAATTAAAATAAATGAATAACTATCTAGATGTGTTGGAAGACTAGATGTGTATCGTGTACTTGATAGGGTGAGTAAGATGTGTTAGAAGTGTATTAATATGAATATACTTATATTTTTATATAACAAGAAGAGACAAACTAGATTATTCATGTATATATATATTTGAGGATTTGATAATTCTTCTTCATTTTTTAGTCTAAAAATGTAAACAGTATTTTTTAGTTCAATGTATTTTTTTATAATAGTAACTATTAAAATTTAGGGTTAATTTCATATATACCCAATTTAAACTTTTAAATAACATATTTACCCAACAAAGTATACTAATACCCTATATACCCAATATAAACCAAATATTTGTCATATTTAGCCATTTCATTAGTTTTATTATAAAAAAATAAATATATAACTTCTAATAATTATCAATTGCAAACCTAATGACTATTATACCCTATGATTATCAAGTAAAAACTTCGACTCGTTTTGCCTGGTATAGATTCACACAGTATGTGCACAATGACGTTCACGTAGGCTTAAAGATGAATTCTTTTAATGTTTAATTGATATTCAATACATGTAGGTACAAGATGTGATTATGCAGATTCAACATATCCTTTTGTGACTTTTTTTATGTTGCTAAAAACCAATTAACTTTGTATCCTTCGTAACGTGAATTTTGATCCAATGCACGCTTTGTTTAGGATTAGAGATTTGGAGGCTATGGTTGGTTTCTTGCTGTTATGGTTTTAAAATTTTGTTTCAAAATCGTTGCTAAAGTTTTGTTTGATTTGGGTTAGATGGTGTATTTTTTTTTTATCTGAAAAACATAATTTGGATGATATGATCAAGGATATGATAGGAATTTAATGGTGTAAATTTATTTTTAATAAGTTAATTAATGAAATGGGTAAATATGTCAAATATGTTATTTATATTGGGTATATATGATATTATCATTTTTAGTTGGGTAAATATGTCATTTAGAGGTTTAAATTGGGTATATATGGAATTACTCCTAAAATTTACAACAACCTTAAAAATCACAACTATCTAAATACAAATAATTAAAAGATATAATTAATTTTATTTTATTTTAAATGAGAATATGGGTACACCTATTAGTATAATGATGGTACACATATGGATAAATCAAATGGGTGTCATAGGTTTACCGTGACAGGTATCATGAGTTAACCCGTGACAAGTATAATGGTTACCCGTGACGAATATACTATATCTATCATCCACCCGTCATCTATTAGTGGGTGTAAATTTTACCCACAACTCACCCATGAATAAAAAGTTACAAATTTACTCACTATTCACGTATAAATACCCGTAAATTATGAGTTTTTTTCACCAATTTCCATACCTAAACATCTTATGGTGCATATTATTTCTGTCCATCAATTAATGATTTTGTTTTTATTATTATACCTGTCACGCCAGGAATAAGTACAATTTTAACTTATATAAATTTGTGAGATAATTTGTTAGGGTTTATGGGTTTGAACCCATTCCATTCAGGATACAAACATCTCATTCTTTCTTTTATGTCATTTTCTTGGTGTTAACTTCAGTTCATTTCTTCTCTTTCTTTCAGATGCAATTTACAATTTAATATTGTTTTTATTTTAAATAAAACATCTTCTTCTCACTCATCAGCCATCCTAAAATATAAAAAAGGTTATAGATTCAAAAATAATCATCAATTACAAATTCGTAAATATCATATCTTAAAAAATAAATCTTACAGTAAATCATATCCTTAAATGAAATCTTAAAAATTAAATCTTAGATCTAATTTTTTTTTTTAAAATCCCAGATCTGATTATTTGGATTTAGTTTGTATTTGGATCTAGATTGATTTTGGGTTTGATAAATGGTGGTGAATGTGTCAGACGATGGTGGCAGTGGTTGTTCGGAGTTAGTGGTCGGCGAGGGTGGTGGTTTGGTTGTAGGCCGCAGTGGTGGGTAGATGGTTGTAAATTTGTAATGGCAGCGGTGGTATGGCAATGGGTCGTATAGTGATGGTGGTGTCAGTACAGCAGTGGTTGCGGCTGAGAAGACACAACAACAGAGATGGCGGCTGAGTTGACCCGGTGGCAACAACAGTGGTTTCCGACAACGGATCTATCTTTAATCTTTGGATCTGGTCATTTGTGATGTTTAGAAGAAAATAATGAAAAAAATGTGAAAGAGAGAAGTGTGTGTAAATGTGTGTGAAAGAGATGTTACTGTGGTAGTGTTTTGGTAAGTACAAAATGATATAAAATTGTGGTAGTGTATTGTGATTCGTGTCAGTGATGTGTGTGGTCCAGGGGGTTTAAACCCTATAACTCTTTTTCTCAAGACAGGGACGGCTCGTACGAAACCCAGCAAATTATTTTAGTTCTTTCTCTCACTACATTTCCACAAAATCTGACATCCAACGTCATTATTAATTCACATTTTAAACAAACCAATTAAAGTGGTGGTTTCCGACGGTGTTTTCCGTCGATATTACAGCGTAGTGATTGTGAACATCTATAACTAAAACCAGCCACCCACCACTTTGCAACCATGGTCTTAGTCATCGCCATTTGAACACGCCACCTCCCGTATCCACAAACACCGTCGGACTATATCATCGTCGCTGACCCATCATCCGGATATCTACCACCGACCAACCGCCATTCTTCCATCACATATATACGGATTCGTGGAGTAATTTTTAATTGGATGGGTTTGTTTGTAGTTTAAAAATAAGGTTTGTATTAGTGTGCTTCTATTTGGTGTATGTATCCGGTGATCATATACGGATATGTGGAATGACATTTGTTGAATTGATTACATACTTCAGATTTGTACTATTTTGTGGCATGTGTTGGTATCACTTTTTGTTTCATAAATATTGTAAAACTATTGAGTGTGAGATGGTGGTGATGGGTTATGAGATGGTGTTGACCGTTGAGAGAGAAGATGATTGTCAACCCGTTTTTTAATTTTTTCAATTTAAAATATTTTTTACCCATCGAAATAACCAAACGTAATAAGTTAAAACTTACTGTATTACTTTTTCTCTGTGCACTGAGGTAGTGTTTTATATTGAAAATGACAACTACAAATTAAATGGTCCACAATGGGTATGCATTCAAATTCATGAAGAGTTATAGGGTTTAAACCCCTTGGACCACACACATCATTGACACGAATCACAATACACTACCACAATTTTATAACATTTTGTACTTACCAAAACACTACCACAGTAACATATCTTTCACACAAATTTACACACACTTCTCTCTTTCACATTTTTTTCATTATTTTCTTCTAAACATCACAAATGACCAGATCCAAAGATTAAAGATAGATCCGTTGCCGGAAACCACTATTGTTGCCACCGGGTCAATCAACCGCCATCTCTGTTGTTGTGCCTTCTCAGCCGCAACCACTGTTGTACCGACACCACCATCACTATACGACCCATTGCCATACCAGCACTGCCATTACAAATTTACAACCATCTACCCACCACTGCGGCCTACAACCAAACCACCACCCTCGCTGACAACTAACTCCGAACAACCACTGCCACCATCGTCTAACACATTCACCACCATTTCTCAAACCCAAAATCAATCTAGATCCAAATACAAACTAAACCCAAACAATCAGATCTGGGATTTAAAAAAATTAGATCGAAACATGGCTGATTGACAACAACAGAGTCAAAAGTTGGCTCATTGACTCGATGAATCCAACCCTAATCCGCTGTTTTATTCGCCTACAAACGGCCACAGAGATCTGGGAAGCTGTTCGGAAGACGTTCTACGACGGATCTGATGAAACCCAATTGTTTGAACTAAACAGAAGATCCTTCACTACTCGCCAGAATGGACGATCCTTACCAACTTACTACAACGAGTTGGTAAGAATTTTCCAGGAGATTGATACCCGTTTACAAGCGAAGAAGACACAGTCGAACAAACGATACTTCTAAACAAAACCCTCTCACGTTTCCGTGTTCACATCTTCTTAGCAGGTCTAGATCCAGACTTCAATCAGGCTAGGAGTGAAATCTTGAGAAAGGATCCGCCCGTAGACTTAGAATCATGTTATGCATATATCCGTAAAGCCAAAACCAAAGGCAAACCATGAAGAAACCCAAACTTGAACCTGACAGCATGGTCCACATGGCCGCTCGAAATCGACCTTATAAAACCAAGGGTCCAAACGAAAAAGGCAATACATTCACATGCACACGTTGTGGAGAAGAGGGCCATTCAAAGCTTAAGTGCTATGAAATTATTGGGTATCCAGACTGGTGGGATTTTACAAAAAAAAAAACCCAGGAAGAAGATTGGGCAAGTAGTTGTAGCCACATCATCAGAAGTAGCGAATACTACAATGGCGGCCCACACTTCTGTTAATTCTGGTACGTTAAACCCTAATAATGATTGGTTAATTGATACAGGTGCTACCGACCACATGACCAATGACCCAACGAAATTAACTACATCTCGTACCCCGAAACAAATAAGTATCCAAACAGCCAATTGAGAGGTAGCACCCGCAACGAGTGAAGGGTCTGTGAAAGTAACGAACTCAATGGATCTGGACCGTGTACTTGTAGTTCCATCCTTATCAGAAAATTTATTATCCGTTAGTCAAATTACAGAAACTCAAAAGTGTTATGTGATTTTTTGTCCCAATGTGTGTGTGTTTCAGGATATGGTAACTCATCAGATTCTTGGCTATGGTACTAGGAGGGGGCGGTTGTCCTATCTTGAAGAACACCATCGAAGTCAAGCGTGTCACAAAAGAGTAGTTCAAGCAAATAAGTCCATGGCAATGTTATGGCATCGTCAACTAGGACACTTGTCGTTTGATTATCATAGTGTTGGGCCAATGAAAGTTTTAACTATGGCCCAGTCTAGATTTGTTTAAATTAGACTAAGTGTTACTGGTCGCGGAGAGGACTAGCGACAGAGACCAGACCAGTGGAAGGCAAATCCTCAGTTGGCACACCAGGAACATTCAAGTCAAAGACAACGTTAGAGAAGTTGAAGACAATCTGAAGTCATACTTACCAGCGATTATGAATAGTTGGGATGTAGAAGGAATGTGCTGGTGTTCAAGGATCTCTGAGTTGACAATATTCAGAGATCACTTAAGAACCCTAGAAGTCTTATACAAGCAAAGCTTGTATGATCCTTTTATAGTTTAGGCCGGAGAATCTACAAAGTGTTTTGAGCGGGACAAAACAAGAGATTCAAGTTAAAGCCTAGTACGACCTAGTTGGACAAAAGGTGAACAATTGACAGAACTTTTCACCTAAAGTAGTTTATAGGTATGTCTCGATTTGGACATTCATTTAATACGTTGTACTCTTCCACTCAAAAGATGACACGTATCAACTACTCTCACTAAGGAAGCAACCTCGTACCACTATAAATAGGAGTGAGAAAGAAGAGTTATTCAGCCCTTGTGCTTGGATAAATTATCTAAGTTCTTTCTCCCATTGGAACCTCTGAGCCCTCAGTTGTCTACCAGCAACTCATACGTTCTCTTGTAAACTTGAGACTCGAATCAAGTTTACTCGTTCTAGGGTTCATTTCTTATTGTTATTCAACGGGTGTATTCATATCACTTTGTAATACTTTGTTTATAATAGTTAATAAAGCATTACGCGTTTGAAAAGTATTTCGTTGTGTATTTGTGTTTATACAAGTTATATTTTCGACAATTGTTATATTTTGGGACCTTCAATTGGTATCAGAGCGGCTTGATTTATATAACTTTTTATAAACCATTCTTGTTTTTAAAATCAAGATCCAAATATGACTGAAACTATGCCTCTTATACCACCACCCCTTGGTCAAACTAGTCAAGGTAACAATTCGACCAACACACCGGCCACCACATCTACTACCATGCCTACACCGGTTGTAAGCACTGGTAATAATGATGATAACCTTCCCCAACTTCTTGAGGTTCGTGGGGGGTCACATGTGTCCAATGTTCCAGCGTTTGATGAAGAAGATTTCTTAAGTTGGAAAAGTGAATTTCTTATATATTTAGATGGCTTAGAACCCTTCTTGATAGAAATCTTAGAAAATGGTCCCTATGTACCGCTGGCCGTTTCCTCTACCCCTAAGAGACCCATTAAGAAGCCTGTTAAGCAATGGTCTCCAGCGGATAGACGTTTGGCTAACCAAGACAAGAGACTCAAAAGTATCATAGTCTCTTGCCTACCCAAGAACATTATGAAGGGGTCCATAATCAAATGCAACTCTGCTAAAGAGATGTGGACTGAATTAGTTCTAGGGTATGAAGGTCCAGAGGAAACAAAAGAAACCAAAATCCAAGCCCTTAGACTCAAGTTTAATGCTTTTAAAGCTTTGGAAATAGAAATTGTTGCTCAAACTTATACTAGGCTTAATATTTTGTTGAATGATTTGGGAAACAATAGAGTTGTTCTACCTAAGGCTGAGGTTAATGATACTTTTGTCAATAGTTTACCTAGAAAATGGCTTAGCCTAAACCAGACCTTAAGAGCAAATAATGTTATCAAGAATGATACTCTGGCCCAACTGTTTGGTAGATATAACTATGAAGAAGGGCTAATTGACTCCATTTACAAATCAAAGACTGATAGGTTTACCACCAATATCACTGGTTCAAAAGCTCTTGTTGCTAACCATTCTTTTTAGGACAGTGACTCTGGCATAGAAGAGGACACTAGAAGCAATCAAGAATTTCTTGATGAATTGCATGTTGAGTTCCATGACAGAGCTCTTCTAGCTGACCAAAAGAGATTCTACAAGAGATCTAGTAGAGTTGGAGATGCCAAAGTCGACAAATCCAAGGTGTCATGCTACACTTGTGGAAAAACTGGTCACTTTCAGAAAGATTGTTGGTCAAACAAAACCTCCTCTCCGAGCTTTCCATCATCCAGCAGCAACCACAGCAGCAAAAAGAAGTTCTCTCCATCACCTTTCAAGCAAACTTCCCACTCTGACTCAGAGGGAAAGAAGGACTACAAGGTCAAGTACAAAGCATTGAAAGCTGAGCTGATGAAACTCAACCAAAAGTCTGAAGACGCAACAAAGAAAAAGGACAACAAAAAGACTGAAAAAGGTCTGATTGCTGCTTCATTTGATTGGGATGATGAACCTCTTACATCAGAGGATGAAGGAACCACTACTGTCAGAGCTTTTATGGTTGTGGATGATGAAGAACCTGCTGTTGGAAAGAGTGAAGCTAGATTAGGTCAATGGGTGGAAATCACCATGAAAAAGGTACAAAGATTGCTTTCGATGCCTGAAGGTACTGATAGAGACCATGTTAGTGACTACACCTTAGTTGACCTCCACTTTGTAGAAGAGCAAAGAAAAAACCTGTTAAACAAGTTCCATAGTCTTAAAACTGAGTTAAATCTTTGTCAATCTGATTTAACAAATCTCAAACCTTTTGTGAATCTTGCCAATCAACTTCAAAATGAGGTAAGGAAACTTTCCATTGAAAATGAGTCTTTAACTGATGAAAACGCTGAACTCAGAAGAACCATAGAAAAATGGAACCTGGCTCAATCCACTGTGGATGAAATATTTGCTGAAGCCATTCTAGGTAATGTGGTTCAGGCTATAGGAGGGAAGGGTAGGTTCAAAAATCACATACTTGTGCCCAAAGTTAAATTTGTCCCTTCAGATGTCTCTTCTCAGTCTTCCACCTCTGTGGATGAGAAAAACTCTGACAAGGAATCTGATGTACCAGCATTACCCAAACTCGATGGTGCCAACCCATCTGATTCCTTTCTTGGCCCAAAACCTCCCACCAAAACCTATGGGACTTCAAATCTCAAAGTCGCTGATAAAGCGCACAAAAAGGTTTTTTGGCCAAAGACTCTGCCAAACCCACTCCTCCCCCTGAAGAGCTTTCACCCACCAAGAAACTTCTCCTCACCCTAATGGAAGAAGTAAAGGGTTTAAAAGAACAGATCAACCCTAGAGTTAATAGTCCACCTGTCAACTCTCTTAGTGAAGGATCAAGCAGCTCAAAGGGGAGAGCTTTATTCAGACCTTCCAAACATTGTGGTTTTAAAAATCATTCCTCTGAGGATTGCACTAAGCAACCTAAATGAATCATATGTGATTCCACTGAACACACCTCAAGAGAGAACGAGGAGACCATTGTTGTTCAAAGAACCATAACCCAATTAAGGTCAAAAACTCCTCACATGCCCTCTAGGATACCTGAACCCAAACCCAGAGATAACTCTCAGGGTTATAGACCAAATCCTCCCTGCAAGTACTGTGGTATCTATGACCATCACTCTATTGAGTGTGAACATTATCCCGGATGTGACATTTGTGGAAACATGCGTCATGAAACCAGAGACTGCAACCAAAGAGGGAGAGACAGGAACCAGAGAAGACCTAATGTCGCTGGTCAACGATAGCATGGACCCACTAGAAAGTGGGTTCATCATCGAAACTAATCTGGATCTGTTATATCTATGCAGGAATACTTGAAGAAATCTGTTTGGTATCTGGATAGTGGGTGCTCCAGACACATGGCAGGGGTTAAACAATATATGGATAGATATAAGAAGGAGTCTGGTCCAAATGTAGTCTTTGGAGATGACTCTTCAGGGGCTACTAAGGGTTATGGCTCAGTAGATTGCAATGGTATCACCTTCACAAGGGTCGCTTATGTCAATGGACTGAAGCAGAACTTAATCAGCATCCGTCAACTTTGCGATAATGGATTCAAAGTTCTGTTCACCAAGACCCAAGGAACAATCTTCAATCAAAATGATGACCTTGTTCTAATTTCACCTATAAGAAGAGATGTGTATGTTATTGACATGACATCATGTCCAGAAGGAAAGAACACCTGTCTCTTTGCCAAAGCATCTTATAGTGAAAATTGGCTCTGGCATAAGAGACTTTACCACATTAACTTCAAGAACATCAACAAACTGGCCAAGAATGATTTAGTTGTTGGGATCCCCTCTCTGACCTCCAGCAAAGACAGACCCTGCTCAGCCTACGAAAAAGGGAAGCACCACAAAGCCTCATTTAAAACAAAACAATCATTCTCCATAATAAGTGCCCCCATCTTCTTCACATGGACTTATTTGGGCCAGTAAAACCACAATCCCTCTATCACAACAAGTACACGCTAGTAATTGTGGATGAATTCTCTAGATTCACATGGGTATTCTTTCTCAAAAGAAAGAGTGATGCAGCTGAAAGAATAATGTCTTTCATCAGACAAATAGAGAACTTCAATGACTGCAGAGTTAAGGCTACCAGAAGTGATAACGGCACTAAATTCAGGAACCATGGCATGAAAGCCTTTCGTGATGAAAATGGAATCTCACAAAACTATTCAAACCCAGGCACCCCTGAACAAAATGGTGTCATTGAAAGAAGAAACAAAACTCTCATAGAGGCAGCCAGAACAATGCTCAGCTAATCAAGACTTCCAAAACAATTTTGGGGTGAAGCTGTGTACACATCATGTTACAAACAGAATAGATCCATTATTGTGAAAAGACACGGCAAGACCGCTTATGAAGTGTATAGGAAGAGAGCCCCTGATGTAAGCTACTTCCATGTCTTTGGTTGCCCTGTTTTCATTCACAACTAAAGAGATCATCTGGGAAAATTTGATGAAAAGTCAGATGATGGATTCTTTCTTGGATACTCTCCTACCTCCAGAGCTTTTAGAGTATTCAATATTCACAGGCAAGAAATTGAAGAATCCATTCATGTTACCTTTGATGAAGCAGATGCAGTCATTACTCACACCAACTCAAAAGAATGTGACATGGATTTCAATGAAGTCAAATCATATCCAAAGGATAATTTCTCAAATACCAAGGAATCACCTCAAGTATGTCATAAGGACTTCCCATATGTTCATGCTTTTGATCCTCACTCAATCTCTGACATCACTCCAGAGGTTGCAATTGCTGAATCTGTCACTCCACCACCCATAGAAGAGAATGTTGATCTTATCTCACCAATCTCTCACTCAGATGAAGAGA
This sequence comes from Glebionis coronaria, assembly GCA_025667525.1. NCBI lineage: Eukaryota > Viridiplantae > Streptophyta > Magnoliopsida > Asterales > Asteraceae > Glebionis > Glebionis coronaria. Next base: position 237,690 of record JANFOE010000213.1, read on the forward strand.
TTATAGATGAAGAAATTATATGTGATGAACCTCCAGCATTCATTGAACCTGATGTGACTCCTAAACCCACAGAGACTCTTGCTCCTAAATCCAAATGGAGTAGGAACCAAGATATTCTTCTGGTGAATATTCTTGGTGAACCCTCTAAGGGAGTCACCACCAGAGGAAAGTTGAGATCTCTAGAAACAGCCTCAGCGAATGAATGCGTTTTTGCTGATTTTCTCTTTGAAGATGAACCAAAGAACGTGGTTGATGCTCTACTGGATGAAGGTTGGGTTGTAGCCATGCAAGAAGAATTGAATCAGATCAAGAGAAACAAGGTGTGGAATCTGGTAAAAGCTCCAGCAGGAAAACAAGTAGTTGGAACTAAATGGGTCTATAGAAACAAAAGGGCTGAAGCTTGTATGATAGTTAAAAACAAGGCTAGGCTTGTGGTGCTAGGGTATAATCAATCTGAGGGTATTGATTATGATGAAACTTTTGCACCAGTGGCCAGATTGGAAGCTATCAAAATCTTTCTAGCCTTTGCAGCTTATATTGGGTTCACGGTATACCAGATGGATGTAAAGAGTGCTTTTCTTAATGGTAAGCTTGCAGAATTATATGTCTATCAACCCCTAGGGTTCGAAAGCAGTGACTATCCTGACCACGTCTACAGACTTCACAAATCACTCTATGGGCTGAAACAAGCGCCTAGAGCCTGGTATGAAACTCTATCAAAATTCCTACTTGGAAATAAATTTGTCAGAGCCACTGACCAAACCTTGTTCACCTATAGGTCCAAGGGGGATGTCATTTTAGTACAGATTTATGTGGATGACATAATTTTTGGTTCAACCAACATTACCTTGAGCAAACACTTTGCCAAACTTATGAACAAAAAGTATGAAATGAGCATGATGGGGGAACTAACTTTTTTCTTGGGTTTTCAAATCAAACAAAATTCAAAAGGAATTTCCATATGTCAAGAAAAATATGTTAAAGATTCGCTCAAGAAGTATGATCTGTCTTATTGTGCATCAGTGAAATGCCCCATGCTTCCTCCCAACAACTTGGGAGCTGATGACTCAGGGTCACTGTTAATGAGACCTTATACCGAGGCATGATTGGTCACTGATGTACCTCATAGCAAGCAGACCAGACATACAATTTGCCACATGTCTATGTGGTAGGTACCAAGATAACCCTAAGGAATCCCACCTTGTAGCTGTCAAAATAATTTTCGGGTACTTAAAAGGATCTCCCTCACTGGGTCTCTGGTATCCAAATGGATTAGGCTTCGACCTCAAAGCATACTCTGACTCAGATTACGCTGGGTACTGCCTTGATAGAAAGAGCACCCCTGGGAGTTGTCAAATCCTTAGAGGAAAGTTGGTATGCTAGAGTGCAAAGAAACAAAACTCAGTGGCCATGTCATCAGCTGAAGCTGAATATGTAGCTGCCACTGGTTGTTGTGCTCAACTTCTCTGGATGAAAAGTCAGCTGGCTGATTATGGGATCAATTATGTAAAGGTTCCCATATTCTTTGACAACACAAGTGCTATAGCCATCTCCAATAATCCGGTACTTCATTCCAGAACCAAACATATTGACATCGAGTATCACTTTATCAGAGCCCATATTTTAAAAGGTGATATTGAGCTTCATTTTATACCCACTGAATACCACCTCGATGATATTTTCAACAAGCCTCTGGCTGAGCCATGTTTTACTAGGCTGGTTGCTGAGCTGGGTATGCTCAATATTGGTAAACAATCTGATAAGTGATCTCTGTCTCTGGGCATTTAAGGGAATTGAATGTAACGAGGTAGTTACATTCCAATGGGGGTTAATATATTCCTATATTTAATTCAAATGATTGTCCTTCAATGTCAACGACTTTCCCGCTTTCCAAGAGGACATAAAATCACATGAAGGGTCAAGGGGTCCCACTTTTTTTTAAAAGGCGAACATTTGCATTTAATGCTTTAATTGAAAAAACAGCAAAAGCTTTTTACAAGCCCTTGACTCATTTTCATTTTAACACATCATTCATATTTTTCACACACACACATACTATTCATATCCTTCTAATCCTCTAAACCTTCACCTTAAACAACAATGGCTTCTTCTTCAACAAACCCCTCATTCACCGTCCATGCTGCATCTAACGTAGACTTTGGGATTAATGATGGAAAGATTGCGCTTAACAACTGTGTGGCACTCCTTGAACATAACAATCCCCTTTATACACCATTGTTAACCTACTTGAAGAACTCTCCTATTGCCGAATCCATCACACGAGAACCCTCAACATGGTACTCGTAATACCTTAAGGAGTTCTGGTATTCGGCTGAAGTATATCCAACTTCTTCCCACATCACTTTCCACCTTTCCACCCATCCTCAACATCTCACCTTCGACTTCACTACATTTGCCAAGGTCATTGGACTTCAAGTAAACGAAAACATGACTGTTGTTCCAACCAACGCCACTGTGAAGAAGGCCCTGGCAACTCTAAGACCTCGAGATGATGAAGACAAACCCTTCTCCTCCATATCTTTCCAAAACAAATCCCTGATCAAGGTGAATCACTTCTCTCCTATATGGAGGACGTTGATTCTATACATTATAAAATGTCTAGGGGAAACCAGGGATCACATGATCAGCTAAATGCATCTCAGCAGGCAATTGCTTATAGTCTAATTTGGGGATTAGACATAGGTATCGCCCTCATACTTTATACCGATCTCATCGCCAAGCTTGAGAACAAAGGGAAGAAGAACCGTCTGGCAACCATCTGCTATCCAAGATATCTCTCTCTCGTTATAGAGGATATTCTTGGTGAAACCTACACCAATGACGAACTTCACTCCATTGCTCCCTATCACATTAATGCAGCCTCTCTAAAGACTCCTTTAGAAGATGAGGTGCCTCTCACCAGGCACATGTTAAGAGTTGTTGGTATGCTTCATGCTGGAGAAGAAGAGCCCTTGATCCCTCCACCAGAGGTGAATGCAGAAAGTATGGCAGACAAGTCTTTGTCCAAGACCTCTGTGCAGTCTACTTCTTGGCCCAAGGCGCTGAAGGAAAAGAAGAAGAAGAGGAAAGACATCCCCCTTTCCTCTGAATCTCCTTTTGTTAATCCATCCAAAAAGAAGAAGGCCAAGAAACACCTATCCCTTACTCAGGTGGATGAGGATATAGAGCCCATCGCTGACGAACAACCTGTGTCTAGCGTCTCCAAGTCAGCAGAGACTTTTAAGAACCTGCTTGACGCTGATATCTCTCAAGTATTAGTCTGCCCTTCATTTTTTGAGGTTCACAAGAAATCACCCTCAAATGTCTGTAGGAGAGGGTGGTGAAGTTTAGGGTATGCCTCAACCCATAGAGTGTCTGTGTCAGCACCTAGATCTCTTAGGATTATTTGTACACTGTGTCTTGGCACTAGGAAATGATCTATTTGTGCTCATAACGTACCCTGATGATCCTTCACCCTCTGGACTGTGCTCTTGCCAATAACAACTTAAGCACACTATAGGTCCCGACCCAGAGTGTTTGCACTTCACGTGGTCTCTGGGTCCCCTCATATTAAAAGAGTCCCAAAGAATTTTTTCTTTTGGGGGGACTGAATAATCATCCTCAGTCTTCCTAGGGGTAGCGATAAAAGGCGACATTTACCTTCAAATATTTCACAACTAAAAAAAGAGTCCCAAGGAGCAATCCTTTAGGAGGAGCTGGATAATCACACCCAGCTATCCTAGGGGTAGAGAAAGGCGACCATTCCCATATCATGTTTCACAATTAAAAGAGTCCGAAGGAGCAATCGTTCAGGGGGAGCTGGATAATCACACCCAGCTATCCTAGGGGCAGCGAACGGCGGCCATTCACCTCATAGCATTCAAAAATCAAAAGAGTCCCAAGGAGTAATCCTTAATGGGGAGCTGGATTATCACACCTAGCTATCCTAGGGGCAGCGAATGGCGACCCTTCAACATATTTTTTTACAACAAAAGAGTCCCAAGGAGAAATCCTTAAGGGGGGCTGGATAATCACACCCAACTTTCCTAGGGGCGGCGAATGGCGATCTATAACTTCATTATTAATTCACACTGGTTACTAACAAATCTCATAACATGCTCACAATTGTCATGAAGAACAACAGAACAATGATGCTTACTCCATTGCTGCTGATGATAATGCTGAAGCCTCAACCATTGATCTAGATGCCATGTCAGACATTGACTCCATGCCCGAAGATGAAGTCTTTATCATTGAAGATGATCTTACTATTTCAGACTTTGATGACATGAACGCTGATGATGACCAAGTCACATCTGAGTTGAGGCCCATTCCCTTCCCATCAATGATTAATGTTCATGAACTTGCTGCCAAGCAGCTATGGGATCAGTGGGCCAACACACCAACCCGGTCCTCTTCCCTACTTTGCCAAATGTCATGGAACTGGGGACAAAGAAACACTTGGAATATTTGCAAAACCTCAAGCCCATCCCTGTACCAAGAATGAAAGATGTTCAAGCACTGGCGCTGAGGATCTATGGGTTAAGAGGGGAGACATCAGCATCACAAAGCCTAAAGTCACAAATGATGTTCTCCTTTCTAACATACAAACTCTCACCCATGTTACTGAAGAACTCACTACCAACTTAGAGACTTCCATAATTTCATCTGTGGAATCCTCTCTGACTTCATTTCTTCCGCAACTAATGGGTAATACCTTGAAAACTCAACTACTAGTAGTTATAAACCAGAGTCTACGGCAGTATATGCCATCAGTCCTCACAACAGCAATTAAGGCAAATGTCGCTGCCATTGCCAAGGCGTCTAAACCTTCCAGGCAACTTCTTCAGGAGCTATTGCAGGAGGATCTTAAGGAAATCTGTCTCTTTGTACACCAAGAAGTCGTTAAGTTCCATAAAGCAGGATCAGGCACAACTACTGCTGGTGCTATGCCTGAGGGGGAGAATTCTGCTTCTGCTACCTCCACCACCTCTGAAGAAGAAGATGATGCTCCACCTAAGGGGGAGCAACCACTTAGACAACCAGAACCCACAACAGAGATCCTCACTCCAAATCCCATCAGATCTTTCAATCCAATCACTGAGGTGGCAAAGGACAAAGGGAAAGGCATTGCCACTGAGGTGCTAGTAACAACCTTGTACTCTCTCCAAGAAGAAGGAGGATCCTATGCCAGATACTCTGATCTCAACAAATTCAAAAGCGCAGATGAACCACCACTAACCCTAGAGCAGGTAAAGGCTCAAATCATGGAACAAAAGAGGTTTGCTGACATTAGAGCAGCTGAACTCAAGAGCAAAGAGGCTCTGAACAAACTAATCTCACCAGCTGTAAAGGTAGCTCGGTTGAATAAGTTGAAAGAACTTGAAGCCAAGAGGAGCAACCTTCAAAGGGAATATGAGAGATTAGTGAACCAAAGAGCTGAGCCCGGACAAATCACTAAGTACACTTGATAAACTGATAAAGACAAGAAAGTAGTGATGACCTTATACAGAGATAATCAAATAACCAACTACAAAGTCTTCAGTGACTTTAGACTCAGAGACCTGGGCCTCTCTGAATGGTTGGAAGTGTTGTCTCTTGCCCAAAAGAAGACTGGGCCTGGTGTTGCCCAAATGATGAAAAATATACAAGCTAAGCTTAATTGGGTAAGAGACACTGCTAAGAAGCTAAAGCTACCTCTCCTTCCCTAATTATCACAACAACAAACACAAGGACAAAGAAAAAGGAAAACCCTAATGGGGTCTCTAGTAGAGAAGTTGGTCACTGAAAATGTTGTGTTAGATGGAATGTACAGAAACCTGGTACTTCCAAAAGATATTGCTAAGCCAGTGGGTGGCCAAGTCTACTCCGAACCAGGGATGGGATTGGTATTCATGAATGGGAACTGCGAATACTGCTTCTAGAGAAAAAATGAGTTACACTTGGCCTCAACCGTACAACTCATCAGACTCAAACAAGGCATGCTCAGGAACTGCAAGGAAACCAGTGACTTTGAGTTCGAGATGGAGTTAATCATCAATTCCAGAGCTGATAAAGTTGAAGCTCAAAGAACTGTGGACCAAGGACTCGATCGCTGAAGAATCGTTTGTGTTTATTTTACACCTCTGGGTGTCCATGTAATAGACTAGGTTCTTTATGTTGAATAAAACTCTGAGGTGTGTTTGTTAAAATTATGTGTAAGAAGAAGCTGTGTACTCACTTATAATAATTCTAGACTTAGTATAATTTGTAAACAAATAGGAGGAGATTTTTGGGCCAATGAAAGTTTTAACTATGGCCCAGTCTAGATTTGTTTAAATTAGACTAAGTGTTACTAGTCGCGGAGAGGACCAACGACAGAGACCAGACCAGCGGAAGGCAAAGCCTCAGCTGGTACACCAGGAACATTCAAGTCAAAGACAACGTCAGAGAAGTCGAAGACAATCTGAAGTCATAGTAACCAGCGATTATGAATAGCTGGGATGTAGAAGGAATGTGCTGGTGTTCAAGGATATCTGAGTTTACAATACTCAGAGATCACTTAAGAACCCTAGAATTCTTATACAAGCAAAGCTTGTCTGATCCTTTTATAGTTTAGGCGGGAGAATCAACAAAGTATTTTGAGCGGGACAAAACAAGAGATTCAAGTTAAAGCCTAGTACGACCTAGTGGGACAAAAGGTGAACAGTTGGCACAACTGTTCACCTAAAGTAGTTTAAAGGAATGTCTCGATTTGGACATGCATTTAATACGTTGTACTCTTCCACTCAGAACATGACACGCATCAACTACTCCCACTAAGGAAGCAACCTCGTACCACTATAAATAGGAGTGAGAAAGAAGAGTTATTCAACCTGTAAAACCCACATACTTTTACCATGAATAGTACCCTTAAGATCGTACGTACTAGATTAAAACTTTCCTTTTATAGTACGATTACGTTTACGTGTTAGGATTTTACGTATTACGTACGTGTTAGAACACGATAAGTATTTATTACGCACGAACACGCAATAATTATTTAAACAATAATTAATCACGAACATGCGATCATGAAATCATGAACGTAATTAAATCACGGGCTAATATTAATTACGTATATATATTTATTACGAACAAGAATAAATATATTAAGTCACGATCGATAACTAATTAAAACACGTAAAACACGAACACGAGAACACACGAGAACACACCAATATTTTAGACACGGAAAAACATTCGGGTTACCCCTTGTGGGGCCCATTACCATGAAATTAGGGAGGGAGGATGGGCTTAGCCCATCAATTTTTACTAAAAGGAGGTTAAGGAAAATTACACTACTTATTTTTTTTACAGAGAATTTTTATAGAACCCTAAAAAGATTTCTTCCTTCTTCCTTTGTTCCTCTTTTGGCCGCCACCCATAAAACACCATGGAAGGGTGTTCGGGTTGATTTTGATCTTGGAATTTATGCAAGAGTTCGTGTGTGTTCATCCTTGATAGATCCACGTATTCGGTATACCTTTTTAATCATTTTTCTTTTGTTTTGGATTTAAAAATTTAATAAGAACATGATGTTTTTAAAAACCTAATTAAAAACATAGATCTAACATGTTTATGATTATGGGGTTGATCAAAACAAGAATTTTTAGGGGTGTTTGTCTAGCCGACGCCTAAACCGAACCCATAAGGGGTCTTGGCTTGGCACATGGACCACCACCGAGACCTCAAGGTCCCGGTTTGGTGATGTGGGTCCCACGGAAGCAGCAAACCAAAGGGAACCCAAAGTGGTTCGGGGTACGGTGTCGATTTCATGTCCGGTTCATGGTTTTTAGTCTAGATCCGGTTCATGGTGTATGTTTAGTTTTATTTTTTTTATGATCTTATGTTAAAATTAAATTAATAATATGACATGATTAATTTAATAGCATGACTTAGGTTATTTTAATTATCAATAATCATGAAATTATTTAACCTAAGTATTTTTATATTTTAGACTTATAATTAATTAATTATATAAAAACCATGGTTATAATTAATTAATTTACATGACTTAGGTTATATTATTAACAAATAATAATACATTTTTTAACCTAAGTATTTAACTTTATTTAATTAAAAACATGTTATACATTAATTAAATATTTTAACCTATAGTTTAATTTAATTACATGAAATAATTATTAAACTATACATTATATCATATGACTTAGGAAATAATCATGAAAACACTTAGGCTTATATACTTAGCTTATTTAACCAGCTTATTTCTTATTATGGAAACTTTCTATTTTTAGAAACTTAATTAAATAAGGCAACTAATCTATTTATGGAAACCTTCTATTTTTTTAGAAACTTATTTATTTCAGGCAGCTAATCTATTTATGGAAACTTATTTAATTAAGGCAGCTGATCTATTTATGGAAACTTTCTATTTTTAGAACTTATCTATTTTAAGCCGTAATTCTATTTTTGGAAACTTTCTATTTTTGGAAACTTTCTATTTTTGGAAACTTTCTATTTTGGAAACTTTCTATTTTTGGAAACTTTCTATTTTTGGTAACTTTCTATTTTTGGAAACTTTCTATTTTAGGAAACCTGCTATTTTTAGAAAGTTACTTATTATTACACAGTAAGTATAATAATACATGAAATACCAGAAATACTTAATAAGATTAAACAGAATATAAGATAAACACAGTTTAAGTCTTTAAACAGTAAAACATGGTAAGAACATATAGAATAAGCTAAGACATGACATAAAATCAGCTACGTATTTAGTAAGCAAATACTTATTCATGTATGTATTTATGTAGCACTAGTGATACGGAAGTAGGATTCCGCTCAGTTCATCTTCTTCGTTCACTGGACATAAGGTACGGATTCCCGTCCTTTCAGTATGGACATCCTTTTCTTATTAGGATTTCCCCGTATGCAGCCAACTGTTTTCCCGTAGTATAAGTTACGTGTTTGATTTGCTTATGTTTAATTAAGAATACCTATAGACATATACATGCATGACCAGTTTCACCTAGTTATGGAGGTACCATAACCATAACATTAGAGGCACTGATGTTATGACTTCACCACGGCGGAGTGATTGCTCGTGGCGTCCCTTCAGCTTTGGCCATTTATTTATATTTATCATGTGGGGCGTATGGGTGCATCCTAGTTACATGTTTTCAGTCAGGATTTCATGGTGAATGTGGTGTGTGCCTTGCATCCTTCACAAAGAGCTGACCCCTCCTACCCAGAACCAGTATATTAAATTAGAGGCAGCCCCTCTAATTTGCATGATGAGGTCACCCCTCCAATTATTCATGCACGGTGGATTTTCATGACCTATATTGGCTAATGGTAAAATACGTTAAACAGTTTTCATAAGATAAACATAAGGCTTTTCAAACTATAAAACCAGTTTTATGAACATGTTCCAGGTTTTCCAGGACTTATACATTTCCGCTGCTATTAAGTCTCTATTATGTTTTAGTCACTTATACTATGTCTATAGCCGTGCACTGAGCATTTTGCTCAGCTGTTACTTTCCTTTCCATGTCCCAAAACGGCAGGTACCCTAGGAAAGACTCGAGCATTTGGAGGACGTGCATAGGATGGAAGCTGCTAGAGACTTCTTTTCCTTTTTGCCTTCATATACTTATGCTTGTTTAGTCTTTCATTCATTTCTTTTGCTTTATTATGTTTTGGGCTTATGTTTGGGAACCGATGTTTGATTCCGATTATCCCTATGGTCATGTAATGTTTTATACATTTATCCCTGTATGCTTTGATGACACGCCATAATTACGTGTGACATTCTATTATCAAAATGGGGTGTTACAATTATGGTATCAGAGCCAAGGCTTCGACCTGTAGGCTCTAAAACTCGACCTGTGACTAGTGGGTAGTCACCAGGAGCTTCCTAAGCCAACTTTTGTTATTTCACGTATTGATGTTTTCAGCACCTTGTTGTTTTAACCATGACGTTTTCAGCACCTTGTTGTTTTAATCATGATGTTTTTGCCAGTATCGTTTTACTAATATGGAATGAACAACCGTCATCCATACTTAGTTATGTGTCATTGTCTATGCATGATGTTCCTCGTGAACTGGGACTATGTGGACTGAACCCCAGTAGTTCATATTTTTCACATAAAATTTTTTCTGTTAAGTTTTGACAATGACTTTGAATTATTTATGTTTCATGCATTCATGCATTTATATTATATGTCATCTGTTGCAGGAATTTTGACTAAGTAATGGTTGGTACATGACTGGCCCTATTTAGTCGCATGTGCTTTTATCGAAACTTTTAACTTTGGGACCGACCCATAGGCGTCCCCTCGCCATGTCTTTTGTTTTGGGACCGACCCATAGGCGTCCCCTCGCACATATAAAAGGTTTTTGTAAACAACATTATGCATTCATGCACTGTTTTCATGCATAAAATTTTTCTCATGATTTATTGGCATAAATTTATTTATTTTTTTTATTTTTTTTATTTTTTTATGTCCCCTCATAAGTTACTATGTTTTTTTATGTCAAGTATGTTTTCATACTGTCATGGTTAACTTCGGTTTCATGCTGATTATGTTATACACTCCTTTATGATAGATCGTTTTATGTTCCTTCATGATGATTCCGTCTTCATGTTGATTACGTCTAACGCCTCTTTTGTTATTTATGCTTTCACGCAAGACATTGTTGGATTTTATTGAATTTTGCTTTCATGATAGTCATGGTTGGTTTTCATTGATCATGCTGTCAGGCAAATCATCGTTGAATTTTGTGTAACCACACTTTAGCGTTTCTCTATGCAACCAGAATGAGGTATATACTGGCATTGTCAGGTTATCATGATGGTTTTCCTAACCGTTTAACCGATATACTTTCCTTAAATCATGATAAATGATCGACCCCATACCGATCATTTCATGTGCATTCCACGTGTACTCCATGTACCGTATTCCATGTGTATTACATGTACCTTAATCCATGTGTATTACACTTGCAATACTCCACGAGTATTCGCTAGTCGATTCTTAATCATCTCAGACGTATTTTCAATTGCTGATACTCTACAAGATTGCTGATGTCGCTCATAACTTGGAGATGTTACTAAAGGTTGATGCTGCTGACGTTCGGAGACGCTACGAGATGCGGATGCTGTTCACAACCTGAAGATCCTACGAGACGAAGACAAAGGCCTCAGAGCAAAGCAATTGGACGAGAAGATGCTTCACCATCAGACGATTTCCATCAATCTTTATCCCTAATTCTTAGTTACATGTCAACGTCTTTCGGCTGTCACTTCAGCCATAAGAGTGCAAACCGGTACCAGCCGGCCACTCGGCTGAATAGTTACATGCATCACGGTCATGAGAATGACCGTCATGGAACTGACAGACAAGACGGTAGTAACCACTACTATGACAAAACTATCCTAGAAATCGCAACCAAGGCTCCGGCCGCGGACGTGATCAGACATACAAAGGATCAGTAGTCCAACCGATCCGCCAAGTCTGGCATAATAACCTAATATTGTAGTTCTATTGAATTACGTCTCGAGAAACATGTCAAGACATCAGTCAAGACACATGTCTCACGTATACTTTCTGAAGACACATGTCAAGACATCAGTCAAGACACATGTCTCACGTATACTTTCTGAAGACACATGTCAAGATACCAGTCAAGACATATGTCATGCTTATAGTTCCAAGAAACGAGTCAAGACACATGACTTACGTCCAACTATGGAACATTTCTAAGAAATTCAGGGTACCCTCCAAGGGTATATCCATTTTGTTGTGCCATGTATTAAACAGGCCACAAGAATTTCAATACCATTACCGGTGCATCAGTGAGAACTGTCACGTTGCCGATGTCACTTTAATTCTTGTAACCATATTTCTTATGATTCATGACCATGAAGGACGCCTTTCGTATTCCCACGAATACGAAGGTTTTCCTTCAGCTTAATGATGAGATCCAAGCTGCTAACGTATTTCCTCGGACAGACACGAGATGAATTTTATCCTAATTATGTACTATGAACAGCACACCATGCTACGATTCATAATTATGTACAGTAATGTTCAGGCTCCTGAATACATTCAGCTTGATTTTCCATCGGGAAAATCTGTACAAATTATCAATGCTTACAAGCATGTGCGTTGTTAGCCATGGTCGCTAAACTTTTCTAGCTGTCAGTAAGACACGACCACTTAATTCTTTTACGCATAGCCAGTTGATTATTCCAAAGTCTTCCTATACGTTCCAGAAGAACCTACAAGGAGAAGAATGGTACCATGAGATTATGTGTCGACTACCGTCGATTTAAACAAATCACCATTCATGACCGTTATTCTCCTCCACGTATTGACAACATGTCCAATCGACCTTATAGTGTTAATCACTTTTCCAAGATTGAACTCATGATCATGCTGCCAACAGTGACGAGGGAAAGAGCAGGACATGTCCATGACTGCTATTCGTACACGACTCGGTCATGCTAGATTTATGATTTTGAATTAGTCTCATCAATGCTCCAACGGCATTATAAGAATGAGTTTCCATGAACTCATAGCAAATTCATCAGTGTTTTCATTGAGGATAACCTGATTTCCTTTGAGCCTAGAAGAAGAACAGGAAGACCATATCTTCACTATGTTTCAAATTCTATGACAAGAGAAATTCTACCCTGGAAATTTTTTCCAATATCAATTCTGTTTGATTACAGTGACACACTGAATCACATGGGTTTCTACGGTTGATCTTACCATGACTCAGCTTATGCGTAAAGGAGAGAACCCTACACTACATTAGGTGTTCTAGAAAATCCTACGCTAGGAGAAGTCAAGATTTAGAGACTCAGAGTTTCGCAAACTCCTATGTATCAAGTTCCAAGAAGCAAGATATAGTTACGTTCATATCTAGGTACCTGACATACCAACAGGTTAAGATAGGACACCAACAAACTGGGATGTTTTCATCATCCGAAATTGTGAATTGAAATGTGACAAGATCTCCACGGATTTTGGTTACCAGATTAACACAAACTCGGAAGAAGCATGATGTGTAAAACCCGCATGCTTTTACCATGAATAGTGCCCTTAAGATCGTACGTCCTAGATTAAAACTTACCCTATTTAGTATTGATCACATTCATGTGCTAATAATCAAGCAAGTGCATACGTGTATGACATGATAAGTATCGATTACGTACAAACTCATGATAAACAGTTAATAGATATTTCACGTGAACATAATTAAATCATGATCACCATTTTAAAACACGAACTAAAATAATTACGTAAGTACTTAATTACGAGTGTAAATAATACGATAAACTACATGATAAAATAAACAGAAACACTTTAAATACGAACACGTTTAACCACGAACGAACACAAAACATCGGGACACGAGAAAAGGTACGGGTACCTCATGTGGGGCCCCATACCCACGGCACACATAACAAGATGGGCTAAGCCCATGGACTTTTACAAGAAAAGGGGGGGTTATGGTAACTTTTCATTTCATTTTACATTTCAAGCAAAATAAACATTTAACCTAAAAAGGTTTTCTCTCCTTCCTTTTTGTCCTCTTTGTGCCGCCACCCTAAGACCACCATAGGTGGTTGATTGGTTGATTTTGATCTTGAAAACCATTGCTATAAACCGTGTTTGTTCATCCTCTTCCAAGCTACGTATTGGTATATCATTCTAAACCTTTCTTTTTAATTCTTTTTAAATCTTTGATTATTTTCATGAACATGTTATTGTTATTCTTATTAAAATATGATAATTAAACATAGATCTAACATGTTTGGGGTTAATTAAAATCAAAGGTTGTTATATGAGGGTGTTTGTTTTTGGCCGCCTAGTATAACCAACCCGAAGGGGGTTCGGTTTGCTTTTAGCCGCCACCACCAAGACCATTTTGGTCTTGGTTGGTGCATGTGGGACCCACGGCAGCAAGGGGACACAAGTACCCCGAGTTGGCTCGGGGTACGGTGTCGAGTTCATGCCCGATTCATGGTTCGTTGGTTAAATCATGATTTATGCTACATGTTAATATTATGAATTATGAACTTAGGATATAAATTAATTAATAACATGAGATATTAATTAAACCATGACTTAGGTTATTTCTTAATTATTAATTTAGCATGATATTAATTTAACCTAAGTATTTTTATGTTATAAGTTATAATTAATTAATTATTTAAAACATGCTTATAATTAATTAATTTAGACATGACTTAGGTTATATTATTAATACATATTAATATACATTTTAACCTAAGTAATTTATTCCATTTTAATTAAAACATGTTATACTTTAATTTAAAATGCTTAACCTATAGTTTAATTAAAATGCATGAAATAATAATTAAACTATACACTATATCATATGACTTAAGAAATAAGCTTATAAACACTTAGACTTATATTTTAGCTTATGCAACCAGCTTAATTCTAATTATGGAAAATTCTATTTATAGAAACTTAATTAAATAAGGCAACTAATCTAATCATGGAAACCTTCTATATATGGAAACTTATTTAATTAAGGCAGCTGATCTATTTTTGGAAACTTTCTATTTTTAGAAACTGATCTATTTTAAGCAGTGAATTCTATTTTTGGAAACTTTCTATTTTAGGAAACTTTCTATTTTTGGAAACTTTCTATTTTTGGAAACTTTCTATTTTTGGTAACTTTCTATTTTTGGAAACTTTCTATTTTTGGAAACTTTCTATTTTTTTGAAACTTTCTATTTTTGGAAACCTGCTATTTTTGGAAAGTTACTTATTATTACACAGTAAGTATAATAATACATGAATTACCAGTAATACTTTATCAGATTAATCAGAGTACAAGGTAAACACAGATAGGGCTTTAAACAGTAAACCATGACCTAAAACATACAAAGTAAGCTAAGATGAGACATAAAACCCAGTACGTAATCAGTGATTCGATACTTATACACGTGTGTATTCATGTAGCGTTAGTGATCCAGAAGTAGGAGTCTTTCTTCCGTTCATTCACTGGACTTGAGGTACGGATTCCCGTCCTTTCAGTATGGACATTCTTTCCTTATTAGGATTTCCCCGTATGCAGCCAACTGTTTTCCCCAGTATTTGTTTTATTGTTTTGAACTGCTTATGTTTAATTAGCATAATCTATAGCCATATACAAGCATGACCAGTTTCACCTAGTTATGGAGGTACCATAACCATAACATTGGAGGCACCAATGTTATGACTTCCCCACGGCGGAGTGATTGCTCGTGGCGTCCCTTTCAGTTTTGGCCATATTATTATTATATCATGTAGGGCGTATGGGTGCATCCTAGTTACATGTTTTATTCAGTATTTCATGGTGAATGTGGTGTGTGCCTTGCATCCTTCACAAGGAGTTGATCCCTCCTACCCAGACCAATATATTAATTAGAGGCATCCCCTCTAATCAGCATGATGAGGTCACCCCTCTAAGTATTCATGCACGTGACCTTTTCATGATCTATATGGCCTATGGTATATATATGTTAAAACAGTTTTCATAAGATAAACATAAGGCTTTTCAAACTATAAAACCAGTTTTCTCAATACTTAACCAGTCTACTCAGAACTTAGTCTTCCGCTGTTATATGTTACATGCTTATCCTATTTCATGCTATATTGTACATCCGTGCACTGAGCGTCTTGCTCAGCCGTTTTCCTTTTCATATTCCCAAAACGGCAGGTACTCAGGGACGCTCGTAGATCTCTAACGTACGTGCATATGGACTGGAAGCTTTACTGTCTTTCTTTACTTTATGCATTTCCTTTACTTTAATACAGCTTGCAATGGACATTGTTTCGTCCTTTCCTTTTACAATATTTATGTTTGTGTGTGATGAGCTCTACTTTGGGGTTACCGATGTTTAATTCCGGTATTTCCCTTTTATGGTCAAATAATGCTTAGACATTTATCCTTGTATGCTTTGATGACACGCCATGATTATGCGTAAGATTCCATTTCCAAAATGGGGTTTTACAATTATGGTATCAGAGCCCAAGGCTTCGACCTGTAGGCTCTCAAATATGACATGTGATTAGTGGGTAGTCACTACGGTCTTCCTAGAACTGACAGTTGATTTCATGCATTCATCATTTTTAAGCATACATATACATGTCATTGTTACAGGGTTTTTGACTAAGTAATGGTTGGTACAGGACTGGCCCTATTTAGTCGCATGTGTTTTATCGAAACTTTTAGATTTGGGACCGACCCATAGGCGTCCCCTCGATATGTCTTTTGTTTTGAGTGAACTGACCAGAGGCGTTCACTCTCGAGCATCAAAAGTTTTCATAAAACTGCATCATGCATTCATACAAAAATTTTCTTGCATAAAATTTTTCTCGTGAAATTTTTGGTATAAATTTTTTTTTCATGTATATATATAATTTATATTTTATGTTTTGAACTGTTAATCATATGTTTTATGTTATACTGTCAGATGGTTCTCACACGCGAGCAAGAGCAGCTCAATGCTGCAATTCAGGCTGCCATGCAAGCCTTGCTTCCTCAACTAAGGAATGACATCCGTGCTGAAGTCCAAGCTGCCAACAATCAGCAGCAGCAGAATCAGGCACCTCCTCCTCCTCCTCCAGTGACACTAGCAGTGTGGCTGGAAAGATTCAACAAGCTCCGTCCTAGAGCTTTTGAAAAGACTGATAGCCCCAGCGATGCTGAAAGCTGGTTGACTCATATCGAGAAGATTTTCAATGCTATGGGCTGTGACCCCGCATACAAGGCGAGATTGGCATGCTACCGGTTTGAAGGCGGTGTACTCAGCTGGTGGCTAGCCTTGACGCAGTCGGAAGGAGGTGATGATTGGGTCGCTGGTTTGACATGGGCCCAATTCAAGGAGAGAGTGATGGAGCAGTTCTTTCCCAAGGCAGAGCAGGACAAGCTCAAGCGAGAGTACCATGGGATACGTCAGAGAGCGGGCGAGAATAGCAACGAATTCATGCAGCGCTTTCTTCGCTTAGTTGGTTTCCTGGGAGCAGCAGCTGGTACTCCTGAGGACCAGGCACACTACTTTAGGTGGGTACTTCGCACCTCGGTCGCGAACAATCTGGTGTGTGCTACGTTCAATACAGTAGCACAAGTGGCCGAAGCAGCAAGGAAGCTAGAGATGCTGCAGGAACGAGATGAGTTCGGGGAAGCTGAAAGACCCGACAAGAGGTAAACATTTCGTATTCAAACGGTAACCAAACCGCATCCTATCATTATATGTTCAATAATCATCTCTTAAACTGTATCTTCCAGGCAGAAAACTGGGGACCGGTCTCAGCCGGCTACTCAGCAGCAACCTCATCAGCCCAAAGGAAACGGTCACACTAACGACCGTTCTGTTGTGGAAAGGCGTAGCGGTAATGATAATTACCGTAACAACGCTGGACACTCCAACAACAGCAGGTCCTACTATTTACGCATCTTCTTATGATTTCATGTTATATCTCTCATGCTGACACTATATTAACCTCTACCAGGAACCACGGTAATGGGAAGGACCAGAACCACAGGGGTTCGCAGCCTAACCGTTCAGCTATCACTGGTGAACATCTTATGATGCATATGTCTTATACTCGTGCATATACTTTATCTTAACACATTTTGTCATCAGCAGGCCCTCAGCAAGCAAGGACTCCTGCTGGAGGATTCACTCATCCTCTTTGCAGTACTTGCCATCGCAGACACCCTGGCCCATGTCGTCGTGATTCCGACGCGTGCTTCAAGTGCGGTCTCCCTGGCCATCGTATGAGAGATTGCCGTAAGGGTGAGATGGAGGGTACCTCGGGTCATGCTGATAATAAGCCGCCTCCTACCACTGGGCGTGTCTACACGACATCTCGCGATCAGGCAAACAAATCTACAGGTACCATTACTGGAATTATGTATATGTACGGCCAAGCTGCATGTGTTCTTTTCGACACGGGTGCCACTCACTCAGTTATTTCCACTACATATGCTAAGAACATCAGGACACTTCCCTTGCCATTAGAAAATAGGCTTACCATTTCCACGCCTTTGAGGGACTCTGTATTAATAACTCATGTATACAAAAGTCTTCCTCTAGAGTTTGACGATAAAGTTCGTGCAGTAGATGCACTTCCCCTAGACATGATTGAGTTCGATATGATTCTCGGCATGGACTGGCTATCCAAGCACCATGCTACCATAGACTGCCACTCATATCGGGTGATCTTCGGCGATTTTAATGCACCAGAGTACATTCACAACGGGTTCATACCCGGACGGTCTGTACAAGTCATATCTACCTTGCAAGCACGTGCATTACTGTCACATGGCTGTGAGGGTTATCTAGCTACGGTTCACGACATGGATGCTGAATCCCCATCGATTCAGGATCAACCAGTAGTTTCGGAATTTCAAGACGTCTTCCCAGCTGAACTCCCCGGCATACCACCTGCACGAGAAGTGGAGTTCAACATCGACCTTGTTCCAGGAGCTGAACCAATCTCTAAGGCTCCGTATCGTATGGCTCCCATAGAGCTAAAAGAACTGAAGGACCAACTGCATGAACTTCTTGAGCGAGGGTTCATTAGACCAAGCGCATCTTCATGGGGCGCACCGGTCTTGTTCGTTAAGAAGAAGGACGGCAGCATGCGACTTTGCATAGACTACCGTGAACTTAATAAGATTACCATCCGCAATAGATATCCACTGCCACGTATAGATGATCTGTGTGACCAACTTCAAGGAGCCAAACACTTCTCAAAGATCGATCTAAGGTCAGGCTACCATCAGCTAAGGGTTAAAGAGCAGGATATTGCCAAGACTGCTTTTCGTACCCGCTATGGCCATTATGAGTTTGTAGTCATGCCATTCGACCTGACTAATGCTCCAGCAGTATTCATGGATCTGATGAACAGAATCTTCCATGAATTCCTTGATAAGTTTGTCATTGTATTCATCGATGACATCCTGATTTTCTCAAAGTCCACGGAGGAACACGAAGACCATCTCCGTACGGTACTACAGATTCTTCGTCAGAAGCAGCTGTATGCGAAATTCTCCAAGTGTGAGTTCTGGTAAACAAAGTGGCATTCTTAGGTCATATTGTATCAGAAGAAGGGATCACTATGGACCCAGCGAAGGTTGAGGCTATCACTAAATGGCCAAGACCAACGTCAGCGACAGAAGTCCGCAGTTTCTTGGGCTTAGCTGGATATTATCGCAGATTCGTGGAGAACTTTTCCCGTTTGGCACTACCTCTCACCAAACTGATGCGAAAAGGAGAGAAATTCGTCTGGACGGAAGAACGAGAGAAGAGCTTCGAAGACCTAAAGCAGAAGTTAGTATCTGCACCTATTCTTACTCTCCCATCTGGTACAGGTGGATTTCAGATCTACAGCGATGCATCGGGGAAGGGACTGGGCTGTGTTCTCATGCAACATGGGAAAGTGATCGCGTATGCTTCACGGTAGCTTAAGCCCTATGAAGAAAACTACCCTACGCATGACCTGGAACTTGCTGCAGTGGTGTTCGCATTGAAAATATGGACGCACTACTTATACGGAGAATCATGCGACATTTTCACGGATCACAAGAGCTTGAAGTATATCTTCACTCAATGTGAATTGAACATGAGACAAAGGAGATGGTTGGAACTGTTGAAGGATTATGATATTAACCTACAGTATCATCCCGGAAAGTCTAATGTAGTAGCAGATGCACTCAGCAGAAAGTCCGGAATGATCAACGACATTGAAATCAAGGAACAAAACATAAGAGACTTGGAGCGGCTAGACATCGAAATCATGGTACGTGGGCAGCACGGATACTGGGCGAATCTTAGAGTAGAACCTGAGTTACTGTCTAGGATCAAGGAAGCTCAGAAAGATAATGGAGAAATATGGGCGATAATTCAGAATTTGGAGAAGCAGACAGAATTCAGAATGGACGCAGACGGTATCGTTTGGCAGGGCATGAGACTTTGTGTTCCTGACAATCAAGAACTCCGGGAAGCATCGTTAGCTGAAGCTCACAGCTCCCCATTTTCTATACATCCTGGGTCGACAAAAATGTACCATGACATCAGACAGTACTTTTGGTGGAGTGGTATGAAACAGGATGTAGCCACTTATGTCTCCAAATGTCTTACCTACCAGCAGGTTAAGATTGAGCATCAGCGATCGGGCGGTCTCCTTCAACCGTTGGATATTCCAGAGTGGAAGTCGGACAAAATCACCATGGATTTTGTTACCGGTCTTCCGCCTACCAAGAAGAAGCACGATGCCATTTGGGTCATCGTCGATCGACTCACCAAATCAGCTCATTTCTTACCGATACGCAAGGAAGATCCGGTAAGTAAACTCGCAGATACTTACAGAAGGGAGATCATGAGACTCCACGGTGCTCCCTCCAGCATCATCTCAGACAGAGATCCTCGTTTCACGTCGCGATTCTGGAAAGGTCTGCAAAACGCTTGGGGTACACAACTTAAGCTGAGTACGGCCTTTCATCCTCAAACGGACGGACAGTCGGAGCGAACAATTTAGACATTGGAAGATATGTTAAGGTCGTGTGCGTTGGAATGGACAGGTGATTGGGACGATTACATCTGTTTGGTCGAGTTTGCATACAACAACAGCTGGCACGCAAGTATCAAATGTGCTCCTTTCGAAATGTTGTATGGCAGGAAGTGTCGCGCTCCAATCTGCTGGGATCAAGTGGGAGAGCGAACACTCGAAGGACAAGAAATTATAGAAATGACCAATGAGAAGATCGAAGTAGCTAAGCAGAAGCTTCAGGAAGCACGGTCACGTCAGAAGAGTTACGCTGATAAGCATCGTAGGGACATACATTTTAATGTGGGAGACCACGTCTTCCTCAAGGTTTC
This sequence comes from Glebionis coronaria, assembly GCA_025667525.1. Lineage (NCBI taxonomy): Eukaryota > Viridiplantae > Streptophyta > Magnoliopsida > Asterales > Asteraceae > Glebionis > Glebionis coronaria. The sequence continues at coordinate 258,589 of JANFOE010000213.1, forward strand.
GCCGGCGCGTGGTGTTAAACGCTTCGGGATCAAAGGGAAACTCAGTCCTCGTTTCATCGGACCGTTTGATATCATTGAACGAATCGGTGAAGTATCTTATCGATTGGCGTTACCTCCTCAGCTTTCGCACGTGCATAACGTGTTTCATGTGTCCTTACTCAGAGGGTACAAGTATCATCCCCTTCACATGGTTCAGTATCCACTGGAGCAGATACGTGAAGATCTCACTTTTATAGAGGAACCCGAACAAGTTCTTGACAGGCAAGAACGAGTCATGAGAAGGAAGACGATTCCAGTCGTCAAAATTCTTTGGAGGGACCATACCGAGCGGGAAGCCACTTGGGAAACGGAGGAGTATATCCGGGCTTCTTACCCTCACTTCATATTTTGAGTTCGGGTATGTTACTTCTTTCCAGTTTACTTTATCTATAATTCGGGGACGAATTATTCTTTTTAGGGGGGAAGAATTGTAAAACCCGCATGCTTTTACCATGAATAGTGCCCTTAAGATCATACGTCCTAGATTAAAACTTACCCTATTTAGTATTGATCACATTCATGTGCTAATAATCAAGCAAGTGCATACGTGTATGACATGATAAGTATCGATTACGTACAAACTCATGATAAACAGTTAATAGATATTTCACGTGAACATAATTAAATCATGATCACCATTTTAAAACACGAACTAAAATAATTACGTAAGTACTTAATTACGAGTGTAAATAATACGATAAACTACATGATAAAATAAACAGAAACACTTTAAACACGAACACATTTAACCACGAACGAACACGAAACATCGGGACGCGAGAAAAGGTACGGGTACCCCATGTGGGGCCCCATACCCACGACACACATAACAAGGTGGGCTAAGCCCATGGACTTTTACAAGAAAAGGGGGGTTATGGTAACTTTTCATTTCATTTTACATTTCAAGCAAAATAAACATTTAACCTAAAAAGGTTTTCTCTCCTTCCTTTTTGTCCTCTTTGTGCCGCCACCCTAAGACCACCATAGGTGGTTGATTGGTTGATTTTGATCTTGAAAACCATTGCTATAAACCGTGTTTGTTCATCCTCTTCCAAGCTACGTATTGGTATATCATTCTAAACCTTTCTTTTTAATTCTTTTTAAATCTTTGATTATTTTCATGAACATGTTATTGTTATTCTTATTAAAACATGATAATTAAACATAGATCTAACATGTTTGGGGTTAATTAAAATCAAAGGTTGTTATATGAGGGTGTTTGTTTTTGGCCGCCTAGTATAACCAACCCGAAGGGGGTTCGGTTTGCTTTTAGCCGCCACCACCAAGACCATTTTGGTCTTGGTTGGTGCATGTGGGACCCACGGCAGCAAGGGGACACAAGTACCCCGAGTTGGCTCGGGGTACGGTGTCGAGTTCATGCCTGATTCATGGTTCGTTGGTTAAATCATGATTTATGCTACATGTTAATATTATGAATTATGAACTTAGGATATAAATTAATTAATAACATGAGATATTAATTAAACCATGACTTAGGTTATTTCTTAATTATTAATTTAGCATGATATTAATTTAACCTAAGTATTTTTATGTTATAAGTTATAATTAATTAATTATTTAAAACATGCTTATAATTAATTAATTTAGACATGACTTAGGTTATATTATTAATACATATTAATATACATTTTAACCTAAGTAATTTATTCTATTTTAATTAAAACATGTTATACTTTAATTTAAAATGCTTAACCTATAGTTTAATTAAAATGCATGAAATAATAATTAAACTATACACTATATCATATGACTTAAGAAATAAGCTTATAAACACTTAGACTTATATTTTAGCTTATGCAACCAGCTTAATTCTAATTATGGAAACTTCTATTTATAGAAACTTAATTAAATAAGGCAACTAATCTAATCATGGAAACCTTCTATATATGGAAACTTATTTAATTAAGGCAGCTGATCTATTTTTGGAAACTTTCTATTTTTAGAAACTGATCTATTTTAAGCAGTGAATTCTATTGTTGGAAACTTTCTATTTTAGGAAACTTTCTATTTTTGGAAACTTTCTATTTTTGGAAACTTTCTATTTTTGGAAACTTTCTATTTTTGGTAACTTTCTATTTTTGGAAACTTTCTATTTTTGGAAACTTTCTATTTTTTTGAAACTTTCTATTTTTGGAAACCTGCTATTTTTGGAAAGTTACTTATTATTACACAGTAAGTATAATAATACATGAATTACCAGTAATACTTTATCAGATTAATCAGAGTACAAGGTAAACACAGATAGGGCTTTAAACAGTAAACCATGACCTAAAACATACAAAGTAAGCTAAGATGAGACATAAAACCCAGTACGTAATCAGTGATTCGATACTTATACACGTGTGTATTCATGTAGCATTAGTGATCCAGAAGTAGGAGTCTTTCTTCCGTTCATTCACTGGACTTGAGGTACGGATTCCCGTCCTTTCAGTATGGACATTCTTTCCTTATTAGGATTTCCCCGTATACAGCCAACTGTTTTCCCCAGTATTTGTTTTATTGTTTTGAACTGCTTATGTTTAATTAGCATAATCTATAGCCATATACAAGCATGACCAGTTTCACCTAGTTATGGAGGTACCATAACCATAACATTGGAGGCACCAATGTTATGACTTCCCCACGGCGGAGTGATTGCTCGTGGCGTCCCTTTCAGTTTTGGCCATATTATTATTATATCATGTGGGGCGTATGGGTGCATCCTAGTTACATGTTTTATTCAGTATTTCATGGTGAATGTGGTGTGTGCCTTGCATCCTTCACAAGGAGTTGATCCCTCCTACCCAGACCAGTATATTAATTAGAGGCATCCCCTCTAATCAGCATGATGAGGTCACCCCTCTAAGTATTCATGCACGTGACCTTTTCATGATCTATATGGGCTATGGTATATATATGTTAAAACACTTTTCATAAGATAAACATAAGGCTTTTCAAACTATAAAACCAATTTTCTCAATACTTAACCAGTCTACTCAGAACTTAGTCTTCCGCTGTTATATGTTACATGCTTATCCTATTTCATGCTATATTGTACATCCGTGCACTGAGCGTCTTGCTCAGCCGTTTTCCTTTTCATGTTCCCAAAACGGCAGGTACTCAGGGACGCTCGTAGATCTCTAACCTACGTGCATATGGACTGGAAGCTTTACTGTCTTTCTTTACTTTATGCATTTCCTTTACTTTAATACAACTTGCAATGGACATTGTTTCGTCCTTTCCTTTTACAGTATTTATGTTTGTGTGTGATGAGCTCTACTTTGGGGTTACCGATGTTTGATTTCGGTATTTCCCTTTTATGGTCAAATAATGCTTAGACATTTATCCTTGTATGCTTTGATGACACGCCATGATTATACGTAAGATTCCATTTCCAAAATGGGGTGTTACATGATGCTATCTGGGTTATTGCAAACAGTTTGATCAAGTCTGCAGAATCCTTACATCCGCAAGGATTGTAGAACCAACAGATTGATCGGACATGTTCCAGCCAAGGCTCATCCGACCACTTGGTAATCCCTCAGTTATCGGGTCAGACAAAGATTCACAAATGTGCTCCTTATTTACTTCACGTCTTCATTCTAATTCTACGACTTGCTTTCGCGCTCGCGTTCATGACACTATTCACGTTCTTGATCGTATTTTGGCTTACGATTTTACGTTCATTTTCTTCTCATTCTAGGAAGTTTGCAAGAACTTGAGAGACCGGACCCAAGTTCAGTATAACTCCCTATCCTCAGATAGACGTTTCTCGTCATATTCTATGTCTCACCCGGTAGCGTTTGGCTTTACCGTCATTATATTCTATGTTCACGATATGTTTCACATGTCATGTTCATTCCACGTTCCTCATATCATGATCAAGATATGTTACCACGTATCATGGATCACGATATGTTCACTCATACAACACTCGCCATATCTCCACGTAGCACGTTCAAAATTTTTTCACGTATCACGTTCAAAATTTTTCACGTACTACGTTTCTTTATGTCTCGTGCATCGTTTCTAGTTAACAGTTAAGTCAGATTGTCTTTCATCGTAACGTTTCAGTTACCCTTGCACGTTAACTCTTATTTTCCTCGATCGAATTTAGGGGATCTACCTTCCGTAGATAACCAAGAATTTCTTCGGATTCCAAGTCAAGGTCAGGAGGACCAAGATTTATCTTTAGTGTCAAGATCTTCTGAAGGAACCGTTACAAGAGGGAGGCCACTTGGAAGCGGACAAGTTCATCCGAACTTCTTATCCGTTGTTCACTTATCCATTTGATATGTCCTTTCAGACACGTCACGTTCCATGTCCTTTCAAGACATGTCACGTTCCACGTTCCTTCTACCATGTCACCTGTACGTTAATTTATCTTACATACCCTCTCAGTTTGATTCGGGTATGTTTCTCTTTCAGTTACGTTATCTATAATTCGGGGACAAATTATTCTTTTTAGGGGGGAAGAGTTGTAAAACCCGCATGCTTTTACCATGAATAGTACCCTTAAGATCGTACGTACTAGATTAAAACTTTCCTTTTATAGTACGGTTACGTTTACATGTTAGGATTTTACGTATTACGTACGTGTTAGAACACGATAAGTATTTATTACGCACGAACACGTAATAATTATTTAAACAATAATTAATCACGAACATGCGATCATGAAATCATGAACGTAATTAAATCATGGGCTAATATTAATTACGTATATATATTTATTACGAACACGGATAAATATATTAAGTCACGATCGATAACTAATTAAAACACGTAAAACACGAACACGAGAACACACGAGAACACACCAATATTTTAGACACGGAAAAACATTCGGGTTACCCCTTGTGGCCCCCATTACCACGAAATTAGGGAGGGAGGATGGGCTTAGCCCATCAATTTTTACTAAAAGGAGGTTAAGGAAAATTACGCTACTCATTTTTCTTTACAGAGAATTTTTACAAAACCCTAAAAAGATTTCTTCCTTCTTCATTTGTTCCTCTTTTGGCCGCCACCCATAAAACACCATGGAAGGGTGTTCGGGTTGATTTTGATCTTGGAATTTATGCAAGAGTTCGTGTGTGTTCATCCTTGATAGATCCACGTATTCGGTATATCTTTTTAATCATTTTTCTTTTGTTTTGGATTTAAAAATTTAATAAGCACATGATGTTTTTAAAAACCTAATTAAAAACATAGATCTAACATGTTTATGATTATGGGGTAGATCAAAACAAGGATTTTTAGGGGTGTTTGTCTAGCCGACGCCTAAACCGAACCCCTAAGGGGTCTCGGCTTGGCACATGGACCACCACCGAGACCTCAAGGTCCCAGTTTGGTGATGTGGGTCCCACGGCAGCAGCAAACCAAAGGGAACCCCGAAGTGGTTCGGGGTACGGTGTCAATTTCATGTCCGGTTCATGGTTTTTAGTCTAGATCCGGTTCATGGTGTATGTTTAGTTTTATTTTTTTTATGATCTTATGTTAAAATTAAATTAATAATATGACATGATTAATTTAATAGCATGACTTAGGTTATTTTAATTATTAATAATCATGAAATTATTTAACCTAAGTATTTTTATATTTTAGACTTATAATTAATTAATTATATAAAAACCATGGTTATAATTAATTAATTTACATGACTTAGTTTATATTATTAATAAATAATAATACATGTTTTAACCTAAGTATTTAACTTTATTTAATTAAAAACATGTTATACTTTAATTAAATATTTTAACCTATAGTTTAATTTAATTACATGAAATAATTATTAAACTATACATTATATCATATGACTTAGGAAATAATCATGAAAACACTTAGGCTTATATACTTAGCTTATTTAACCAGCTTATTTCTAATTATGGAAACTTTCTATTTTTAGAGACTTAGTTAAATAAGGCAGCTAATCTATTTATGGAAACCTTCTATTTTTTAGAAACTTATTTATTTCAGGCAGCTAATCTATTTATGGAAACTTATTTAATTAAGGCAGCTGATCTATTTATGGAAAATTTCTATTTTTAGAAACTTATCTATTTTAAGCAGTAATTCTATTTTTGGAAACTTTTTATTTTTGGAAACTTTCTATTTTTGGAAACTTTCTATTTTTGGAAACTTTCTATTTTTGGTAACTTTCTATTTTTGGAAACTTTCTATTTTAGGAAACCTGCTATTTTTGGAAAGTTACTTATTATTACACAGTAAATATAATAATACATGAAATACCAGAAATACTTAATCAGATTAAACAGAATATAAGATAAACACAGTTTAAGGCTTTAAACAGTAAAACATGGTAAGAACATATAGAATAAGCTAAGACATGACATAAAATCAGCTACGTATTTAGTAAGCAGATACTTATTCATGTATGTATTTATGTAGCACTAGTGATACGGAAGTAGGATTCCGCTCAGTTCATCTTCTTCGTTCACTGGACATAAGGTACGGATTCCCGTCCTTTCAGTATGGACATCCTTTTCTTATTAGGATTTCCCCGTATGCAGCCAACTGTTTTCCCATAGTATAAGTTACGTGTTTGATTTGCTTATGATTAATTAAGAATACCTATAGCCATATACATGCATGACCAGTTTCACCTAGTTATGGAGGTACCATAACCATAACATTAGAGGCACTGATGTTATGACTTCACCACGGCGGAGTGATTGCTCGTGGCGTTCCTTTAGCTTTGGCTATTTATTTATATTTATCATGTGGGGCGTATGGGTGCATCCTAGTTACATGTTTTCAGTCAGGATTTCATGGTGAATGTGGTGTGTGCCTTGCATCCTTCACAAGGAGCCGATCCCTCCTACCCAGAACCAGTATATTAAATTAGAGGCAGTCCCTCTAATTTGCATGATGAGGTCTGTTGGAAATATGTTTTTCCCAATAAAGTCTCGGTCACATCTTAGTTAGCATAGATCACGAGATATAGACTATTTAGAACTTTGTTTCTTGGAGCGACCTCCCTTAGGGGGAGATTGTTAGAAATACGTTTTTACGTATTTATGAAGGATCGGTCGCTCTAACGATAATTATGTAATGGGCTCGTGATCTATTTAATTATTGTATAGTCCATATAGCCCACATGTAGGGTGGGCTATATATAACCCCTCCTAGCATGTTAGGAGGGGGTTGTTGATTCTCATTTCACACTCAATCATTATTCATCTTTTCTTTCTCTCTCTACATTTCCCCTTTTTCTCTCCTTTCTCTCTCTAATCCCTCATCTCTTTCCTTCATTTCCTTATGATTATCATCTAAATCAACCAACCTAATCCACCAAATCCATGATATAGAATAGGCCATTAATCACGTAGACCTTCAATTGGTATCAAGAGCCATGGTTAGTTTGGTTTATTCTTCTTTTATTTTGTTTGATTTTGGTGGGTTTTGATTTAATCATGCTTAAATCATAAAAAGTTTGTATTTTTTATAAAAAGTTTGTGTTTTTATATGTTAAATCATATCAAGTCTTCAAATTTAATTACTTTTTAGATAAAAAATCACAAATTTTTATATAAAAATCAAATTTTTTTTATAAAACCTTAAAAAGTTTGTGTTTATAAAAAAGTTGGTGTTTTTTTATAAAAGTTTTTGTTTTTCTCTTTTTAATTTTGTATTTTTTCTTTTGATTAAATCATTCTATTTTGATTGGTTTTTTTTTGTTTCAACTTCTTAAATTGAACTTTTAATTTTGTTCTCACTTTAATTTTTTTTTTTTTTTTATTTATTATTATCAATTTTAGTCTATCAATTATCACTTATATTGTTATATCAGTTTATAATCAGTTTTTTTATATAATCATTTTAAATTTTTTATATACCAGTTTTTATATATTATTTTTTTTATTATTATTTTTATCTGGGTTTCAAGGCTGTCCAGTTGTCCAGTTGTCCATTGTTTCTGTCCATCTCAGTCCCATCAAATCTGTCATACCCAAAAGTTCCATTTCAAATTCACAAGTTCCGTATCAAATTCAAATGTTCCGAATCAATATCTAACTTCCGAATCAAACCTAAAAAAGTTCCGGGTGAAAGAACTTCCGGATCAAGCCAGAACTTCCGGATCAAGCCAAAAGTTCCGGATCAAGAAGTTCCGGATCAAGAACTTCCGAACCAAGAACTTCCGGATCAAGCCAAAAGTTCCGGATCAAGAAGTTCCGGATCAAGAACTTCCGAACCAAGATCTTCCGGATCAAGAAAGAAGTTCCGAATGAAGCAATCATTTCAAATATAACGGACGAATTTTAGATTCATTCCCTCTCTGACTCACTCTCGAACCACCCATACACTCGGACACCCCCTAACACCCTCGCGACTAGGACTCTCTCACCCTCATTCAAAACACTCTCGACTCTGAACGACTCACCAACAATCAAAAACAGACCACACACCAGACTCGAACTCTTGTCAACCAAAAACCAACCTCTCGTCTTACCCACCCAATACAATCAGACTCGACCTCCACTGTTCCCAACTTGCCTCGAAGCCATAAAAAACTGACTCACTTCTTTTCTTTTCTTTTTTCTACTCCAATCGACACCTCGACACCCTCACTGACACCCCTCGCACCAAACAAACAACATTTTCGAACTACACACGAGACCCATTTTTAGAAAATCACAACAGAAAGAAAACCACAAGAAAGACGCTACAGAAGGAGAGAAGGACTCAACATATAAATTAAAACACCTACCTGAGACCCTATAAAGGATCCTAAAGTCGTAGTTCTTCCGATTCGGATCTATAACATATAACATATAATTCCGATTCTGATATATAAAGGATTATATATCAGAGGGTTTGTGGTTATGATTGGTGTCGGATTATATGTTAAAGTCTGATAGGAAACAATAGGTTTTTGGGAGGCGGATGAGTTGAGGAGAGAGAGAAAACTGTGTTTTTGAGTTTTGTGATTCAGTCAAAGAAGTGAGTTAAATATCTTGGGCGGATATATCAAGAAAGCTAGTGGGGCGGTGGAACGCTTGTTATTGGTCCACGTGTGCTAGACGGAGGAAACAAGGGGATACACAGATTCATTTTAGCCACGTTTATAAACATTAAATATCAACGCCATTTACAACATTTAAACATTTATAGTTCATTTATAAACATTTTTTTGTTATAAACATTTATAGTTCATTTACAACATTTAAAAGTTAATTTTTAAAAGTTTATTTATTTTTTTTAGTTAAATTAATCCTTTTTCTTTTAAAATATCACATTTTATTTTAAAAATATCACATTTTATTTTTTTTGTATTTTTGTCACTTTTATATTTTTATTTTGTCACTTTTATATTTTTAGCATTTTGGTTAGTAATTTTTGGCAAATCGTGTTAAGCGGGTATTTTTTTTTTTAAAAAAAAAAAAATTATTATCGTGAAAAATTTTTGACGGGTTATCGTGACGAGTTATAGTGACGGGTTAAAAGTTTTGTGGCCGGATTTAAAGACAGACGTGAGGAGTCAAAGTGACGAGCTTCATTTATACCATCCATCGAGGAATTTTAAGTATTATTTACGGGTCTTTCGTTTTAATCGATCTTTAATGGATTTGTTCGATTCGACATGTAAAAAGGGAGAGTTGTATTTAAGGCAAAACGAAGTTAAGAAAAGTGGCATCACCTCCTTTCAACTACTCCAGTCTCATCTTGTCACTCTTTCGGGGATTCAAGGAGGGAGCGAATTTGTGACAATCTTTGGACAAGATCGTCATATATTCATCGACTCAATTTTCACCGCTTTGACCCAACTCGCCGAGCAACTCAACCATGGAAACTTTAATCACTCTGCATCGGTACTTGCATATAAGGCTCTTGTGACACACCTCACGCCTTTCCTCCAATTTAATATCATCAAGCCTGAAAGTTCAATGATTTGCCAATCGTTTCTTCGAGATACACATACTGAGCTTCGAGTTTTCCGTGATACGATTTTGAAACTCATGTCATCGGTCTCGTCTTCGATATATCAAAGATCACAACTTCAGCAAGTGTATGTTAATGGAGTGCAAGAATCAATAACGCAGATGCAAGAGGATAATGGTCATACGGTTGACAACTTGGAGCCTAACGATGGCACGAGCACAGAATCAGGAGGACAACATGATGCCAGTGGCACGTCAGGGAATGTTCACGAGATTTCTCTTGATGACACCTTACCCATTTATGACGCAGAGCCTGCAAACATGGTACAATGTAATGTGGTTTATGATGTATATGCTGATGATATGCCGCATATTGAGGATTCTGAACCTACTTATGACAAACATGGGATGGAAACGAGTGATAGCAATACCACTTCTGATTCATCCGATGTAAGTCATAATGGGGGAGAGATTGTTCAGAATGCTAAACATCATGATAATTATCCTATAACTCCTTCATTGACTGCTTCTGATTCCAAGATTAAAGAGCTCGAAACGATCGTAGCTCGGCAATCAAAAGATCTTGAGGATGCCAAACTTGAATTTTCTAAGAAAACGGATAAATTTGAAACATACTTTGAAAAACTTGAAAAGTCAAACGTTGTTCTTGAAAGAAAATTGGATCAAACTGTTCTAGATTCTAAAGCTGAAAAAGATAATCTTTTGAAACAAATTCAACTGCTTGAATCTAAGTTGGCATCCCAAGATAACGTGCTCAAAGAAAATGAAACATTAAAGGCCCAATTACAGGAAAAGGTTTTTGCTATAGCTGCGTTGAAAAACGAGTTAAGGAAAACTAGAGAACCTAGTGTGGACGCTAAGCTTGAAAAACCATCAATCTTGGGGAAACCGCCTACAAATCAGTTCGTCAGACAACCGATTGTCAGACAACCTACTGCATTTAGATCCGAGCGACCACAATCCTCGAGACCGCGGTTTGCCTCCCAAGTTGATTTGGTTCATCTTATTAGACCAGTCACTCCAGCAACTAGGCCCAATGTGATCACTCCAGCTTTAGCTAGACCAAATCATATGATTGCCTCTAGTTTCCCTAAAAATACCAAGACCACGTCTAGAACTAGTTCAAATGACGTTTGCCATGAATCTGATCTTAGGGAAGCTAAGCAAAAGACACATGTAAGAGATAGGAATTTCAAACCTAGTCAGATGCCTTCTAGTTTACCCAACACTACTAACCGTAGCATGTCCAATCCTAGGAGCATCAATCAATCATCTAGGGATTCTAGATCTTACTCGGACATTAAATATGCTACTTGTAAAACATGTAGAAAATGTGTCTTTACGGCAAATCATGATTCCTGTATCAAAAAATTGCTTAATGAGGTGAACTCCCGTGCTAGACTTACATCCCAGTGGGTTGCTAAAATCAAACCCGTTGGTAAAATGTGGCGCCCCACTGGTAGAACTTTCACTATTGTAGGAAACGAGTGCCCTTTAACTAGGATAGTCTCCGATTCTACTAAGTCTACTAGGGAGGAAACTGATAAAGATGATACTTCACTTACGCCTACACTTAAGGTTTTCTATAAAAGGAAACGTTTGCCAGCCAAGACTAGTGAATCATCTACTCAGGTCGCCTCTGAAACAAGTAAAGCCAACTGTGAACCCCCATGTGCTTCTATAATTGATATTGCTAACCCACGTCAAAGCATGCAAATTCCTAATGAGATTGCAGGTACCAAAGTTGATGTTCCAAAAGAACGAAGCGGTCCAATCGTTGTGTACCGTTCAACTAAGGACACTCTTAGAGTTTGGTTGCTGAAGAAGCAGATATCAGAGAAACAAATGTCTCAGGGGATTCATGGTTAAGCTGCAAACAAGGACTTACAGTCACATAACAGACTGTAACTCGATCCTCAAAGAAAGGAAAGTTTATCACCGATGGTAAACTTATCCTAACAACGAGAAATTCATTTTTCTCGGGCATGAGCTTATATCAAAAACATTCCAAGTTTTTAAGCTCATGCATTATGGCTCCTCGTTAAATGACAGACGACGACCCGGACTTCAGAGACAGGGAAGTTTATCCACGCAACGATAACTTACCCTCTTAACAAGAAATTAAGTTTTCTTGGACACGAGCTTACCCTAAAACCATTCAAAGGTTTTAAGCTCGTGTAAATGGTTTATCATTAAATATCAGATGGTAACCCGTGCATCAAAGAAAGGAAAGTTTATCGCCGATGATAAACTTATCCTAACAACGAGAAATTAAGTTCTCTCGGGCATGAGCTAAAATTAAAAACATTCAAGGTTTTTAAGCTCATGCACAATGACTTACAGTTAAATGTCAGACTGTAACTCGAACTTAAAATAAAGGAAAGTTTATCTTTTATGATAACTTATCCTCTTAACGAGAAATTCACCTTTCTCGGTCATGAGCTTGTATTAAAACATTCGAAGTTTTAAGCTCAGAAAGGAAAGTGTATCTTTTAAATAAGAGAACTTTTCCTCGTAACGAGAAATTAACCTTTCTCGGTCATGAGCTTTCCGTTAAAACAGTCAAAGTTTTCAAGCTCATGAACACGACTTCTAAGTAAATGTCAGCTTAGGACTCGTTCTTCAGATAAAAGGAAAGTTTATCGCCGATGATAAACTTATCCTTAACAACGAGAAGTTTACAACTTCTCGGACTTGAGCTCGTTCCTAAGATATTCCAAATCTTAAGCTCAAGTAATTGGTTTTCAAAACTTTGAACACAATTTTTCAAGAATTTTTCAAAGATTTTTTCTAAATCTTTCAAAATTGTGTGTTCAAAAATGTTTTGATAAAAAGAGCATGTCTTCTGGAATCGATAATATTTACGAACCTAGAAATGTCATTCAATAATGACACGGGGTTGTAAATAAAGTTCAAGCAGAAGTTCAAACTTTTAAAACATGCTCAAAATGGTTTGCTATTATTTCAGATAGCAACCCGCTTTTCATAATCAAGTCAAGCATTTCACCGAAAAGCTTTGACTCAACAACGGGAATTAATTTTCTCGGGGACGTGACGAGGTGACCAACATTCGTGAACAAGAACCATGTGAATCTTTCATATGATGTTCTCCGTCATTCAGGTCCAACCTCGTACATTGCTAATCTTATGAATTCATTATTATATATGATCTTTGCACGTAATAAATACCTTACACTTGTGTTTAAAAGGTATTTAATTTACGTTTCAAGTACACCCTCATTAATTTGAGGGGGAGCTTGTTAAATTCATGAAGATAATTGGATTTGCATTTTTCTTCCCAAATGTTCTTAAAATGCTATTAAATCAATTGATATTAAAAACATCGATTGGGTTAATATTTTTAATATGGGGGAGAAAATGTGATTTAATATGGGAAATGATCAATCACAAATGGTTTGACTTAACGTGTTAGCTCATCCCGACATGTGCGAAATGTTTTCGAATATCGTAGCATATGTTAAGGGGGAGCAAAATGGATTTGCACTTCAAAATGGATTTCATGGTGACATACACTTACCCAAAACATCTCTATTCACGACGGTGAAGATTGTGGTGACATAAGGATGGTAGGATAGGTTAAAGTCCAATGATTTCTCTAGAACCGGAGGAATCTTCCCAAGGACATTCCATAGCTAGAAATAGTAGTCCTTAGGAAAGATGGAGAAAGATTGTGAACGTAGCTGAATGCCGACCAAGTACTTAAGTTAGCACTGGAACAATCACAACAAGGTGCTAGTGATGACGTATTGGTAAGCATTGAAGGGGTTGAAGAATGAAAAAGAAATGTAAAGATAAAGGGTGTAAAGAAAGAAGCCCTCCTTACAACTTTAGGCAGAAACCGGGTCAATACATATGCTATTGAGGTCATTTTTGCTAATGATTCTCGATATTGAAGAAAGACGTCATGGACCCAGTGATGCAATGCACAACCCTTCCCAGCTAACTCAAATATCTCTCAAAAGGTATTTGTTTTAATCACACGGAGATCAACACGTTATCTATTGGTTTATTCACTCCGAATAGACTGGTATTGAAAAGGTGGCACTCCTCTCCAGCCTCCGATCACTAAAAATCCAAAATGCACGATCGAGTCTAGAGCCATTTGAGATCATCAAATATCTCATTAGGACACACTTTCATTATTCCTTGCTTCTTCACACACTGTGAAAAGTAAGAAAGATCTTAAGAGTCCTACGCAAAATCTTCATGATCTTGCCTGAACATCCGAGTAATACGAAAGTATTTACAATGAAGATGGAAATCCTTCTTGAGCGAATATCAAAAAGCTCATGGTAGGTGACTTGTGCGGTTCTTTATGAATCAAACTTGTGATAACTGGAAAGCAACAGTGGTTTAATTCTTAAATGAATTTAAACACGTTCCAGGCCTCTACGCATTATCATATGATCTTGCCAGAACACTCAGAGTGACTCTTTATTGATCACAGTGACGAGTGGAAATCCTTCTAGTGTTAACATCAAACAGCACTTGGTAGGTAACTTGCAAGATTCTATATGAATCAAGCTAGTGACAACTGGAAAGCAACGATGGTGCGGTTCTTAATTGAACTTCACTTGTTCCAGGAACATGAATTGACGGCTTCAAATCATGCGGATAATATTATCCAAATGATCCACTCTTTACGTTCGCAGTCAGCTTTGGACGGTCGAGTAAAGAGAACGGGTTTACCCGCGAAATCTTGTCAAGGAGGTTCTTTATTGAAACTACCTGCCACAAGTACGATATTTAATATCGTCCAACGGTCTTCACCGACCGGAGGTAAATTGCTACCGAATTAGAATGAAATGTTCAAAGCCATTTCATCCGTGTATATTGTTTGTTGCTAACTGTCTTATGCAGCGTAACAAGAAGGTGGCATTGCGGTGTACAATCCAGAAGAAGTCGTCACCACATGCTTATACTACATACAATTAGTACTTCAACAAATTCAAGAAAGCCTGAAGGTCAAGTCTTCCGCTGTATCAAACTCTGAAGCTTTCAAGAATTTAAAAGTATAAGTATGTGGAACATGAAGTCACAAAGAGGCAAATATCACAAGTGAAGAATGCACAAGGTCAAGGCAAGGAAACATGCTCAAGACTAAAGTCAAAGATCACATCAAGCATATTCACAAGAACAAGATCGAAGACTCAAGCATAGATGCTAGGTTTAAGATTTTGTAAAAAGATGTGACCTCCCTTAGGGGGAGATTGTTGGAAATACGTTTTTCCCAATAAAGTCTCGGTCACATCTTAGTTAGCATAGATCACGAGATATAGACTATTTAGAACTTTGTTTCTTGGAGCGACCTCCCTTAGGGGGAGATTGTTGGAAATACGTTTTACGTATTTATGAAGGATCGGTCGCTCCAACGATAATTATGTAATGGGCTCGTGATCTATTTAATTATTGTATAGTCCATATAGCCCACATGTAGGGTGGGCTATATATAACCCCTCCTAGCATGTTAGGAGGGGGTTGTTGATTCTCATTTCACACTCAATCATTATTCATCTTTTCTTTCTCTCTCTACATTTCCCCCTTTTCTCTCCTTTCTCTCTCTAATCCTTCATCTCTTTCCTTCATTTCTTTATGTTTATCAACTAAATCAACCATCCAAATCCACCTAATCCATGATATAGAATAGGCTATTAATCACGTAGACCTTCAAGGTCACCCCTCCAAGTATTCATGCACGGTGGATTTTCATGACCTATATTGGCTAATGGTAAAATACGTTAAACAGTTTTCATAAGATAAACATAAGGCTTTTCAAACTATAAAACCAGTTTTTTGAACATGTTCCAGGTTTTCCAGGACTTATACATTTCCGCTGCTATTAAGTCTCTATTATGTTTTAGTCACTTATACTATGTCTATATCCGTGCACTGAGCGTTTTGCTCAGCCGTTACTTTCCTTTCCATGTCCCAAAACGACAGGTACCCTAGGAAAGACTCGAGCATTTGGAGGACGTGCATAGGATGGAAGCTGCTAGAGACTTCTTTTCCTTTTTTCCTTCATATACTTATGCTTGTTTAGTCTTTCATTCATTTCTTTTGCTTTATTATGTTTTGGGCTTATGTTTGGGAACTGATGTTTGATTCCGGTTATCCCTTTGGTCATGTAATGTTTTATACATTTATCCTTGTATGCTTTGATGACACGCCATAATTACGTGTGACATTCCATTTTCAAAATGGGGTGTTACACAACCCTTGTGCTTGGATAAATTATCTAAGTTCTTTATCCCATTAGAACCTCTGAGCCCTCAATTGTCTACCAGCGACTCATAGGTTCTCTTGTAAACTTGAGACTCGAATCAAGTTTACTCGTTCTAGGGTTCATTTCTTATTGTTATTCAACGGGTGTATTCATAGCACTTTTTGATACTTTGTTTATAATAGTTAATAAAGCATTACGCGTATGAAAAGTATTTCGTTGTGTATTTGTGTTTATACGAGTTATAGTTTCGACAATTGTTATATTATGGGACATTCACTTTGGAAGCTTAAACCCCATTTATTTCTGAATGTGAATGTAACAGACAATGATTTCAAGTGTGCTATTTGTGAATTGGCGAAAAACAAAAGAATTTCATATGTTCCTAGCAATAACAAAATCTCAGTGCCATTTATGAAAATCCACTCTGATGTATGGGGCCCTGCCCCGATTCCTACTCTTAACGGTGCTAGATATTTTGTAACCTTTATAGACGAGTGTACCCGAATGGTGTGGATATCTCTCCTTAAAAATAAAGGGGAGGTTCATAATGCTTTCAAAGAGTTGCTCCATATCATAAGAAAAGTGTATAGAAGTGAAATTCAGATTCTTCAATCTGACAATGGTGGGGAGTATATAAACCACAAGATGCAACTCTTCTGTAGGGAACACTCAATTCACCATCAAACTTCTTGTGCTAGGACACCTCAACAAAACGGGTTAGCTGAGAGACGGAATAGGCATATACTTGAAATAGTTCGAGCATCTCTCTTTGACATGAATGTACCGCCACAATAGTGGGGTGAAGCGGTACGATCAGCTACATATCTGATGAATAGAACACCTTCCCAGGCAAAAGGATTTAAATCTCCTCTACAAAAGTTACATGAACTAGTTGATATACCTGTTAACTATGGGTTGGAACCACGAATATTTGGGTGTACCACATTCGTCAATCAAAGTGTGGGAAAATTAGAACTAAGAGCAATTCGATGTATGTTCTTGGGCTACGCAGACCACAACGAAGGGTACAGGTGCTATGATCTAGTTGAAGATAAAGTTCATGTAACTCGTGATGTATCCTTTCACGAAACCGTCCCGTATTTTGGTCATGAGTGTCCTCTTCAGGGGGAGAAAAAACAAGAAGTGAACACACATGACCAACTAGTGGAACCCGTTGGAAATACTGGTAACATTGAGTTTATAGATGACAGATATGAGGAAACCAACGAAGATTCAAGTAGAGGTGAAATGACCAATAAAATACCGGATGATGCGCAAGATAGTACAACCGTCACCGAGGATGTCACCTCCCAAATAGCTGGTCCTAGCAATTTGGAAATTAAGCAAGAATCTAACACCCCGAAAATCGAATCCGGATCTGATGTTATTTTGCAGGATATCGATCACGAAGAGGAAAAAATAGACGAGCACAATGAGCCACGATATCCGGTGAGAATGAATCGAGGAGTCCTGAAGAAACAATATCAGTCTGATTTGAAGGAGAAATCAAAGTATCGAATCAGCAACTATGTTTCAAACCACCGCCTGGCAAACTCGCATGCACTCCGTGTAGAAAGGTTGTCGACTGTGTATATACCAAGTACCGTACATGAAGCTATGAAGGACGAGAAATGGAAAAAAGCAATGAATGAAGAGATGGACGCGTTGCAAAGAAATGAAACTTGGGATCTAGTGCACCTCCCTCAAGGCAAGAAGACGGTAGGATGCAGGTGAATATATACAGTTAAGCTCGATTCAGAAGGGAATATAGATCGTTACAAAGCAAGACTGGTGGCGAAGGGATACGCAGAAATACAGAATAGATTATGGGGATACGTTTGCACCAGTGGCTAAAATGAACACAATTAGAATTCTAATCTCTATTGCAGTAAATAGAGATTGGCCTCTAAAACAGTTTGATGTAAAAAATGCATTCTTAAACAGATACTTGGAGGAAGAAGTGTACATGGACCCGCCACCAGGAGTGAAGAATATTGGAAAGGTGTGCAAATTAAAAAGGGCGTTATACGGGCTGAAGCAATCACCCCATGCGTGGTTTGACCGGTTCTCTAGCTTCATGAAGAGGGTTGGTTATAAACAAAGTGATGCCGATCACACATTGTTTGTTAAAAATATTAAGGGTTAGGTAACTGCTCTTATAGTGTATGTCGATGACATGGTAGTTACAGGAAATGACTCGGAAGAAATAGTGAAAATGCAAACAACCCTTGCTGCTGAATTCGAGCTAAAAGATCTAGGACAACTAATGTGCTTCTTAGGTATTAAAGTCGCTCGATCTAAAGATGTAATTACCATGTGTCAACGGAAATATGTGTTGGATTTATTGGCAGAAACGGGTATGTTAGATTGCAAACCGGTAAACACTCCAATTGAAACGAACCATAAGTTGTCATTTCATCACAATCATGCACCTGCAAACAGAGAAAGGTACCAAAAATAAGTGGGAAAGCTCATATATTTGGCACACATCAAACTAGATATAGCTTATGCGGTGAGTGTGGTAAGTCGATTCATGCATGCTCCTAGTAAAGAACATATGAGTATTGTTTATCAAATATTAAGATATCTAAGGTCCTCACCCGGAAACAGTTTATTTTTTGGAAGAAATCAAGAGTATGAAGTTAGTGGGTACACATATGCGGATTGGGCCGGTGACCGGATGGATGGGAAGTCTAAGTCTGGATACTTCACATTTTTTGGAGGCGATCTAGTTACATGGCGAAGTAAGAAACAAAAGGTCATGTCAAGATCAAGTGCTGAAGCCGAGTTTCGAGGAATGTTTCATGGTATATGTGAACTCCTTTGGATAATAAGAATATTGCGAGATATGGGAATGGTACTAACTAAACCTATGAAGTTTTATTGTGACAACGAGTCACCTGTAAAAATTGCTAACAACCCTATACAACCCTAATCGAGGATCGGCTACGATAATTATATCTTATATTAGTTTAGCATACATATCATGTGAGTGTTAGAAACAACCACGACAAAACGCAATTGGCAAGTTAAAACCATAATCAAAGATTAAGGAGGGCGATAGGTTTTAAGAAAAAAAGAAAAACGCAGGCGGTGTAAACTATGAGAGATGCAGATGAGTATAAAACAATTAAACAAAAAATGTTAGGTGGAAGACACGTACCCAAAACATTAGGCAAAGCCACGTATAAGAAAAAAATAATAAAAAATGAGGGGAAAAAAGTAAGCTTGGTAACTATATATAAGTTATAATGATGTGAATGCTCAACTAATATAAGTTATAATGCGCAATTTATGATTTATCAACCCAAGAAGTTTGGTAACTGTCTATATTTAGTTAGACGTTTATACTTTATACATTACCATTACAACAATCTACCCATTTCTCAGTGAGGTTTTCCCCAACAACAGAAAGTCGGTGGGAAAACGCACTAAACGACAAAACAAATCCAACGTGACACTTTTGCTCGTTGAATATTTGGTCAAACGTTATCAAAAGTTTTCCCCAACCACAAGTCGGTGGAGAAAACCTCGCCAACGTTTGACCAAATTCTTCAACAAAAATATAAGCGGGAGATTATCTCGCCAACGTTTCCCTAGCGACATATCGCTAGGGATACTTTGATCACAGACTAAGCCAAGTTATTAATGTTATTTAATATAGTGTTAAACATTTCGAAGATTCCCAACGACATGTCGCTGGGGATACTTTGATCGCAGACTAAGCCAAGTGATTAATGTTAATCAATATCGTGTTAAACATTTCGAAGATTCCCCAGCGACATGTCGGGGAAACCTTGCAAGCTTACTTATTTGTCTCGGCCATATTAAGTATGAAAAAACATTTAAAATCTTATATAACAATATTTTTATAAAAAAAATTTTAATTCATATAAAAAATTTAAAAATACTTTTGACCCTAAGTTTTTAACTTTATCGGTCAAAAAGCATTGACAAGTCAAATCTAAAGCGTTGACAAGTCAAACCTAAAGCGTTGACAAGTCAACCCTAAAGCGTTGACAAGTCAAACATAAGGAGATATTCCTCAGCGATATGTCGCTGGGGAAAATATGTAATTTGCTAAGAATATTATGATTAACTTAATTTTTGTAGATTTAATCATAATTTTCCCCAGCGATGTGTCGCTGGAAAAACGCTTGCCATCGTGGCACAATATTTTTTTCAGGAAAAGTCTGTGGTCGCACCTGTCGCTGAAGATTGTCGCTGGGGAATGTATTCTCATCGATGAAGCCCCATCAAAATTTCCCTAGCAACATGTCGATGGAGAAAAGTATCCAATCAAAATGTCGCTGGGGAAAGCCTCCGAATATCACTGAAGATTGGGTGCATTGTTGTAGTATACCAAGTTTAGATCGCGAAATCCTAACATCATCCTAAAGGGGGAAATTGAAGTATTAAATGATCTTATAACTTTCTAGAGTAGATGAACTTATAGTTCAACATTCTATAAAATAAATTGAAATGCAACATCCTATAATCATAAAAAAGGTTATGATATTTTTTTAAGCTCACATACTAATGGAGTCGACATTACACGAAGTTCACGGCTTTATATCTCATTGTTATGTTTCGTTAATCATCATGTTACTTGATTTACTTAATAGACCTGTTTTGCTGTTATGTAGTGAATAAACGAGTTTTATATAAAAAAGGCTAATAGCAGTAAAATGTATCATAGTTGTCTTATAATCTTTTTATATGTATCGAACAAAAAAAATTGCAAATATAATCATTTTAGTTTGTTTTATTATATTCAAAGTGTATCATTTTACCTTCACAACAGGTACAAGTTAAAGTCCATGTCATCTTCATCTTTTACATTTCATCTTCAACTTATACATTTTACTTACACCTGTACTTGTAAAGTATTTATTCTTTTTTTTTCAAACACCTCATAAAAAATAAATTCTTAACAACTTTCCACAATCTTCAACAACCACACATGATTTTTACGGGATAATTCTTAAAATGCTCCAAAATCACTCATCATTTAGTTTTTTGCACTCACCAAAACAAAACTTCTCTAAATGCCCATGCGACTTATGCAACCTTGTGAAAATTTTCAAATATTTTTTTATTTTGTACTAAGTTGCATAAGTCGCATGGGGCATTTAGAAAATTTTTGGTTTGGTAAGTGCAAAAAGGAACTGATGAGTGATCTTGTGGCATTTCAAGAATTATCACATTTCTTATTCAGTATTTACGTTATAATATAATAATAAAAATAAAGTTTTCTAAATGATAGTTCAAATCCAAACACTGAATACAAATTCCATTCATCTGAAAACATAAAATAAGCTTAATCCTTATAAAAATAAATCCAAAACAGCTTATTAAATACACAACTACAACCTAATGTGTCACCCTCTTCTTACGTCTTGTTTCTTTCATGTATCTCTCACTTCTTTGCAGCAAAGAAACACAATCTGATAAGTGATTACAAACCCACACCCTAGATTCCACTACTCCCCCGCCAACTACCTTCTTCCCCTCCTCTTATGTCTCCGATGACTTCCAAATCAGGCACACCCAACCACAAAAAAAACCGCAGCCTAACTCAAACGAATGTAACATATTCAAAAGGTGACTCTATCCTTGATTCGAATCATAACTATCCTTGATTCGAATAGTTATGTTTCTAACAGGTGACTCTATCCTTGATTGGAACAGTTATGATACGAATAGTTATGTTTCTGAAAGGATAATCGGTGAGGTATTGGCCGGATTTTGTAGAGGCGGAGGTGGAGGTGTGTATGGTGTTATTTTAGATCTGGCAATGGTATGGTATTATATGATGTGTAAGAGTTCAATTATCTATGTGGCTTTTTGTTGGCATAAGAAAATATTTAAAGAAACTAAATAACCAAAAGGGAGTTGATATGCACACCACACAAATTGATGTGCACACCACAAAATCACATGTGTTATGCATATGGTACAACATCATATATGCATTTTTGTGGTGTGCATATCATTTTATGTGGTGTGCATATCACTTCCCTAACCAAAATGACTTGCAACCTCATGTGTAGGTCAAATGATACACTTTGAATATAATAAAACAAACTAAAATGGTTATAGTTGCAATTTTTATTGTTCGCTGCATATAAAAAGATTATGGAACAACTATGATATATTTTGCTGCCATTAGCCCTAAAAAATTATAAAACCTTAAATTAATACATCTACATAAGCATAAGATAATATTTTCTTTGTAAAGCAAAACTTTAAGTAAGAACTTTTCTAAAAGAATGTTTTGTTAATAGAAAACATTCTATTGGTTTATACTTTTTTATTTTTATGTTTTTTTAAATCTAAAAATTTATTTATTTGGTAAAAGTTTTAAAAAAAGTTAACGGTGAAATTTGGTAAAAAAAGACATAAATAGGTTCTGGAAAAAAAATAAAAAAAGAGAAGATAATAAATAAAACTAAAGTAGGGACTTTTCAAAAGAATATTCTAATTGGAAATATTCTCTGGATTTATTATTTTTATTTTATGTTTTTTAAATCTATAAAAAATTTTATTTGGTAAAAGTTCTTTAAAAATTTGATGGCGAAATTTGAGGAAAAAAAGACACAAAATTATAAGTGTCAAATTTGTGAAAGAAAAACATTAAAAGAAAGAGGAGGTAATAAACAAAACTTTAGTGGTTAGATTGTATTAAGTGAAAATTATAAATTATCATATGTTTTCAATAAGTTTAAAAAGTTAAAAATACCCTTTACAATTTATAACCTATTAATATCACAATTACAAAATATTAAACACAATTTTTTTTATATATCACTATATTAAACTAAAATATAAAATTATATTTGATTTATTTATAATCACGTGCGTGCACGGAAGTTATAACAAGTAAACTTATATGAAAAATTACTCAATAAGGACGTAAGAAGGAAATGAGGGTTTTAATGTGGCTTTGAGAATGTGTTTTAGGGGAGGGAGTTGTAAGCTATTATTATGTGAATACATTAGTATTTAATACTCATTAAGAATACATTTAATAATCATGCTACAAGATCCTAAAATAAGATAATAACTACTCCCTCCGTCCTTAAATAAGTGTCTACTTTAACCTTTTTGGTCTTTTTCGTTCAACTTTAACCGTAAATATTTATATTTGTGTTATATAATACTTGATGAAAATTATACCAATGAAAGTTCATTTAAAAGTCAATTTATTCATATATATTGTATGAAGTAATATATAACATAAATATAAATATTTACAGTCAAAGTTAAACAAAGAAGACTGGAAAAAGTAAAAATGGACACTTATTTAGGGACGGGGGGAGTATATGAATAAAATGAAAAAGTTAACATACCAGAAGTCATAACGGGTGTTGACATGATGTAAAAACAATTTCACCACAAATTAGTTTTCCACCATTTACCCACTTTATTGTAGATACCTTGATGGATAACTAAGTAATTCTACAGAGTATTATGTTATTTAAAGTAAAGAGAAGACTAGTCTATACAGGGATTTTAGATTAGCATGTACATAAATGTTATTGTTTATAACATGAAAGAAATAATCAACTATTAACTATTAAGAGGGTGAAATCAATCAAATTAATAGGAGATATTCATGACACACTTAATATAAGATATTACAATATATATATATATATATATATATATATATATATATATATATATATATATATATATATATATATATATATATATATATATATATATATATATATATATATATATATATATATATATATATATATATATATATATATATATATATTATTTTGTAATACTTTTTTACATTCTCCCGCTTGACATTATACTTTTAATGAAATAAAATAACGCTAGCAACGTAAATATTAATAATCGTTAACATCATAAGTATCTTGACATAACAAACTACATAGTGAGGATTATGGCGTTCATACACAGTATACTCGTATACTTTATTCCATACATCACAACATTATGACTTCACCATGTTAAATTCATAAGTTATATATAAACAACATACAATCCACATAATTGTTATGATAATACATAAACATTTCCTATTAAAACACAAATGCATAAGAACTCAAATCTAAAATATTTTATTGAGCTCAAAAGTGTTTAGATTATCCTAATTAGTTATCAATACAACAAAGACACAACTTACGAACATGTTGCATAAATGCCTTTGGTGGTAAACCCTTTGTAAGAGGATCCACAATCATCAGATCCGTACTAATATGTTCGAGATACATGCTTTATTTTTCTAAATTTCATCTTTGATGATAAAGAGCTTAATGTCCATATATTTTGCACCTTTAGGGTACTTATCATTCTTAGAGAAGAAAATTGTTGCAGTATTATGACAATACATTTTCAACGACTAGCTTATAATGTCGACAACCCCAAGCCCTGAAATAAAATTCCGCAGCCATAACACATGTATAGTAGCCTCATAACAAGCTATAAAATTTGCTTCCATGGTAGATGCAACAATGATAGTTTGTGGAACTTCTCAAGGAAATATCTCTTTCAGGTATTTAAAACACATAGCTAAATGTTGAATTTCCACTATCCTTGTACCCAGCATAATCAGAATCAGCATATCCAGCCACTTCCAATTGATTAGACCTCTTATAAGTAAGCATATAATCCTTTTTTTCTTGAAGATATATCGATATTTTCTTTGCAGCATTCTAGTGATGCTTTGATATCTACAAATTTGTAGATATGATAACATTAAATAGTTCAATGTTTTTTTACATCAATATCCCTTTGATTCTGTTCAAATTTTTAGATATGATAACATAACTCATTTACCTAATCTTTGTTTACCTTAGAGGTAAGGCCTTGAACATTTAAAGACAACATATTCATCAAAAAACTTCGTTCACTCCTTGCGACTCAGTAAATCAATATTTTTCATGCACCCACCTATTTTATACCCCATAGTTTGCCCACTATAATCAATTCGTCCATTAAACATAATATATAACTGATTGTACAAGGAAATTCAACCTTTTTAAAATGACACGAAACCACTAATTTCGTGCTATCTTTCATTGACCAATTAGTCTTCGAACCAAGATTTAAATAACTAGACACATTCCTTTCTACACCATTCTCTCTAACAAGGTTGTTCTCCCGGATAGACTTCTAAAAATTATCTTCTCCATCCTCACTAGGTGTAAAACCAAGAGGATATTTCAAACTATTATTTGTAGACAAACCCTTGTTGGTATCTCATTTTTCCTCGTTAAGCAGTGGGTAAATGTTAAATGTGTCTTTTGATTGCCTTTTTATTTTGTTCAACGAAATCATCTCCACCACAAGATTTAGGAGTTTCCTCCTCAAATACAGTATTAGGAATAACACTGATAAGTGTGAAAACACTCATCAATAATGATCCAAAAACCACTCAAAACACAGTCAAATACATAATATTTAACTGTTAATTATCAGAATTACGCGTGTATTTGGTGTTTGTGTATTTTCAGGTAATATAGGTACATTTGAGACAAACACGAGTTTTCAAGGACTTATTTGATCAAAAGATGAAGAAAAGGATGAAAAGATGATTCAAGGACCTTATTTTCCAAGCTTTTAAAGATCGAGGACTTAAGTGCACTTTTCTACAAAACTAAGGATTAAAAGAAACTTGATTTCAAAGTAATTATAAACATTTGAAAAGAAGTGAAAAATAAAGGACCAAAAAGAAATTAGAAGGAAAGAAAAGTTTATTTACTTTACTTAGGTCAATTTGACCAATGACCGGTCAAAACCCACACATAAACACGCTTCTCCTTCGTTCCCAAAGAAGAGAGAGAAACTGAGACGGTTATTCATCTCTTCACCTCCCAAACCTGCAAGTACGATTCAAGCACGATCCATGAAGTTTCAGGCCAAGTTTTCAACAGCAAAAACACTCCTTTTATTCTCCTTTACAAGATGGTGCTATTCAATTAGATCAAAAGCAAAGAACGAAGAAAGCCCCAATTTTGGATTGAAGATGAAGAACGAGTATCCTCGTATTTTACACGTGGCATCCACTCATTGGATAGACCACGTCACTTCTACCATCTCGACGCCTATATAAAGGAGACGAAGCCATCATTTGCAAGCGGTTAGCATAGGTGTAGTTTACACATAGATAGTTTAGAGTTAGGAGTAGTTAGTTAATCTTGTTTACTTTTCTGTTAAAACTTTCATTTTTCAGTTGTAACTGATTTTTCTTGCAACCATTAATGGAAGTTTAAGCTTTTCTACATTCAATTTTCTATTCTTTCTTCTACTGTTCATATAAAATAGATATAATCTTGTCAGATTGTTATAATCAGTTACATAAACGGTTTTTCTTTCTCTTCTTTCTTACTGTTCTAAAGTTCTAATTCAAAAGATTTGTTCAAGATCACTGCTCACGTAAATGTTACTATTCACGAGGTTCTTAAAAAAAATGACATAATGATTTTCAGTTTTCTAATTGTGGTGAGTAGTTTAAATGTTTGTTATTGTGAAGTGGTTATGATGTTATAGTTTCAGATTTTGTTTACAGTCTGATTTTAACTTCAAAGTTTCAAAGTTCTAATTGTGTTTTTCTATTGGTTTTCGATAACGGATTGTGCATCATAAACCCGCAAGTTCATAAGAGTTTCGAAGATTTTCTTCAGTGGCCAATACTGTTAATCATTCAGTTTAGATAGGGTAGATACAATAGGATTTTGAGGTTAAGCAGTTTTAATCAAATTTTGCAAGTGAACAATTGAATTAGTGGTGTTTGGTTTTTCTTATATGATACATTGAAATAGCTTATCTTGGATAAGCTACTGCTCGTAATTACCTTCAGCAGATTTGTAGCTTAAGCCACGAGAGCAGTGTTTCGTTTGTTCGTAAATTTTCTATGCAGGTTTCTAGACTCAGCTCGATCTTAGAAGCAGTTAGTTAGGAGGTGTGTTTGGTTTTAAGCCGGCTCAGCGCCGCGCTCTTCGACTCAGCGGACTGGCTTGGATGTTTGGTAGTGTCCTGTTAATTTTTTCAATTCTTTCATAATTCGATAGTTGTTATATTGTAGGTTTATAGTAGTGTTAAGATTTCTGATTCTCTAATATGCATTTGTTGCTTATCTGTTTTCAGTTAGCTTAATGAGATTTTGATATTTTGCATTCTTCCTGTATTAAGATTTGTTTGGCTTTAGTAGTCTTTACTGATATTGCATTATTTGTTTCCCTGCATGAAACGTATAGTCTGATAATATCTGACTTTTGCTTGATCCTAGCTAGTTATTAGTTTCTTAGCTTATTTTGCCAATTTGCATGAGTTTTGTTATTAGTCAATTTTAGTCCTTCACTTAGATATCTTTCATGTCAGTTACAGTCCTCAGTTAGATAAATCTGCTAAATCAATTTCATTTTTAGTCCTTATCGTTATCTTGCTGTTGGATCAGTTTCAGGCTGTTGGGCTAGATAAAGTTTGGGCCTGCACTTGTATTAAATCATATTGGGCCTATTAGGTTTTAATTTGGATTTGGCTTCATTTTGAATATTAGTAAATGTTAATTGGTAAATTTTGAATTTGTAGATTTAGAAAAGTCACATTCTTACTTTTATAAAAGTCAGATTTAGATAAAATTTTGGATTTAGAATTTTATATTTGTAGTATAAAATTGTATTTGTTTTTTTTAGTTTTAAAATTCGTGCATTAAATGTGATAAGTGCAATGTGTTTTTAGAGTAGTACATATACATAGTATTATAGCTATTTTTACATTTTTAATTGCTTTTTGCCAAGTAGAAATAGAATACCAAACAAGTTTGTATAACCAAAAACAATCAAGTCAAGCTTTAAACGTTATATCAATTCGAATCGAGCTGAGAAGACAACTATACTAAAAAACGAATTATCAAATGGCGCCGCTGCCGGTTCTTTTCGTGAAGATTAACGATTTCGAGTGAGACGATTGGATTTTGGGATCCGTTCACTTTGTGAACGTTATTTTTACGTATTATAAATCAAAAAGATAAAAAAAAAAATCAAAAAGATAAAAATACAAAAAAATAAAAATCACAAAAGTCAATTCTTTTCCTAAAGAATTGAACCAAAAAAATAAAAAATCCAAAAAGTAATCTTTTTCCTAAAAGATTACACCCAAAAATATATATTATTCGTTTTTATCGGTTTTTACGTAGATATAGTATTTTTCTTAAAAAAAATCAAATAAATACAAAAATATTTTCCATATATTATTATATGTAAATAAGTATACGTATAAGAACAACCAAGTTACCTATTTCCATAAGTATTGCCGAGGCAATACACCGTGTTGAGGGGCGTTCCGGTCCTTGACACGCGTATCGATCAAATTAAATAAAGCAAGAATAGATAAATACTTCCAATTGGCAATAATTCGAAGAATACAAACTACAAAGTGAATAGATAGGCGACGTGCTATAAAATGCCGTCTAAGGGTCAATAGGTACTTAAGTGCTTCGCGCCACCTAACCCCCCGTTCACTAGTGCGTATTTTGAGAAGGAAGGCTTAATTGGAGGTCTTGCACCCAAGTAGTAATTATATATATACTTTCTTGTGGATATTTCATATCGAAACTCGAAGAGGATCATCCTTTTCTCTTCAAAGTCGACCGAGGGCTACTCCCTCATTCCTCGTGTTTACTTACACGTGTACTCGCACACGTGTAAACATACCACCTTTGGTGTATCACTTCCTTCCCCGAGGAAGCTTTTAAACGTCATTATACTTGTATATACATTCGGCCACCTTGTTAAACATGGATACTCGTTCCATGTTGGAGATTTTGCAACAACGATCCGCCACCGTTAATTATCCGTCTTGTTCGACTTGTGGTGGTCCACACGATACGTATTTATGTGATCAAAATAATGGTTATTATGGGGAGGGATATGCTTACAATGGAACCGAGAACCCTAATTTTCAACCTACCACTCAAATGGACTACACTTGTAATGACTATATGGGATATTCCGGTTTTTCATCACAACCTCCACCATCATTTCATGATCAAACCTTTAATGTGCCATACCACAACCAAGGATTTTCTAATTATGAAGGTTTTCAAAATAATGATACTTTTCAAGGCTATAATCAAGAAACCTTTCATAATCAAGGATTTTCAAACAATGAAGGTTTTCAAACTAATGATAATTTTCAAGGCTATGATCAAGAAACTTTTCATAATCAAGGATATAATCAAGGGTTTAACCAAGAGAATATGCAAAATGTCTCTCAATTTCGTGAATCCTTTGAGAGGAAACTTCAAGAGATGGAAAGGAGAATACTTGGACGTTTCGAGGAAGATTGTCAAAGACAACTTTTCTTTGTACAATCTTATCTAACTCAAGGAGCTTTACCATGTGATATTGAGCCGTCTTTGAGAGTTGATGCTGAGGATGATACTATTAGTGATAAAGGAAATTTTCAAGGTTACAATCATGAGAATTTTCACAATCAAGACTCTTTTCAAACCTATAATCCACCTAATTATGGAAATCCGCCTCCACCATATTCTTCGACTTATTCATGTGAGTTTTGTGGGAACGCACCCCATTATGGTTATGATTGTAGACCGAGAGATCCGCCATCCTATGTCCTTGATAATGACAAGAAGTTTCATTCTTTACTTGAGAAAATGAACAAGTCGAACGATGACGTTTATAAGATGCTTGATGGTATGAAAAACATGAGCTACAAGGAAATGAAAGACACTCATCGATGGTTAAAGGAATTAATTAACTCTACTGAGGAAACGGAAATTGAGTCTCGGCAATATGATTACAAGGAATTCGGTGATTTGTATCGTGAATCGTTGAACAAATTTTCTTGTCGCCTCAGGAAATATTCAAATGATTTATTCCTTAAGACTCTTATAATCGAGGAAGACGGACATTACATGACTACTTTTACTCGTAGGCCTGATCCATTATTAGATGACGATACTGAGGAACCTTCGAGTTGTATGACACTTAATGATGACACACCTTCATCACCTTTACCTCACGTGGCACCCACCGACTCTTTAACCATGGGGGACGAGCCTCTTAGCACTATTACAAACACCAATTTGGATGAATTAACCGCTTCTAGTGTTGAGAACCTTATCCCAATCCAAAGAGAGTTTGAGGGTATTTCCATTGAACCATGTGATGAGCTTTGTATTGATACCTCTTCTCCTCACGATCACATTGAGATTTCATCCCATGTTGACTTTCATGCTACTACTAGTGATTTTGGTGACTTTGATCTTGATGAATTGTTCAAAGAAAGGGATAATGAGATTGAGGAAGAGTTTATGCAAGATATAGAGGATGATGATTGTGATTCTAGTGAGGCATCTTATGATATATTATCCGAGGACTTTTCATGTCAAGATGACCTTCCTAATTTGGATGATGATGTTGATCATATAGAAGAAGTGGAAGATGTTCATATTCGAGAAGTTTTATCAAACGTTTATCATCTTATCTCTTCGATTGAAGCTTTGAATGGAAACCATAATGATGATTCCATAGAAGAAGAACCTTTCATTGACATTTCTTCACCGGTTTTTGAGGTTGCACCTATTGACTTTTATGATGATATCATTCCTTTGAGTGATTCTCTCAATACACCTTCTTTTGAGCCTTCTATTCCCACCCTCCCACCCTTGAAGTTGGTTATTGATGAAGATCCTATACTCTTAGAGATTGATCCTTTTTCACCTATGGCACCTTTAGAACCCAAAACCTTTGATATGGATTCTCATATG
Source organism: Glebionis coronaria (assembly GCA_025667525.1). Lineage (NCBI taxonomy): Eukaryota > Viridiplantae > Streptophyta > Magnoliopsida > Asterales > Asteraceae > Glebionis > Glebionis coronaria. The sequence continues at coordinate 289,568 of JANFOE010000213.1, forward strand.
GATATTGATACCACCATAGAGGCTTATCTTGCTAATATTGATATAGGGGTCAACGATAGTGTTTCTAATTGGGAAGAAGAGATTCGTCTTAGTGAGAATATGCTTTTTGGGAACCTAGAGCCTACACCTCTTCCACAAGACACTATTAATCTTGATCCTCATTTTTCTATGCCTTCTATGGAAGATTACCCACCTTTTGATGATGATGAGCCTAATATGGATATACTTGTTATGAATGTTTTGATACCTACACCTTCATATTCTCATGATGATTTGATCACTAAGGGGGAATCTTATATGGTTGATATGAATTCATCTTCTTATTTTCCCATGAAGGGAAAGGTTTTTGATCCTGGGATACGTAAATTTGAGACACCTTGGTTTTCATCTACTTCACTTAAGAGTGTGCCTTCGATTGATATGCGCTTCTTGTATGAGTTTACTTTGGTGATGCTACCTATTTTGGAGTTGTTCGAATGTAGAGATGGAAATTATGTATTTGATCCTGGGGTGCTTCCTTTATGAGAGATTTTGTATGTTGGACAAACTTGAGACACGTTGGACCGTTCCATTTATCGAGGCGGATTTGGTAAATCTTATAGTAAATGGCAACGTGCTAAGTTTGAGTTTATCATGTGAGATGTGCTTCAAAGTGTATATCCTTTGTTCTCCATGATGGTTTCCCCAAGGACAACCTAATTCGGGGCCGAGTCGAGCTAGCGACTTAGGGTTAAAAAAACTCAAGCAATGAATAACTAGGTTAGAAAACGTAGAGTAGATTTTCAATAGGTTAGGTTTAATTAAAAGGATGTTATAGTAGAGTTGAAGTGGAGGGGTGCCTTTCTTCGTCTTTTGGTGTTTGTTTCAAGGGTTGCTCTCTCTCATTTCATGCTTGGAGCTTATGGAGGAGGCCCGTGTATTTGGTTCACTTCGATTAGTTTTTGCTATCATGATATTAAACACTTGTGCTTAAAATGAATACCCTTTAGTTGTCCTTTCCTTAACTCGAGTTAAGCAAAGTAATCAATGTAATAAGTGTAGGGGAGTTCACTCCAATGCTCTTAAACATTGAGGACAATGTTTATCTTAAGTGTACGGGAGACTTCTATCGAAGTGACCTTACCTAGACCATTGTCTTGCATGATAACATGGAAAATTGAATTTTAAACATTTTTCAAATTTTTGATCTACTTTGGCCACCAAAAATATGCATTCATAATTTTTGCATCAATCATTTTGCATAACACATTTGCATTGTATATATTTCTTCTTTTGTTTTTCATCAAAAATATATAAAAGAAAAAAATATAATAAAACATGGTTTTAACAAATTTAGACTTCTTTGACATATTAGGCCCGCCATGGATATTTTGACTTAACCCGAGTTTGCTTATTTTAGCACTCTCTAGCTAGTATCCTTAACCATGTAGTCCTTCATTGGTCTATTAGGCTAAGCTTCCACCAATTTCATTCTTTGAAATTTTAAATTTGTGGAGAATGGGAAATGATAGAGTTGAAGCAAGTGTAAAAGGGCTAGATAGACTTCATGGCAATTACTTGTGGCTAAACCCTTCTCTTCTTGACCTCTATTTTCTTCGCTTGTATATAATTGTTAATAAATAATCAAGTACGGTTTTAATTGGTTCGTAATCTCTTATGCATTTTTGGCTAATCATTCATGGTTGATATGAGTACGTCTTAAGATTCTAAGTTAGCACGTTTTATGTGTACTGGACTTGTGTCATGCTCCATATTTAGCGGGTGTTTTTCCTTTTCTTCTTTGCAAATTTCTTGGTGAGGAATAAAGAAAAATAAGAGCGGCTTATGAAAAAAAAATGAGTGGCTAGAAAAAAAAAAGAAAAAGAAAAAAAATAATGCAAGACTCCCAAGAGGGGCAGTGTGGTGTTAATTATAGTGACTATTGAGTTCCAATATTACCTTGACGGGTTGCGGGGATTCAATAGATTGCTCCAATCCAATATTACCTTGACGGGTTGCGGGGTTGAAGATCCAAAATCTCAAAAAGATGCGGATGTAAATTATTGCGTGAGTTTTATTTTTCTTTCCTTAGCGAGTGTGTAGCTACTTATGAAAGCATGACATGATGATTTTACACATAAGGCGAATGACTTATTACTCTTAATACGGACTTATATTAATTGTGAGCGGTTTTTCAAGTAATGGATGAGAAGATTACTTAGGATTAAAACCGTGCTTCCTTATTTTTGGATTTTACACTTCTTATATTTCACACTTGAATAATGACAAATTTGCCCACAAGCAATTTGCTCAATTAATAACCGGTTCCACATTTAATTGTCATGAATACGTTGATGCACTTTTTACTTGTGAATGCAATGATCCCATTTATTAGCTTGGTATGGGGAAAGTGAAACTTGAGGGTGATAAATGTCCATGGTACCAAAGCCCTAATCTAAGTCATTGATTTCTTTATGAGTTATTTCCATCAAAACCATTTCAAGAAAAATCAAAAAGATATAGATAGAATTGTATTTTGATTCATTGCATTATTAAAAGTCAAAATCATGCATCATTTAGTTTAGAGTAGCATAGATGCATCTCATATGGCCAAGGTTGATTAATTATGAGAAAAGTGTAACTTTAGAGCTTTAAAATGCTGCATTGCATGAGGACATGGCAATGGTCAAGTGGAGGGGAGTTGATAAGTGTGAAAACACTCATCAATAATGATCCAAAAACCACTCAAAACACAGTCAAATACATAATATTTAACTGTTAATTATCAGAATTACGCGTGTATTTGGTGTTTGTGTATTTTCAGGTAATATAGGTACATTTGAGACAAACACGAGTTTTCAAGGACTTATTTGATCAAAAGACGAAGAAAAGGATGAAAAGATGATTCAAGGACCTTATTTGCCAAGCTTTTAAAGATCGAGGACTTAAGTGCACTTTTCTACAAAACTAAGGATTAAAAGAAACTTGATTTCAAAGTAATTATAAACATTTGAAAAGAAGTGAAAAATAAAGGACCAAAAAGAAATTAGAAGGAAAGAAAAGTTTATTTACTTTACTTAGGTCAATTTGACCAATGACCGGTCAAAACCCACACATAAACACGCTTCTCCTTCGTTCCCAAAGAAGAGAGAGAAACTGAGACGGTTATTCATCTCTTCACCTCCCAAACCTGCAAGTACGATTCAAGCACGATCCATGAAGTTTCAGGCCAAGTTTTCAACAGCAAAAACACTCCTTTTATTCTCCTTTACAAGATGGTGCTATTCAATTAGATCAAAAGCAAAGAACGAAGAAAGCCCCAATTTTGGATTGAAGATGAAGAACGAGTATCCTCGTATTTTACACGTGGCATCCACTCATTGGATAGACCACGTCACTTCTACCATCTCGACGCCTATATAAAGGAGACGAAGCCATCATTTGCAAGCGGTTAGCATAGGTGTAGTTTACACATAGATAGTTTAGAGTTAGGAGTAGTTAGTTAATCTTGTTTACTTTTCTGTTAAAACTTTCATTTTTCAGTTGTAACTGATTTTTCTTGCAACCATTAATGGAAGTTTAAGCTTTTCTACATTCAATTTTCTATTCTTTCTTCTACTGTTCATATAAAATAGATATAATCTTGTCAGATTGTTATAATCAGTTACATAAACGGTTTTTCTTTCTCTTCTTTCTTACTGTTCTAAAGTTCTAATTCAAAAGATTTGTTCAAGATCACTGCTCACGTAAATGTTACTATTCACGAGGTTCTTAAAAAAAATGACATAATGATTTTCAGTTTTCTAATTGTGGTGAGTAGTTTAAATGTTTGTTATTGTGAAGTGGTTATGATGTTATAGTTTCAGATTTTGTTTACAGTCTGATTTTAACTTCAAAGTTTCAAAGTTCTAATTGTGTTTTTCTATTGGTTTTCGATAACGGATTGTGCATCATAAACCCGCAAGTTCATAAGAGTTTCGAAGATTTTCTTCAGTGGCCAATACTGTTAATCATTCAGTTTAGATAGGGTAGATACAATAGGATTTTGAGGTTAAGCAGTTTTAATCAAATTTTGCAAGTGAACAATTGAATTAGTGGTGTTTGGTTTTTCTTATATGATACATTGAAATAGCTTATCTTGGATAAGCTACTGCTCGTAATTACCTTCAGCAGATTTGTAGCTTAAGCCACGAGAGCAGTGTTTCGTTTGTTCGTTCATTTTCTATGCAGGTTTCTAGACTCAGCTCGATCTTAGAAGCAGTTAGTTAGGAGGTGTGTTTGGTTTTAAGCCGGCTCAGCGCCGCGCTCTTCGACTCAGCGGACTGGCTTGGATGTTTGGTAGTGTCCTGTTAATTTTTTCAATTCTTTCATAATTCGATAGTTGTTATATTGTAGGTTTATAGTAGTGTTAAGATTTCTGATTCTCTAATATGCATTTGTTGCTTATCTGTTTTCAGTTAGCTTAATGAGATTTTGATATTTTGCATTCTTCCTGTATTAAGATTTGTTTGGCTTTAGTAGTCTTTACTGATATTGCATTATTTGTTTCCCTGCATGAAACGTATAGTCTGATAATATCTGACTTTTGCTTGATCCTAGCTAGTTATTAGTTTCTTAGCTTATTTTGCCAATTTGCATGAGTTTTGTTATTAGTCAATTTTAGTCCTTCACTTAGATATCTTTCATGTCAGTTACAGTCCTCAGTTAGATAAATCTGCTAAATCAATTTCATTTTTAGTCCTTATCGTTATCTTGCTGTTGGATCAGTTTCAGGCTGTTGGGCTAGATAAAGTTTGGGCCTGCACTTGTATTAAATCATATTGGGCCTATTAGGTTTTAATTTGGATTTGGCTTCATTTTGAATATTAGTAAATGTTAATTGGTAAATTTTGAATTTGTAGATTTAGAAAAGTCACATTCTTACTTTTATAAAAGTCAGATTTAGATAAAATTTTGGATTTAGAATTTTATATTTGTAGTATAAAATTGTATTTGTTTTTTTTAGTTTTAAAATTCGTGCATTAAATGTGATAAGTGCAATGTGTTTTTAGAGTAGTACATATACATAGTATTATAGCTATTTTTACATTTTTAATTGCTTTTTGCCAAGTAGAAATAGAATACCAAACAAGTATGTATAACCAAAAACAATCAAGTCAAGCTTTAAACGTTATATCAATTCGAATCGAGCTGAGAAGACAACTATACTAAAAAACGAATTATCAAACACTTACTTCATTTTCCTCTTCTACTTCTTCATCAGTTCTGATGAGGTCTTCAATAAAGCCGCCTTCAAAATGCTCATCAGCATATTCACTGTCCTCGTCGTTATATTTATCAAAATCCAGATTTCGAACCTAGAACCAACCAATACACCTTTTTTTTTATAAATAAGTTTAAACGACTCACAGACATAGAAATACCATTCGTATAGATACACAATGTTTTCTTGTACAAGCAGCCCTCATTCGAATGATACACATTTAATAATGCCCCCTATTTTGGCGGGATCTATTCAAATGTGTTTTTGGACCACACTTTTAGTAGTGTGCCATCAGTCTCCACCCATGTAACTCTCCCGTCAATATGAAAATCATTTGAAGCTTTGTGAAGCTGAAAACTACGTACTAGTACCTAAATTAGACTAGAACTTCTCTTTTACCTCCACTTATGTGAATTCAATCAATACCCACAATCCCCCCAATTATCTTTACTCAGTATTATTAGAACCTTTATTCTTTAATACTACCTTCAAGTTAGATACCATAGAAAAATCCCCGACCTTCCAATTTAAACAACAAGAATAATCATGCGAGTTCACACATGAATCATTAAGAAAAAATGCATGATTAATATCTACCTCCTATCTATATGCGAAATTCTATTAATACATGCGTGTATGAATTAGCATTATCTTTTGACCCAATGTCTTTTTTATCTTCATTTATAATTTTCTTGTCTCCTCATTATGATTGAATTGCATAATGTTGTTATTCAATGTTACTCTCTATTAGCGTGAATCTATGTCTACCAATTCATACCATGCATAGGTTAATAACCAAACCCTCCACGGAAAAGAATTTTTTGAAACATACAAAACCAAACCTTTTTCCAGCCTTCGATCTTCTATTAGGGATAAGTGCATCGAACACATTCCATATTGCTTACAGGCGTTCTATAGGTCCTTGCCACATGAATGTTCAAGAAAATTAGTAACGAACACCGCCTTGGAAATCCTCTGCTCCTCGTCCTCCTTAGATCTCTATGATCCTATAATAATCACCAGAAAGAGAAAAACAAAATAGCGCCTTTGAAAAAAGCAAAAACAAGGGTAAAAGAAGAAAAATAAATTAGGGTTTGGAAAAAGGAATAAGGGTTAGGGATGGGAAAATATTTAGAATCTAATTAAAATTAAAGGTTCACGATCGCCAAAATTCGCCATGAGGGTTATAGGGTTTGATTATGATCAATGGATTTTTTGGGTTAGATTCATGGTGTGTGATTGAAGTAATCAGTTAGTTTGGGTGGTTTATGTTGTTCATGACGTTGGGATTTGGGGTGTGACGATGGGTTTTTTTATCAAACGCTATCTATTTATTAATAAGTAACATGATATAATGCGTTTAGGTTCTTGTTAGTCGTTTATAAATTATTATCAAAACATTATTTAGAGTATATGTAATGGGTAAGGTTGTAGAAGGTTTTTACTATTTAAAAAAGTTATTAAATACTTTTTTCGTCTCAAAATTATTGTAGACTAAAAAGCACACTGTTTGAGAAATATACATTTATTAACTAATGGGTAAGGTTGTAGAAGGTTTTAACTATTTAAAAAAGTTATTAATACTTTTTGATAGTATGACGATATTCTCTTATCTAATTAACTAACTTTTTTTTAAATGTTGTAATTATAATTTAAAACAAGGGTAATATAGTATACTTGATCAAACTTTTTTACTTATTTTTAATAGTGGGCAATTAAATTAGGACATATTAAAAAGAAAAAAAATATGGGCAATTAAAATAAGACGGATGGAGTAAAGTTTTTTGCATTATAGCTTAAGCTTTTTTGAAAAGTTTTTTTGACAATAGCTTGAGAAAGTTCAAACTATTCTTTAAAGTTCTGATCATTTAATGCATCGAGTTTTAAAGCATTGATGAGATTGTGTTGATGTTGTTAAAAAAATATAGTTTGGTTTTGGTAATGGAGGAAATTTTTGATCTGGCCATGTCCCTACCTCTGTAGACGTTTTATGGTTAGACATTGATTTGTTTCCTGCTATGGCCATGCTCTACCCACAACTGCTCTACCTATCCCAACGTTCAACACGTGTCCCCCGCTTCCTGACTTTTTTAGGTCCACTAATCATTGGGATGACCCACCCCTAGCTCATTTTATCCGTTTAAAATTTTGTTTTTTTGTCCACATTATGCTCTACGACGGCTGCTCTACTCTGACATTGCTCTACCCACTTTTTTTAGATTTGACATTTTTACATCGGGAAAGTACAAATTTTTTTAATATAATTTTTTTATTAACACTTTAATTTCAAAACTTATTTAATTATTTCCTAGTTTCTCTCTTCTTTTTTTCACACATAATCTTTTTTCCTGCCAAAGCTTTGCCGGAATTTTTATATCCGGTGACATGGTATTGCTTTCCTCCTCTTTTCATCATAAATCGCATAGATCTGTTTATATTCATATGTACATTTCGGTTTACTCGCTTTATTTGGTCTTGTTTACGTAACGTAATCGTTAGGTTGATTATAAGTTAATTATGTGCCCGTTTTGTATAGATATGAATCCGTTTGCCCATTATTTTTTTAGTTGATTACAAGGTCAATATTGTTTATGTTGGTTTTACAGACTTATATCCCATATTAACAATCATAATCAGATTGTATAATATGTTGTACTTATTTTTTTAACTCGACTTACGGTATACACTTTGTAACATATATAATCAGGTCTACCCACTTTTGTAGGCTAAATTATTTTCTCATTAGAAAGACTATGGTTAAGCAAGTTGATCCAAATTGTACCTTGTTTGAGGATTGAAAATGCACTATTCACTTCTGCACATTTATTATCATAGAAAATAAACATCAAATATGTTTACATTAGGATTATAGTTTTACTTTTGTTTTATGTAACCATATGTAATTATTTCAGTCATGGTAATCAAGTATTGTATTTGTTATTATCAGATTATCCGACTAGGATTCATATTAAGAGCAAGCTACATTACTTCAAGTTAACCAAAGATTGATTGAATTCAGACGTTTTGGACCATGGCTTGATGTAAGCTATTTTGATAATGATGATGGCATGATTCATTACATGCTTCAAAAACAAAATAATTGTAATGATGATAGCTATGACTTGCCACTCATATAAATGTATTGCTTGATTTCACTACTGTTTAAAACACTTGATATAAACAGGCGTTAGTTTATGAAAAACACACGTAAACAACCATCAACAGGCATAAAAGTATTCATAATCGATCATAGTTTGACAGTTTCATAATCCATCGTATGTTCATAATAAAAATTATTCATAACATATATAAGTAATAAACATAAATAATAAAAAGCATCATCATCGGGCTTGATTTTGTAGCCTAGGACATCCACTTGACCCAGTCTACGAACTCCTCCTTTTTGGCAGGCCTTTTGAGTAACTCGTCGGTCTTTGTGAGTAGACCCCTAGAAAAAGCGATGTCCTTGTCTTGCAAATCACAAAAGTATTAGGAATAAGGCATCTTGTCATCCTTCATCTTTTCATTTGCATCCAGTATGAGTGCATGCCTCTTTTCAATTTTTGTTTGAAGTTCTCGCAGAACACTCATCAATTGGTAGCCTATTCTAATGTTGTTTGTGATGTCTCTTTGGAGTGCAACATTCAACATTCCCCAATGATCTGTGGAGTTACATGCAACACGCAGTTCTTCAATTGGTGATGGATTCATGGTTGCGGTAATGATTGCAAGTTATGACTAATATCCTACATTCCTCCGACTTACATAAGAGTATATCCTAAACGTCGTGACTTTTGGTTTGACCATTTTTCCTATAAGTCATGTCTTTTGATTGCCTTACGTGGCATAAAGAACGTATCTTTTGGCTAGCCCATTTTTCCTAAACTCTGTGAGGATTCAATAAACGATTTCCAAACTGTTTTTTTCCATAAATTTAGTAATGACAAACTGTTTTTTCAGTTATTATTTAAACAAAGTAATATTTTCCATTTAAAAGACAATTTATGTTAACAAGTTAAAAACCTTAGCATTTAAATTCATACTCACAATTAAATCATTTAAGTTTTTATAGGTAGAGCATGATGTGTTAGAGCATTCATTTGGATAGATCATTCGTTTGGATAGAGCATGTGTTTGTGAATAGTCGTGTCACTCTTTTCATCGACATGATACTTATAAGATACTTTCTTAAACAATCCTTAAACCTGCCACATAGTACAATAGGATACTAGGTCATCATACTACCTCATTTAAGTTTACATAGGTAGAGCAACATGTGTTAGAGCATTCGTTTGGATCGAGCATATGTTTGTAAATAATTGTGCCACTCTTTTCATCAACATGACATGTATTAAATACTTTCTTAAACATGCTACATAGTACTATATCATACTAGGTCATCATACTATCTCATTTATGTTTACATAGGTAGAGCAATATGTGTTAGAGCATTCGTTTGGATAGAGCATGTGTTTGTAAATAGTCGTGCCACTCTTTTCATCGACATGACATGTAATAAATAATTTCTTAATCAATCCTTAAGCATGCTACATAGTACTCTATATACTAGGTCATCATACTATCTCATTTAAGTTTACATAGGTAGAGCAAGACGTGTTAGAGCATTCGTTTGGATAGACCATGTGTTTGTAAATAGGCGTGCCACTTTTTTCATCGACATGACATGTATTAAATACTTTCATAAACAATCCTTAAACATTCTACATAGTACTATAGCATACTAGGTCGTCATACTATCTCATTTAAGTTTACATAGGTAGAGCAAAATATATAGAGAATTCATTTGGATAGAACATGTGTTTGTAAATAGTCGTGTGATGAGACTGCTTTTATACATGGTCTAATCGTCCAAAACGGGCTTAAAACAGTTAAAATATCATTAAAAGTGCCATATATATGCTTGTTTGTTCAATGTATATTTTAGGTACGGATATCGAGAAAATGACAAAAGATCACAAGAATCAATAAAAAACGAACACGAGAGACGAAGCCGCACAACGAACCGGACCCAAATATTGAATTTCCAAAAAAGACCCTTGAAGAATTGAAGATTGGAAAAAATGGTCCCTCAAGTTTGAAGACTTGTCACTTTAGGCCCTTGTAAACTCATAAATACAAGTTTGGTCCTTAAAGTTTCAAGAAAAGTCATATTCAGCCCTTAAAGATTCAAGAGAATGCAAACTAAACCCTTGAAATTACTTTTCAAAAGTTTTTGTGGCAAAAATATGAAAACACAAACTTATTGTCAAATGGAAGTTGCATATGTTGCTGGCCAAACTTAATATGAAGATTATATGGAAGATAAGGGGGGTATCCCCTCAAACAACTAAACCCATCCCACCAATCACCACCATCCACGTCACCAACGCTGCCACACCACCCCCTCCACGTCAAACCCACCCACTAACCCTTTTATTATTAATAAAAAAAAATTAAAAATGATTTTATTAATGATAAAACACGGGGGAAACACCTTCTACTCACTTAACAAAAAATCAAATACCCCCATAAACCCTAATCATTCACCAGGTTTGATTTTACCTAAATCAAAGGGTAAACAAAAATTAACTTAAACATTGGTTAATTAATTAAAACCTCAACATATCCCTACTTTCAAATTCGATCCCAGCTCATCATGCGACCCTCCCACATGGTCCCCTGCTCCAAACGGGTAGAAGACAAAGTCATAGAAGATGATCAACGATCTACAAGGATTTCTTGTCCTCTAATGCTACCCCCAACGACCAAGATTCATTTGTACTAAGCTGGCATCACAAGAAGACAACTACATAATCACATGGGCGTTTTTGACTGAATGTTCAAGGTTCAAAGCCAGGGGTATTTATGGATATTCAAGCAATTAAGGTTATCATTTTTTTCAGCTTTCTAGAATCATTGTGACTCTATATAAAGGGCAGTTAGGTTTAGCAATGTTCTTGTTCTTGTTTTTCTTAGTTCACAGCATGTAAAACCCTTTTTTCTTGATGAATGAAAAAACTGGTTATGTGTTTGGTGAAGAAAAGCAAGTTCCATTTGTAAAACCCGTACTTAAAATCCTCGAATATTAAATACGCGTAGTCTCAGCTATAACCTTAATTAAATGTAAACAGTAAATACACAGTCTTAGTTTATTTAAATACTACAATAAAATAATTATTCGAAAAATAATTATCGAGTTTCAGAAAATATTACGTATGTTATTTATTATACATAAAATAATTAAACGTTAACAGTAAGTACGTAGTCTCAGTTTTATTTAAATATTACAAAATAATAATTATTCAGAAAATAATTATTAAGTTTCAGAAAACATTACATATGTATTTACAGAAAAGAGTTTTACGTTATAAATATGTATACGTAATAATTTATGAGTGTCGAAAAGAATAAACGAAAACCACATATATGCAAAAGGGGGCGATTTTATTACAACACAAGGTAAAATAATGGGCTTTTGGCCTAGCCCGTCCCACAAACTAAAACAACATGGAACAAAAGTGCACCCCATTTTATGTGTACGTAGGAAAAAAAAGAAGAATTAGGGTTTCATCCCTTGTGTGGCCGCCGGGTAAAGAACAGAAAACAAGGGGATTCAGTTTAGTTTTCTTCAAGTAATTTGTATGTATTTTGTCCTTCATTATCAGTCCCATAACGGTAAACATCTTCTTCTTTTTTAAATTCGGTATATACCACGACTTAATGGTTCTTAAGGATCTACACAAATGAATTTAAGGGTAATCATGAATTAAACATGAAGGGGTGTCGAGTTTTTTTCTTAACTCACGAAAAACCGAGACCATAAGGTCTCGGTGTATGCTGTGTTGCCCAGCCGTGACACACACCAGGGTCGCTGGTGCTTGGTTTGCCAGCCGCATCCCTCAAAACAACCAAACAGGGGTAATGGATACGTAAGGGGGTGTTTAGATTTAAGAACAGTGGCTAAAAACCAAACAACAGGGGTATTTGTTATGAAGGCAGGGAGAACCTTAACACAAAAACAATGGGTACATATTAAAATAGAAATTGGTAAGATTAAAACCCAGGATTAGCGATAGTTTAGCGACAGTTTAACGACATAATTTATGTCGCAGTTTGTACAAGCAGCTTTATATATAGTTTTGGTCACAATTAGCGATGGTTTAGCGACAACAAATTTTGTCGCTAATCCGGCTGTGAAGTACAGGAATACCTTAACCAGTGATATTAGAACCATCCGATTTATCAGTTTATACACAAACAGCAATACAAAAAATAATAATTAAACTAAGAACCGTAAAGATCAGTAAAATTAACAGATATCAGTCAATTTATTCGCGCCCTTTTATTCATGTAGCTCACATGAAATCAGAGTAGACCTTCTGTCAGTTGATCTCAGTTGGTTACTGGACACGAGGTATGGATTTCCCGTCCTTCAGTAAGGACTTCCTTCTATGTATGATTATGATTTCCCCGTCTGCAGCCAAATGTTTTCCTTAGTATATGTTTTAAGCTTATCAGTAATCATTTTAATAACTAAATAAATTGCTTGAGCTTTATATACAAGCATGACCAGTTTATGTACTAGTTACGGAGGTATCATAACCATGACACTAGAGGCACCAGTGTCATGACACCTCTGCGAGGGAGTGATTTCTTGCAGCGTATCATTTATATCAGCTTGGCCATTTTATCAGTATTATCAACGGGGCGTATGGGTGCATCCTAGGCTATCAGTTTATAGTTATCAGGTGAATGTGGTGTGTGCTCTATATCCTTCACATTGGAGTTGATCCCTCCACCCAGCACATTATTTAGAGGTCACCCCTCTACAGCATGACGAGGTCACCCCTCCATTTATTCATGCAGCAGTTGTTACAGCACATGACCTATATAAGCTCTTGGCAATTAAAATACAGTAAATGCAGGTTTTCAGATTTAAGAGTTAATAATTCAGCTTTATTCTTTATAAATCAGACTTCTCAGATTATACACAGCTTTCCACTACTTTTACTTATCAGTCTTACAGCTTCAGTATGTTATCATCTACTTCATTCCAGTACATTCTTATCATGCTTTATATATGTTCACTGGGCGTTATGCTCAGTTGTAGTTCCTTTCATGTTCTAACGACAGGTACACCGGGACGCTCTTAGGATTCTGAGAGTATGTGCATTTAGATGGAAGCTATCTAGAATTCTTACTTCATGCACTTCTTACATTGCTTTGCTTATTTGGACATTGTTTAGTCCTTTCCTTCACTATTTACTTTTCATGTTTTGAGCTTATGTTTGGATTACCGATGTTTGATTCCAGTATTTTTATGGTGAGTTAATGTTTTAGGACATTTACCATATACTTTGATGACACGCCATAAATACACGTAACAGTCCACTTATCCAAGTGGGGTGTTACAATTATGGTATCAGAGAGAGGTTTGACCTGTAGGCTCTAAAACTAGACATGTGACTAGTGGGTAGTCACCAGGTACTCCCTAGATTTTGGCATTGCTATCTTTCATGTTCCTCATGCATTTATCAGTCAGTTTTCTTCATTTATCAGTCAGCTTTCTTATAGTTTTTGACTAAGTAAAAGGTTGGTACATGACTGGCAATATTTAGTCGCATATGATTTTCATTCGAATTTTGCTTTGGTGAACCGACCCACAGGTGTTCACCCTTGCCCGTTCTGATTTTGTATTGGTGAACCGACCCATAGGCGTTCATCCTTACTCATGTCAGATTCATGTTTTCAGACGAATATTACTTGGTGAACCAGCCATAAATATTCACCATTATTCAGGTCAAACTTTTATGCTTTTAGTCGAATATTGTTTAGTGAACCGAACCATAGACGTTCACCTTTGATCATATCATGACATTTTATAAAATTTTTGACAAGTATGGATTGGACTACAGCCATCCCCATTTAGTCCCAGATTGTAACTTTTTATACATGGCAATTCTCGTAAAATTTTGACAAGTATGGATCAAACCAGAATCGCCCATACTTAGTCACATGCTTTCTATTTTGAATTTTGTGTATTGAACCATAGCCATCCACATCAGTTGATGTTAAACCTCAGTTGATTATACTTCTATGTTATTTGTATCAGTCAAATTTTATACTCTCATATGGATGTCGTTTTCATGCTGATTAAGTTTCATGTCTCCTCATGAGAATTATGTTTTTAGCAGGGTGATGATGTTTTCATGCTAATATACGGAAGAATTTCAGTAAAATCCTGTTTTTATGATAAATCATGTTTGGTCTTCATCAATCAGGTCTTCATGCTGAACATTGTTAAAGTTCCATTTAAACATACTTTTGAGCCTCTACACAACCAACATTAAGTCTACGCAGATATTGTCAGCTTATCATGTTACTCATTTCAGTTTAGTTTATTACCGTTAAAATCAATTTAGTTCTGTTGATCATGTCAGATAATTGACACCAGTATTGATTATTCTATAAATTAACATCAGTGTCTCAGTCATCCTCCATGTACAGTGTTTCATGTCTACTCCACGTACAGTACCTCATGTATGCTCCATGTGTAGCACTCATGGTGTACCCATGTGCAGTAGTCCAGGTGTACTCCATGTACCATACTCCATATGTATTGTAATCAATCCTCAATCATCTCAGGTGCTTCCACTTGTCGATATTCTACCAGATGCTGATGCTCCTCGAGAGTTGAATATTTTACCAGATACCGTTGCGGCTAATATTCTAGAGAGCTCACGAATTGTGATGCTGCTAATACTTTGGAGATTTCCCAAGATGCTGATGCTGTTTATACTATGAAGACTCTTCAAGAGCAAGAACGAAAACTATAAATTTGAAATTCCTGACAAGAATATACTTCAACCATCAGACGCTACCATCCCATTCCATGCTGATGCTTCCTCAGTTAGATGTCACACGTCAATCAGCTAATCTTTCAGTCAAAAGATTGGGAACGGGTAACCAGTCGGCCACTCAGAGTAAATAGTTACATGAATCACGGTAATGATAACGACCGTCAAGAAACTAACGACCAAGGTGGTAATGACAACCACCGTGCTTATAATTAATCACTCAGTAACCATCGGAACTCCGGTACGGACGTGACAAGAAATACAAAGGTCAACAGTCTAACCGGTCCGCCAATCCTAGCAGTTACCAAAATGTTCGGCCTTGTTCAGATTCATCTATTAAAACACATGTCAAGACATCAGTCAAGAAACAGACCTCAGGTATCATTTCTGGAGACAGTGTTAGGACACCAGTCATGGTACATGTCATAAGAGTGTCGTCTCTAGGTACGAGTAAAAACTCATAACTCCAGTAAATCTTCTAAACCAGGCTCTTAGAAATTCAGGGTACCCTCCATGGGGGTATGCCCGTTTTTTCATGACACGTATAAATCAAAGCATTAAAGATTCAGCCACCAACACTAGATTATTATTCAGGTTAGACATGTAGTGTTCATTCTGTTAGGTTACAGACAAACACATTCAGCAAGATCTGCCATGTTTGCTTTGCGTATTCACATGTCAGCTTTATCTTAAATAAGGTATTACCTACCCCCCAGCCAAAAAAGATGCCACAATATCACCCTTACTTATTCAAGTTTTCCTTTCAGTTGACGACGAGATCCGTCTTACAAACTCCTGAACATGTTCATTGTATTTTCCTCCCAGAAAAATCAGTACAAATTATTTCAGCTCTACAAGCACGTGAACTATTATCTCATAGCTACGATGAATTTTAACTACCAGTTATATATCCACTTCTAAAGTTCCTTAAACTCATGATCAGCAGATTATTCCAGAGTTCCTAGATGTAATTTCAGAATCATGTCTTAGGGATAAAACCTGTTTTCAGAACTCCTTATCGCAGGGCATCGGCTAAGTTAACGGAGTTACAGCATTAGCTGCAAGAGTCACCGGAACGAGGTTTTATTCGCCCTATCGCACCACCAGGAGGTGCACCATTTTCTGTCTATCAGGAAGAAGGCCGATGACATGATATCTTGTATCGACCACTAAGAATTTGACAAGATCACTATTCTTAGGTGAAGTTCATTCAAAGTATAGAAGGTTCATCTGATCTGCTACGATGTCTTAAACATTTTTTTCCAGAAACACTTCACGATCATGCTACCATCAATGATAAGAGACAGAACAGGACAATTCCAAGACTGCTTTTGCACACGTTATGGTCTCTCTAAAAATTTGCTTTATGCTTCTAAGCTCCTAAATGCTCCAACTATATTACGAAATGGATGAAACAAAATTTTCCATGAATTCTTAGACAAGTTTCCAGTATATTCATCAGTAACTTTCTGATCTCCTAAAATCTAGAGAAGAACATGAGAATCATCTTCTCACGATCCTGCCGATTCTCTGATAGGAGAAAATTATATACGCAGATTTCTAGATGTGAGTTCCAAATGAACAAGGTGGCATTTCTGAGCCACCCTATTTCAACAGAAAGATATTTCAGACAGTCCTTCAAAGATGAAGGCCGTCACCAGATGATCAAGATCGACGCCTGTGACTAAACTACAAATTTTTTCTAGAACTCAGTTGACTGATACCGTAGAAATTGCTGACAGTTCCCACGATCAGCCTTCCATGGCTAAGCTTACGCATAAAGGAGAGGACCTACACTAAATTTTTGTATCACATAAGAGAATCTATTTTACCCAGACTCAAAATACTCTCATGACTATTCACCCACATTCCACCATAATGTACCATAATCCCAAGCAGAATTTTGATAGAAGCAGTATAACACATTGATGCAGCTATGTTCATATCTAGATGCCTGACATACCACAGGTTAAAGATAGAACGCCGTCATGATAATGAGTTATTAGAAACATTTGGAATTCTGAACATGAATTAGACAAGATTTCATGAAGATTGATATCAGTTACCACAGACTCAGAAAAAGTATGATGCTATCTAAGTCATTGTCGACCATGTAATCAGCCTACACATTTTCTTTCATCCGAAAGGATTATGCAGTAGCAGACCTACAGTAAATTCAGTAGTAAATTGTACGATTTCAAGGTATTCCATAGACCATCATATCAGACAGAATTCATGTTCACGATCACGTGTATGTCTACGTTCACTTTACGTTCATGTTTATTTTCACTTTCACGTTTACGTCTCATTCTCAGTATGATGCTGTTTTGGTTCATGTTTTGTGTTATCTCATGATTTAAGCCTACGTTCGCGTTCATAACATTGTTCATGTTCAAGTTCGTGTTCCATTTCTTGATACACGTCTCACAGTTTATTAAAGAATACGGTTATAGAAAGCTTGAGAAACCAGACTCAAGTTTAGCATAGCTTTTCCATACCCAGGCAGACGTTTCACATTTCAGGTCGTATCGTTTGGTATTTTTTCCTCAGCCAGCATACATTCATGATATGTCCTAATATCTCGTTCACAGTATGTTTCACGAACCACGTTCATAATTACTCACATAACACGATTACAATTGTTCACGTAGCACGTTTACAATTGTTCACGTAGTTCGTCTCAGTATTATCCCAACAGCTTTGCTCAGAAATATAAATCTATCTTTTCAGGTTAATTGTACGTATCGTTTTCACGTATCTTATATGTTTTATCTCAGTCATTCGATTAGATTCAGAAATCAATCTTAAGTATGGAACCAAAAACTATTCAGCATCATCAGGACAGGGTCATCAGGACCAAGATTTCATTGTGTTTAGACCTTTGAAGGAATCGTTTCGAGCGAGAAGCCACTCAAAACGGAAGAGTCCATGCGGACCTCTCATCCCTTTTCCTTCAATAAACCCAGTTAAGTCCTTTCAGTCATGTCACGTTCCATGTTCACTTCTGTCATGTCACGTTTATACCCCTTTCAGCAGCATCATGTTCTAAATCAAGGATGAATGATCCTTCAGCTAATATGTCTTTTCAGCCTTCATGCTCTTTCAGCATATGTGTCCTTTCAGCTTTTATAACTTCATCAACTTATTACCTTTAATTCGAGGACGAATTATTTTTTTAGAGGGGAAGAATTGTAAAACCCTTACTTAAAATCCTCGAATATTTAATACGAGTAGTCTCAGCTTTAACCTTAATTAAACGTGAACAGTAAATACGCAGTCTTAGTTTATTTAAATACTACAATAAAATAATTATTCAGAAAATAATTATTTAGTTTCAGAAAATATTACGTATGTATTATTTATTATACAGAAAATAATTAAACGTTAACAGTAATTACGCAGTCTCAGTTTTATTTAAATATAACAAAATAATAATTATTAAGAAAATAATTATTAAGTTTTAGAAAACATTACGTATGTATTTACAAAAAAGAGTTTTACGTTTTCAGAAAACTAATACACGAGAAATATAAATACGTATACATGATAATTTATGAGTGTCGAAAAGAATAAACGAAAACCACATATATGATAAAAGGGGTGGTTTTATTACAACACAAGGTAAAATAATGGGATTTTGGCCCAGCCCGTCCCACAAACTAAAACAACAGGGAACAAAAGTGCACCCCATTTCATGTTTACGTAATAAAAAAAGAAAGAATTAGGGTTTCATCCCTTGTGTGGCCGCCGGGTAAAGAACAGAAAATAAGGGGACTCGGTTTAGTTTTCTTCAAGTAATTTGTGTGTATTTCGTCATTCATTATCAGTCCCATAACGGTAAACATCTTCTTCTTCTTTAAACTCGGTATATACCACGAATTAATGGTTCTTAAGGATCTACACAAACGAATTTAGAGGGTAATCATGAAGGGGTGTCGGGTTTTTGCTTAACTCATGAAAAACCGAGACCATAAGGTCTCGGTGTATGCTGTGTTGTCTAGCCGTGACCCACACCAAGGTCGCTAGTGCTTGGTTTACCCGCCGCAGCCCTAAAAACAACCAAACAGGGGTAATGGATACATAAGGGGGTGTTTGGATTTAAGAATAGTGGCTAAAAACCAAACAGTAGGGGTATTTCTTATGAAGGCAGTGAGAACCATAACACAAAAACAATGGGTACATATTAAAACAGAAATTGGTAAGATTAAAACCCAGGATTAGCGACAGTTTAGTGACAATTTAACGACAGAATTTTTGTCACAGTTTGTACAGGCAGCTTTATATACAGTTTTGGTCACAAATAGTGACGGTTTAGCGACAGAAAATTCTGTCGCTAATCCGGCTGTGAATATATCTAGTATGTTGGATTTGTTTTCGTGCGACCGAGACTTAGAAGTCTCGGTAGGCTTTCGTTTGACTCGGTTTTTCGGGCACGGAAAATAATAAATACGAGGTTATATTAAATTGGGTTAAATCACTTTTATAAATAAGTTTTGTAATTAATTAACCAAGTGTTTTATTTTATTTTATTTAATTTGTATATTAAAAAAATGATGGTTAATTATTTTATTGAAAATGTGTGATTACTAAAATGATTTATCTTTCATAGAAACGAATTTAGAAACCTTTCTAATTATAACAGAATTCTATTTATGGTAATATTATAATATTGGGATACACATTATACCGTAATCAGTAATACAGAATACCTTAACTAGTAATATTAGAACCATAAGATTTATCAGTTTCTACAAAAATAGCAATACAAGAAATAATAATTAAACTAAGAACAGTAAAGATCAATAAAATAAACAAATATCAGTCAACTTATTCGCACCCTTTTATTCATGTAGCTCACGTGAAATCAGAGTTGACCTTATGTTAGTTGATCTTAGTCGGTTACTGGACACGAGGTACGAATTTTCGTCCTTCAGTAAGGACTTTCTTCTATGCATGATTAGGATTTTCCCGTTTGTAGCCAAATATTTCCCCCAATATATGTTTTAAGCTTTTCAGTAATCTGAGCTTTATATACAAGCATAACCAGTTTATGTACTAGTTATGGAGGTACCGTAACCATGACACTAGAGGCACCGGAGTCATGGCTCCTCTGCGAGGGAGTGATTTTTCGTAGCGTCCCATTTATATCAGCTTGGCCATTTTATCATTATTATCAGCGGGACATATGGGTGCATCCTAGGCTATCAGTTTACAGTTATCAGGTGAATGTGATGTGTGCTCTACATCCATCACATTAGAGTTGATCCCTCCACCCAACACATTATTTAGAGGTCACCCCTCTACAGCATGACGAGGTCACCCCTCCATCTATTCATGCAGCAGTTGTTACAGCACATGACCTATATAAGCTCTTGGCAATTAAAATACAGTAAATGCAGGTTTTCAGATTTAAGAGTTAATAATTCAGCTTTATTATTTATAAATCAGACTTCTTAGATTATACATAGCTTTCCACTACTTTTACTTATCAGTCTTACAGCTTCAGTCTCTTATCATCTGCTTCATTCCAGTACATTCTTATCATGCTTTATATCCGTTCACTGGGCGTTATGCTCAGTCGTAGTTCCTTTCATGTTCTAACGGCAGGTACACTGGGACGCTCTTAGTATTCTGAGAGTATGTGCATTTGGATGGAAGCTATCCAGACTTCTTACTTCATGCACTTCTTACATTACGTTGCTTATTTGGAAATTGTTTAGTCCTTTCCTTCAGTATTTACTTTTCATGTTTTGATCTTATGTTTGGATTACCGATGCTTGATTCTGGTATTTTCTTTATGGTCAGTTAATGTTTTAGGACATTTACCTTATGCTTTGATGACACGCCATAAATACACGTCACGGTCCACTTATCCAAGTGGGGTGTTACACCATTTATCTATTTTCAGTTTCAAGTTATAGTCCGCTTTAAGTTTTTGGTTCAAAAGAGTTTAAGTTTTCTGAAAAACGTTTGAGTTAATTTTGGTTTTAAGACTTGAAGTTTGTGGTTTCCCTTTAATCATATTATACGAATTGAAGTTCTTATTTCTGAGTTTAAGGAGAATGAGGTCACATATGGGTTACCATTATTACTAGTATATGACTATGGATACACGATGTAGAATCTATATCAAGTCTCAATAGATACATTGGTGTGGGTGAAGGCACTTGTGAGGCAAGTACTACTTAACCTTGGCCATAGTTTTTGATATTCAGAAAGTGATTGTTTGAGTTTTGATTACAAAAAGTTATTGTTTGTGTTTTGATTACAAAAAGTTATTGTGAATCAAGAGCTTGATCTTGATTGTATAATCCTGTGTTTGTTCATCTTAGCAGGTATGGGAAGCTTGTGCACGGGCGTGCACATAAGCTCCTACTCTCAAGGGTATGGATTATACGCCCTTGAGGTAATTTTTTTTATTTTTGAAAATTGGAAATTCATATTAAGTTGTGGTTTTTATGTTGAAGTATGCATTATTCTTGATTAAACCTACTGTCTCAGTGGTACTCTTTGGTTTGTGGTGTTTTAAAGCAAAAGTCTTTGAACAAAAAATTGTTTTTCTGTCCTAAGAAGTATGTTTGGTTGTGGATGCATCATCGCTGAGTAACACAAAATTGAACAACCGACTGTGCTTACACCATTGTTAGGTTTAGGGTGGTAAGTATTTGAGTTTTGTTTGGATATAAGAGTGGTAATTTGAATCACTTTGGTTTTCAGTTTTTGGAAGATCTTTAAATATAATCTGTCTATTTGCATATGTTGTTATCCGTTGTCACTGTTTGAGGAAGCAATACTTGATTACAACTAGGTTTTAGGCTTTGATTTTCATTATATTGTATTATTTTAGTTGGATTCGTGTATCGTGAGGATTGTAGAACTTGGTCTAGGATTGAGATGATTTTGGCATTGAAATACTTCATCTAATTGCCTATTTGTTCACAATCTGTGCACCTACCTAGTCCCACAAGCAACTGCTTATGGGGTGTGCTTTGAGAATCCAAGAGCTGCAAAAACATATATAATCGAAGGAATAGTGGTCTGCTAAGTTTTTGTTCCCTGCTGTGCACTCACTGCTTGAAATCGTAGGTATGCCAGGTGTTTAGTGTTTCGGTTTGGAGTTTGTGTATTTTAACAAATAGCCTGCTGTAGGGTTCAATTGTAGGTTGTAAGTTATAAAACTAGGTCAATAGTTAGCAAGTAGGATAGTGTAGGCTTGGGTGTTGTTGTCTCGTAGTTTGGTAAGCTTTCGAAGCCCGTAGAGGCTGTGGAAACTCACCAAAAGGTCATTTGCATCAGCAGTGACCATTGGCTGTCAACAATCACTCCAGTAGGTGTTTGGAGGCTTAAACTTTTGTTTTGAACATTGAAAATAGGACATTAGCCAGTTTAGAAGTAGGGTTACACTTTTTAGTTTTGTAGTTTTGTAAGAATTCGTTTGGGATAAAATCAATTTTGAATCATCACTATGGCATTAAGTAGCCTACTGGCTTCTTTGATGTCCACAGTAGGTTGTTAGCAGTATTAGTGGAAATTGTAGCTTGATTACTGGTTACTGGATTAAATTTAGGATAGACGCAAGTTTAAACTTAGCCGGTAGTCTAGTGTCATGACCTTTTGATGGTCCACGGATTGAAGATAGTCACTGATTTACCTTTTACAACAACAACTTTCATCTCTGCCTACACCATAGGACCTTTAAGTCTTGTTTTTAAGTTTCATAAATTGAATTCGTGTAGGATGTTAGATCTGGGATTGGTCTAGGTCTGGTGGTCAGCAAATTTGAGTTTGGAAGTGTTTTCTTTTGTTTAGTAGATAAAATATTTTGCCTAATCTCATCATATAGCCATTTGTTTACATTTCTTAGTTCATTTTCGACATTCTTGTGTGTACTTTACTTGGACTGTGGTTGAATTGTATGCATTTGTGTGATTGTTACGTATTTGGGTTTGACTCGTCACACCCCAACTTGGTGTGAGGGTGTCGTTGTTCCCCTATAAATAGCCAAGTCTCAAAAAATACCTTAAATATCCCAAGACAGCAAGAACAAAGTAGACAAGTTGAAAGTTGAAAATTTGATGGTTTAAGAACAAACTTCTCGCTCAGATTTTGTTAAAATTGGATTTGTGCTTGTGTTTTTTTAGTACCTTGGAACACTGTTAAGAAGTGGTAAAACAAAAAAAAATAAAAAGAAATTTTTTTGCAAAAATCTCACCTAGCCTGGCTCGAACCCCCGACCTGTCGAGCAGGAGTAAGGAGTGTTACCAATGAGCTAGGGTCTTGGCCTTGGCATACTTTCCCACTTCTAATTCTTATAGTATTGTTTGTCTTAGCTTATAATCATAAGCAGTGAGAAATAAGCTCATTCTAGGCTTATTGGCTTAAAATTATTGGTATCTTGAATTTTTCCCTCGTTTATACAGCAGTTTAGAAATTTTCTCAACTAGTTTTATATTTTCCTTTTTATAGATTATTTTTAGAATTACCTTACTTTTTAATTTTAAAAAACTCATAAAAATAACAAAAAGTATTTTAAAATTCTAAAAAAAATAGTTTTTAGCTTTTAATTAACATAATTTAGGTTTACAATTAAAAAAATTTTCAATTTGACTTTTATTTAATTTTATCTATTTTGAGCTTTCAAAATTAATATAAATTAATTAAAATATTTTTGAAAATTTTGGTTTTCATTTTTGCTTTATATACATTTTTTAGAACTTAGATTAAAATTTTGGTAAGTTTTGGTTAACTTTCGTTTTTCGTCACGTTTTACGAGGTTACGTTTTTTCTGTCGTAGTGTAATTTGTAGCGTAATCCATCATTTTCTTTCTTTCCTTTTTCTTTCATCAATATTAAATCTCAAATTTTACAAGTTTAATACACACATTAATCCTCCTCGAGAATGAACTCACATCAAGGGTCATATGTGTTTTACGTTTTCCTAAACGTACACTTAATACTTACCGCTTTTACGTTGTTTTTCCTAAAACACGTATTCATACTACTATCGTTTTGGCGTCACTTCCAAAGAGGCGTGTGTGTTTAAATTTGAACAATTTTGTTTTTGATATTATCCATAAATAGTATTTGTGTGTTTTAGCACTCTAAGCACACGTATTATCGGTTTTATCGTTTTTTGTGTATAAATATTAATATATTGTATTACGTATCACAATAAATTTTCAATATCTCCAAAAGCGTGAAAACGCAACCTTAATTGGGATTTCATCACTCAATTATTGTATTCGAATCTAAAGCAAAAGAAAAGTCAAAATAGATAATTACTTTCGAAAGGCTTAATTTTGATTAACACAAACTATAAGGTGGGTATAAGGAGACCAAGGTCTAAGGGAAAAAGGCACTTAAGAGCTTCACGCGGCCTAGTTTCCCCCGCTTTCTTGTGTGTGTTTTGAGAAAAAGGGCTAATCGAGGGTTTGCCAACCAAAGTATTATCTACGTATCATATATATATGCTTGTTTCAAAAGATTAACCCCTCTTGAACGTTTTGGTGTTCCACCAACGTTCTAAAGTCATCACTCAACGTGATCGTTTTCATTCTTTGAGGCTCCTTTAGTCGAGAAATTGATTCAAGGAGAGATTTGTAGATTTGAGTCTACGTAATTTACGAGAAAAATACAAAAAAGTTAAAAACAATCAAAATCACAACATCCTAACAGACCGGTAGACTTGAACCTTGTTCCTACATGACCCGATCAATTCGATCGGGCACTGGCCATCTATTTTCATTGTTCAACAACATGAAAAAACCATTGTTCAACTCTTTGACAACATGAAAAACCAAAAGCTCTGCCCTCCCTCTCTATCTATCCAAGGGATGGAAGGGCAGAGTCCTTTGGTGTCCCCCCCAGTCAAGAATTGGGGCCTCGCAATCACTATTTTCTCTCATGCCTTTCTTCGTTCATGGTTCGATATTCTGGTGTCCTAGGCGTAGAGGAACCACACCAATCCATCCCGAACTTGGTGGTTAAACTCTACTACGGTGACAATACTGTAGGGGAGGTCCTGCGGAAAAATAGCTCGACGCCAGGATGATAAAAAACTTCACACCTCCCGTTCTTCATACTTTTTCAATATGAAAAAAAAATGCAAAAAAAGGTCGTCTTATTCAAAACCCCAATTATGACATTCTTTCTCTCCCACTTCACACCTCGGAACGCGCCGTTCTTATAGAGATAAAGGCGCTTTGACATCTTCTTAAAAAATTGAAAACGTGAAAACACAAAAAAGAATCTTCTTTGCTCACCCCCACGTTGTACGTTACGTTTATGCTAACTCGATCTCAAGCAAAACGTGCACGTAAACATCGAAACCGAAAGGAAGGAACACCAACTCCTTCTATTGAAGAATCTCCCATTGACGAACCCATTGTAGAACAAGAAGCTTCCATGGCTAATCGTACTACGATAGAGTTGCTTCAAGCACACACCGAGGGGTATGGAGAAGCGATTGTGATTCCCGCTATCCTTGCGGAGAATTTTGAGGTTAAGACGGGTGTATTGTCCATGATCCAAGCTAACAAGTTTCGTGGTGACGAAAAGGACAACCCTCATAACCACATTTTCCATTTCAGCCGTCTTACATTGACTTGTAAGTTTAAGGACGTCTCGAACGACTCGATTAAGATGATGCTTTTTCCGTATTCCTTAGAGGGGCCCGCCAAAATTTGGCTCGAGAAAGAACCACCCAATTCCATATTGATGTTGAAGGATCTCGTGTACAAATACGTGAACCAATTTTTTCCGCCCTCTAAGACTACGCATTTAAAAAACGAGATTTCAAAATTTTCACAAAAATATAATGAGAGTTTTTCAATGGCTTGGAATAGGTTTAAGGAAATGTTGCTTGAATGTCCTCATCACGGTTTTTTCGACTTACATCAAATCGACACGTTTTACAATGGATTGAATGATCATGAACGAGATTATCTTAATGCCGCCGCGGGTGGTAATTTTTTATGTAAAACGGTCGAAGAAGCATTGACAATCATTAAAAATAGGTCTAAATTTTATAGCCCCCGTAACATATCGAGTGTTAACATGGCTTAGCCTTCATTGTCACCTACCATTGATGCTAAACAAATTGAGGCTAATTTGGAAAACAAATTGTTCGGTAAGCTTAAGGGATTGTTTTAAGAGTTTAAAGTTGGTGAACAACCCACTCCTGCTACGGTTAAAGCGGTTGGGGTTACTTGTGTTTATTGTGGTGGAGCTCATGATTTCTCCGAGTGCATTACCTCCGGTCGTAACACTTCGAGTGCTTACGCGGACACAGGAACTTACAACCAAAATGGTCAAGTTATCCGCACTAATAAATTGACTCCACCAGGCTTTCCACATAATCAAAACAATCAAAATGCTAACGACTATCGCAAAAACAATCAAGGTGGTTACCAAGGAAATCAACAGAATTATAGGGGTAATTACAACAATGGGAATCAAGGGACTAGTAGTCAAGTGCAAAACCAAAATCAAAATCGTAATTTTCAAATCTCGAGTCAAGGATTTCAAAATGATTACATTAAAGAGTTTCCAAATGACTTTTTTAATTACGCTACGGCAAATGACAAAATTCTTGAAATTATCGAAGAGCAATTGGCTAGTTAAGCTAGGGAAATGGCTAAAAACACAAGGGAATTACCAAATTTTGCTAAGGAAAATGCCAACATGAATTGAATTGAAAAACGATTTTGCAAATCAAATTAGGGGTCAAAACAACAAAATCGAACAAAGTCAATCTAGCCTTGAACAAAGGATAGACCAAAGTGCCGCTAAGCAAGACGTCAAGCTTAATGCAATCTTAGAAGCTATCATGTCAAACAAACCTCTACTTCGGGTGGTCTTCCTAGCAACACCATATCAAACCCGAAGGGAGAGATGAAAGTGATTACCACACGTAGTGGTAAGACCTTTAAAGAATCGAATCCTCAACCAATTACTCCTACGGAGGAGGAAATTGAGGAAGAACCCGAGGTGGTGGTCGAAAATGAGCATGTTTCTATCCCACGAAGTACCGCTCAAACCACACCTACGGTCGAACCTCTACCAAGATTGGAACCCGAGATTCCAAAGGCTATGCCTATGCCCCACCCAACACCACCCTTACCTTACCCATCGAGACGTCACAAAGAAAAATTGCAAGAACGTAACGATTATCAGTTTGAGCTTTTTATAAAAATGTTTCGTGATTTGCATTTTAACATAAGTTTGCCGAAGCTTTAATTATGATGCCTCGATTTGCCACCAACTTTAAAAGTATGTTGAACGATAAAGAGAAATTGCGAAAGTTTAATCATTGTTCATCGGCTTTTCTTAACCACGTACCTCAAAAAGTCGGTGACCCTGGTAAATTCTTAATTCCGTATGGTATCCAAGATATGAAAGAATGCTACGCCTTGGCTGATCTTGGTGCTAGTATTAGTCTGATGCCTCTTTCGATGTTTAAGTCGCTCAATCTTTCTAATCTTACTCCTCCAAAAATATCTATCGAGATGGCCGATCATTCTACAATTCCCGCATGTGGAACGACCAAAGATATTTTTGTAAAAGTGGGAAAGTTCTAATATTCGATAGACTTTATCATAGCCGATATCCCCACGGTCCTCAAGATCCTCTCATTTTAGGTCGTCTATTTTTGGATATGTCGAAAGCGATTATTGATGTGCATGCTAGGAAAATCACTTTACGCTTCAACGACGAGGGACTTGTTATAAACGCACTCCAAAATTATTATATTTCTCATGTTATTCTATCACGACTATGATCCATGTTGATTTAATCGATGTCGTTTGCGAAGAATTTTCACAAGAGATTTTAGGCTTCGCCGATGAAGCAAATAGTGGCCATCCCACTATGCTCGATCCAATCCAAGATAATTCGACACCATCTTTCACTCCATTTGAAGGAGGTGGTTTTACTTTGGAAGAGTTTGATGTACCACGAACTTCTAAAGAAGACCTCGACAACGATGAGGATTTTTCAATTATCAAGGATTTTCTAAACGATTTCCCATTTCCTCCGTCGATGGAGGTTATGAGTATTGAGCAAAAATCTTCTATCGAGGAACCACCAACCCTCGAATTGAAAGATCTTCCTCCTCACCTCGAAAACGTATTCTTGGAAGGAGACGATAAGTTGCCGGTTATTATTGTGAAAGATCTTTCCGATGATGAAAAACCACACTTATCGATGTCTTGAAAGATCTCAAAGGGGCAATTGCGTGGAAACTTTCCGACATTAATGGTATTAACCCTAAATTTTGTACACACAAAATTTTATTGAAGGAAGACTACAAACTAGCAATCCAATGTCAAAGAAGGGTAAACCCCAAAATTCACGACGTCATAAAAAAGGAAGTTCTTAAACTACTATATCCGATATCCCTTGGGTGAGCCCAATCCATTGTGTCCGTAAAAAGGGAGGAATTACCGTTGTGCCAAACGATGACAACGAGTTAATTCCAACTCGACTCGTGACCGGTTGGAGGGTGTGTATTGACTATCGTAAGTTAAATGACGCCACTCGTAAAGACCATTTTCCCTTTCCCTTCATGGATCAAATGTTGGAGCGTCCGCGGTAAAAGATTTCTATTGCTTTTTAGATGGTTTTTTCGGTTACTTTCAAATCCCCATCGATCCTCGTGATCAAGAAAAAACTACGTTTATGTGTCCATATGGAACATTTGCCTATCGTAGGATGCCATTCGGACTTTGCAATGCAGCGGGAACCTTTCAAAGGTGCATGATGGCTATTTTTCATGACATGATCACGAAGACGATGGAAGTTTTCATGGATGACTTTTTGGTGTTTGGTAGTTCGTTCACGTTGTGTTTAGACAACTTAGACAAAACGTTAAAACGTTGTGAGGAAACCAACCTTGTGCTCAATTGGGAAATATGTCATTTCATGTGTAAGGAAGGGATAGTCTTAGGGCACAAGGTTTCGAAAGCGGGGATTGAGGTAGACAAAGCTAAAATAGACGTCATCGCCAAATTACCTCGTCCCAAAACCGTCAGGGGATTTAGGAGTTTTCTAGTCCACGCGGGCTGTTATTGTCGCTTCATCAAAGACTTTTCAAAGATATCTCGACCCATTACACACCTTCTTGAAAAATATGCCCATTTCATCTTTAACGAACATTATGTTCGAGCCTTTGAAATTCTTAAAAGGAAACTAACCGAAGCTCCCATTCTTGTTGCTCCAAATTAGAACCTCCTCTTTGAACTTATGTGTGATGCTTGTGATTACACTATTGGGGCCGTTTTGGGGCAACGTCATGATAAGCATTTCTTACATATCCACTATGCTCATAAGACGATGACCGAGTCTTAAATTAAATACACCACAACAGAAAAGGAATTACTTGTCGTGGTGTATGCATTTGAGAAATTCCGACCTTATCTCGTCTTGACTAAAAGCATAGTGTATACGGATCATTAGGCCATCAAGTATCTCTTTGCTAAACTTGATGCTAAGCCGTGATTGCTTCGTTGGATTCTCCTCCTACAAGAATTTGATGTCACCATAAAAGACAAAAAAGGAGCCGAGAATCTCGTGGCCGATCATCTCTCTCGTTTGGAAGATCCTCACCAAAGTGTTCACGAGAATAAGGAAATCACTAAAACATTTCCTCTCGAGACACTTGGTGTAGTGAATTCCAAGGAATATTCTTCTACCCCATGGTTTGCGGACATCGCAAATTACCATGCGGGCAACTTCATCATTAAGGGTATGACGACTCAACAAAAACGAAAATTCTTTCGTGACGTCAAGTTCTATTTTTGGGACGACCCTTATCTCTTTCGGACTTGTGCGGATCAAATTATTTGACACTGTGTGTTTGGCACCGAAGCTACTAATATCCTTGGAGCTTGTCACGAGGGACCCACGGGTGGTCACCATGGTGCTAATCTCACGGCGAAGAAGGTCTTTGATGTCAGTTTCTTTTGGCCTACTATTTACCGAGATGCGCACGCACTTATCAAGTCATTTGACTCGTGCCAACGTCAAGGAAAAGCCTCACAAAACGATGAAACGCCACAAAATATCATCCAAGTGTGTGAGATCTTTGACGTGTGTGGCATTTATTTTATAGGGTCGTTCCCATCATCTCTCGGTAATAAGTACATCCTTTTCGCCGTTGACTACCTTCTAAGTGGGTGGAAGCTAAGGCTTAGACCACAAACGATGCTCATGTGGTAGTCAAGTTCTTAAAACAATTGTTCTCTCGGTTTGGAACCCCTCGTGCTATCATAAGCGATCATGGAACCTATTTTTGTAACGACCAATTCGAAAAGGTTCTAAAGAAATATGGGGTTACACATCGTCTTTCTACGGCTTATCACCCACAAATGAGTGGGCAAGTCGAGGTTTCAAACAGAGCCTTGAAAAGGATTTTAGAGAGGTCGATAGGAGAAAACCGACAATCTTGGTTGGACAAGCTGGACGATGCTTTATGGGCCTTCTGTACCGCTCATAGGACGCCCATTGGGTGCACTCCTTATAAGCTTGTGTATGGGAAGAATTTTCACTTGCCAATTGAACTTGAACACAAAGCTTAGTGGGCCCCAAAGCATTGTAATGATGACTTTGAGACCGCGGGAAAACACCAGAAAATGCAATTGAATGAATTGGATGAATTAAAAGACATTCCATATGAAAATTCATTGATTTACAAAGAGAAAACAAAAAAGTTTCATGATTCTAAAATTAAAAACCGTGATTTTAACATTCGAGATCAAGTGTTGCTTTTTAACTTAAGATTGAAAATATTTTCCGGTAAATTGAAATCCCGTTGGTCCGTACCATTCACCACCACCCAACTAGATCCTTATGGGACCATTGAGCTAGCTCAAAATGATGGTCCTAACTTTAAGGTAAATGGTCATAGGGTAAGCACTACTTTGGTGGGGAAGTCCCTTCTTTCGACGACCTCGACCAAGTCACCTTCCCCAATGATAATTAGTGTTGAGGGGATCGAGTCAAGCTCATGACTCGGTAATAAAAAACGAGGTGCCTCATGGGGGAGATCCCATGCTTATCCATGTACATATTATTATTTTCTAATGTAGTTTAATGTGAGGGGATTTGTGCCCTTCCAACCTTTGTTTCGTGGTTGTTTGTGAATTATGGTTATTTAGATCATCATCTTCACGATTGGAGCCTCTCATGTTCGTTTTACGTGAGCCTCGATCGTTTGCTTTGAAGAATTTTCCGATATCCAAATGACATAACCTTGATTGTTTTAACCTTAGGTCTTTTAGCACACTTCATAAACGGCAATAGATTTAATGGTTCCACCCTTTCCATGCTAGATTAAGCATTCGACTTCGTCTCTAGTATGGGGCTATTCCATCCTTAGACTCGAAACATTGAGGACAATGTTTAAATTTAGTATGGGGGGTGAATAGATACTTACCTTGCTAAACCTTCACGCTTTCCAAAGTTTATGTTTTTGTTATCGTTTTGTTGCAAATAAGGCTAAAAATGGCCAAATTATTAAATTTTTCTCATGTTTTCATAAGTGTTTTTAAGACACGAGTGTAGATTTTCCGATGGCGAGACTAAGAGTAATTTTTGACTCGACCGTGCGTGTAGAGCACTTAGCTTCGATTCCTTAACTATTTTAAGTCTCTTAAATGAGGACGAGAAATGATAGACTTAATTATAAGTTACTATGTTAAACGTAGAGTATTTATATTCTTCATGTGTTCTAATCTTTTATTCTCCCTTCGCTTGAATAATAAATTTGCTAATAAATATTGACTTAGTGGTTTAGTCTTGATTGTTGGTTTTTAGTTTTTTCTAGTAGCTTCCATGTAATTTAATTGGGAAAACATTAAGGTATTGCCAGCGTCACGGTTTTGAAGTATTGGCAACCTGAATAATCAAAGGCTTCCCCAATAATAGCTTTTAAGTTCCTCTTCACCTAAATCAAGCAAAAATTTCAAGCTCACAAGGCCGAAAAATCTATGCAAAATTGAAAGTGAATGTCTTAATCTAGAAGCCTTAAAGATCCAAAATTCGCCTTAGCGTGAGGATATACGTCAAGTCATAATAAACACCTCATGGTGAGGTTAAATAAAAGACAAGGGCAAGACCAAAGCCATAATAAACACTTCATTGCGAAGTTAAAAAAAGGTGGAGGTAAACCAATTCCAAATTGGTAATAAGTCTCATGTTCAAAACCGTTATAAAACCGTGTTTATCGATCCTTCTTGTTGACTTAATTTTTTGGCATCGTTGTCTATTAGGAGAGGTTATTAATTCGATGGTATCATCATGATCATTCAAGATGTATTATCATGATCATTCAAGAAAAAATAAAACATAAGAGATATAAATTAGGATTAATGGAGTCTAAGTACGTGATTAGGGCATATGAGTAGTGTTAACATTACTAACTTATAATGACAATGATCTCGTTACACGCTTAGCATGGAATTTGATAAAAATCGAGGACGACGAAATTATTTCTAACGAAGCATTCACGTGTTCTTTTTCTATGAACCTAAAAGTCCAAATTTTGCGAAGAAAATCCTACGTTATGTCTAAAACACAAGTAGTAGTAGTGTAGTAAGTTTACGTTTCCATAAAATTCGATAAAAATGAATTTTGGAGATGCTTAGATACTTTATTCTAGCATTGCGTGAGGACACGACAATGGTTTAGTATGGGGGAGTGATGAGACTACTTTTATACATGGTCTCATCGTCCAAAACGGGCATAAAACGGTTGAATATCATAAAAAGTGCCATATATATGCTTGTGTTTGTTCAATGTATATTTTAGGTACGGATATCGAGAAAATAAAAAAATATCACAAGAATCAATCAAAAACGAACACGGGAAACGAAGCCGCACAATGAACCGTACCCAAATGTTGAATTTCCAAAAAAGACCCTTGAAGAATTGATGATTGGCAAAAATGGTCCCTCATATTTGAAGATTTGTCACTTTAGGCCCTTGTAAACTCATAAATACAAGTTTGGTCCTTAAAGTTTCAAGAGAAGTCATATTCATCCCTTAAAGATTCAAGAGAATACAAACTAAACCCTTGAAATTACTTTTCAAAAGTTTTTGTGGCAAAAATATGAAAATACAAACTTATTGTCAAAGGGAAGTTGCATATGTTGCTGGCCAAACTTAATATGAAGATATATGGAAGATAAGGGGGGGGTATCCCGTCAAACAACTAAACCCATCCCACCAATCACCACCATCCACGTCACCAACACTGCCACACCACCCCCTCCACGTCAAACCCACCCACTAACCCTTTTATTATTAATAAAAATTTTTAAAAACGATTTTATTAATGATAAAACAAGGGGGAAACACCTTCTACTCACTTAACAGAAAATCAAATACCCCCATAAACCCTAATCATTCACCAGGTTTGATTTTACCTAAATCAAAGGGTAAACAAAAATTAACTTAACCATTGGTTAATTAATCAAAACCTCAACATATCCTTGCTTTCAAGTTCGATCCCAGCTCATCATGGGACCCTCCCACATGGTCCCCTGCTCTAAACGGGTGGAAGACAAAGTCATAGCAGATGATCAACGTTCTACAAGGATTTCTTGTCCTCCAATGCTACCCCCAACGACCAAGATTCATTTGTAATAAGCTGGCATCACAAGAAGACAACTGCATAATCACATGGGCGTTTTTGTATGAATTTTCAAGATTCAAACCCAGGGTATTTCTAGATATTCAAGCAATTAGGGTTAGCATTTTTTTCAGCTTTCTAGAATCCTTGTGACCCTATATAAAGGGAAGTTAGATTTAGCAATGTTCTTGTTCTTGTTTTTCCTAGTTCACAGCTTTGTAAAACCCTTTAATCTTGATGAATGAAAAAACTGGTTAAGTGTTTGGTGAAGAAAAGCAAGTTTCATTTATCTACTTTCAGTTTCAAGTTATAATCCATTTTAAGTTTTTGGTTCAAAAGAGTTTAAGTTTTCTGAAAATCTATTGTGTTAATTCTGGTTTTAAGACTTGAAGTTTGTGGTTTCCCTTTGATCATATTAGATGAATTGAAGTTCTTGTTTCTGAGTTTAAAGAGAAGAGGTCACATATGGGTCACCATTCATACTAGGGTATAACTATAGATACCTGATATAGAATCTATATCAAGTATCAGTAGATACCTTGGTGTGAGTGAAGGCACTTTCTGAAAATCTATATCAAGTATTAGTAGTACTACTTAACCTTGGCCATAGTTTTTGATCTTAAGAAAGTGATTGCTTGAGTTTTGATTTCAGAAAGTTATTTTTTGAGTTTTCAAGTTTTGAAAGAAAATAAAATAAAATCTGTTTTGGACTTTATATCTTGTAAATCAAGAGCTTGATCTTGATTGTATAATCCTGTGTTTGTTCATCTTAGCAGGTATAGGAAGCTTGTGCACGGGCGTGCACATAAGCTCCTACTCTCAAGGGTGTGGATTGAACGCCCTTGAGGTTAGTTTTTTTTTTTATTTTCTGAAAATTTGAAGTTCATATTAATTTGTGTTTTTTGTGTTAAGTATACATTATTCTTGATTAAACCTACTATCTCAGCGATACTCTTTGGTTTGTGGTGTTTTAAAGCAAAAGTATTTGAACAAAAAATTGTTTTTCTGTCCCAGAAGTATGTTTGTTTGTGGATGCATCATCGCTGAGTAACACAAAATTAAACAACGAACTGTCCTTACACCATTGTTAGGTTTAGGGTGGTAAGTATCTGAGTTTTGTTTGGATATAAGAGTGGTAATTTGAATCTCTTTGGTTTTCATTTTTGGAACATCTTTAAATATAATTTGTTTGTTTGCATATGTTGTTATCCGTTTTCACTGTTTCAGGTAGTACTAATTGATTAGAACTAGGTTTTAGCCTTTGATTTTCATTATATTGTATTATTTTAGTTGGATTCGTGTATCGTGAGGATTGTAGAACTTGGTCTAGGCTTGAGATTATTTTGGCATTGAAATACTTCATCTAATTGCCTATTTGTTCACAATATGTTCACTTACCTAGTCCCACAAGCAACTGCTTGTGGGGTGTGCTTTGAGAATCCAAGAGCTGCCAAAACAGATATAATCGAAGGAATAAAGGTCTGCTAAGTTTGTGTTCACTGTTTTGCACTCACTGCTTGAAATCGTAGGCGTGCCAGGTGTTTAGTGTTTCGGTTTAGAGTTTCTGTATTTTAACAAATAGCCTGCTGTAGGGTTCAATTGTAGGTTGTAGGTTATAAAACTTGGTCAATAGTTAGCAAGTAGGATAGTGTAAGCTTGGGTGTTGTTGTCTCGTAGTTTGGTAAGCTTTTGAAGACCGTAGAGACTGTGGAAACTTGCCAAAAGGTCATCTGCATCAGCAGTGACCATTGGTTGTCAACAATTACACCAATAGGTGTTTGGAGGCTTAAATATTTGTTTTGAACATCAAAAATAGGACATTAGCTAGTTTAGAAGTAGGGTCGCACTTTTGTAGTTTTGTAAGCTTTGTTTTTGGGTAAAATCAATTTTGAATCATCACTATGGCATTAAGTAGCCCACTGGATTCTTAGATGTCCACAGTAGGTTCTAAGGACTATTAGTGGAAATTGCAGCTTGATTACTGGTTACTGGATTAAATTTAGGGTAGACATAAGTTTAAACTTAGCCGTTAGTCTAGTGTCATGAGCTTTTGGTGGTCCACGGATCAAGATAGTCACTGATTTGCCTTTTATAACAGCAACTTTCATCTCTCCCTACACCATAGGACCATTAAGTCTTGTTTTTTAGTTTCATAAATTAAATTTGTGTAAGATGTTAGATCTTGGATTGGTCTAGGTCTGGTGGTCAGCAAACTTAAGTTTGGAAGTTTTTTCTTTTGTTTAGTGGATAAAAGATTTTGCCTAATCTCATCATATAGCCATTTGTTTACATTTCTTAGTTCATTTTCTACATTCTTGTGTGTACTTTACTTGGAATGTGGTTGAATTGTATGCATTTGTGTGATTGCTGCATATTTGGGTTTGACTCCTCACACCCCAACTTGGTGTGAGGGTGCTGTTGTTCCCCTATAAGTAGCCAAGTCTCAAAAAATACCCCATATATTCCAAGACAACACGAACAAAGTAGACAAGTTGAAAGTTGAAAATCTGGTGGGTTAAGAACAAACTTCTCACTCAAATTTTGTTAAAATTGGATTTGTGCTTGTGTTTTTTAGTACCTTGGAACACTGTTAACAAGTGGTAAAACAAAAAAAACAAAAATAATTTTTTTTGCAAAAAGCTCACCTAGCCTGGCTCGAACCCCCGACCTGTCAATCAGGAGTAAGGAGTGTTACCAGTGTGCTAGGGTCTTGGCCTTGGCATACTTTCCCACTTCTAGTTCTTATAGTATTGTTGGTGTTAGCTTATAATCATAAGCCTTGAGCAATAAGCTCATTCTGGGCTTATTGGCTTAAGATTTTTGGTATCTTGAATTTTTCTCTCGTTTATACAGTAGCTTAGAATTTTTCTCAACTAGTTTTATATTTTTTCTTTTTATTGATTATTTTTTAGAATTATCTTACTTTTTAATTTTAAAAAAGTCAAAAAAATAACAAAAAGTATTTTAAAATTCTAAAAAAATAGTTTTTAGCTTTTAATTAACATAATTAGGTATACATTCATTAAAATTTTCAATTTGACTTTTATCTAATTTTATCTATTTTTGAGTTTTTAAATAAGCTTTAAACATTAATATAAATTAATTAAAATATTTTTGGAAATTTTGGTTTTCATTTTTGATTTATATACATTTTTTAGAACTTAGATTAAAATTTTGGTAAGTTTTGGTTAAATTTCGTTTTTCGTCACGTTTTACGAGGTTACATTTTTCCGTCGTAGTGTAATTTGTAGCGTAATCCGTCATTTTCTATCTTTCCTTTTTCTCTCATCAATATTAAATATCAAATTTTACAAGTTTAACACACATTAATCCTCCTCGAGAACGAACTCACATCAAGGGTCATAAGTGTTTTACGTTTTCTTAAGCGTACACTTAATACTTACCGCTTTTACGTTGTTTTTCCTAAAACGCGTATTCATACTACTATCATTGTGCCACTCTTTTCATCAACATGACATGTATTAAATACTTTCTTAAACAATCCTTAAACATGCTACATCGTACTATAGCCTACTAGGTTATCATACTATCTCATTTAAGTTTGCATAGGTAGAGCATGATGTGTTAGAGCATTCGATTAGATAGAGCATGTGTTTGTAAAAAGTCGTGACACTCTTTTGATCGACATGACAAGTATTAATTACTTCATCCAAAGAGCATCTTCCGGTAGAGCATGTTTGGGTAGAGTAACTAATATTTAGAGCAATTCTCGTTTTGAAGGTATATGGTGTTTATTTCACGTCAATTGCAATATCATCACATATCATCATAAACATTCAAACTAGGAAACAAAGAACTTAACAAAATAGTATAAGATTAGGTTTATTGGTGAACAAATAATTCTAGAACATCCTTTTGACGCTTTGTAATAATAAGATAAAATATTGCTCTTAGTGCTCTACCAATAAAAATGAGATTCAAGAATTCTATATAAAGGATCATCGGCAATCAAATAGTGTAAATGAACTTAAAAACTAAAGTTTACATACAAATTCAAAATGACAACTGAACGGTGTGTGTCTCCTTTCCGATGTAGCAATGAGGAGAAAGTTGAATGGTAAGTTTATTCAATAAACCTCTTATTTATGTTTAAACCTTTGGTTTATGGTTAATCGTTTTTTAATAATAGTTTTCAAAAAATGTTGCAGTCATTATTTAAATTTTTTTGAGTTTCAAGTTTTCCATAGTGGGGTATTCAAATTTTATCCTCGTCTAGCGTATCCTGTCGACATTGAAGAAGCGGTTTTTTACAAGGTGCACCCTAAATATGAAAGGTTGTCATATAATGAATGGTGTCAACTGTTGTAAATCTGATTATAAAGATCTAGAAGAAGGTTTGACGATTGTCAAAAACGATAAGGATGTTAGAAAATGTACGAGTTCACTTCTCTGAATGACAAATCCATTGAGATATATATTGCCCATGATCCTCAAGTTGAACTTCTTGCTTCTTATTATAAAAACTTAACTTTTTATGATTTTGACAAGGACGTGGAAACAAAGCGTCAGACACATGAAAAAAAACGTTAGTGTCAATGTCGTATCGACAAATCAATGCATGGAACGAACAAGAAAGCCAATCATAAAATTACCTAAGAACACCGGATAAGAACTTCAGAGAGGCAGAAAGAAGATTCAAATTGAAGAATCTATTTGATGAGTTTGAATCATTGGCTAGCTAAATGAATTTAATCATGTTGGTGTTGTTAGGATGTATCATGATGGTAAGGTTTATTTTTTCATTTCTGGTAAGTTATTTACCATGTTGGTCCTTTAAGATGTAGTTCGTTTGTATCATGTGACTATGTTTACAATTAAGAATCCGATGTACGTACATACAAAATAATCCTAGTATGT
Organism: Glebionis coronaria; assembly: GCA_025667525.1. Taxonomy (NCBI): domain Eukaryota; kingdom Viridiplantae; phylum Streptophyta; class Magnoliopsida; order Asterales; family Asteraceae; genus Glebionis; species Glebionis coronaria. Next base: position 328,173 of record JANFOE010000213.1, read on the forward strand.
AGGTCATTTAATGAGACATAATTAGAGCAGCATATAGTAGAGCATCAAATTTTATAGCACCCATCGGTATATGCCCCTTCCACATATTAAATAAAACCATCACAAGGAAATCATATGCAATTTTTTAGATGTTAAAAACAATATTTGCATAAAATGTACATGCACATACCGCATGAAATTCAAAGGGAAATCACGATTAGACTTCCAATGGAGTCTTTACTTCGGTTTCGTAGAGTGTCAAAGACTTGGAAGGCAACAATAGATCAAGCTCATTTCATAGGTAGTTACGGTTCACGTGCAACAAGCTCTTGTTCCTTTAAGCACGTCGATAATGGTTTCATGTACACGGTTAATGGCAACTTAACTTTCATGCATTTTTATTCGCCATACAATCCTCGTGTGCTTAGGCTAATTGCTAGTTGTGAAGGTATATGGTGCTTATCATATGTTAATAATATGTTATGCCATGGAACCCATCAATAAGAAATTGTGTTACAGTAGTAATAGAAAATTATGTGAACCAAACAAGTTTATAAAGAATGGTATTCGGTTTTGGTATATGACCACAAACTCAAGACCCTACCCTATTAAAAAATAATTACCCGTTGGGCGGTGAAGCACTATGGTATGGGTCGGTGTTTATTATGAGTTCTCTGAGTTGGAACAATCTTGAATATAATTGCTTGCCTCGTGAAACAATTATAATAATACGATCGTCATGACAATAGCTTGTGGGTGGTAAAATAATTTGGGTTGCTTATGAAAGGTTTATTTGTTGCCAAGGTAGGAGGCGAAAAAATTACATGCTAGTATCATTTGATTTGGTTAATCATCAATTTCATGTACTAGACATTCTTGAAGGGATAAAAAAATATGATTCCACGTCCATACTATATGTCAAAACAAGGAGAGTATATAGTAATTTCTGGAAGTTTCACCGTGAATGCTTTACGTTACTTATGTGCATGGGTGTTACAAGTTAACGTAGATGTGATTTCATCATTTAGATTTGTTGGAAATACGTTTTTCCCGTTTGAAGACTTGGTCACTTCAACAATATAGTTACGGGCTTGTAGTTAGGTGATATGTATAATATTAAACAAACCTGACCCATGGGCATGTCCATAGGCCGACGGCCCAAGTCTATTTATGGAATTGGGTATATAAACCCTTTCCTTCCATGGAAAAAGTGTTGCTTGGTTATTATTTTCACTAATATTACATACATTTTCTCTCACTTTCTTTCTCTACTTTTTCTCTCTATAAAACCATCAACCACACTATTGGTTAAGGATTACCAATATTCTACAATTGGTATCAAGAGCCATGGGATGAAATAAAGTTTTGTATTTGTTTAATTTTGTATTCGTGTGATTTTATCCAAAAAACCACGGTTACAATTTTTTATAGAGTTTTTTGTGTTTTGATCATAAAAATAATCATCTACAAACCTTTGTAGTGATTTGTATTTCATTTTTCTACACAAAAACACATAAAATCCTTGTTTCATTTGACTTTTAGTAAATAAATGTTTAATAAAGTACAAATCTTGATTTCAATTTTTTCATCATAAATCTGAAAAAGTTTGTATTTTTCTAGTCCCTACGAAGCTTACAACCTTAGAAGTACAAATCATTTCTCAAGAAAACCTTCAAAATGTTGCCTTTATCAAGATTGTTGCCTTAGTCACTTTATTTCGGAAATTCTGTACTTTTCCGAGATTGGAAATACCATTCTTTTTCCGAGATAAGGTGTTAGCTTTTTCCGAGATAGTGTGTTGGTTTTTTCCGAGATTACATGCACGTTTTTTCCGAGATAGTGAACGCTTCAATTTTTTAAGATAGTGCACACTGGGATTTTCAAGATAGTGCACGTTGTTATTTTCCGAGATAGTGTTCAACAATAATTTATGACATAACAGACTTAAGGTTTTTCCGAGATAGTGCACGTTTCAATTTTCCGAGATAGTGCACATTGGGATTTTCCGAGGTATTGAATTACTAGATATCCGAGATAGTGAACGTTTGAAATTTCCGAGATAGTGAATGCTTGGACTTTCAGAGATAGTAAACCACACAAATTTACGAGATAACAACACTAAAGAAATTTTCAAATTTTCAATTTTTTGAAAGTTTAGAAATTCGATTCAGCTTGTTTCGATTCTAATCAAGGATATCTTAGAGGATTTAATTCACCAAATTTTCATCAACAAAACAAGAATTCAAGAATTTTTATGATTTTATCAATGGTTTGTAAAATCCCGCGAATTTATTTCTCGGTTTCTCCATGATTTGTATAATCTAGTATTGTTCTTTTGACAAAAAACACATCCACTTTATTTCATTGCTCGATCAACAAGGTAATCCATTGTTAGAGTGATATTCAAGATGAATCCACATTCCTGAATGCCGTCACTTTCAGATTTGTCGATCATCTCGGGTACCGATACCCGTCCTCCTATGCTTATCAAAGAACTCTTCGAGTCATGGAAAAGCCGCTTGAGTTTATACATGTTGGGTAGACCAAATGGTAGGACTATGCTCGCATCGGTGGAGAATGGACCGTTAGATTGGGGTTAGAGACGGTGTGACTCGACCTAAGGAATTTTAGGACTTGACACCAGCAAATAAAAATATAGCTGATTATGATATTAAGACTACCAACAAAATTTTCTAGGCTCTTCCACCCGACATTCATAAGATAGTGAGCCATCATGAGGTTGCAAAGGAGTTATGGGAGCGAATGAATACTTTGATGCAGGGTACTTCATTGACGAAACAAGAACATAAGTGTCAATTGTATGATTTGTTTGATAGGTTCACCTACATCCAAGGGGAGACACTTCACGATTTTTGTTGGAGATTTGCTACATTGCTTAATGAATTAAATATCCACAACATGAAAATTGAGCAATTTCAAATCAATACCAAGTTCTTGAACACTCTTCCCCCTAAATGGAGTCGTTTCGTTACTGATGTCAAGTTGGTGAAAGATCTACACATAACAAATTGGATCAACTTCATGCTTACATGCAGCAACATGAAAAGCATGTGCAACAACTTCGTGTATCACAATCACCATATCATGAATCACTTGCTTTAGTTGCAAATCAGCAATTGTCTCCTTATAGCAACACACTCTTTTCATCTGGGCAGCAATCATATTACAAGCCTATGTGTCAATCATCGAGCTACCCACAATACTCTCTTCTACCACTACCATCTACTGTTCATGAGTAACAATCTTATCAAACATCATCACCACATATGGATCCACGCCATTCAACTCAAGTTCATCAATCTCATTTTACTCATCATGCATCACCCCCTTAAGTAGTCACCTATCAACCTAATAAAGCTCATCACAGTGCTTACTCACAACAAGTCAACATTCCCGAGATTCTATATTCTCCCAACTATGAAGTTCAGAAAGCACAAGCGTTTTATGGTGATGAATTCCCAGAGATTCTAATTCTCGAGTTTAAACAAGCGATAATCCCGTTGAAGTATTGGCGGCCATGTTTGCTTACATGACTCAAACATTGAAACAACAAGGATTCAGAGGACTTCCTACAACGAACGATCAATTGAGAACCTCTTCAAATTCTCATCAGCAAGCGACAATTCAAGAGGGTAGGGTTATGGTTCAACCAATTCCCGGGAGACTTAGTTCATCCAACACGAGAACAAGGACTTATACTGCTAGTGGAAATTTCGATGCTAAACCAAAAACCGTGACTTGTTACAATTGTAGGGGGTCATATGGCTAGGCAATGCATACAACCAAAAAGAAAAATAGATGAATCATGGTTCAAGGAAAAGGTGCTATTGGTTGAGGGACAGTCACGTGGTCGCAAATTAGATGTAGATGAGTTAGTTTTTCTTGTTGGTCCAGGGGTTGCAGACAATGATGAAATTCAAGCTGCGTTTACTCAAACAGCAGCTTATCAGGCATATGATCTCGATGCATACAATTCAGACTGTGATGACTTCAGCACTGCCAAATCAGCTCATATGGCAAATCTCTTTGTCGTTGGTTCTGAACAAGCATCTGAGGTACCACTCGTAGTCATTGATATTAGTATTATACGAATTCAAGTTGGGCAATAGTCTACATATACGGAAGAGATTTCGGTTGTAAGTAACTCAAACGAAGAGACGAACAATGATAGTAATATCAATGCAAATCCCCAGAATTTGAGTGAAATACAACCGGAAGCTATTTCGGATATGCCTGCTTCTGCTCAACAAGATTTGGTAATGGTTCCTGCTTCTTTGCTTGGAAAATGAATACTGCTGCCTAGACACCCTGAGTGTTAATAAAACACTTTCTATCGAGCTTGATTTGTATGAAGACAAGGTACAAACGCTCGAAATGACTCCTAAGGATGCAAAGTTAACATACCCCGAATTTGATGAATTTTGAAAAGTGAAAATGGATCATTTAAATGAGATAGAAATTTTAAGAGAAAATCTTTCTAAAGAAGTTAAAGAAAAAGAGTATGTGGTCACTAGTTTTCAAAAACTTAAAAAGGTTGAAACAGAAATTAATGCTTCTATCAGATTAAAACGATAGATAATTTGCTTTTAAAACAATATACTTCGGCTCACACGGTTCATTTGTTAACATCATCTTTTAATGAATGTGATTTAAAATGTCAACAAGATTTACCACCTAACTCGGGGTATGCAAAGCAATCTCTTCTAGATAATCCTAGACTTTATGATGCTACCAAACTTGGATAGGTGTTGGATCTTTTGGATGTTCGTGATGATGCAGAGACAATTTCACTTCCGGAAGAGAGTCGGTTAAAAATGCTTTCAAAAAATATTAAACAATTTGATTATGAACAACATAATAAACTTCAACTTGACTTTAAAAAATCGCTTTAAAACACAAAAGGTCGTCAATTATGAACCAACAAGGGTGTATTCAAGCTCCTTTAGCAATGAGAACCCTAGTACGTCTCCTACACTTGTTGAAATGGAAGTACCCAAGGAAATCCCAAAGGTAATTTCACCGGTAAGTATGGTGTTTATAATCTTGAAAGAGCTAAGACAACATTTGTCAAATTTAACAAGGTAATTAAGGAACGTATGACTCCAACGGCTCAAACCAAAGGAGAATGGGCTTTTGAACACACAAAAGTTGCATTTCATGACGAGATCGTTCCGTTTGTGAAAACTCTTAAAGCGGGATTTAATTCTCGTCATGTTAAATGTTAATTTAATATATTCTAATTCTTACAATTTTGCGACATGCCTCGTAGATTAGATCGTTTCTCCTAAACCGTAAATAATATAGATGAGTTATTTTTACCAAAGTCATTCTTAAATTATGTAGTTTAATTATTATAAGTTTAATTGCCCCTAATTTATATTTATCATAGCTCATTTACCCATTTTATCACTTAGAAGAGTTGGCTGTTTTTGGCAGTCGAACTCATTCTCACCGTTTTGGTCGTCATTTCCAAACCGTTTATCCGTAGAAAACTATCCAATTCGTGTGTGTTCTACATGTTTAGCTACCACTGTTAGTTTTACATATTTAGGGTCAGTATACAAATATTTGGAGTTTTCAGTCTTTTTATACAACATGTTCAGATTCGGCACTTTTTATCGTTTCGGCCATATCAAATTCATCGGGTATCGTCACGAGACGAGCCACCCAGCAAATCGAAGTTAAAACATTCACCTATCACCCTATATTTTTCTCATATTCCTAACCTGCTCATTTGCTGAAATAATTCGTTTAATAATAGACTTAGATTTTAGCAACTTCAAGCATGATCTTAGGCTAGTTGTAGCTTAATTTTATAGTTTAATTTATTGTAGAATGTCTTAAAATCCTAAAATAATGTCATGACATATAAGTACAATAGGAACACATACGAAAATAAAATATGATTACACTAAAAGTGTTAACACATGAGAAAAAGATAAACTTACCAAGATAAAGATGAAAATCAACAAGACAAAAATTAAAAATCATGAATCTTCAACCAAATACATCAATATCTCAAGAACTTGTAAAACTTTATGAGTGTAGTGATTATGAGTATTTCGGTTCACGGACTAGCCTAGAAAGAAAAAGGTATATCATATTTATTTGTTGATCTAATATCATTCATATGTGATTCTAAGATGACAATGTTTTCAAAGTAAACACGTGTTAGCTAAAGGAAGAAAACGATGAGATGTGTTGATGGGTTGTAAAAGTGGTCAAGAAAAGCGGCAATTTTATTAGTAGTATATTTTAATTTGTTAAATATTTACCATTAATAATAAAACGATTAGTATCGGTGTTTGATATTTTTAACGTTAAGCGATTTGAAAGATACACGTAAAACAAGAAAAATAAACGCTCAATATAAAATAAAAACGTCGACATTCGGATAACGTTGATATTTAGATAAATAAATGAGGGCTTATAATTTAATAAATGTTAACGCGTCGTATAAAAAAATGACGCTCAAAGGTTTAATGTAAATTACAAAAATTGCTCTCAAAACGAGAAATTAAAACGACGAAAATAAAAAATCTTTCTATGACATAATGAGGATATTTACGGGATGGACATAGACTTTGTCGATAAATAATAAATGATACGTACTCAATAGGTTAAAGCCTTAACCTTGTCAGTTAGCCGACAACTCAATATTATTCGTAAAAATGATCATGACAAATAAAAGTCGATTAATAAATATTGATCCGAATATTAGAAATAGTATTAGAACTCGGTCTAAATGTTGATTTTAAATTTCGAGTTACTACAGTAGCTACCCCTTTAGGAAGAGACGTCCCGGCGCTTAATTCATCTTAATAGTCTTCGGTTTAATGGCGAAGACGTGAGGAATAGACAAGTCATTGCCGAGGTTTCTAACGAAGGTTGAATGAACAAATGTCAAAGAAACAATTATATATAACGGGCAACAATGAACAGTTTGAATGATGCTTCAACCCTTATAAGGATAGATGAATACATAACTCGAAAGAGAAGCCATTGGAACTGAAAAATAAATAAGTCATCAATTTTTGGAAGTGCTTAAAGGTACATTACTACTAGCTTATTAAACTTGCGACGGTCGATATAATTTCGAGAAAAATCCCCATGACAAGTGACGAGTATAAGCATTGAAAAGTTTCCAATACGACAATCAATTCAAAACTATCGGTGATCATATCAATCAAATAGAAACACATATCGTCCACGTGTCTCTTAAAAATAATTACGTCATAAAAGAAAATAGCATGTATCGCACATACCCCCATCGAAAACGTTACAAAATATTCAAGACGAGGCAATTAGTACTAGTCGTACAAAATCACCTAATTGCGTGATCATGAACAGGTCAGCGTATTTCATCAAAAGAGAATCCATTGACGCAGAATTCATTCGGAGTATACAGTTTTTCATCGAAAGCACTACCGTATAAATTAAAACATGAAAGTTATCATTAAGCACATATATATCACATTACGACATGCTTTCAAAATAGCCATGCCATGCCAAATCAATAAGTTCAATCAAGTTAACTCATGCGTGCTAAATTGCCAAGCCATGATAAATAAGAATATTTGACAGGATTTTTGGAAAATTCCAGTCAAAGGAAAGTTTGTATGTTAAAGGATGTTCACGGGCCTAATAGTCTTGGATGCATATCCTAAAATATTTTTGTCATCGCAGGGTGCTCACACACGGAACCATACCCAAATGATATTACAGGGTGCTCACAAACGGATCCATACCCAAAAGATATTACAGGGTGCTCACAAACGGATCCATACCTAAAATATTTTCTTGTTATACTAGAAAATTCTTTGATGAACCATCGATAATAACAAGCAAAATTACAAAATCGTTTCATTAACGATGATTTTTTGGTGATAACTTCAACCTTAGTCGATCCACATGTACATAGTTAAATACTAGTGTCGATTAAACAAGTCGTCTATCCTTGGAACGTGTAATGGTTCTTAACAATCAGCTTATCAAGCTTACGATAGTCGGGACACATTAGAAATGGTCCATAGAAGTAAATCATAACTCAAGATAAGTATAACGGGTTACTCGTACATAGACGATAATCAACAATAACCAAAATGACGACGGTAATGAACAATTCATAAAAATGAAACACATGTCAAAGGAAATACGTTTGTGTACAGAATAATCACAAACCAAGTCAGGCACACTTGAGTCCACTCATTTATAATTTGTTATTTACATACAAAGGCGTCACAATCTATGTAAATAAGAACTATTAATTTATGATTCGGGAACTTATAACTTTCTTGTTCAAATAAAAAGGCGTCCTAATTCATTTCAACAAGACGATTATATGTCATCCTACTCAGGTATTACCGTTATAAAACACGATATTATAACCAAATCATATGCCATGACCAGTAAACGGTGTCAATAAACTTACTTAAAGATTTCCGAATTCAAACGTTCCATTCCATCTGAATAAAGAAATCATAAACAATCTAAGATCCGGTGGTTTAAAACTTTCTTATTCAAATGTCCCAATCCATTTCAATAAGAGAACCTTAAACGACACGTAGTTGGGCGATTCTAAATCTCTATATTTAAATGTCCCATTCCATTTAAATACAAGACATTAAGTTGCTCAACTAATTACTACTATGAGAATATTCTTGTTGTACCTAAATTATATATAGTTGATTTGGGTATATATATATATATATATATATATATATATATATATATATATATATATATATATATATATATATATATATATATATATATATATATATATATATATATATATATATATATATATATATATATATATATATATATATATATATATATATATATATTAGGTCCAACACAAGTATCCTCCTTTTTGCCAATGAAAGGTAATCATACACAATCAAATTAAACGTTACATTACTTAGAAGATGTCTCCTTGAAGAAATGATTCTTCAAAATCATAAGGACTATCGGAAATACGAAAAACACAATAATCAATTACGTTTCGAAAGGAGGTGTCCTAAAATGGCACATCACAATGCAACAATAACAATCGAGCTTAAATTATTCAATATGTGATAGATTATGAAAGAATATATACATACCTAAAGTATCAAACGAGTTTCATACTCGTATTCGGATAAGAATTTAGTTATAGAGATCGTTGATTGGCGGTGAGGCCAAATTCTGCCAATATCTATACAAAATCGCATTATTAAATGTACGATAATCACGCAAGGACCATTACTTCACGCGCAATGCCTTTGAATACCATAGTATACACATACATGTACATACAATCATTCCTAAATTCACATAGGATCACACAATCAAAAGCAAGCATTAGTTTCTAAGAGCCATGACCGCGCGGATACTTTGTAAGGCGACAAAACAATTTTACAAAAGAGCTGTTATAGTCCAGGTTTTGAAAATGACCCAGTTCTCTATAACAAGTGCTCTGATACCAATCTGTAGCACCCTCAAATTAACAACGCGACAGAATATCAACTTTCGGTGTTACTTCATAACACATCACACACAGTCATAGAAAACGACCTCAAAAGAGACGTTTTATGAAATAAACCATTCAAAAATTTTATAAACATCAGAGTTCAATAAAAAGAGGTCCTAATACTTCATACAAACTTTAATAAAAATATAAATGTTAAAGTTTTTGAATGGTAATTGTTTGTTTTGCCTTTACTTTATCCCGCGCGACTCCATGCTCTAGTTGCTCTTAAACCTATTCACCTGAGAATACATGCTAAAATGTCAACACAACGTTTGAGTAAATTCATAGGTTTTTAAATAAACACACATGGGTTTTTAAATAAACCATAAAGCATTTGAACACAAGAATCTCATCCACTGACAATATTGTAACACATACAATATCCAAAGTTCGCGCTATTCAGCTAAGCCATGACACCGAAGCCTTAAGTATAAATAATGCCCTAGTTAGATATCTTTCCTAATACCCCCTTACTTCTCATACAACACACCTGGCTGAGCCTCCAACCCACATGTGCGACTTGCCCAAGTGGTGGTCACCCCGATGGATCCATCCGTCTATACCAACGCCTACCTATTATAGGTAGTTAACGGTTCATGGGTTTTAGGGTCTTTCAAATTTTGGCAATACAACAATTAGCAAATAGCGGTTCACAATCAATACAATTAACGCTTGTGTTCATCTTTTAAGAGCATTTAATCAAACATCTTACATCCATTTACAACAACTTGTATCCGTTCAAAGCATATAGTCAAACTTCGCATGTTTATTCATAAACATGTATTCTCTCAAAACCATATATATATAAACAAAATATATTTTTATACCAAGAGCATGTATTCCTCCTCGAGGGCTTATAAAAACATACAAAGCAGTAAAAGCGAGGCTATGAACTCACCTGGTATAGCTATCATACGTTTATCGAGGAACAAACATCCAATAGTCGATACACGACTTCACGAGATATCAATCTCTCATTGACCGAGAACAAAATGCCTAATATTCGACATGCGATTTCATAAGATAACAATCAATTGCTGCTCGAGAGAGAGATTCCCAACGATCGACATATGACCGAGCGAGAACTAACATAACGAGATGCGTCTTAGGCTCGAGACGATAAATAAATCACATTATAATGTGTATATATCATCTTTATTATATTTTGGACATTGTATAAGTTTTATAATTTTTTATTATACTAACGATAACAATTCATCATTTTCAAAGTATTATACAATTTTTGACAAATAAGCCCATCATTAGCCCTCTAATGGCCCATTACAAGTTTATATGACCTAAGTCCATCTCAAAATTAGTATTGATCCCCAAATACATTATTAATCTCAGGTCCAATAATAGACCAATAGCTATTATAAGTGTATCTAGGGCTTTTATGGCCCAAATCCACTTTCAATGAATTACGGGTTCTAAAACGCCTCCAAACGTTGATGACTTATTATATCACGTTGGTCGGGTCTCGGATTCTCTATATATCAGTATAAAACTGAGTCTAAACTTCTGAAAAGTGGGTCATTCCACTTCGGTGTTTATAAAAATCGTCACGTTAAAGGTTAATTTTAATATAGTTCAATTCTTACAATTTTCCGACATGCCTCGTAGATTAGATCGTTTCTCCTAAACCGTAAATAATATAGATGAGTTAGTTTTACCACAGTGATTCTTAACTTATTTAGTTTACTTATTTTAAGTTTAATTTCCCCTAATTCATATTTATCATAGCTTATTTACCCATTTTATGACTTAGAAGAGTTGCTTGTTTTTGGCAGCCGAACTCATTCTCATCGTTTTGATCGTCACTTCCAAACCGTATATCAGTAGAAAACTATCTGATTCTTGTGTGTTCTACATATGTTTAGATACAACTTTTAGTTTTAAATATTTATGGGTCAATATACCAAAATTTAGAGTTTCTAGTCCGTTTATACAGCATGTTCAGATTCGGCACTTTTTATCGTTTCACCCATATCTAGTTCATCGAGTATCGTCACGAGACGAGCCACCCGGAGAATCGAAGTTAAAAAATTCACCTATCACCCTATATTTTTCTCATATTTCTAACCTGCTCATTTGTTAAAATAATTCATTTAATTACTGACTTAGATTTTAGCAATTTCAAGCATGATCTTGGGCTAGTTGTAGCTTAATTTTATAGTTTAACTTGTTGTACGATGTCCCAAAATCCTAAAATAAATGTCGTGACATATAACTACAGTAGGATTACATACCAAAATAAATATATAATTACAATAAAAGTGTGAACACAAGAGAAAAAGATAAACTTGCCATGATAGAGATGAAAATCAACAAGACAAAAATTAAAAATCATAAATCTTCAACCAAATGCATTTTATGAGTGTGGTGATTGTGAGTATTTTGGTTTACGGAATAGCCTGGAAATAAAAAGGTAGAACATATTTTTTGTTGATCTAATAGCTTCCATATGTGTTTCCTAGATGACAATGTTTTCAAAGTAAACACGTGTTAGCTAAAGGAAAAGAACGATGAGATATGTTGATGGGTTGTAAAAGTAGTCAAGAAAAGCAGGCAATTTTATTAGTAGTATTTTTTAATTTGTTAAATATTTACCATTAATAATAAAACGGGTATATCGATGCCTGATATTTTTAGCGTTAGGCGATTTGAAAGATACACGTAAAACACGAAAAATAAACGGTCAATATAAAATAAAAACCTTGACATTCGGATAACATTGATATTTAGATAAATAAATGAGAGCTTATAATTTATTAAATGTTAACGCGTCGTATAAAAAAATGACGCTTAAAGGTTTAATGTAAATTACAAAAATTGCTCGCAAAACGAGAAATTTAAACGACGACAATAAAAAAATCTTTCTATGTCATAATGAGGATATTTATGGTTGATTTTAAAGTTTGAGTTACTAGAGTTTTCCTCCAAGTTCCACAACACAAGTAACAATGGTGGAAAATTGTATATGGATGGTCTGGGGAAGTGGTTATTAAATAAGCTAAAAAACATAGCCACTCATAATGGTATGATAGCCCAAGAGTTTTCACATGAAATGCCATGCGCCCAAGAGTTTTCACATGAAATGCCATGCATTATTGCAATTCGATTTTGTAACAGAACACAAAGTGCGCCGCACATTCCAAGAAGTGCGCCGCACATTCCAAGAAGTGCGCTCTACTTTGTGTAGTTCTCCAAATTCGTAATTCTGTGAAGTGCGCCGCACATTCCAAGAAGTGCGCCTCACATTGGCGTTTTGCAGAATTAATTTCCAATTAGTACATTATGTTCCTTCTTTGTTCGCATTTCTTCTCCAATGTTTATTTTTCTTCTCTATCACAAGTGTACATCAAATTAGTACCAATTCATAACACATTTTATTTATATATATAGCAAACTAGGACAAATGCATCATTATAAACATGTATGAATGAGGCATTATGAACTCTTAACCAAGTACACGGGTAATTACTCACTCAAAGTTCTCATAATTTTAACTTTCCAATTGCGGGTTTCATTCCCATTTGCCGGCGATCCCAAACTGTCATAAATGGTGACAATTCCTAAATGAATATGTAGCTCGGCCATAAACCAATGTATATTTTCATGGTTTATTGGGAAGTATATCTTTAGTGCATAAAAGTTGATAAGAAAATGTTATAAAAAACTTCATCCCAATTTCGAGTCAAAAACTACAAACCTTTTCAATATTCTCATTCTACCAAGGGACTCCATACTTTCATCATCACCCCATCAGTACCAGACTTCCTTTACCTCCAAATATATGAAACCCAAATGTCGATGTACTGGTGATAAAATATATCAATATGGTATTAGTTAGATACGCAATGTTTGCAAATATGTATACATTTATTGATGGATTTAACTTACTTCATCCGTTAGCCAACCCCTTCTTGCACTTGTCCGACCAGCCAAAGATTCCCAGAAAGTCTTATCAACTGTGTGCCCGTCTTCTAGCATTTTGTTGAAATTTTTATCTCTCATTAATGAAAGGAGTTCATCCGGAATAAGCATTATTTTAACAGGTGCTTTTTAACCACGAGTCATATACTAAAAAAGTATTTATTATTTGAAATTAATTTAGTTTTCACATTGCCACAGATATACGGTAATTTACAGATTAATACCTCTTTCCATGGCGATAGTGGGAGTTCAATACCATCAGGGCCAATTACAACTTTAACCAGCTGCTCTATTTTCAACTTCTTTGTCTTACGACGCTTTTTCTTGAATGGTCCTTCTGTTGTTGAAGGTTGTTGCATAAATGGTTCTTGAAAAACCTTACTTGCTCCCTTTTCACGTTCAAAAGGAACATTAAAAGTTTCAATAAGTGTTTCGGCTTAGGTTGCACAACACAATCTTCCATGTAAACATTTTCAAAAGGTTTTTTTTCTTGAAAAAAACAAATAAAATAAACATTAGATTAAGAGTTATTTTTTAAAGAAAATAATATTGGTTTGTTAAGGTTAGTTTAGAAGACTTAGGTTGACTAACATCGATCAAACTAGATACACCGACATCATGTTCCGACTGTAAAGAGTTGTCCGTCTAAACAATAAAAAAAGTAATTAGCAATTTAATACAAATGTATTATAAAGAAATTATTAAGTACTACAACTAACTGTTGTATACCTTAACACACGGTGATGCAAATACGTCTTTACATAATTCTTGAACTTCTTGGATAGACAAGTCCTTGGGATGGTCATCAAAATAATAGAAAGGAGCATTAATGGACCTATCGTTATACGAATGAAAGTAGGATTTTGGTATCCATCAGCCGTCTCTACATAATTTTCAATAAGGTTAAATATTTACATAATTATTATAATTAATAATAAAAGGTGCTTTTATTGTAAACAACAACCATATCATTATTTTCAACCGTGACCTTTGACTCATTTGATAAATCGTTATAATCTATGGACAAACGGTTAAGAGCATAAATAGTTTTATCTTACTTTAATCCATCACATAGAAACTAGAGAGAGAAAAAGAAGAAAATAGAGAGAAAGTAGAGAGAGAAATTAGAAAGAGAACGGTTGATTACTAGGTGAAATAATGAGAACCAACACCCTCTTCCACACATGTAAGAGGGTTTATATACCCACGACATTAATGGGCCATGCGTTGGGCTTCTATGCATCGGGCTTGGCTTGTCCTAGTCTTAGAGCCCCTAACTTATATAATATTAGCTTAAAGTCTAAGACCGGTTATGTCGACTAGCCTATTACTATACAAGAGCTTTAATGATTAAGATGACCTATTATATTCTTGTTCGACTATATGAAATATAGGGCTAATAGTCTCCCCTAATGTATCGGTCATCTAAAAACACATAAAATGCTTGACTGAATACTTTTTTATGGAGGTGATCTTATTAGGTCTTGTATCTTGGTCTTGATCTTTTTTGTTACGACTTAGTTCCTTCATGCTTTCATGATCTTTATCTTGATCCTTTGTCATGTGACTTTGAGTGCTTGAGATCTTCAATCTATCCTTGATAGTCTTCATCTTGTGCTCTTGTGACTTCTAAATCGACATGTTCATACTTTGTTGATTTTGAAAGGCTAACAATTTCCCATACATATATTATAACACCCCATTTGGTAAAATGGAATATCATAGTAAATATGGCGTATCATCAAAGTATGCAAGGTAAATGTCTAAACATTCATGACCATAAAAGGAAATACCGAAAACAAACATTGGTAGTCCAAGTAACTCAACACAAGCAAATATAAGTACTGTAAAGGGAAAGGACTAAACAATGTCCAACATAAAATCAAGTAAGATAAAGTATGACAAATGCATAAGATATAGAAGGCTGGATAGCTTCCATCCGAATGCACATACTCTTGAGATCCTACTTGCGACATTGGGTACCTGCCGTTTGGGAACATGGAAATGGAAAACGGCTGAGCATAACGCCCAATGCACGGATATACAATAAAGCATGGAATGCATAGAATAATGAAAGCATAATAAGAGCATATAAAGCATGAAAGGCAGCGGAAATGAATAAGTCCTAGAAAACCTAGACGTATGACATGTTTACTGGTTTTAGTTCTGAAAACATAGCTTATGTTTACTTATGAAAATCTGTATTAGTTTAATATACCAATAGCCAATATAGGTCATGAGGTCAACAACGTGCATGAATACTTGGAGGGATGATATCGTCATGCAATTAAAGGGGATGCCTCTAATTACTATGGTTTGGGTAGGAGGGATCAGCTCCTTGTGAAGGATGCAAGGCACACACCACATTCACCATGAAATCCTGACTGACACTGTAACTAGGATGCACCCATATGCCCCACATGATAATAAATAAATAATAAAGGCCAAAAAAATGAAAAGGACGCCACGAGCTATCACTCTGTCGTGGTGAAGTCATAAAACTATGCCTCCAGTGTTATGGTTATGGTACCTCCATAACTAGGTGAAACTGGCATGCATGTATATGGCTAAGGTAACTAATAAAACATAAGCATTTAAATCTATAACTACTGGGAAAACAGTTGGCTGCATACGGGAAATCCTAATAAAGGAAGAGATTGTCCTTACTGAAGGATGAGAAATCCGTACCTTATGTCCAGCAGAAGCTAACGGAAACGCTGAAGAACCTACTCCGCCTTGTCGGATAATGATACATAAGAATAAGGACGTGTATGAGTTGTCTGAGATACATGTGTTTTACTGGTTCTGTGTGTTCTTAGCTTATTATTCATCTTCTGTCATGTTTTAACTGTTTTAAGTGTAAATCTATAGTTACTCTTGTATTTAGTTGTTTATTATTCATGTAATATGGTATTATAATACTTGTATTGTAATACTAAGTAACTTTGTAAAAATAGCAGGTTTCCTAAAAAAAGTAAATTTATAAAAATAGAAAGTTTCCAAAAATAGTAAGTTTCCATAATTAGAAATAAGCTGGATTAAAATATGAAGTAAAGTTATTAGTAAAAATACAAGTCTTGGATTAAGTATTATAGCTTATTAAATAATTAACATGGTTGATTTAATAGACTATAGGTTACATGAATTTAATTAAAAAAATATCATGTTTAATTAAATTAAGCTAAGCAAATACTTAGTTAGTCATGAAATATTAATTTTAATATTTTAACCTAAGTCATGTATTTAATTACATTAAATAGTATTGGAAATAATTTAATTAAACTATTAAACTGCTTTTAAAAATTCCCGAGCCCGAACCCGTGTTTAAAATTATCCCGAGCCCGAAAATGCCTAGCCGACACCACATAACCGGCGGCTAGTGGTGTCAGGCGGCGGCTAAAAACAAACGCAGCCCTACCAGTGGCTTGACAGGCTAGCCGGTTGCCACTGCTTGCCTATCGTTCCCACTGTCGAGCCTCGGCTAGCCACTGCCGAGCCCGGTTCGACCCCGACTTACGCCGGTTCCCACTGTTCTTGTTATTATGTCCCACCGAGACCCGATTGGTCTCGGTTGACACGAATCAAACAAAACCAAATGCTAAACCATACCCCGACCATGATTCGGGGTTCCCCTGTGTTGCGATCGAGCCAAAATCGAACCAAACCGAGACCCTTATGGCTCTCGGTTTGTGTCACGGCCGAGCAAAACCAACACCAAAACCCCCTTAAACATGTTTTATAATTAATCTTTACATGTTCTTATGATTGTTTTTAAGATTAATTAATATAACATCATGAATTCAATAAAAGAATTAAAAAGAAAAGGTTATGGTGATTACCCGATGCGCGAAAGAAAAAGGATTAATGACACGAACACGTACAACCAAATATCAAAGATCAAATCGACCCGAACACCCCCTTGGTGTTGTTGATTTCCGGCGGCAAGAGAGAGAGGCAAAGGGTTTCTTGATTTTTCTGTAAACCTAAGTTATGATAAAAAAAAAAACTCTCTTGTGTTTTACTTGTTATTGGATTGGTAATGGGTCATGGGCCAAAAAGGCCCATCTTTCTCCTCTCTTGCTCTCTAGCCGCGACACCCTTAAAGCCGACAAGGCAAACCGTAGTTTTTCTAAGTTAAAATAATAGTCGTGTACATTCGTGTTTTAATCATCGTGAATTAATATATGGTGAACACGTCACATTTATAATATACGTAAATACATGTTATTTCATATCGTGACACCGTGTAATATATTATAAATGGAAAGTTTTACTTTTATCGTATTTTCGTGTATTCACTGTTCATGTTTACTGTTCATGGTATTTTAATGCGGGTTTTACAACTCTTCCCCTCTAAAAGAACAATTCTTCCTCGAATTAGAGAAAACATAAACTGAAAGAAATATTTCCGAATCAGAACTAGAAATGACGGTAAGAAGTCCGTATAGACTCCTCCATCTCCCAAGTGGCTTCCCGCTCAGGATGATCCCTCCAAATGATTTTAACGATAGGGATCATCTTCCTCCGCATGACACGATCTTTTCGCTCAAGAACTCTCTCGGGTCCTTCGACATATGAAAGATCCTCTCGAATATGATCAAGCAGATACATAACAACATGAACGGGATGATAGTTGTATCCTCTGAGTAAGGACACATGGAATACGTTGTGAATGTGTGATAGCTGAGGCGGTAACGCTAAACGATATGACACTTCTCCAACGCGTTCTATGATGTCGAACGCTCCGATGAAGCGAGGACTGAGCTTTCCTCTGATTCCAAAACGCTTAACTCCCCGTGCTGGTGATACCTTGAGGAAAACGTGATCACCTACGTTGAAAGATACATCTCTACGACGCTTATCAGCATAGCTCTTCTAGCGAGCACGAGCTTCCTAAAGCTTTGCCTTGGCGACGGTGACTTTCTCATTAGTTAACTCAATCATATCTGGTCCCTCAATCAGTCGTTCGCCCACTTGATCCCAACAGATTGGGGCGCGACACTGGCTACCATACAACATCTCAAACGGTGCACACTCGATGCTAGCGTGCCAACTGTTGTTGTATGCAAACTCCACTAGATAGATATAATCATCCCATCTTCCTGTCCATTCCAGAGCACACGCCCGCACAGCATGTCCTCCAATGTCTGAATGGTACGCTCTGACTGTCCGTCAGTCTGAGGATGAAAGGTAGTGCCGAGCTTAAGTCTGGTGCCCCAAGCTTTCTGTAGACTCTGCCAAAAATGTAAGGTGAAACGGGGATCTCTGTCAGAGATGATTTCTGATGGAGTACCATGCAGTCTCATGATCTCCTTCTGAAAGGTGTCTGCCAATATGCTGACCGGATGCTCCTTGCGGATTGGCAGAAAATGAGCAGATTTGGTCAATTTATCAACAATAACCCAGATGGCGTCGTGTTTCCTCTGAGTCACCGAAAGACCAATAACAAAATCCATGGAGATTTTGTCCCACTTCCATTCTAGAATATCTAGTGGTTGCAGTAACCCACTAGCTCTCTGGTGTTCGATCTTAACCTGCTGGCAGATCATACATTTAGAAACAAAGGTAGCAACATCCTGCTTCATACCACTCAACCAGAAGTGCTACTTGATGTCATGATACATCTTGGTGGAACCAGGATGTATGGTAAACGGAGATCTGTGAGATTTAGTCATTACAGCTTCCCTGAGTGTAGAGTCATCAGGAACAACTAGTCTAGTGCCCTGCCATAAGATACCGTCATTATCAACACGAAACTCTGTCTGCTGATCAAGGTTCTGAATGATAGCCCAAAAGTCACCATCGTCCTTCTGAGCTTCCTTGATCCTAGAATGTAAGTCTGGTTCCACTCGAAGTTTCGCCTATAACCATGTTGTCCTCGTACACAAAACTCAATATCGATCATCTCTAGGTCACGGATGATCTTCTTTGCAATCCAGATGCCAGCAATCATATCCGACCTTCTGCTTAGAGCATCTGCCACCACATTCCCCTTACCAAGATGGTACTGAATGTTGGTGTCGTAATCCTTCAGCAGCTCTAACCATCTTCTCTGTCTCATGTTTAGTTCCTTTTGGGTTAAGATGTACTTGAGACTCTTGTGATCTGTGAAGTTGTCACATGATTCACCATATAAATAATGCCTCCAGATCTTCAATGCGAAGACAACTACTACAAGCTCCAAATCATGAATAGGATAGTTTTCTTCATAAGGTTTAAGCTGTCGTGATGCGTATGCAATAACCTTCCCATGTTGCATGAGAACACAGCCTAGACCCTTTACTGAAGCGTCACTATAGATCTGAAATCAACCTGTATCAGATGGGAGAGTAAGAATCGGTGCAGTCACTAACTTCTGCTTAAGGTCTTCAAAGCTCTTCTCTCGTTCTTTAGTCCAGACGAATTTCTCTCCTTTCCTCATCAGCTTGGTCAAAGGTAAGGCTAACCGTGAAAAGTTCTCTACAAACCTGTAGTAGTAGCCAGCTAAACCCAAAAAACTTCTGACCTCTGTTGCAGATGTAGGTCTCGGCCACTTGGTGATAGCTTCAACCTTTGCATGATCCATGGTGATCCCCTCTGCAGATACACTATGGCCCAGAAGTGCCACCTTACGTAACCAGAACTCACACTTGGAGAACTTGGCATACATCTGCTTCTGGCGAAGAATCTACAAAACTATACGAAGGTTTTCCTCATGTTCCTCCTTGGATTTGGAGAAAAACAGAATGTCATCAATGAAAACGATAACGAACTTGTCCAGAAACTCATGGAAGACACGGTTCATCAAATCTATGAAGACTGCTGGAGCATGTGTGAGTCCGAATGGCATGACTACGAACTCGTAGTGCCTATAACGTGTACGGAAAGCAGACTTAGAAACATCCTGCTCTTTAACCCGTAACTGATGGTAGCTGGACCTCTGATCGATCTTTGAGAAATACTTAGCGCCCTGAATTTGATCGAAAAGGTAATCAATATGCGGCAAAGGATAACGATTCCTGATCGTGATCTTGTTTAGTTCACGATAGTCTATACACAAACGCATGCTGCCGTCTTTCTTCTTCACAAATAGTACCGGTGCACCCCATGGCGATACACTAGGATGCATGAAACCTCACTCCAGAAGCTCCTGCAGCTGATCTTTTATCTCCTTAAGTTCAATATGAGCCATGCTGTAAGGAGCCTTGGAAATTAGATCTGCTCCTGGAATGAGCTCAATTTCAAATTCGACTTCACGAACAGGTTGGATGATCTTGAATCGATGGAGACTCGACAGTAATGTCATGAATGTTGGCTATGAATCCCTGGCAGCCGTGTGTTAGTAACGCACGCGCCTTTATGGATGAAATAATTTGTACAGACCTCCCTTGCAGAAAACCATTGTGTATGTACTCTAGAGATTTAACATCACCGAAGATAACTCGATAAGTGTGGTAGTCTATCGTAGCCTGGTGTTTAGATAACCAGTCCATGCCCAATATCATGTCAAAATCGCACATGTCCAAAGGAAGTGCGTCAACTCTGCGGATTTTATCATCAAATTCTAGGGGAAGATCTCTGTACACCTGAGTGATTCGCACAAAGTCCCTAAGTGGCGTGGAAATGCTTAAGGCATTATCTAACGGCATAGGGGAAATCCTAACACGTGTAGCAAAAGTATTGGATATGACTGAATGAGTCGCTCCTGTATCAAACAAAACGCATGCTGCCAGACCATTCATAAAGAGATTCCCAGTGATGGTACCTAAAGTCTTGTTCGCCTGATCTCTAGTAGTAGTGAACACGCGACCTGAAGTAGGAGGTGGTTTAGATTCGGCATGTCCAGAGGTGCCTTCTATCTCACCTTGGCGACAATCCTTCTACTGATGGCCTTGTTGGCCACACTTGAAACAACCACTAGTACCTCGACGACAACCACCAGAATGTCTGCGCGAACAAGTAGGGAAAATAGGATGCGTGAACCCTCCAACAGGCGTCCTAGCTAGCTGAGAGCCTATTTCAGGATTACATGCATGAGACATGATCATGGAACATAAGCTTGATTACATAGAAGTTTTAATAGTTACCAGATGAAGTAGAAAGGTTAGGCTGCGAACCTGTGCGGTCTTGACCCTGCCGTTGCTATTGTTCCTGAATATGAGTCGATGGAGTGTCAGAATAATATACATAAGACAGTTTATCATGGAAGAATTTAAATGTAGGGAACTACTGTTGTTTGATTTATAGGCATTGTTAAGGTAATTATCATTACTACCATGCATATCTAAACCAGAACGGTCATTGGTCTGACCGTTTCCCTAAGATGATTGCTGCTGAGCGACCGCAGGTTTCTGGTCGTCAGTCTTCTGTCTGAAATATAAAGTTGAAGAGGGGATGATATGAACATGAAAATACTAAAACAAATGAATGGTTTACATTTTATGATTGAAGATACCTCTTCACTGATCGATCATCACCAAACTCCTCTCGTTCCTGAAGCATCTCAAGCTTACGGGTTGCATCGGCCACCTGTGCTACTGTAGTGAATGTAGCACACACCAAACTGTTAGCAACCAAAGTACGAAGAGCCCAGCAAAACTTCTCAGCTTGATCCTCAGTAGTACCAGCTGCTGCACCCAGAAATCCAGCCAAACGAAGAAACCTCTGCATGAATTCATTGATGTTCTCTCTAGCAACCTGTTAGATATTATGATAATCCCTCTTAAGTTTCTCCTGCTCAGCATGTGGAAAGTACAAATTAAGGAAGAGCTCCTTCAACTGGTCCCATGTCAGCAGTGCAACCCAATCATCACCGTCGTTGGACTGCTTGACTAACTTCCACCACTACAGTACATCACCTTCAAACTTATAGCAAGCCAGTATTGCCTTGAAAACACCGTCACAACCTATCGCATCAAATATTTTCTCAATGTGAGAAATCAAAGCTTCAGCCTCAGAGGGGCTGTCAGTCTGCTCACACGAACGGGGTCTCTGTTTGTTGAATCGCTCCAACCAGGTCATAAGGGTAACAGGCGGTGGAGGTGGAGGATTGTTGTTGTGCTGCTAATGAGGGCCGAACTGAACGCCTTGAGCTTGAACTTCAGCATGAACTTCGTCCCTGATTTCATTGCGAAGTTGGGGTCGGAGGGCTTGCAAAGCTGCATTGACAGCTACAACCAACTCTTGAGCATTGCGTGTGTTTACCATCTGACAGTTTAAAACAAAATGCAACATAAATATTGAGTATGATAAAATATGACATGAATAGAAAAATGCATGAACAGTGTATAAAACATGAATTTATTTATGATGCGTAAAACATTTTTAAAATGCATGATCAATTAAATATGATGATATGTCCATAAGTGAACGCCTATGGGTCAGTTCACAAAACAAAAAGGCAAGTGTGGACGCCTATGGGTCGGTCCACTAAACAAACAAAATGTTTCGATAAAACACATGTGAAAATAGGGCCAGTCCTGTACCAACCATTACTTAGTCAAAATTCCTGCGACGATGAGATGAATGCATGAAATGAATACATGAAATTAAAATGAAACGAATGCATGAAAACCAACTGTCAGTTCTAGGAAGACGCTGGTGACTACCCGTAAGTCACACGTCATGTTTTTACAGAGCTACAGGTCGAAACCTTGGCTCTGATACCATAATTATAACACCCCATTTGGTAAAATGGAATATCACAGTAAATATAGCGTGTCATCAAAGCATGCAAGGTAAATGTCTAAACATTCATGACCATGAAAGGAAATACCGAAAACAAACATCGGTAGTCCAAGTAACTCAACACAAGCAAATATACGTACTGTAAAGGGAAAGGACTAAACAATATCCAACATGAAATAAAGTACGATAAAGTATCACAAATGCATAAGATATAGAAGGCTGGATAGCTTCCATCTGAATGCACATACTCTTGAGATCTTACTTGCGACCTTGGGTACCTGCCGTTTGGGAACATAGAAATGGAAAACGGCTGAGCATAACGCCCAGTGCACGGATATACAATAAAGCATGGAAAGCATAGAATAATGAAAGCATAATAAGAGCATATAAAGCATGAAAGACAACGGAAATGAATAAGTCCTGGAAAACCTATACGTATGACATGTTTACTGGTTTCAGTTCTGAAAACATAGCGTATGTTTACATACGAAAATCTTTATTAGTTTAATATAAGAAAAGACAATATAGGTCATGAGGTCAACAACGTGCATGAATACTAGGTGTAAAACCCGTACTTATAATTTAGAATATTAAATATGCAATCTCGAATTATTATAAACGATATAGATGATTATTCAGAAAAAAAATAATTACAAATGTATTGTTTGGCATACAAAAAAGATAATTGCGTTTCAGAAAATTAGAACGCGGAAATACGAATATACGCGAATAAGATTTAAATGTAAAAAAAAACTATATAAAGTTAAAGGGGGCCAGTTTTGAAATAAAAAGAGAAAGAAGGGTAAATGGGCTTTAGGCCCGGCCTTGTAAGGAAGAAAAAAAAACGTGTGTTAACCCTTTGTAAATTCAGAAAACAAAAAAACAAAATTAGGGTTTGTACTTGTGTGTAGCCGCCGGGCAAAGAACAAAAAAATGGGGTTTCGGTTTAGTTTTCTACAAGCAATCTGTGTGTAATCATCATCCCTCTAGCAATCTTGTTACGGTAATCACCCTCGTTCCTTTTCCATTTACTTATCACGTTTTTAATTTTGATTTTAGTGTATAGGGAAACCTATGACGAAATAATTATAAAGGGGGTCGAATTTGGTGTGCTTTGATGCCCAGCCGAGACACAAGGTCTCGGTGGTGTTTCTCTTTGGCTGGACGAGAACCAACAACCCCAAACCGGGGTTTATATATATAGTAAAGGGGTCGGGGTTGTTTGGTTAATTGAAACCGAGACCCTACGGTCTCGGTGAACTCCTTCTCTGCCCAGCCATTACCCACACGGGGGCGGCGTAGGGCCGGTCCAGCGACCACAGCCGAAACACCCAATCGGGCGTTAGAATTATTAACGGGGCGTTTGGTTTTACTAAATCAATACTAACCATATAATCAGTGGGAAACTCTATGAAAACAGTGGGAACGATGTAAGTCATTAGTGCGTAAATTTTGGACAGAAACTAATGACTTTTAATTTAGAATTAGCGACGGTTTAGTGACACTAAATTCTGTCGCAGTTTGTTCGTGACAGTTTTAATGACAGTTTTTAGACATAGTTTAGTCACAGCTTTTTAATGACAGAAATTTATGTCGCCAATTCAGTAGTCAGAAATTTAATAGTATTGATTTGAATTAGTGAGACCGAGAAGGGGTATCTCGGTAGGCTCGGGACTATATTTAAAAAGTATTAAAACGACGATTATTGTTATCACTTTTCTAAATAAATGTTTTAAATGATTTATTAGAAAATTAAATTTATTATGTTAGATTAGTTTTATAAAAATTAAAAAGGTACAATATTTCTAAATGAGTTAAATTATTTTTGAAAACTTTATAAATTAGGAAACTTTCTACTTTTAGCAGGTTACCGAATATAGGAATATTTTAACGTCTGAATACGTGTTATATCGTAATTAACAATAGAACAAGAATACGTTAATCAGAAATATTAGAACACTCAGACTTAGCAGGTTATATACAAACAGTAATACAGGAATAAATAAATTAAACTAAGTACAACTAAGATAAATAATATAAACGAATATCAGTCAACTTATTCGCGTCCTATATTTATGTAGCTCGCGTGAAATCAGAGTAGACTTTTTGTCAGTTGATCTTGGTCGGTTACTGGACACGAGGTACATATTTCTCGTCCTTCAGTAAGGACTTCCTTCAATGCATGGTTAGGATTCCCCGTCTGCAGCCAAATGTTTTCCCCAGTATATGTTTAAGCTTATCAGTAATCATTTTTAATAACTAAATAAATTGCCTGAGCATTATATACAAGCATGACCAGTTTATGTACTAGTTACGGAGGTACCGTAACCATGACACTAGAGGCACCAGTGTCATGACTCCTCTACGAGGGTGTGATTTCTCCCAACTTCCCATTTATTTCAGCTTGGCCATTAATCAGTATTATCAGCGGGGCGTATGGGTGCATCATAGGCTATCAGTTACAGTTATTAGGTGAATGTGGTGTGGGCTCTACATCCTTCACATTGAAGTTGATCCCTCCGCCCAACATATTATTTAGAGGTCACCCCTCTACAGCATGACGAGGTCACCCCTCCAGTTATTCATTCAATAGTTGTTACATCACATGACCTATATAAGCTCTTGGCAATTAAAATATAGTAAATACATGTTTTTAGATTTAAAAGTTATTAATTCAGTTTTATTATTTATAAATCAGACTTCTTAGATTATACACAGCTTTCCACTATTATTACATAACAGTTATAACTTTAGTATTTGTTATTTGTTCCCTTCTAGTACTTTATTATCATGCTTCATATCCGTTTACTGGGCATTATGCTCAGTCGTAGTTTTCCTTTCATGTTACAAATGGCAGGTACACATGGACGCTCTTAAGACTTCTAAGAGAGTACGTGCATTGGATGGGAGCTATCCAGACTCCTTTACTTTATGCACTTATACATTACTTTGGTTATTTGGACATTGTTTCGTCCTTATTCCTTTAGTACTTAATCTTTCATATTAGAGCTTATGATGGAATACAGATGTTTAATTCTGGTATTTCCGTTATGGTCAGTTAATGTTTAATACATTACCTTGCATGCTTTGATGACATGCCATAAATACACGTAACGGTCCACTTATCAAGGTGGGGTGTTACAATTGTGGTATCAGAGAACAAGGTTCGACCTGTAGGCTCTAAAACTTGACCCGTGACTAGTGGGTAATCACCAAAAACTTCCTGTATTTTGGCATTGTTATCTTTCATATTTCGCATGGATTTCATCAGTCAGTTTTGCTAAATTTTTTACTAAGTAAAAGGTTGGTACAGGACTGGCCATACTTAGTCGCATGTGCTCTTCAGCGAATTTTGTTTTGGTGAACCGACCCATAGGCGTTCACCCTTGCACGTTTAGATTTTGTATTGATGAACTGACCTTAGGAGTTCATCCTTACTCATGTCAGATTCATGTTTTTAGTTAAATGTCATTTTGTGAACTGACCATGGGCGTTCACCAGTATTCATGTCATATTTTGTTGGCTATGCCTTCATGAACTACCTCATGCATATTTCAGATTCTTATTCCAGGTTTCTAACAAGTTAATAGATTATCCTATTTATTTTTCAGATGCCACCCAGACGAGATAATGAGAATGAGGCTACAGCAACTGCTATTGCTGCTGCTGTTCAGGCGGCTGTACAAGCCATGCTACCCCAGATTCGTGATGAGATCCGAGCTGAATACCAAAACGGACCTCAGCACAATAACAACCCTCCTCCTCCACCACATGCCACTTTAGCCACCTGGTTAGATTTGTTTAATAAACAGAAACCCCGACCTTTTGAACAGACTGTAGCTCCAACAGACGTAGAAAACTAGATTTATCATATAGAGAAAATTTTTGGGTCATAGGTTGTGGGGATGCCTTCAAGGTTAGGCTTGCCGTTTACAAGTTGGAGGGTCACGCCCTACATTGGTGGAGGGCTCATAAGTTGACGAATGGTGGAGATGAGTGGGTGCTCACATTGACCTGACACAGTTCAAGGCAATGTTTTATGACCAGTTTTTTCCTCATGCTAAGCAATCAAAACTGAAGAGGGACTTTCACGCCATTCGTCAAAATCATGGCGAGAACAATATAGAATTCATGCACTGATATCTCATGTTGGCTGGGTTCTTGAGAGAGGCTACAGGTACCCCGGAGGATCAAGCGAAACAATTTCGTTGGGCCCTTCACTCTAGGACTGCGGATAGGCTAATGAGTGCCACGTTCACTAACGTGTCGCAGGTAGCTAATGCGGCTCGTGACATAAAGATGCTTTTTGAGAGGGATGAGCTCGAGAACGTAGAGCGTCCTGAGAAAAGGTACATCTCATTCAACAGACTTAAAAATTAAACTCATGTTATTACTTGTCAATATATATATCATGCCTTATCCAATTATAATCTTACAGACACAGAGGAGGCGACCGATTCCAATCAGCTACTCCACAGCAGAACTACATAAACCAATGTCAGTCTTATGACCGCAATCGATTAGATAAAAGAAGCGGTGGTGATAACTACCGCGGTAGCTCAAACTCATCTGGCAACAACAGGTGATTCTTTATGCTTCACAATACTAAACCATCGTGTAAAGCAAATTCTAACTTTCAGTATGTCAACAGAGATGTTGGACAGGGACGTGACCAATACTACAGAGGTCAACAGACTGCCTGACCAGCAAATTCTGGTAATTTTAAATTCAGTTAAACAGCCTTATTCTAGTTATGTTATTAGGATCGTGACACTTGTATATCTTCTTAAATCAGGTTCTCAGCAAACCAGAGCTGCCTCTACGGGGTATTCTAATCACGCTTGAATCACATGTGGGAAGAAACACCCGGGACCATGCCGTCATGGTTCGAGTGGTTGCTACAAATGTAGTCAGAGGGCCATATGATGCGGGATTGCAAGAAAGGATATGTTGTCGATACCTCAGGCCATGTTCCTCAAGTTTTACCACCACAACCACTACCACCAAACACTGGTCGCGTTTACACTACTACTCGATAGCAAGCAAATAAGACCATAGGTACCATTACTGGCATTTTGTTTATACACGGACAGGCTGCCTGCGTTCTTTTCGATACAGGCGCCACACATTCAGTTATATCTACTTTATTTGATGTTAGAATAAACATGATCCCTACACCACTAGACAGTGTCCTAAGTATATCTACACCCATACGAGACTCTGTACGCATTACTCAGTTGTACAGGGATCTCCTTATTGAGTTTGACGATAAAATCCGTCCAGTCAGTGCCATCCCTCTAGATATGTGCGAGTTCGATATTATTCTGGGTATGGATTGGTTGTCAGCTCATCATGCCACCATAGATTGTCATGCTCATCGGGTCATCTTCGGTGATGTCCAAACACCAGAGTTTATTCACCGTGGTTTTCTGCCAGGAAAACATGTTCAGATTATTTAAGCTTTACAGGCCTGTACCCTATTATATCATGGCTGTGAGGGTTTTCTAGCTACAGTTCATGACACTACCTCTGAGACACCTTTACTTCATGATCAGCCAGTTGTGTCAGATTTTCTGGATGTCTTTCCAGAGGAACTCCCAAGCATACCTCCCATGCGAGAGGTAGAGTTTGGTATCGATCTCATTCCAGGTGCAAAACCAGTATCTAAAGCTCCATACCGTATGGCTCCTGTAGAGCTTAAGGAACTGAAAGATCAGCTTCAGGAACTTCTAGAATGAGGTTTCATTCGTCCAAGCGTGTCACCTTGGGCGCGCTAGTTCTGTTTGTCAAAAAAAAGGATGGTAGTATGCGACTATGTATTGACTACTGCGAGCTGAATAAGCTCACTATTCGTAACTGTTACCCACTTCCTCGTATTGATGATTTATTTGATCAGCTTCAGGGTGCCAAGCACTTCTCCAAAATTGATTTACGATCAGGTTACCATCAGCTGCGTGTACAAGAGCAGGACATATCTAAGACTGCTTTTCGCACAAGGTATGGCCATTACGAGTTTTTTGTCATGCCATTCGGTCTCACGAATGCACCTGTAGTATTTATGGACTTGATGAATCGAGTCTTTAACAAGTTCTTAGACAAGTTTGTGATTGTATTCATCGACGATATCCTTATTTTCTCCAAATCTAAAGAGGAACATGAGGATTATCTTCGTACAATTTTACAGATTCTTCAACGAGAGAAGCTTTATGCTAAGTTTTCTAAGTGCGAGTTCTAGCTGAATAACGTTGCGCTTCTAGGCCATATTGTTTCTGTAGAGGGGATCACCATGGATCCTACAAAGGTGGAGGCTATCACTAAATGGCCGAGACCGACATCTGCCACTGAAGTCCGTAGTTTTCTTGGGTTAGCGGGATATTACCGCAGATTTGTAGAGAATTTCTCACGTTTGGCATTATCGTTGACCAAACTCATGCGTAAAAGGGAAAAGTTTATATGGACTGAGGAGAGAGAAAAGAGTTTTGAGAACTCAAACATTGTTTAATTTCATCACCAATCCTTACTCTCCCATCTGGTACATGTGGTTATCAGATTTATAGTGACGCATCAGGAAAAGGCTTAGGTTTTGTACTTATGCAGCATGGGAAAGTCATTGCCTATGCTTCACGACAGCTAAATCCGTATGAGAAGAGTTATCCTACGCATGACCTAGACCTCACAGTAGTTTTTTCGCTCTCAAAATATAGAGAAATTATTTGTACGGTGAGTCATGTGATATCTTCACCGATCACAAAAGTCTCAAGTATATTTGTACACAGAGGGAGCTGAACATGAGACAGAGGCGATGGTTAGAACTGCTGAAAGACTAAGACACTAATATTCAGTACCACCCAGGTAAAGCGAATGTAGTAGCAGATGCCCTTAGCAGAAAGTCAGGAATGATAAATGTCCTAAAAGTTCAGGAGGAGATTATTCGAGACTTAGAGTGGTATGATATTGAGCTCCTAGTACGCGGACAGAGAGGCTACTAGGCTAGTCTGAGAGTGGAACCAGACTTACTCTCTCGGATTAAAGCCGCACAAAAGGATGATGGTGAAATCAGGGCGATTGTCCAGAATATTGACCAGTAGACTGAATTTCGTATCGATGATGATGGTATCGTATGGCAGGGTACCAAACTCTGCGTTCCAGAAGACCCTACTCTTAGAGAAGCCTTAATGACTGAGGCTCACATCTCTCCGTTTTCTATTCATCCAGGTTTCACTAAGATGTACCATGATATTAAGCAGCATTTCTGGTGGAGCGGTATGAAGCAGGATGTCGCCACTTTTGTTTCTAAATGTCTAACCTGCTAGCAGGTTAATATAGTGCATCAGCGTACTAGTGGCCTACTTCAGCCATTAGATATTCCAAAGTGGAAATGGGACAAGGTCTCTATGGATTTTGTCATAGGGTTGCCACAGACTCAGAGGAAACATGATGCAATCTGGGTTATTGTCGATCGCTTAACCAAATCAGAACATTTCATTCCTATCCGTAAAGATTTCGCAGTCAGTAAACTAGTAGACATATTTACGAGGGAGATTGTACGATTACACTGTACACCTTCAGATATTATATCAGACAGGGATCCACGTTTCACTTCTCACTTCTGGGGAGGTCTGCATAAAGCTTGGGGAACCAGGCTCAAGCTTAGTACAGCTTTCCATCCGCAGATAGACGGAAAGTCAGAGCGTACCATCCAGACTTTGGAGGACATGTTACGCGCCGGTGCATTAGAATGGACAGGACATTGGGATGACTATATCTGCTTGGTCGAGTTTGCCTACAACAATAGTTGGCATGCAAGTATCAATCGTGCTACCTTTGAGATGTTATACGGCAATAAATATCGTGCTCCTATTTGTTGGGATCAGGTTGGAGAACGTTTAATTGAGGGACCAGAATTAATAGAGCTGACCAATGAAAAGGTCGCCATTACTAGGGCAAAGCTGCAAGAAGCGCGTACTCGTCAGAAGAGTTACACCGACAAGCATCGCAGAGATCTATCATTTCAGACCGGAGATCGGGTGTTCCTCAAAGTATCTCCAGCACGTGGGGTCAGAAGTTTTGGCCTCAAGGGCAAGCTCAACCCTCGCTACGTCGGACCTTTTGAAATCCTTGAACCTATCGGTGAAGTATCATATCGGTTGGCATTACCGCCTCAGCTTTCACACGCTCATAACGTGTTCCATGTATCACTACTCAAAGGGTACAACTATCATGAGCTTCACAAAGTTAATTATCCACTCGATCTGATTCAGGAGGACTTATCTTATATTGAAGAACCCAAAGCAGTCTTAGATCGCTAGGATCGAGTTATACGAAGGAAGACCATTCCTTTCGTCAAAATCCAATGGAGGAACCATACCGAGCGGGAGTCCACTTGGGAAACAGAGGAGTCTATACAGACTTCTTATCCTCACTACCAGTTTTGATTCGGGTATGTCTTTCAGTTACACGTACTTTAGCTTATATGTCTTCCAACTTTCATGTACTTTCAGTTTATGTGTCTTTCAGTTATATAAACTTCCCCATCTTAAATTACCTTTAAATTCAAGGACAAATTTTATTTTTAGAGAGGGAGAATTGTAAAACCCAGTATATTCCCTATCCTTAATTTGAGGACAAAATATTTTAGGGGAAGAATTGTAAAACCCGTACTTAAAATTTAGAATATTAAATATGCAGTCTCGAATTATTATAAACGATATAGATGATTATTAAGAAAAAAAATAATTATTACGAATGTATTATTTGGCATACAGAAAAGATAATTGCATTTCACAAAATTAGAACACCGAAATTAAATACGAATATACGCGAATAAGATTTAAATGTCAAAAAAAAGGAAAACTATATAAAATTAAAGGGGGCCAGTTTTGAAATAAAAAGAGAAAGAAGGGTAAATGGGCTTTAGGCCCAGCCTTGTAAAGAAGAAAAAAAATGGGTGTTAACCCTTTGTCAAATCAGAAAACAAAAAATAATTAGGGTTTGTACTTGTGTGTCGCCGCCGGGTAAAGAACAAAAAAAGGGGTTTAGGTTTAGTTTTCTACAAGCTATCTGTGTGTAATCATCATCCCTCCATAAATCTTGTTACGGTAATCAGCCTCGTTCCTTTTCCAATTTCTTATCACGTTTTTAACTTTGATTTTAGGGCATAGCGAAACCTATGATGAAATAATTATAAAGGGGGTCGGATTTGGTGTGGTTTGATGCCCAACCGAGACACAAGGTCTCGGTGGTGTGTCTCTTTATCCGGACGAGAACCAGCAGCCCCAAACCGGGGTATATATATATATATATACATATATATATATATATATATATATATATATATATATATATATATATATATATATATATATATATATATATATATATATATATATATATATATATATATATATATATATATATATATATATATATATATATATATATATATATATATATATATATATATATATATATAGTAAAGGGGTCGGGGTTGCTTGGTTAATTGAAACCGAGACCCTACGGTCTAGGTGAACTCCTTCTCTTCCCATCTGTGACCCACACAAGGGCGGCGTAGTGCCAATCCAGCGACCACAGCCGGAACACCCAATCGGGCGTTAGAATTATTAACTGGGCGTTTGGTTTTACTAAAATCAGTAGGAACCATATAATCAGTGGGAACGATGTAAGTCATCAGTGGGTAAATTTTGGACATAAACTAATGACTTTTAATTTAGAATTAATGACGGTTTAGTGACACTAAATTCTGTCGTAGTTTGTTCGTAACAGTTTTAATGACAGTTTGTAGACACAGTTTAGTCACAGCTTTCAATGACAGAATATGCTGTCGCCAATTTAGTAGACAAAAATTTAATAGTATTGATTTAAATTAGTGCGATCGAGAAGGGGTATCTCGGTAGGCTCGGGACTATATTTAAAAATAATTAAACTGACAATTTAATTATACCTTATTTTTATCACTTTTCTAAATAAATGTTTTTAATGATTTAATTAGAAAATTATATTTGTTATGTTAGATTAGTTTTATAAAAATTAAAAAGGTATAATATTTCTGAATGAGTTAAATTATTTTTGGAAACTTTATAAATTAGGAAACTTTCTACTTTCAGCAGGTTACCAAATATAGGAATATTTTAACGTTAGAATGTAATTAATAATAGAACAGGAATACGTTAATAAAAAATATTAGAACACTCAGACTTATCAGGTTATATACAAACAGTAATACAGGAATAAATGAATTAAACTAAGTACAGCTAAGATAAATAAAATAAACGAATATCAGTCAACTTATTCGCGTCCTTTATTCATGTAGCTCGCGTGAAATCAGAGTAGACTTTCTGTCAGTTGATCTCGGTCGGTTACTGGACACGAGGTATGGATTTCCCGTCCTTCAGTAGGGACTTCCTTCTATGCATGATTAGGATTCCCCGTCTACAGCCAAATGTTTTCCCTTGTATATGTTTAAGCTTATCATCATTTTTAATAATTAAATAAATTGCCTGAGCATTATATACAAGCATGACCAGTTTATGTACTAGTTACGGAGGTACCGTAACCATGGCACTAGAGGCACCGGTGTCATGACTGCTCTGCGAGGGAGTGATTTCTCCCAGCGTCCCATTTATTTCAGCTTGGCCATTTATCAGTATTATCAGCGGGTCGTATGGGTGCATCCTAGGCTATAAGTTACAGTTATCAGGTGAATTCGGTGTGTGCTGTACATCCTTCACATTGGAGTTGATCCCTCCACCCAACACATTATTTAGGGGTCACCCCTCTCCAGCATGACGAGGTCACCCCTCCAGTTATTCATGCAACAGTTGTTACAGCACATGACCTATATAAGCTCTTGGCAATTAAAATACAGTAAATGTATGTTTTCAAATTTAACAGTTAATAATTCAGTTTTATTATTTATAAATCACACTTCTCAGATTATACACAGCTTTCCAGTATTATTACATAACAGTTATAGATTCAGTATTTGTTATTTGTTCCCTTCCAGTAATTTATTATCATGCTTCATATCCGTTCATTGGGCGTTATGCTCAGTCGTAGTTTTCCTTTCATGTTCCAAACGGCAGGTACACAGGTACGCTCTTAGGACTTCTGAGAGAGTATGTGCATTAGATGGGAGCTATCCAGACTCCTTTAATTTATGCACTTATACATTACTTTGGTTATTTGGACATTGTTTCGTCCTTATTCCTTCAGTACTTAATCTTTCATATTAGAGCTTATGTTGGAATACCGATGTTTGATTCCGGTATTTCCGTTATGGTCAGTTAATGTTTAATTCATTACCTTGCATGCATTGATGACACACCATAAATACACGTAACGCTCCACTTATCAAAGTGGGGTGTTACACTAGGAGGGGTGACCTCGTCATGCATTTAGAGGGGATGCCTCTAATTAGTATGGTTTGGGTAGGAAGGATCAGCTCCTTGTGAAGGATGCAAGGCACACACCACATTCACCATGAAATCCTGACTGACACTGTTACTAGGATGCACCCATACGCCCCACATGATAATAAATAAATAATAAAGGCCAAAAAAACTGAATGGGACGCCACGAGCTATCACTCCGCTGTGGTGAAGTCATAACATTGTTGCCTCCAGTGTTATGGTTATGGTACCTCCATAACTAGGTGAAACTGGCATGCATGCATATGGCTAAGGTAACTAATAAAACATAAGCATTTAAATCTATAACTACTGGGAAAACAGTTGGCTGCATACGGCAGATCCTAATAAAGGAAGAGTCTATCCTCACTTAAGGGCGGGAAATCCGTACCTTGTGTACAGTAGAAGCTAACAGAAACGCTGAAGAACCTACTCCGCCTTGACGGATAATACTACATAAGAATAGGGACGTTTATGAGTTGTCTGAGATACATGTGTTTTACTGGTTCTGTGTGTTCTTAGCTTATTATTTATGTCTTGTCATGTTTTAATTGTTTTAAGTGTAAATCTATAGTTATTCTTGTATTATGTTGTTTATTATTCATGTAATATGGTATTATAATACTTGTATTGTAATACTAAGTAACTTTCTAAAAATAGCAGGTTTCCTAAAATTGTAAGATTCTAAAAATAGAAAGTTTCTAAAAAATAGTAAGTTTCCATAATTAGAAATAAGTTAGATTAAAATATGAAGTAAAGTTTATTAGTAAAAATACAAGTCATGGATTAAGTATTATAGCTTATTAAATAATTAACATGGTTGATTCAATAAACTTTAGGTTATATGAATTTAATTAAAATATCATGTTTAGTTAAATTAAGCTAAGTAAATACTTAGGTTAGTCATGAAATATTAATTTTAATATTTTAACCTAAGTCATGTATTTAATTAAATTAAATAGTTTTGGAAATAATTTAATTAAACTATTAAAATGCTTTTAAAAATTCTAGAGCCCGAACCCGTGTTTAAAATTATCCCGAGCCCGAAAATGCCTAGCCAACAACACATAGCCGGCAGCTAGTGATGTCAGCCGGCGGCTGAAACCAAACGCAACCCTACCAGTGGCTAGACCGGCTAGCCGGTTACCACTGGTGGCCTATCGTTCCCACTGCTGAGCCTGGTTTGACCCTGGTTTAGGGCGGTTCCCACTGTTCTTGTTATTAAGTCCCCCGAGACTCTATTGGTCTCGGTTGACATGAAATCAAACCAAACCAAATGCTAAACCATACCCCGACCTTGAGTCGGGGTTCCCTTGTGTTGCGATCGAGCCAAAACTGAACCAAACCGAGATCCTTGTGGTCTCGGTGGTGGTGCAATAGCCTCACCGAGAGCCTTATGGCTCTCGGTTTGTGTCACGGCCGAGCTAAACCAACACCAAAACCCCCTTAAACATGTTTTACAATTAATCTTTACATGTTCTTACGATTGTTTTTAAGATTAATTAATATGACACCGTGAATTCAATAAAAGAATTAAAAAAGAAAAGGTTATGGTGATTACCCGATGAATGAAAGAAAAAGGATTAATGACACGAACATGTACAACCAAATATCAAAGATCAAATCTACCCGAACACCCCGTTGGTGTTGATGATTTCTGGCGGCAAGAGAGAGAGAGAGGCAAAGGGTTTCTTGATTTTTCTATAAACCTAAACTATGATAAAAAAAAAATCTCTTGTGTTTTACTTGTTATGGTTTGGTAATGGGTCATGGGCCAAAAAGGCCCATCTTTCTCCTCTCTTGCTCTCTAGCAGCGTCAGCCTTAAAGCCCACAAGGCAACCCGTAGTTTTTCTAAGTTAAAATAATAGTCGTGTACGTTCGTGTTTTAATCATCGTGAATTAATATATCGTGAACACGTCACATTTATAATATACGTAAATACATGTTATTTAATGTCGTGACACGTGTAATATATTATAAATAAAAAGTTTTAATTTTATCGTATTTTCGTGTATTCCCTGTTCATGTTTACTATTCATGGTATTTTAATGCGGGTTTTACATATGTAGTTGTAGTTAGACCTTGAGGTATCCATTGATTACCAAAGTAGCGGAAGTCTTTAACTTTTAGTATGAACATGTGAACACGATTCAATTAGTACATAGCTACGCCACCTTCTTAATATGCAGCAACATATAAGGACACAGACGAAATGGATTTGAACATTTCACCCTAACTCGGTAGTGTTTTACCTCGTTTAGTGAAGACCGTTAGACGGTAACAGATACCATACCTGTGATCTGGTAGATTAGACTAAGAATCTCCTGGACAGGGTTTCCCGGTAGTACTAACCAGTTCTCTTTACTCGACCGTCTCAAACCAGACTACGAACATAAATAGTGAATCAGTTGGATAAATTATCCGTATGATTAGAATCGTCAATTCAGATTCCCCGAACAAGTTTGATTCAAATAAGAATCTAATCATTGTTGCTTTCCAGTTTGTCACAAGCTCGATTCATATAGAATCTTGCATGTCACCTACCGCAGTGCTGTTTGAGGTTGACATTTGAAGGATTTCCATTCGTCACCGTGAGCACTAAAGATTGTCGCTCTGAATGTCTGGCAAGATCACACGGATTTTGATTAGAGGCCTAGAATCAAGTATAAATCCATTAAGAATTTAAACTTAGTTTCATTCCAGTTATCACAAGTTTGATTCGTGTAGAATCACGCAAGTTACCTACCTTGAGCTTGTTTAATGTTTACTCAAGCAGGATTTCCATCTTCATCGTGAATCGTATCACTTAGATGTTCTGGCAATATCACAAGGATAATGCGTATGACTATATTCTTAACACTTATGTTCTAGAAGATGAACACCAAATGTTATACTTGGATTGTGTCTTAATGAGTCGATAGATTGATCTCTTTTGGCTCTAGACTTAATAAATGCGTATTGGTTATAGTGATCGAAGGCTGGAGCAGACTGCCACCTTTTCAATTTCAACTAACTCGGAGTGAGAAAGTCAATAGATAACGTGTTGATCTACGTGTCAATAAGACAAGTTTCTTTTGAGGGAAACCTGAATGGCTAGGGAAGGGTTGTGCATTGCATCACTGGGTCCATGACGACTTGTCTTCAACATCAGCAATCATCTAGATTATTCCGATAGTAGATGTATTTACCCACTTTCTGCCTAAGTTACATGGATGGCTTCTTTCTTAACACCCTTAATCATTACATTTATTTTTCATTCTTCAACCCCTTTAATGCTTACCAAGACGTCATCACTAGCACCTTGTTGTGATTGTTCTAGTGCTAACTTAAGTCATTAGTATGCATTCAGCTTCGTGCACGTTCAACTCCATCTTTCCTAAGGATAACTATTTCTATCTATGGAATGTCCTTGGGTAGATCCCTATGCATCTGGTTCGATCATAAGACTTAATTTCCTATCCTAAACCACCTTTTGACTCCATCGTTCCGTCGTGGATAGTAGGTTGTTTGGGAATAGATCGTAACCATAAATTCTTTGAAAACCAATCGAAGTGCTTGATAAAAACAAAAACTTGTGACACTTTAGAAGTTTTACATTTCTGAAATGCTCCCCCTACACACATGCATCGATATTCGAAATAGTTTAGCATGTGAAGGAAAGAGTTGCACTTAAGTCTTTAATATCATATGTTTCGACATATTACATTTTAATCACATTTTCTCCCCCTATCTCTACTATCAAAACTTAATAGTAGAGATAGCAATTGATTAAAATATGATAATTTCTGAAAATCGTTTGGATAGAAAGATGTGTGCACGCATGAATCATGGAAATTTTTTCGGGTTTCTCCCCCTAAATAATATATGCGTGTCTTAATTAATCACAATATGACAATATACGATATAATTGACACCACGAAATATGTCGAGGTACGGAGTTGAGATGCCTTGTTCGATATAATATATTACATTTGATAATTTTAAACTATTCGGAATGTGTTGGATACATAAAATATGAAAAGTTCATAGATGTACCCAACAACATTAAAGGCTTGATTTTAAAACAGTCCCCCTTATGAATTGATCCAAATAACATATGACATTTTTAAGATATAAAAACCACATTATGAGGAAAGGAGTGTTGAACACACAATTTTGAAAGATTTAGAAAAACTTTTTTAAGAAATTTTTGAGAAATTTTTGAAAAATTATGTTCAATAGTTTTAAAATAAACATGATAGGAGACTTCTCTTCTATCGCATAGGGCAAGCGCACTGAAACGTACACTTACTGTTTGGATCCATTTTCATGAGCTCAAAACTTTTATTATTTTGTGACAAGATCATGACCGAGAAAAATTAATTTCACGTTGTGAAGGATAAGTTATCATCCATGATAAACTTCGCTTATGTTGAAGTCCGAGTTCTAAGCTGACATTTACTTAGAAGTCGTTGTGAGAAAATTTCAAGCAGATTCATTTGCCAGAGCCTCTAGTTCTGCTAGATTCAAATACTTCATACCGAGACGACCGACGAGGTACTCAAACCTATCTTGCGACAAAGCTTTTGTAAACAAGTCCGCTATCTGGTACTCAGTTCCGACAAAATATAATTCCACGATACCGCGTTCCACTTGTTCCTTGATGAAGTGATATCTGACATCGACGTGCTTGGTGTGGGAGTGCTGGCCCGGATTGCAAGAGATGGCTACGGTCGACTTTGAGTTACAATACATAGGTATTTTATCAAAGTGGAAGCTACAATCCGTGAGTTGAGTTCTCATCCATAGGACTTGAGCACAACATGCGGCTAGAGACACATACTCTAATTCTGCTGATGATAGTGAAGTGCAATCCTGCTTCTTTGACGACCATATCACAAGCTTGTCTTCCCCTAGAAATTGTACGCCACCAGAAGTGCCTTTTCGGCTATCAAGGCAACCTGCGTGATTAGAATATGAAAAAGCCGTTAGATGAAAACCGATTTCCTCGGATACCAGAGTCCCATGTGAATGGTATTCTTAAGGTACTAAAAGATGCGTTTAACCACCTTGAGGTGCTTTTTAGTAGATCTAGCTTGATATTCTACACAATAGCATATGGCATGATGAATATCTGGTCTGCTGGTTGTAAGGTACATAAGAGACTCGATCATACTATGATATCGCGTTTGATCTGTTGGTAATGAGTACAAGTCAGCATCTAGGGATGTGGTCGACAATGGTGTAACAACGCGAGCACATGAGGTTATACCATGCTTTTTAAGTATCTCTTGAGCATACTTAGCTTGGTTAATAAAGATACCAAGTGGGGATTGATGAATCTGGAGGCCTAAAAAGAATTTTAGCTCCCCCATCATTGACATTACAAATTTGTTGTGCATTAGTTTTTCAAAATGTTTTGAAAGTTTTGTGTTCGTAGAACCAAAAATGATGTCATCAACATAAACCTGAACATGAAATATGTCATCCCTATATTTATTAATACAGAGATTAGGGTCAATGGAACCTTTGGATACCAAGAAGTTTGATAGTTCATCGTACCACTCCCTTGGAGCTTGTTTAAGTCCATAAACTGCCTTCTTGAGACGGTAGACTTTGTTAGGATGATGAGCATCCACAAATCCCTCCGGTTGATTCACATATACTTCTTCTTTCAAATAACCATTTAGAAAATCTGTTTTAACGTCCATCTGATAAACCATGAAGCCCTTATGTGCAAGATAAGCAAGGAAGATCCCGACTGCTTCCAAACAAGCGACTGGCACAAATTATTCTTCAAAGTCTATTCCTTCTTGTTGACGATATCTGATTGTAGGTAAATTACACCTTTTAGGAAAAAGGCGTAAATGCGGTAAGTATTAAACAAATGATTTAGGAAAATCAAGTGTTAATGACCCAATGAAAGTTCGTTTCCCAAGGAGGTTTATTGTGTGTGAATAATTCGTAATGATTTTGGATTAATATGAGAGAAAGAAAAGATGAGCGATTAGAATGACGGATACGTTAAAATTACACTACGACGACGAAATGAAAAACCGTAAAAAGTGACAAAATAAAAGTTAATTCTGAAAATTCCCAAAAGAAATTATCAAAAATAACCAAAAATGCAATAAGAGTTTACAAATGATCAAAACTTTCTCAAACCTTTTATTTAATTAAATATTAATTTTTAAATGCTAATTAAAGCCCTAAAAATCAAAATAATTAATAAAAAGACCAAATTAGGATTTTTCAAGTTGAAAAACTCTAAAATGACTTAATTAAACTAAAAACTTATTTTATAGAATTTAAAACCAATTAAAACTATTTAAAATGATTAAAAACTAAAATTAAATATTAAAATAATATTAAAAATTCAAAAAATAAAAATTTCTAAAAACATACAAACTAGTTTATTTTAACCTAATTAAACAGAAAATGAAAGTGAAATTACCAAATTACCCCTATTGGGCCCCCCAAATGGGCTAAAAACAAAAACTATCCATCTAAATGGGCTTTTTGGCCCAATAAGATCAAACTCAACCAAATAAGCCCAAAATCACCAGTCTGACTCAAAATTCAATTTTAAGCACAAAATTCTAAAGGCCCAAAAGCTAAAATGTGCTTAACTTAGCTTAATAAGTCACAAGCTTATTCTTAATGGGCCAATAAGCCCATTAAGCTATAAGCCAACGCCATAAGCTCTACATTAACACACAACATCTTATTGAGATTCTAAACAGATTTGCAAAAAGAAATTTTGAAAAAGCTCAAGTAATAAACTAGAACTTTAAGGTGGTCACTAGATAAGCAAATGCAAGGCACAAATGAGGTGGTCACTTTGCTGATGCAAATGACCACTTCAGCCAACTTTAATAAGCTCTAGCAACCACAATAAGCCACCAAAATCAACAAACAGATATTACATAGATAGCTTATCACCTAAACTCTTCCCAAACCAAAAATCAGACCCTAGATCCAACAAACAAAGATTTTATTGGATCCGATGTGTTTGACCAAATTCAAACCAATATTTTTAGATTTTTCCAAAACTTTGCAAACCCTTTCCAAACCTTTTAAGACTTAATTAATGCTTAATACAGGTGACAAATGACTTGTTTAGAGTGTCCAAACCCAAAGAACCAAGGGCACAAGGCCACAAGGCCTTTTGATCCCAAACACCAAACAACCTTGTTTTAGCCCCTTCTCAAACAAACTTTTTATTTATACACACAACCTACTAATTTTATGATTCAAATAGCTTGCCTAGGTGACAACTAACAAAATTAAACCAAAAACTTGTAGCCAAAAACACAAGAACACCAAATCACATGGCAATCACATATAGCAGACTTAAACATAAAAGTTTTAGAGGGAACTTTAAAGAAACTTATACCTATCCCCCACAACTTCCTAGGGGGATCAGCAATGCTCCTTGGACCACTCTCAACAACTAGAGAGTGAACAAGGTCCTTGATAAAAGGAGATGATATGTGCCTTGGCCGATGGTTCAAAGCAAAACCTCAAGGACTTGATTTCTTCAACACAAGCAACAAACAACCTATCCAAAGGTTGATAAACCTTCACTAGCTTGGTGTTAGCAAGCTTGAAAAGGCTTGTAGCTTTTGGTAGGGGTTAGGACAATTAAAAATAAGCAAACAGAACAATGATTTCAAGCTTTTTTCAAACTTGAAAACCTTACCAAACCAAAACGTTCTTCAATCCAAAGATCAAAACAGCTTTATAACATCAAATGGAACTCAGAATCACTCTTAAACAATACCAAGTTTTAAAAACATAAAAAGGAATTACAATTTCTTAAAAATACCAAACTTTTATAAATTTTAAAGAGGGATTACAATGTTTAAAGAGTAAAACTGGAACAAGGCTCTCTCACATGTTGAGGAGTCCTTATATAGAGTACAAGTGATGATTCTAGAACATGAAATACATCAAAACCCTAACTAAGAAATCTCTGAATTACCCTTGAGTGCATTGAGTTGTTGAGTTGTTCAAATGCATCCTAGACGTCCATTTATCCTTTGTGGCCAAGTAATGAGTATGGGTTGTTGATTTGGCCACGTGTCATTCCTTGGAGAGGAAGTTGTCACATGATTGGTTGAAGGCTGAATGGGGTAGGGTCCATGAGTGAAGTGTTGTGAGATATCAAGTGTGGGATTGAAACGTGTAAGGGTGAATTGTGTTTTGGTAAAAGTAATTTGGAAAAACCCTTTGGCAGTAAAAAGTTAAATCTGGGTTCATAGGGGTAATAGTGGTCCCCTTTGATCCGTTTTTGTAGGAATGGAAGTGTGTTTTTCGCATTTTCATTTTAAATGTTTCAAATGCACAGCTTTAGTCCTTGTGTTTTGGAAAAAAGGTTAAAACAAGTTTTTC
This sequence comes from Glebionis coronaria, assembly GCA_025667525.1. Taxonomy (NCBI): domain Eukaryota; kingdom Viridiplantae; phylum Streptophyta; class Magnoliopsida; order Asterales; family Asteraceae; genus Glebionis; species Glebionis coronaria. Next base: position 371,090 of record JANFOE010000213.1, read on the forward strand.
AGCCCAACAAACGACTTCCCTTTGTTAATAAACTTTCATATTTGACATTTTTATCTTTGAAGGTCTTCAATGGATATTTGACATTATGGAGGACCATTGTTGATAATTTTGAATCTTGAGGGACTAATCTTGCCAAATCTTCAAAGTTGAGGGACCAATTTGTAATTTTGACAAACTTAAGGGACCAAACTTGTAATTATGAATATAAACGGGTATTAAGTGTCATTTCTTCATTGATGAGGGATCATTCTTGTACATATTCAATACTTCATGGTCTTTTCTTTGAGAAATCATATACTAGGGCCCGGTTCATTGTGCGGCTTCGTTTCTCGTGTTCGTTTTTCCTTGTTTCTTGTGATCTTTTGTCTTTCTCACGATATCCATACCTAAAATACACAAGTAAACAAACACAAGCATATATATGGTATCTTGATGACATTTTATGCATTTAAATCCCGAAAAGAACGATGAGATCATCTATAAATGCCATCTCATCACTCCCCCATGCTAAACAATTGTCGTGCCCTCACGCAATGCTAGAATAAGGTATCTAAGCATCTCCAAAATTCAGCTTTATTACCCTTTATTGGAAAGTAAAACTTGCTACAATACTACGAAGATATGTTAAAGACATAATGTATGATTTTCATCACAAATGTGACTTTTAGGGTCAATGAATAGAAACAAGTGAATGTCTCATAGAGTAAAGTTCGTCATCCTTGATTGTCATACATTCCATGCTAAGTGCAAAAACGAGATCATTGTTGGTACAAGTCACAATGCTAACACTACTCATACGTCCAAATTGTGTAATACTTTTTCTCCCCGCAATCCTTGTTATTATGAAAGAAAAGGTATCTAGATTTTTTTTAACTATTTGTCATGGATCACAAATGATTCATCTTGAATTTGTAAAACTAAATCACACGACTAACCAAACACAAATAACATGATGAAGATTAAACCAAAAAAGAAAGATTAGATTAAGATGAAGAAAAGAAATACAAATTGTTGGTGATTTCCTAGTGAGAGAAAGTAAACACCTTTCTTTCTCTAAAACTATAAAATGGAAAAGCACACACACAAATGAGAAAGGAGGCCTTTTATACTAAGTAAGAAATGTTTAGGAGGCCTTCCTCATTTGTGTGTTCGGGACTAAATCCCGTTACATAAACAATAATAACTAAAAACTCTCGACATCATTAAATAACATTTTTCACGAGCTTCACAACGATATATTATATGACCATCACTTTAATTACTTCTAACAATATCTCCCTAAGGGGTGGTCATGTAATATGTGACTTCACTTCTTTGTTGTTGCAGACTTTGAAGCTTGATGTCTTGAGAGTTTCTTCATAGTTCCTTTCATGACTTGTGATCTTGGATCTTTGATCTTTGCCTTCACTTGATCTTGAAACTTTGCCAGCTTGTGTTCTTGTGTCTTTCCCCATATACTCATGTTTTGTGTTGACTTGAAAGCTTGTTAACAATCTCCCATGATTATCAGAGTAGCGGAAGTCTTTTTCTTTAGATGTTCTTGAGCTTTCTTCATTAAGGATTTCCATTCGTCACTGTAAATACTAATAAGTATTACTATGAATGTTTTGGCAAGATCATAAAGATATTGCGTAGATACCTGGAACGAGTTTGAATCAAAACAGAATCAAACCACTATTGCTTTCCAGTTAGCATATGTTTAATTTAAGTGAATCTTACATATGACCTACCTTAGTGCTGTTTGATGTTAACACTGGAAGAATTTCCTTCATCATTGTGAATACTAGAGAGTATCACTCTGAATGTTCTAGCAATACCATAAGGATTGAGCGTAGGACTATGTAAATTATCGCTTGTGTTCTAATGATGAACAACAATTGATATATGGAACAAGTGTCCTAATTATATTTTTTGATGAATCTTGTTGGCTCTAGACTCTATAAGTGCACCTTTATTTGGTGATCGGAGGCTGGAGCAGACTGCCACCTTTCCAATATCTACTATCTCGGAGTGAGAAACTTGATAGAAATGAGTTGAACTCCGTGACAACAGAACAAACTTCTTTTGAGAGAAGCTTGAGTAGGCTGGGAAGGGTTGTGCTTTGCATCACTAGGTCCATGATGCTTTTTCTTTAATACTGGAAATCATCAACGTGATTCTGATAGTAGATGTATTGACCCAGTTTCTGCCTAAGTTGTATGGAGGGCTATTTCTTTTCACCCTTATCCTTACATTTCTTTTTCATTCTTCAACCCCTTTAATGCTTACTAAGACGTCATAACTAGCACCTTGTTGTGATTGTTCCAGTGCTAGCTTAAGTCATTAGTCGGCATTATTCCTGTACACTCAACTACTCCATCATTCCTAAGGACATCTAGTTCTAATGGATTGTCCATGGGAAGATCCCACCGGTTCTGATAGGATCATAGGACGAGTACCTAACCACCTTTTGACACCAATATCGTCGTGAGTAATTATGTTATAGGTATAGGCATCGTAACTAGTAAAACTTTCTATATCACCAAAAACGCTCCCCCTACATATGTGCATCATAAAAAGAAGGTTTTTGCATATATTAGGAAGAGAAAGCACGTATATCAAAGATCTTATCCAGGAATGAAGCATTTTTTTATCACATTTTAATCACTATTCTCCCCCTCTAAAATTGCATGAAGTTGAAATTTTTGTGTAACTAGTGATAAAACATGGAGAGAATAATGTGTCATGAAAAACTGGAACAAATATTTATGAAATCATTATACCCCCCTCAAAAAGATAATCTAATAAAAAAGGGGAGTATATGAGCACATAGTTTTAAAAGACTTTGAAAAATTATGCTCAAAATTCCGAGAAGAATTGTGTTCATGAGCTTAAAACTTTGAATGTTTTGATATAAGCTCATGACCGAGAAAAACAAATTTCTCGTTGTTGAGGATAAGTCAAAGACTTTCCTTTATTTAGGGACCCGGGTTATAGTCTGACATGTGACTATAAGCCATTATGAGAAGAAAATAGAAAAGACATGTTTTAAAAACATTTGAACTCTCATTCGAACTTTATGTACGTACTCATGTCGTTATTGAGCGACATTTCAAAGTGCGTCCATATTATCGATGCTGAGAGACATGTCGGAGAAGAATATTTTTGATATTTTTGAAAGATTTTCTCATTTATTATTTTGTTTTTATAGATTTTATATTTTTGTATTTTGATTTTCTGATAGATATATACAAGGTTACTGCGAATGTGCAAGACGTTCAAGTTCATCTGGAGTGGAACTACGCATACCAAGTCGACGAACCAAGAATTCAAATCTGTCTTGAGAAAGAGCTTTGGTGAAAATTTCGGCTAGTTGGTAGTCCGTCTTGACAAAATACAGTTCAATCGTTCCTCTTTCCACATGCTCCTTTATGAAATGGAATCGGACAGCTATGTGCTTGGTCTTGGAGTGTTGTACCTGGTTGCAGGATATGGCTATGGTTGATTATGAATCACAATAGATAGGAACTTTGTTAAAGTGAAAGCCATAATCCGTGAGTTGTGTTCTCATCCAAAGGACTTGAGCACTACACACGGATAGAGACACATATTCTGCTTCCGCGGTGGATAACGCTGTACAGTCTTGTTTTCTTGAGGACCACCTCACTAGCTTCTCGCCTAAGAATTGTGCTCCACCGGAAGTGCTCTTAATTGCATCATGACACCCTAAATGATCGGCATTTGAAAAACTAGTTAGAATAAAACCAGAATTCTTCGTATACCAGAGACCCATATGAATGGTTTCCTGGAGATAAATAAAATACCTTTTAACCTCCTTGAGGTGCTTCTCGGTTAGCTTAGCCTGGTATCGAGCACACAAACAAGTAGCATGCACAATGTCCGGTCTACTTGAGGTTATGTACATAAGGGACCCGATCATGCTTCGGTATTTTATAGCATCTACAAATGTCCCTTTCTTATACAAATCAAGCTTGTGTTTAGTGTCCATTGGAGTACCAATAGGATCACAGTTTTCCATTCAAAATTTCTTTAGAATTTCAAGCACATATTTGGCCTGATGTATGAAAATATCACGAGGGGATTGGTGAACTTGGAGACCAAGTAAAAACGTCATTTTCCCCATCATGGACATTTCAAATCGGCTTTTCATAAGGTCGGAAAATAATATGGAATATTTTGGGTTTGTAGAGCCAAATATTATATCATCTACATAGACCTGAGCCACCAAGATGTCGTTGTCGTAGTGCTTGATAAACAACGTTGGATCGATGGTTCCTTTGCTAAAGTGATTTTGGAGAAGAAATGAGGATAATTCGTCGTACCATGCCCTCGGTACTTGTTTCAAACCATAAATTGCCTTTTTCAACTTGTAGACATGGCTTGGATGTTTGGTGTTGATGAAATCTTCAGGTTGACATACGTACACATATTGTTTTAACGGCCCATGCAAGAAAGCCGTCTTCACGTCCATTTGATACATAGTGAATGATTTATGTGCAGCGTATGCCAAGAAAATCCTAATAGCTTCCATCCGAGCAACCGAGGCGAAGGATTCTGCGAAATCAATTCCCTCCTTTTGTTTAAAACCTCTCACAACTAACCGAGTCTTGTTCCTAATGACCGTTTTCTGTTCATCCATCTTGTTTTTAAATAACCATTTCAGGGTAAGGGGATTGATATTGTTCGGGCGTGGTACTAAATCCCATACATCAAGCCGGATGAATTGATTGAGCTGTTCTTGCATAGACTCAATCCATGATGCATCGCTCATTGCTTCTTTAACACTTGCTGGTTCCATTGTGCTGACTGATAGTGCATAGATACACATATCACCATCGGTACGCAGCTGATTTCATGTTGAGACTGGTCGTGAGAGATTGCCAATCACTTGAACCAAAGGATGATTCTTAGTCCATTTGTGTTCATGTGGTAGTGTATGAGAAACTTTTTGCGAGCTCGACGGATCCACATATGGTGTTGAAGGCTGAGTAGTACTTGTGGAAGCCGCAAATGGATTAACAAACTCATGTTCGTTGAGCATCGCATTGTTTGCATTTACAGCAACTATTTCATTCTGAAGATGAACATGATTAGGAATTTGCTGAGAATGTTGTTGAGTTGCGTCAGCAGTCGGAGAAGTGGTTGAAATGTTTGGAGTCAATATGGTTGAGGTTGACGTAGATGGTGCAAAAACAGATGCCATTGGTGTAGATGCAATTGGTAGTTCTGGAACTATCGTAGTAGGTGTAGCCGGGGCATTTTGAGGAACACCAAATGATGAAGGACCCTCCATATATTCATCATAAATTGGCCCAAATAAAACTTCTAAGTCACGTTCCGAAGGTTGTAACGAGGAGATTGCTGACGGTGTAAATTGAAGCGCGAGTCCTGAACTTACGTGTCCAGAAGTCTGACCTTGAAGCTCGGGATGTGAACTTCTATGTTGAGAGGCCATACCCGAGAGTTCATCAAAGGTAACATTCATAATCTCCATTACCTTTCTTGTCCTTTGATTATAAACTCTGTAAGCACAAGCAGTTGAAGAATAACCAATGAAAAAGCCAATATCACCTTTAGGTTCAAGTTTACCGATATCTTCACTATCATTCTTCGGATAACATAATGCACCGAAGACATGTAGAAATGAAATATCCGGTTTTCTTCCATTAATGATCTCATAAGGTGTTTTGTTGAATCGGGTGTGAATAATGGAGCGGTTTTGAGTATAACATGTAGTTGCTATAGCGTCGGCCCAAAGGAATAACGGTGCACTGGAGGAGAGAAGCATCATCCGAGCAGCTTCAACTAACGTACGATTCCTCCGTTCCACAACTCCATTCTGCTCTGGAGTTCTTACAACCAAAGTTTGATGATAAATCCCAACATCGTCAAAATAAGCTTTCAATTTCTAATAGGTGAATTATGTGCCGTTATCCGTTCTTACAATGATAACAGGGGCTTGAAGTAGCACTGATGTTTTCTTCAAGAAATTAATAATTACATCAGGGGCTTCATCTTTTGATGCAAGAAAATGAACCCATGTGTAACGAGAATAACCATCCACAATCACTAGGACATACCGCTTTCCATTAATGCTTTTTATTCTCATTGGGCCACACAAATCCATATGAAGGAGATGCAACCTATTCGACGAATTTGAAACAGGTTTGGGTTTGTGAGGCTTCTTCTTGCTTTTACCTTGCTCATATTATCGACAAAGATGGTCTTTAGTATATTTGAACTTTGGAAGACCGGTAACGAGATCATCTGTTGCAAGTTGGGTGATGGCATCGAAATTGAGATGAGATAACCTTTGATGCCATAACCATGACTTTGTTGAAGTGGCAAGTGCCGTGAGACAAATTGGAGATGCAACAGACATTTGAAAAACATCAATGGTGTAAAGGTTGCTGGTACAATTTCCTTTCAGCGGATCAATTCCTTCAAGATCCCTAACAAAGCATGTATGACTTCTGAAGGCTACCTCCAAATTTGAATCACAGAATTGCCCAACCGAGAACAAATTATGTCCCAAGCCATCAACAAAAGATACTCTGGTGATGATAATATTTCCCCAATGAAGATCACCATAGCCTAGAATTGCAACAACATGATCATTTCAAAATCGAATAGTTCCCATAAAATGCCATACAAAGTTCTTGAGAAGGCTTCGATTCCAAGTCATATGTTTGTAACAGCCCGAGTCCACGCACCAGAGACAAATTTCAACAGCCTGCCAATGATAAGAGAAAAGAAAATTTGGCAACCGAAGAAACAGGTTCATGTATGGTTAGGTAATAATCAAGCCATATCACATATCGACATTTCACTGTCAGTATTAGATCTACTAGAATCAATAACATGACCATTTAAGGCAAAATATCTTCCAGTAGGCAACCACTTAGAGGTAAATCTAGGACTTCTAGGCGTAGCAAGACTTTCAGTGGACCCTACCTGCTTAGTTTTCTGAACATACACTTTAGCCTTAGGAGTGCTATGTGTTTCGCTATAAAAACCTTGTCAAGTCGATTATAACCACCATAGTTCAAACAATTCATAGTCAAACCACAAACATCATGACTAAAAGTAAATAAATATTTATTACATTTAGCACAAATAACTTCAGATTTTTCATTCCGAATAGCAAGTTTAAAGTCATTACATTCAGAAGAATTAAGTTTCTGATTATGAATAAAAAACGGTAAATTCCTACATTGTTCTTCTACTTCCACATTATTAGCCTTGGGACGACTACCTCTAGAGGCAAAAGGGACCCTATCATTCCTTGTATTGCTCGTAGGCTGTGGCCTTCTGCCCTTAGTGTAGTTGTTCATTCCTGTAGAAAAAGACACACGCTTGTTAGAATTAACATTTTTTAAATCAATGACTTGTGGTTGAGAGATAGTGGTCAGTTTTGTCCTAACACTTGCTTTACGTTGCTTGCTAGGCACAGAGATATCAACCCTAGTTTGAGAGGAAGGTCTAACGTGAAACATGCCTGGTGCAATAACAACAGCTTTCATTCCAGCAGCCTTAGGAAACGGTGTTACAGCAATACGAGTGGGTCCCGAGGTTGCTGGTTTCTGGATCATCGTATCCACAATCGAGCTAGTCACAGAAGTCTTATCTTTTAACAAGGCCTTTAACTTACAGTTCTCACATATTTTATCGATGAGTTTATGATAGACAGACTTACTTTGTTCAACAGCCCGCTTATATGAAACAACAACAGATTCTAAATCTGCAATCTTAGCCTTAAGCTTCTGAACATTCCCATCAATGGCCTTCTCTAACCCAGAAGAAGCCAGATTGTTTCCCTGAGCACCTCCCAACTGGGCAATCAAACGTACGATTTTTTGTTGCATTTCATTGTAAGCTTTTTGGTACGAAATCTTGTCATATTTGCATTCATCACATTTTTTGACAAATTTATTCCAAAGATCGGTGAATTCTTGATCCTTTTTAATCACATAAGATTCCATTTTCTCTTTCATAAGATCAAGCTCAGTTTGGAGGTTTTCATTATGGGACACAGAGGTACCTAACTCAACAAGGCTACTATCAATACTATCGCGTGCTTTAGAGAGGCGTTCAAGATCATTTTCCAAAACTTTGATTTTATCAAGAGATTCATCAGCTTCCTTCGCCAAAGATTTAAAGTCTTCAACAAAGTTGGCAAATTCTTTTAGAAAAGCGTTTTCCAAATTGCCTAACCGAGCATCAACTTGATTAATAATCGGATTAATATCGTTTTGAAGAATTTTCTGAACCTCAATCTGAACAGGTGATGTAAAATTTCCTCCAGTGATTTTGGAATTAACAACACGTTTAAGGATGACAAAGTTATCTTTAAGATCGTTTAGAAATCGGCATGTGATACTCGGTTTAGGAGGGTCATTAGAAAATTCCTCACTTGGGAGCAAAAGCATTTCAGTACTCGTTTTAGACCGAACGAAAACAGTTGGAGGATTAACTTTTGGATAATAAACGGGTGTCACTTCTTGATCAAGTTTTTTCATTCTTAAACGAGTCTCTACTGCAAGTTCAGTAGTTTCCTCAGAATCATGCACACTAGGGGGATCATGCTCATCAGACAAGAGCACACTACCATTATATAAGGTTACATTAGTGGCCTAAACTTGCTTAAGATATACGGGATTAGGAGGAAGAGGACAACCTAAAGCCAGTTTGTATCGAGTGTAATTTATCTCACTCACTTTTGGTGCGAGCATATTTATCGTCTGCATAGTTTGGCCACGTTTTACCAAAAGGTTGTCTAATTCTCTAATCCTATCCTGAGCTTTGAAAAAATCCTCAAGAAGCCCATCTTCTCGAATTTTGAAATCATGTTTCAGCTTTTTTTGTTCTTCTTTTAAATCCAAAATAGTAAATTTCTCAGTTGAAAGCTGTTTATTAAGAGATGTGATTTCATCATTCAATTCGCTTATCTTTTTAGCACTACTTAAATGTAAGGCATTTAATTTCTTAGTTGTGCATTTTTCTTGATAAACCGATGTAGCATGAGCTTGTTCAAGTTCTTTCATTCTAGTCTGATGAATTTCAAAAATTTTCTCCCGTTCCTGATATCCCGCAATTATGGCATTAGTTTCTCTAAACTTATTATTAACCACCGTAGCATGGTCAACATCCTTAGCAAGCTTATCAAATAAATATTTATAATACGCATGTGCGCATCAGGAAGGGTTGTAGGCTAGGCAACTTGATCCACACTAAGGTCCACATTGGGCTCATTCGAAATAATATTACTATTATTTGTGTGATCCCCGTGTGTCTGAATGTAAGGCTCAAGCATCTCAGTATACTCCTCCTCCTCCTGATTAGACGTACTATATATATCATTATTATCGAAATGTGGATGTACCTCAGAGGGACCGTCTAAATCATAAACGGGAGCTCTGTCAACATGCATTCCTGAGGTAGATGCTTGTTGTAAGTTTGCCATCAAGATGTAGTTTGCATTCACCTCGTCTTCCTCGTCATATTCTGCAGCAGAAGCGATAAGATCAAATTCCTCAGCTTGAAGTGGAATCCCTGCCTCTTCTTTTTGTGCTATGAGAAGCTGAGTCTGAAGATAAGCAGCATCCCTCTTCTTTTTGGCAGTGCGATCTCGAGCATAATGACCAAATCCCCTGCAGTTGTAGCACTAAACCTGACGATTATTGTTTCCATTTCACGTACCAGTATTCTCAGCCCTTGCAGCCACAATGTTTCCCTATCTGATTACCAACCGCTGGCACAACTATTAACCCATTCTGATTACCCGCATTCGGAACATTCGGATTCTGACCACGGATTTGTCCATACTGATTTCCTGCATTCCCAACAGTCTGCCCAGCATTCTGACCATATTGTGTCCCCGTGTTCCCAGCAACTACCAACTGGCGATCTTGATTCGCATTCATGAGAGGTTGAGCAATCTGCCTATTTCTAGTGTTCGAGGAGATTCTCTGATTTGGGGTTAATGGTAAATTTGAATGCCTTTACAAGAAGGGCAAGACCAGTATTAATCGCATGAGTTGGGTTGGTGATGTCATCAAAACAGGCAATGGGTTGTTGTAAGTAGTTAGCAGCAGGAAGTTGATATCCATAAGGGGCGAGTTGTTGTTGTTGTTGTTGTTGTGGCATGAAGTTACTTGATGAGGGTTGATGGTAGGGTACCATGGGATATGACATAGCTGATGGAGAGTTTGCCATAAAATCCAATGGATCTTGTGTCTTGGCATGTCTTTCAGCCCTAACTTCGTTAGCTTCATCTTGATTCATCTTCAACTAATCATATACTTAAGTGTAGTCCACGACATGAAGATCCTTGGTTTGATTGACAAGAGTGACATATCGTGACCATTCAGAAGGAAGATTATCAAGAAATTTGATATTGGCAGCAATTTGTGTAGGTTCATGTTTGTTTCTTCTAAGATGATTCATTAGGGTTGAAAACCAATGATAGTAAGGTTCAATTTTTCCCCTTCAGTAGACGTAAATTTCTCCCATTCACGAAGCAACTTAGTTTCCTTTTCTTGTAAACCGATTTCACTCCCCTTCATCATTTTCTGAATCCTAAGCCACATCTCGTGTGCGGTTTCACAACTATCGACAGCAGCATAAACATCTTCAAGAAGTCCCATGAGAATGACTTGAATTGCTTGATCATCGGCGTCGAGTTGTTTGGATTCTGCTTCAGGTAACTCTTCATCCGTTTGCTCATGACTAGAGTCAGCTACTGGGTTAGCATTCGTAGGGTCCCCAGGCACAAGAATTGTTCTTCTAACATACGGAACTTTTTTAATCGAGTTGACAATCAATTTTCCAAAAGGTTTACATTTTGCATAGCGAAGAAGACGACTAGCCCATGTAGTGTAATTCTCCTTGGTAAGCATGGAAGGACGATTCTCAGTTCCCGCAACATAAATATCTTGTTGAGACGTCATCGTAGAAGTCGTGTGAAAAATAGGATCACAATTCGTAGAAAGCAGAGTGTTGAAGATAAAGTCCCCTAAATATGATTAAATCCCCTAAAAATGAGCTCTCTGGAAACCAAAAATTCCAAGGCTAAAAACTTGAGTTCGGAAACACAATTTTTTAAAATATTTTCGGAATATTTGAAGATCTTTGGAATAATTTTAGTTCGGAAAAAGTGACTATTCTCGGAATAACATAGATCTTCGGAAAAACAGGTATCTTCGGAAAAAAATGAAAATTTCGGATAAAAGGGGTTTTTCGGAAAAACTGGATCTTTTCGGAAAATTGACCCTTTTTCTGAATATGGACCCTTTTCGGAATAATGGCCCTTCTTCGGAATATTGATACTTTTTCGGAAAAATTTACCTTTTCGGAATATGGCCCTTCTTCGGAATATTGGTACTTTTTCGGAATAATGGTGTTTTTCGGAATATGGTGTTTCTTCGGAATATTGGTACTTTTTCGGAATAATGGTGTTTTTCGGAATAATGGTGTTTCTTCGGAATATTGGTACTTTTTTGGAATAGTGGTGTCTTTCAGAATACAAAACCCTTTTCCGAAGATATATAAAGTTCGGATAAACTTAGTGTTTCCAGATACAATGGGGATATTCGGATAATTCTTACCAGTACATTTTGGAAAAACAGTACAATTTCGGAATTAGAAACCCTTTTCCGAAGATATAAAGTTTTCAGAAAAACCACAAACACCAAATACGAACCTTGACAAACCCAAAAAACACACGAATCAACCAAAAACCGATCCATGAATCAACCAAAAAACAATCCACGAATCTATATACCACCAACTCCAATCAATTCCACCAATCTAAACCAAAAACCCACAAGATCGAAATCCAAAATCAACACCAAAGCTAACTACAAATCCCTAGGCGAATGATACCACTTGTAAAACTAAATCACACGACTAACCAAACACAAATAACATGATGACGATTAAACCAAAAAAGAAAGATTAGATTAAGATGAAGAAAAGAAATACAAAGTGTTGGTGATTTCCTAGTGAGAGAAAGTAAACACCTTTCTCTCTCTAAAGCTATAAAATGGAAAAGCACACACACAAATGAGGTAGAGGAGGCCGTTTATACTAAGTAAGAAATTTTTAGGAGGCCTTCCTCATTTGTGTGTTCGGGACTAAATCCTGTTACATAAACAATAATAACTAAAAACTCTCGACATCATTAAATATCATTTTTCACGAGCTTCGTAACAATATATTATATGACCATCACTTTAGTTACTTCTAACAGACTTATTTGAGTATTTATTAGTCCAAAAATAAAGTAGCATGATTTAATCGATAGTTAGCCAAAGGACAAAATCTTTTAAAACGGCTTCTCGTGTATCTCCTTCAGTTCATATCTTGGCATAACTCGTTTCACGATTTGAGACCTTTCTCGGACCAATATTTGGCATGTACTTCATGTTTTGAATCTTCGGAAGACGTTCTTGAAGTTATTTTCTTCTCTTCATATTTTGGAATTTCTTCACTTGACGTTTTTTAGAGATTCTTCATACTTGGACCACGACTTCATCATTTTTCTTCAATCTCTATTTTGGATTTTGATATACAACGATCTGCCTCCTTTTAAGACTTGGATATATTTATCCTCATACCTTGTTAGGGTCTTTTTGGATAGACTTTCTCCATCATCTTTAGGGGAGTAATTGCTTCTCGTCGTGTGTCTCGATCCTTCATATTGATTTCGGAATAATGATTCTTCACATCATCTTGGATCTTTAGCAACAAAATAGAGCTCCTCATGCCTTGTTAGAGCCTTTTTGGATCTTCACCAATCTTCGCATCCCGCTTCAATAAGTTATGCCTTGGCTATGAACTCTATTCAATCACGAGCAACTTTTAGACGATCTTGGGCTAGAAGCTAAGTAACCTTTCAAATCGTACGATCTTACTTATTGCAATTATTTTATTCCTAAAGCATTGATCTTATGGGAGAAAAGGCCACAATTAAGAACACATGAGTTTTTGAAAGGACATTTTCATGTTCTATGTTTAGCATGATCACTTTTCTAACTCTATCACTTCTCGTTCTTCACTATTTAAAGACCTCTAATTAAACAGACTCATGAATACTTAGCCATGTAAGTCAAAATTAAGTCAAATTTCGATTAGCTTCATTAAGACTATATTAAATCGAAGTTTTGGGTTTTCAAGCCACCTAAAGGATCTTGCACTTTCTTAGACTTTTTCAAGTTTAGAGAATGCATTTTAAAGTTCCCTTGATAAGTGAATTTCTAGGATCAATTATAGGAACTTGCGAAAAGTTCTTGTTCTTAACCCGTATGAGCTAAGACTTTCGTGTTTTAAAGTTCCCTATATAAAAGTCTAGCAAAACTTGATTCAAGCGGGTTAAGGAATGTAAACGGCTCCAAATGACTATCAAGTCAAAAATAAACTCTTATTCTACCCAACGGAAAATATACATTCGTGTCTTAAAAACACTTATGAAAACTAAGAAAATTTTTAAAATTGGCCATTTTTAGCCTTATTAGCAACAAAACAAAATAATGAAAGCTAGAAAATGTGAGGGCGTAGCAAGGCAAGTATCTATTCACCCCCATACTAAAGTTAAACATTGTCCTCAATGTTTCGAGTCTAAAGGTGGAGCACCCCTATACTAGAGACGAAGAGTCGAATGCTTAGGATCTAGCATGGAAAGGGTGATCAACAATATATCTAAATCCGTTTATGAATTATGCTAAATGAATTGTTAGATCACTAAACGATATGTCATGGATTCGTGAAAAAGTCTTCAAGCAAACGATCGAGGCTCACGTAAACGAACATGAGAGTCTTCAATCGCAGCGATGATGATGATCTAGATAACACATTCACAAACAACCACGAGACAACGAGTTGGAAGGGCACAAATCCCCTCACATTAACTACATTAGAAAGCGATAATATATACATGGATAAGCATGGGATTTCCCTCACGAGGAACCTCGTTTTTTATTACCGAGTCATGAGCTCAACTCGATCCCCACAATGCTAATTATCATTGGGGAAGGTGACTTGGTCGAGGTTGTCCAACGAAGGGACTTACCCACCGAAGTAGTGCTTAAGCCTATGTACATTCACTTTGAAACTAGGACCATCATTTTGAGCTAGCTCAATGGTCCCATAAGGAAACACTTGTGTTATGGTGAACGGACCCGACCAATGAGATTTTAATTTCCTGGAAAATATCTTCAAACGAGAGTTAAAAAGTAACACTTGATCACCAACGTTAAAAAACCGGTTTTTAATCTTTGAATCATGAAACTTTTTAGTCTTTTCCTTAAAAATCAATGAATTTTTATAAGCATTATCTCTTAAATCATCCAATTCATTAAGTTGTATTTTCTGGTGATCTTTCACGGTCTTTAAGTCATAGTTGGCATGCTTTAGGGCCCAATATTCCTTGTGCTCCAATTCAATATGCAAATGGCAATTCTTTCCATAAACCAACTTATAAGGAGTACAACCGATAGGTGTCTTATAAGCGGTCCGAAAGGCCCATAAAGCGTCATCGAGTTTTGATAGGTGTGAAAACACCCATCCTTTTACCGCTTAATTATAATAATAACCAAGCCAAAACGTGTATTTTATGTCGTAAATGTCTGAATTATGCGTGGTTTGTGTTTTTGTTGTGATTTAGGACCAAAATGCGAAAAGGGAAGAAAACAAAGGCTTTCACGGGCTTTTATCGAAGAAAACGAGAAAATACGAAGTCAAAAGATCAAGAGTGCAAAAAGAACGGAAGTCCAAGGCCTATTCTGAAGATTTATCGAAGAAAAAGTCTAAAAACGGAAGTTTAATGAAGTCGAAGAACCAAGTCTAATTAAAGAAGAAAATTATAAGACGAGTTCAATTATATCGACAAATCCTGAGACGACGTCGAGAAAGACAAAGAATTTAAATCGAGTCAAGATAAGAAGAAAGAAGGAAGAAAGCACCAACATTTTACTCCTCCTATAAATACCCTCCTAATGTGTCATTAGGAGGTGGTTAGTTAGTTTAGATTAGGAGTAGTATAGTTTTTCTCTCTCTAGTTTTTCACTTTCTCTCTCTAGTTTTTCTTTAAAGTTTTAAGCTTTTCACTTTAATCTTGTATTTGAATCTTTAATCTTCATCTTATTACAAGCTTTTTACAATCATCTTCTTCTACCTTTCTTGATTTTTATTTATGTTTGATTTGAAATGATCTTTGATTTTGTTTAATCTTGATGTTTGATTGATTAAAAAGTTTATCTTTTGGTTTCTATTTAAGTTTTTATACAACTTAAGCTTTGAGCTTTTCATGCTTATTGGCTTATTTTGTGTTTAGCTTATTAGTTTTAAAGTTTTCTTAAAAGTTTTATCTTTTTAAAGTCTATTTTATAAAGTTTTCGTATTTTGTGTTTAGAAAGTCTTTAAATTTTTGCTTATTTTGTTCGTCTTATTATAGTTTGATAAAGTTTGGATTTGTGCTTATTAGTTTTAGCTTATTTAGTTATGCTTATTTTCATATCTCATTCCATCGGGAAGGGATCTTGGATTCCGACGGCTCTTTGCGATCAACATTCAGATAGAGTAATTCCCCCTTATTCTGATCGTGATTGCGATCGCTCATTGCGATCGTATATTACGACGGGTCTTAAGGCTTTATTGTGACGAAGTGCTGCCAAAATTTAAACAGCCACATTCCGATGGGATTCCGATGCATTATTCTGATAGCTTTATTTGTTCTATATTCCGATGCTTTCATGTTATTCCGATAGAATTGTTTTCACCATATTCCGATAGATTTCACTATAGTTATTCCGATAGATTTCATGTTAATTATTTAGATACTTTAAATATTGCGACAGATTTGACATTCAGATAGAATTACATTCCGATAGAATTTGTTCACTAATATTCCGATGCTTAATTTGATATTCTGATGGTTTCTACTTTGATATTCTGATGGTTTAAGTTTTTAAGTTTTAAATCATTTCCAGAAATTGCACGCTTCCCGATGGTTCTAGTAATATTTAGTTTAATTTTTTAAAGCTTATTTTTCCGCCATTTTACTTTAGTGTTATTTTAATCGTTTTTCTTTATTTTAAGTTTCAAGTTTATATTTTTATTACATTGTCAAATTAATTTTTCGTCAAGCTTTAATTTTTGTCATTTAATTAATTTACTTTTAAAGTTTTATTATTTTGCACAATTACTTTTTAATTCGTTTTAGCTTTAATAACACGTCATTTACTTTAAAGTTTTGCACATTTACTTTACTACAACGACCAATCTATTATTTTATTCCACCAAGAACGACTGAGTCACACTTATAACTAGTAGTCAATTCGAAAAGACTGGAACTAACGAACTTTCATAACTAAGTAAAATCTAGTTATTAAATGGCGCCGCTGCCGGTTCTTTTCGTGAAGATTAACGGTTTTTTGTGAGAGACGCGTTGAATTTTGGGATCCGTTCACTTTTGAACGTTATTTTCTTGCCAAAGATTTTCAAAAATCCAAAAAAATAAAAAATTTCAAAAATCCCAAAAACATTTAAAAAATCATAAAAAGCATTTCTTTTTCGAAGTTTTACACAACAAATATTCTTCTTGCTTATCTATTGTTCTTAATGAATTCGTATGTTGCTTGTGCTGCAGGGTGTGGAAGACGATTATATGGTTTCGAATCATGTGAATGGTGTTATTGCGAACAATGCGGAAAAGATCTTCCAACCGTTTCCGATTCACAATTTTCCCATTTTGGATTTTGTCCATCGTGCAATTCGACTAATTCATCCTTTTCTTCTAATCCACCTACTCCCCCCCCCTTGCATATATTGTGGAAGCGATTGTCATTGGCATGTTTCGTGTCCAATTTGATACCCGCCTCATGGCAAGCAAGAACTGGGTTACAATTATGACAATGGTAATAGCTATCTACAAGAAGCACCGGGTTTTCCTCAATACCCGTATTGCAACAATTGTGGGGGCCCTCACGATACTTCTTATTGTCAGCCGATGAATTATTATGAGCCAAACCTGTGTTCTACTTCTTTTCAACCAATGACTTATGATGGACCACATCCGTGCTATAATTCTGGTTTTCACAATTTTGAGCCCCCACAATACACCCTCGACCATCAACCTTCTGTTGGAATGTGTGAAGAAGAACGAGCCAATTTTTTGAATACACTTCAATACGTTCAACAAGAATTAGCTAGCATACGCGAAGCAAGGGATGAGGAAAAGCGACAACAACAAGAACACGTATCTAATCTTAGTGATTATACTCCTCCTCTTGTGCGTCCATACTACTATTATGATGATGACGAGGATGATATCTATAATCTCAACCCATCTTCTGAGATTACTACTCCAACTCTTGATATCCCTAATGCGTCTAAGGATAGTGATTCATCGAGTGAGATTAGTGATTTTGGTCTTGATAAATTCTTTGATGAGGTTTGTGATGTCCCTACTTTTGCTGAGCTTACGGACGAGGTCGCTCTTAATGATGATGATTTTTCTCCATGCTATGAGAATTTCACTTTTGAAATTTCTCCTTCTCCTCCGGGCGATGAAGGCGAGGTTGATTTATTCTCTCCGACATACGAGAAGTTCACCACTGAACTTGGTCTTGTAGATGAGGTGGAAGACGTTATTTTTTGCGACAAATTACTGAAAGTTCATCTTCTTATTGCTAAAATTGAAGCGTTGAATTCTGCTCCTATTTCTGAGTCTTTACCTCCATCTATTACTTTAATTGAGAATAATGATACAGCTATGGAAGAAATCGACATTCTCTCAATACCTCTGGGTATTGATGATGATGACACGGAGGGGGATATTATTTTTGATAATTTGCTGCATGAAAATATTGTCCCAAGTCCCCCTCTCGAGCACCTTTCATCCACTCCTTTAGACACCATTATGGATGATGAGTGCTTTGACCCGGGAGGTGACATTGACTATTTTATGAGTGATAACTTTACGGCTTTGCCGCTTGGTCAACATCCATTATCTTTGGGGGATGACAATGTGCATCCTTTACCCACCCCACCTCCCGTGGATCACAACCTCACATACTTTTCGTATGTTGAGAGGACTTTTCTACCCTTCAAGACTTATCCTCCGGCCTCTCCTGTTGTATTTTCCTCCAGGAACGAGGACAAGGTCTTTGATCCCGGTATTACATTTGAGGCTTCCTCATGGACTATTTAATTCGGGGACGAGTCAGGCTCGTGACTCGGTTAACAAAAACAAGCGCTTTTTGGGAGGCAACCCGTTTATCTATCTATCTTTATCTATTTTTATAATAAGTGTAGGGGGAGACCCTAGTATGTGTTTGTTGTTTTCTTTCTTATCATGTGCAGGGATTGAGCTTTCAAAGATCCATTCTTGACGACTTTTGACGAATCGTGATCCCGTGTACCCGTCTTCCCGGTTTATCCTAAACACTTTTGATTCTCTATTTTATATTTTCTAATATTAAAATAGGAATCACTTTAGTTGTCTCTTCCTTAGCAAGATTTAAACAACGTGAACAATGTCCTAAGTGTAGGGGAGGTTACTTCTACATGCTTAAACATTGAGGACAATGTTTATATTAAGTGTAGGGGGGACTTCTATCGAAGTTAAGTGGGCTTTTCCTTGTATTTGTCCTCATTTTAACCGGAAAATTTATTTTTCAACATTTTTCAAAAAATTTAATCTATTTTGTCCTTGTAGTTTTCCTTTGTTATCGTTATTTACTTTCTTTGCTAAAAATAAAGTTTAATAAAGTGGTTTTAAATTTTTCAAAGTCATGAATCTTTTGACTTAACCCGAGTTTACTTATCCAAGTTTACTCTAGCTAGTATCCTTAACGTGTTTAAGTCATGTTTTGCTAGGCTTTTATATAGGGAACTTTAAAACGCAAAAGTCTTAACTCTCGCGGGTTAAGAACAAGAACTTTTCGCAAGTTCATATAATTGATCCTAGAAAGTCGTTTATCAAGGGAATTTTAAAACGCAAATTCTAAACTTGAAAAAAGTCTAAGAAGATGCAAGATCCTATAGACGACTTGAAAACCCAAAACTTTGATTTAATTGGCTAAGCATCCATGAGTCTCATTCCTTGAGATTTTAAATTATGGAGAACGAGAGATGATAGAGTCAATTATAAGTTTTGTATTCTTTCATGAATTTATGTGAGTTAATTATGAGCTTTTTCTCCCATCGCTTGCTAATAAATATAATTGCAATAAGTAAGGTTGTACGATTTGAAAAGTTACTTAGCTTCTAGCGCAAGATCATTTAAAAGTTGCTCGGTATTAATTAGAGTTCATAGCCAAGGCATAACTTACTGAAGCGAGATGCGAAGATTGGCGAGTCCGAAAAGGTCCTAACAAGACATGAGGGCTACATTTCGTTGCTAAAGATCCAAGTGATGTGAAGAATCATTTATAAAAAATCAATATGAAGGATCGAGACACACGACGAAAAGCAAATACTCCCCTAAAGATCATGGAGAAGTCTATCCAAAAAGGCCCTAAGAAGGTATGAGGATAAATAAATCCAAGTCCTAAAAGCAGGCGGATTGTTGTATATCAAAATCCCAAATAAAGATTGGAGAAAAATGAAGAAGTCGTGGTCCAAATATGAAGAATCTCTCAAAAAGTCCAAGTGAAGAAATTCCTATTATGAAGAGAAGACCATTATTTCATGAACGTCTCTCAAGATTTGAAGTATGAAGTCAATGCCAAATATCGATTCGAGAAAGGTCTCAAATCGTGAACCAAGTTATGCCAAGATATGAACTTTATGACGTCCCGAGAAGCAGTTTTAAAAGATTTTGTCCTTTAGCTAAATATTGATTAAATCGTCCTACTTTATTTTTGGCCTAAATGACTATCGAAATAAGTCAACAATGCATCATCGTGATCATTTAAGACAACAATAAAATATAAGAGATACACCTAGGAATAAGGGAGTCTAAGTGAATAATTGAGCCACATGAGTGATTGTTAGTTTGCTAACTTATAATAATAATGATCTCGTTTTTAAGCTTGGTATGGAAAACGTGAAACTTGAGGGTGATAAACATTCCTGACATCCAAAACCCTAATGTAAGTCTTTTATCTCTTTACTTGTTTTCTTCCTTTGAAAATTTTATAATTTTCTATCTCTTTAATGTCTTGTGTTAAATAAAGGCCAAGGTGGATTGATTATGATGGAAATGTAAAACTTGCTCTGTAATTAATCCATTGCATGAGGGCATTGCAATGGTCAAGTGTAGGGGATTTGATAGGTGTGAAAACACCCATCCTTTTACCACTTAATTATAATAATAACCAAGCCAAAACGTGTATTTTATATCATAAATGTCAGAATTATGTGTGGTTTGTGTTTTTGTTGTGATTTAGGACCAAAATGTGAAAAGAGAAGAAAATACGGGCTTTCACGGACTTTTATCGAAGAAAACGAGAAAAGATGAAGTCAAACGATCAAGAGTGCAAAAAGAACGGAAGTCCAAGGCCTATTCTGAAGATTTCTCGAAGAAAAAGTCTAAAAACGGAAGTTTAATGAAGTCGAAGAACCAAGTCTAATTAAAGAACAAAATTATATGACGAGTTCAAATTATATCGACAAATCCCGAGACGACGTCGAGAAAGACAAAGAATTTAAATCGATTCGAGACAAGAAGAAAGAAGGAAGAAAGCACCAACATTTTACTCCTCCTATAAATACCCTCCTAATGTGTCATTAGGAGGTGGTTAGTTAGTTTAGATTAGGAGTAGTGTAGTTTTTCTCTTTCTAGTTTTTCACTTTCTCTCTCTAGTTTTTTTTAAAGTTTTAAGCTTTTCACTTTAATCTTGTATTTGAATCTTTAATCTTCCATCTTATTTCAAGCTTTTTACAATCATCTTCTTCTACCTTTCTTGATTTTTATTTATGTTTGATTTGAAGTAATCTTTGATTTTATTTAATTTTGATGTTTGATTGGTTAAAAAGATTATCTTTTGGTTTCTCTTTAAGTTTTTATACAACTTAAGCTTTGAGCTTTTCATGCTTATTGGCTTATTTTGTTTTTAGCTTATTAGTTTTAAAGTTTTCTTAAAAGTTTTATCTTTTTAAAGTCTATTTTATAAAGTTTTCGTATTTTGTGTTTAGAAAGTCTTTAAATTTTTGCTTATTTTGTTCGTCTTATTATAGTTTGATAAAGTTTGGATTTGTTCTTATTAGTTTTAGCTTATTTAGTTTTGCTTATTTTCGTATCTCATTCCATCGGAAAGGGATCTTGGATTCCGACGGATCTTTGCGATCAACATTCAAATAGAGTAATTCCCCCTTATTCTGATCGTGATTGTGATCGCTCATTGCGATCGTATATTGCGACGGGTCTTAAGGCTTTATTGTGACGAAGTGCTGCCAAAATTTCAACAGCCACATTCCGATGGGATTCCGATGCATCATTCCGATAGCTTTATTTGTTCTATATTCCGATGCTTTCATGTTATTCCGATAGAATTGTTTTCACCATATTCCGATAGATTTCACTATATTTATTCCGATAGATTTCATGTTAATTATTCCGATACTTTAAATATTGCGACAGATTTGACATTCAGATAGAATTACATTCCGATAGAATTTGTTCACTAATATTCCGATGCTTAATTTGATATTCTGATGGTTTCTACTTTGATATTC
The DNA here is from genome assembly GCA_025667525.1 of Glebionis coronaria. Taxonomy (NCBI): domain Eukaryota; kingdom Viridiplantae; phylum Streptophyta; class Magnoliopsida; order Asterales; family Asteraceae; genus Glebionis; species Glebionis coronaria. The sequence continues at coordinate 392,768 of JANFOE010000213.1, forward strand.
CGATGGTTTAAGTTTTTAAGTTTTAAATCATTTCCAGAAATTGCACGCTTCCCGATGGTTCTAATAATTTTTAGTTTAATTTTTTAAAGCTTATTTTTCCGCCATTTTACTTTAGTGTTATTTTAATCGTTTTTCTTTATTTTAAATTTCAACTTTACATTTTTATTACAGTGTCAAATTAATTTTTTGTCAAGCTTTAATTTTTGTCATTTAATTAATTTACTTTTAAAGTTTTATTATTTTGCACAATTACTTTTTAATTAGTTTTAGCTTTAATTACACGTTATTTACTTTAAAGTTTTGCACATTTACTATACTACAACGACCAATCTATTATTTTATTCCACCAAGAACGACTGAGTCACACTTTTAACTAGTAGTCAATTCGAAAAGACTGGAACTAAGGAACTTTCATAACTAAGTAAAATCTAGTTATTAAGTTTGTCGGACCATGAAGCACGGTTTTCTCCAGTCGACCTCTCTAAAATCCTCTTCAAAGCTCGGTTTGAAACCTCGACATGCCCACTCGTTTGCGGGTGATAAGCCATAGAAAGACGATGTGTAACTCTATATTTCTTTAGAACTTTTTCGAATTGGTCATTACAAAAATGGGTTCCACGATCGCTTATAATAGCACGAGGGGTTCCAAACCGAGAGAATAGTTGCTTCAATAATTTCACTACCACACGAGCATCATTCGTAGGCAAAGCCTTAGCTTCCACCCACTTAGAAAGGTAGTCGATGGCGACAAGGATATACTTGTTTCCATGAGACGATGGGAACGGCCCCATAAAGTCAATGCCCCAAATGTCAAAAATCTCACACATTTGAATTATGTTTTGCGGCATTTCATCCTTTTGCGACGATTTTCCTTGGCGTTGGCAAGAATCACACGACTTAACAAGTGCGTGTGCATCACGATAGATCGTAGGCCAAAAGAAGCCTGCATCGAACACTTTCTAAGTCGTGAGATTAACACCGTGGTGACCACCCGTGGGTCCCTCGTGACAAGATCTAAGGATGTTAGAAGCTTCGGTACCAAAGACACAACATCGAACGAGTTGATCCGCACAAACCCGAAAGAGATAATGGTCGTCCTAAAAATAGAACTTGACGTCGCGAAAGATTTTCCGCTTTTGTTGTGTCGTCATGCCCTTGATTATGAAGTTCCCCGCATGGTAATTTGCAATATCGGTAAACCATGGGGTGTCGTCCTTAGAATTCACTACACCGACAGTCTCGAGAGGAAATGTTTCAGTGATTTCCTTGTTCTCGAATACATCTTTGTTAGGATCTTCTAAATGAGAGAGATGATCGGCCGCTAGATTCTCGGCTCCTTTTTTGTCAAGTACGGTGACATCAAATTCTTGGAGGAGGAGCATCCAACGAATCAATATCGGCTTAGCATCTTGCTTAGCTAAGAGGTACTTGATAGTCGAATGGTCCGTATACACGATGCTTTTAGTCAAGACGAGATAAGGTCGGAATTTTTCAAAAGCATAAACCACGGCAAGGAATTCCTTTTCCGTTGTGGTGTACTTAAGTTGAGCCTCGGTCATCGTCTTGCTAGCATAATGGATAGGACGGAATATATTTTCATTACGTTGCCCTAAGACGGCCCTAATTGCATAATCACTTGCATCGCACATGATTTCAAAGGGTAATTCCCAATTAGGAGCAACAAGAATGGGAGCTTCGGTAAGTTTCCTTTTAAGATTTTTGAAAGCTCTAACACAATCCTCATTGAAGTTAAAAGGAGCATCCTTCTCGAGAAGGTGTGTCATAGGTCGAGTGATTTTCAAAAATATTTGATGAAACGACGATAAAAGCCCGTGTGGCCTAGGAAACTCCTAACTCCCTTAACGGTTTTGGGACGAGGTAACCTGGCGATGACGTCTAAGCTTTATCGACCTCAATCCCCACTTTCGAGACCTTGTACCCTAAGACGATTCCTTGTTTACACATAAAATGAAATTTTTCCCAATTAAGCATAAGCTTGGTTTCTTCACAACGTTTTAACATTTTCTCGACATTGGATAAACACGACGTGAACGAATCACCAAACACCGAAAAGTCATCCATGAATACTTCCATCGACTTCTCGATCATATCATGAAAAATAGCCATCATACACCGTTGAAACGTTCCCGGTGCATTACAAAGTCCGAAAGGCATTCTACGATAAGCAAATGTTCCATAAGGACACGTAAACGTAGTTTTCTCTTGATCACGAGGGTCGATAGGGATTTGAAAGTAACCGGAAAAACCATCTAAAAAGCAATAGAAGTCATTTCCCTCAAGTCGCTCCAACATATGATCCTTGAAGGGCAAGGGAAAGTGGTCTTTACGCGTGGCGTCATTTAACTTTCAGTAGTCAATACACACCCTCCAACCGGTCACAACACGAGTGGGAATTAACTCGTTGTTTTCATTAGGCACAACGGTCATTCCTCCCTTCTTAGTGACACAATGGATTGGGCTCACCCATGGGCTATCAGAGATAGGATAAATCATTCCCGCGTCAAGAAGTTTTAAGACTTCCTTTTTGATGACATCGTGAATTTTGGGGTTTACCCTTCTTTGACTTTGAATTGCGGGTTTATAGTCCTCCTCCTTTAAAATCTTGTGAGTATAAAATTTTGGTTTATACCCTTAATGTTAGAAATTTTCCACGCAATTGCCCCTTTATGAGCTTTAAGAATTTCCACAAGTGTGGCTTTTTCATCATTGGAAAGATCTTTCGCAATAATAACCGGCAACTTGTCATCACCTTCCAAGAATGTGTATTCAAGGTGAGATGGAAGATCTTTCAATTCAAGGATTGGTGGCTCCTCGATTGAAGATTTTTGTTCAACACTCATAACTTCCATCGGCGGAAGAAATGGTGGAATGAGAGTATCAATACCAATAATCACTTCATCTTCATTGTCGATTTTATTTGAAATAAAATCGCCTCCTTGGAATGGAGTGAGCTTTGGTGTAGAATTAGCAAGAATCAGATCCAAAATAGTGGGATTACCACTTGACGAACTATCGGAAAAACCTAACACTTCTTGTGAAAACTCATCGCAAATTACATCGACTAAGTCAATATGGTTGATGGTAGCGATTGCATAAACATGAGAAGGTGTCAGGTTTTGAGTAGCGTTTATAACAAGTTCCTCTTCGCTGAATCTCAAAGTAATAGTTCTAGCATGAACATCGATAAGCGATCTCGAGGTGTCTAAAAAGGACGACCTAAAATTAGAGGAACTTGAGGATCCGCGGGGATGTCTACTACGATAAAATCAACGGGATCGTAGAACTTCCCCACTTTCACGAAAACATCTTTGGCTACTCCACATGCTAGAATCGTAGAATGATCGGCCATCTCGATAGACATGTTCGATGGAGTAAGAGCCGGAAGCGATAGCGATTTCCAAATGGAAAATGGCATCAAATTAATGCAAGCACCAAGATCGGCCAAGGTGAGGCATTCTTTCATATCTTGTATATCACAAGGAATGAGAAACTTCCCGGGGTCACCAACTTTTTCCGGTATTCGATTAAGATAAACCGAAGAACAATTAGATAGCTTTGAAAGCTTCTCCTTATCGTTCACCATACCTTTAAAAGTGTAAGCGAAACGAGGCATGTATAACAACGCGTCGGCTAAACTTAAATTAAAATTCACTTGTTGAAACATTTTTATAAAAAGCTCAATTTGTTGTTTGTTACGTTCTTGCAATTTCTCCTTGTTTCATCTCGATGGGTAAGGTAAGGGTGGTGTGGGTTGGGACATAGGCATCAGCCTTGGAATCTCGGGTTTCATATTTGGTATTGGTTCAACCGTAGGTGTGGTATGAGCGGTACTTCGTGGGCTTGTGATATGCTCCTTTTCGACCATCACCTTGGGTTCTTTCTCGATTTCCTTCTCCGTAGAAGTACTAGGACGAGAGATTGGTTCCTTGAAAGTTTTACGACTACGAGTAGTAATAACCTTCATTTCTCCCTTCGGGTTTGCAATGGTATCACTAGGAAGACCAGCCGTAGAAGAGGGTTTACACATGATTGCTTCAAACATTTTAGCCATTCGATCTTCAAATTTTGATTGCCTTATATCCGCTTTTAACAACTCTTGCTTAATCTCATGTTGACCTTGTTCCATCTTTTGTTGATTCTGTTGAAGACGTTGAACGTTTCCTTCCATTTGATTAGCATGAGTTTTCAATTCATTAGCAAGTTCGTTTTTAAGCTCGTTTTTCAACTCGGATCTTAAGCTAATCATCTCACGTTGCATGTTATCAAACTTAGCATCATTTTCCTTAGCATAATCTAAAAATTCTCCATTAAGATTTTTAGTGTGAGCATTTTGAAAACCTTGTGTAGTGTTTTGAAAATCACGGTTTTGGTTTTGATTTTGCACTTGCCCATTGTTCCCACTTTGGTAATTACCCTTGTTATAGTTACGTTGATTGCCTTGATAACCACCACTTTGATTGTTGTTTCGATAGTTGTTAACATTTTGATTTTGGGGAGCTTGATTTGGGCGGGAACCTTGGCCGTTTTGGTTGTAAGTTCCCGTTGCTACGTAAGCACTCGAATTGTTACCACTGGCGGTAATGCACTCGAAAAAATCATGAGCTCCACCATAAGATATACAACTCTTTTCAACCGCTTTAACCGATGCAGAATTCATAGCATCTTGTGCTTTCCAATGTGTCCTAAGCGTCGAAAATCTATCGAAAAACCGATTTTCCTCATTTGCTTCATCATGTAAGGCATTCATGTTACGAGACGATGACGATGAGGATGAACCCATATCGGCAACACTTGGTGTGTTACGAGGGTTATAAACCTTAGATCTATTCTCGATAATCTTTAAAGCTTCATCGGTCGTTTTGCACAAAACATTACCACCCGCGGCGGCATTCAAATAATCTTGTTCATGATCGTTAAGCCCATTATAAAAAGTATCAATTTGATGTAATTCCAGAAAATCATGGTGAGGACATTCATGTAACATTTCCTTAAATCGTTCCCATGCCATTGGGAAACTTTCATTATTACGTTGTGTAAACCTTAAAATCTCATTTTTCAAATGTGTTGTCTTAGATGGTGGAAAAAATTGGTTCACAAACTTAGAAACGAGATCACCCCATGTCAAAATTGAATTTGGCTGTTCTTTCTTGAGCCAAATTTTTGCGGGTGCATCTAACGAGCATCTTAATGGCGTCATGCGGAACATCCTTAAACTTGCTCGTTGCAGTGAGACGATTGAAATTCCTTATGTGATAATGCGGGTTGTCTTTTTCATGTCCACGAAACTTGTTTTCTTGTAGCATCAACATTAAACCCTTCTTGATCTCGAAATTCTCCGTAAGGATGGCGGGAATCACAATAGCTTCTCCAAAACCCTCGGTGGGTGATTGAAGAAACTCCATCATAGAACGATTAGCCATGGTGACTATTGGTTCTACAACGGGTTCGACAATTTGAGGTTCTTCTTCAATCAATTGATCTTGATTTCCTTGGTTTTGACGACGTTTGCGAACTCATTTTGCTTGATTACGAGTTTGCATAAACGTGACGTAGAACGTGGAGGTGAGCAAAGAAGATTCTTTTGGGTGTTTTGTTGATTTTCAATTTTTTGTGTTTTTGATTGTTTTTAATTTTTTTAATTTTTTTTTGATTTTGTGTGTATTTGTAGACAACAATCTGCCAAATCTCTCCTCGAATCAAACTCTTGATTAAAGAAGCCTCAAAGAATGAAAACGATCACGTGGAGTGAACGCCTTCGATTGACTTTAGAACTTTGGTGAAAACCAAATTGTTCAAGAGGGTTTAATCACAAAGAAACCAAGCAAATATATATATGATACGTAATAATACTTTGGGCGACAAAACCCTCGATTAGGCTTCAATATCAAATACTCACAAGTGAACGGGGGGAATGAGGTGGCGCGAAGCACTTAAGTACCTAGATTCCCTTTAACGGCCTTTTATAGAACGTTTCCTATCTATTCACCTTATAGTTCGTATTTTTCAAAATTGAGTTTCTCGAAAGTATTTATCTATGTTAGCCTTTTTCTTTTTGTTTGAGATTCGAATACAATAATTAGGACATCAAATCCTAATTAAGGTTGTGTTTTCACACTTTTGGAGATATTTTGTATTTGTTGTGATACTTATACAATATAGTAATAATATTTCACAAGAAAAACGAAAAAACCGATAATACGTGTTAATAGATTTCTATTTAACACAAATGCGGTAAGTATTAAACAAATCTGTTAATGCAATAATGCCTAAAAACGTTACTTGCATTTTTCGGTCTCGCTTTGTTTTGATTACGACAATATGTAAAAACAAGCATTTACGAAAACAACGAAAAACGAATTCTTGAGTTCAAGTATTTTTCATTTTACCTATTTTCACTTATGGTATGGATAAACAAGTACTAACCTTAATCAAGTGATCAAGTGATTTAATCTTTTCTTAAAACTCACTTTTTATTAAGTGTGACAAGTTTTTATTAAACTTTCTTTTTAAGAAAATATTTTATTAAATTAATTATTTGAAAATTTGAAAATGGCATATTCTTATTTGGTTAGGAATATTCTATCAGGATATTTTTTAAACCAGATATGACCTCCACCACTAAAGGACAAAAAGGGAGCGGAGTCTAGTCCAACGGTACCTTAGCGCCTAGGCGGTTCCTTATCGATAAGGAACCGCGGGGTAAGATAAGGTACCGCAGGCAGATATAGCCGTTGGCCCCTTTGTCCTATAAATAGTGGATCATTCTCAGCTTTTCAACTTACCTCTTTTGCACATCTATTTCCAGATTCAAACACTCTTCTTTAATCACTCAAATCTTTGATCATTTGTTTGATTACTACTTGTTTAAGAAGTGAATCTTGTTCTTCCATCCCTTCCTCCTTAAGTGCAAAGAGAAGAAAACTATCCTCGTGAAGTGTTGAGTCCACCACCAAAGATCCATTGAAGATCTAATTTTATACACTTGTAGTTGTGTCATAGTTGTGAAGATCCAAGTAGTTGTGTCTATTTGGAAGTTGTGTATGTACTAAGTATAGTTGTGTAGATTGGTCCTAGCTACGATTAGGGCTCGACTTTTAGCTTAGAGTCGGAAATTGGTTAAGCGACGTGTACGGTTTTCCACACCATAAGGAGATTGTTATGTAGTGAACTCTCGAGTAAGGAGTACTCGAGGAGTGGAGTAGGAACGAGGAGTGAGCTTCGTGCCGAACCACTATAAATCCTTGGTGTTTGGTTTGATCTTTCTTACCCTTAACTCTTTACATTCTTTATTCTTTGTGCATATATTTTTGTTAGTATTAGTTTAGTTAGACTATCATTGTTCATATTGTGCATAAGAAGATTTCACATATTTCCTCAAGCCTAAGTTTTTGAAAAAGGATTTTTTTGAAAAACACATTTTAACAAGTAAATATAAGAAACTATTCACCCCCCCCCCCCTTCTAGTTTCTACAATTGGTATCAGAGTCTGGTTGCTCAAGAATTTTTAAAGTATATTGTATTTTAAAACTTGAATCGATCTATGGACTCCAACAAATACCTAGAAGGGCAATCTATGCAAAGACCACCACTTTTTGAAACCAATAGTTTTATTTATTGGAAAAATAGATTTGAAACTTATGTGAAATCAAAAGATTTAGATCTTTGGCATGTTATTACCAATGGTGATTTTTTACCTTATCAATTTAATGAAGTTTCTAAAACAAAAGAATTGGTCACTTTTGACAAAGCTAATGACGATACTAAAAAGAAACTTTCAAAAAATAATGAGGCTAAAATGGTGATTTATAATGCTTTACCTAAGAAAGAGTATGAACGAATTTTTATGTGTGAAACCGCTAAAGATATTTGGAACACTCTTTTAGTAACCCACCAAGGTAATAGCCAAGTCAAAGATAGCAAAATCAATCTTCTTGTCCAACAATATGAACAATTTGTCATCTTAGAAGATAAACTATTGATAGTGCATTTGCTAGGTTTAACACTATTATTACTAGTCTAAAAGCACTTGATGAAGGTTTTTCTAGCAAGAACAATGTTAGGAAGTTTCTAAGGGCTTTACATCCAAAGTGGAGAGCAAAAGTCACGGCGATTGAAGAGTCGAAAGATCTCTCAACTTTATCACTCGATGAACTCATAGGCAACTTGAAGGTTCATGAGATGATAATTTTGAAGGACTCGGAATTAGTGAAAACCAAGAGTGAAAGAAAATCTCTTGCACTTAAAGCCAAAAAGGCACAAAGTGAGCATGATAGTTCCTCAGATAGCGATGACGAGGAGTATGCATTGGCGGTGAGAGATTTTAAGAAGTTCTTCAAGAGACGAGGTCAACACGTTAGGCAACCCAACAATGACAAGAAACCATTCTCAAAGAATCGGTTTGCCAAGAACGAAAAAGGTGATAGGAATTGCTTTAGATGTGGTGATCCAAATCACTTCATTGGTGATTGTCCAAAGCCCGCTCGCGATAAGAACCACACGGCGTTCGTTAGTGGCGCTTGGAGCGATAGCAGTGAAGATGATGATGACAACCCCAAAGAGGAGAAATGTCTTATGGCTCACACTTCTAAAGAGGTACATTCCGAAACCGAATACTATAGTTATGATAGTTCCACTTTTGATGATATTGAATTTGAAGGCAAATATGATAGTTTACACAAACTTAGTCTTAAATTTATAGAAAAGAATAAAACCTTAAAATCAACCAAAACTAAGCTTGAAAATGAGATCAATGAACTTAGGGAGAAATTGGCAATACTTGAGAAAAATAAAGAAGTGGATTTAGGTTGCTTAAGTTGTGAGAAACATAGATTAGAGAATGAAGATCTCAAGAGCACCTCCATTAAATTGGAAAAGTTCATGAAAGGTACTAGTGCTCTTGATGATATGTTAAACAAACAAGTTCATTCTAAGGAAAGACTTGGTCTAGGTTTTAACTCAAATGAAGCCTCAACTAGTGAACCAAAACAAGTCAGGTTTTCACAAAAAACGCCCAATGTACGCGGTTCCATATTGTATGGGGCGGTTCCTTATCACTATGGAACCGCCGCCATAGATAAGGTACCGCGGGCAGAGGATATTTTGGTGAAAATCCTGAACTTTCTGAAAAATCTAAGTTAGATGAAAAACCAAAGCATCTTATTGTTAATAAAGTAAAATTACCCGTACTTGACGACAATACTATTGATAAGTTCTACAAGCCATTAAGTAAACCTCTCATAGGAAATAGAAGTTTATTAAGACCATCTTCTACTCCACCTAGAATACGGAATGAGTCTAAGCCTAGAAGTAGAACGACAACGCCTAGAAGAGATAATCAAAACAATTCATGATCTAGAAGTAAAACTCCAACACCTAGAAGAAATAATCATAACTCTAAACCTAGATCAATCACACCTAGGAGAAATAATGAACAACAAAATGGTTACATGAATTACTACCCTCCTCCATTTTGTTCTCCATGGGGAACCCATCCTTCATTCATGCATCCCAACCAAGTGCAAGGGATGTTTGGAACTAACAATTTTAGACCCATGAGATATTGGGGACCAAATGTTTGATCTTGTGTGTTGTTACCTAGATATGCTTGGGAATTGATTTGGAGCCCGACGAGTGGATTAAGGATAGTGGATGTTCTAAACACATGACGGGTAATCGAAGTTTGTTCTCGCATTACAAAGCATATGATGGAGGTAACGTCACATTCGCTAGTAGTCTACGTTGTAATATCATTGGCAAAGGTACAGTTTCTCTTGACTCCATGACCATTGAAAATGTTGAGCACGTAGATAACTTAGGGTTTAATCTTTTAAGTATAGGTCAAATTTGTGACAATAAGTGTAAGGTCATCTTTTCGGAACATGACAGTGAAATCATAAAAGATGGAAAAGTCATTGGAAAAGGTGTTAGAAAGCATGGGCTTTATGTCATGAAGGTTAATAAGAAGTCAAAAGACAACATATGTCTTGCGACTATAGATGATAGTTCTACTCTTTGGCGTAGGAGATTAGGTCACGCTAATATGCGTTTAATTCAATCTTTAGTCTCTAAGGAGTTGGTAAGACACCTCTCCAAGATTAAGTTTGATAGTCACTTTTGTGATGCTTGCAAAGTTGGAAAGCAAGTTCACTCAAGTCATAAAGCCAAGAATTTGGTTTCGAACTCTCGGTGCTTAGAGCTCCTACATATGGATATTTTTGGACCTTCCGCCATACGGAGTTATGGAGGTAACCTTTATACCCTAGTTATAGTTGATGACTATTCTAGATTCACTTGGACTAGATTTTTGGCATCTAAGAATGAAGCTTTCGATCATTTCGAAATCTTTAGTCGAAGAATTCAAAATTAACTAGGATGTCCAATTGTCTCTATTAGGACGGATCATGGTAGGGAATTTGATAATGAAGTGCAATTTGGTGCCTTTTGTGAAGCTCATGGTATTACCCATAACTTCTCGGCTCCTCGCACTCCACAATCAAATGGGGTAGTTGAAAGGAATAATAGAACTCTCCAAGAGATGAGTAGGACGATGTTAAACGAGCAATCTTTGCCTCAAAAGTTTTGGTGCAATGCCGTGGACACATCGACTTATATTCTCAACCGAATTCTTATTCGACCTGTCCTAGGAAAGACCCCCTATGAGATTCTTAAAGGTAAGAAACCCTCATTGGAATACTTTAGGGTGTTTGGAAGCAAGTGCTTTATCCTCAACACCAAAGACTACCTTACCAAGTTTGACCCAAAGTCTTACAAAGGTATCCTTTTAGGTTATTCCCAAACTAGCAAAGCCTACATAGTCCTAAATAGAACCTCGGGGGTTATTGAAGAATCACTCAACGTAACCTTTGATGAAACCCCTCCTTCACCCAAGACACCACCATTGGTTGATGATGACTTGGATGAATTAGAAGTAGTTAAATCCAAAGAGGTTAGAAAAATAGGAGTTGAAGACCTTAGTGTTGAAAAGGAAGTAAACATTAAGGAATCTAGGGATCATACTCTCAATAATCTCATTGGTGACTTAAATCAAAGGACCCTAAGATCTCAAGTCCAAAACCAAAGCAACTTCTTTTGTTTTGTCTCCTTGATTGAACCAAACAATGTTAAAGAACTTTGACGGATGAGAGTTGGGTCATTGCGATGCAAGAAGAATTGAATCAATTCGTTGCCAATGATGTTTGGGAACTTGTTCCTCCACCTAGAAGCTCTACCATTATAGGAACCAAATGGGTATATAGGAATAAGTTAGATGAGAATGGTGTTGTGTCTCGTAACAAAGCTAGACTTGTAGCACAAGGCTATAATCAACAAGAAGGGATTGATTATGACGAGACATATGCACCGGTAGCTAGATTAGAATCCATTAGAATCCTTTTAGCCTACGCTTGTGCCTTAGATTTTAAGCTTCAAAAAAAGGATGAAAGAGTGCATTTCTTAACGGTTTGATCAATGAGGAGCTATATGTGGCTCAACCTCCCGGCTTCATTGATTTTGAGAAACCGGACCATGTTTACAAGCTTAAGAAAGCACTTTATGGTCTCAAACAAGCACCCAAAGCTTGGTATGATAGACTTAAAGCGTTTCTTGTTAAACATGAGTATACCATAGGAATGGTAGACAATACACTCTTTACAAAGAAGAAAGGTCCTCACCTCATAATCGTACAAATATATGTTGATGACATTATATTTGGCTCGACTTGTCAAGAATTGTGTGATGACTTTGCCAAAATCATGCATGATGAGTTTGAAATGAGTATGATGGGAGAACTTAACTTCTTTTTAGGACTCCAAATTAAACAAATGGACGATGGTATTTTCTTTAGTCAATCTAAGTACGCTAAAGAAATGCCAAAGAAATTTGGATTAGAAGAATTTAGACCAATGAAGACCCCAATGGCCTCGGATACTAAACTCACCGTAGATGATGATTGTGAGTCGGTAGACAACACCAAATATAGAGGTATGATTGGTATTTTGTTGTACCTAACGACAAGTCGACCGGATATCATGTTTAGTGTTTGCCTTTGTGCTCGCTTCCAAGAGGCTCCCAAAACCTCTCACCTTGAAGCAGTTAAGCGTATCTTCCGATACATTAAAGGCACTATACATTTAGGATTATGCTATCCTAAAGGGACCGGCGTAGAAACCATTGTCTACGCGGACTCGGATCATGCGGGAGACTATGTGGACCGGAAAAGCACTAGTGGAGTTTGTACCTTCATGGGTTGTTGTTTAACTTCTTGGTTCTCCAAGAAACAAACCGCTCTTGCAATATCCACCACGGAAGCCGAGTATGTGAGTGCCGGAAAAGCATGCCAACAAGCTCTATGGATGAAGCAAGCGCTTGTTGATTACGGGATTTCTCTTTATGATGTTCCCATCATGTGTGATAATAAAGGCGCTATAGACCTTAGCAAGAATCCTGTGCAACATTCGCGAACCAAACACATAGAAATTAGACACCATTTCCTTAGGGATAATGTTCAAAAGGGGAACATTTCTATTGAGAAGGTACCCTCCGAGGACAACTTAGGCGACATCTTCACTAAGCCACTTAAGAGGGAACCTTTTAATTACTTGCGTCTAGGTCTAGGATTAATGGAACATCTTCCTTAATTTCCTTTCTTTTTGTGTGTTTTCTTTTACCACTTTGAGTCATTGAGTCTTCCAAACTCTTTTTGAAAAATATTCTCTTCTCCTTTTCAAAATTCTCAAAGTCTCTTTTGAAAATGGTTGAGAAATTCGTTTGACATTGTTAATTCAATCTAAAAACGGTTTTTCATAGATTCTCGCTATTAATCTAGAGCTTACATAATTCATATGTATGATTCTCTCAAACATAGCAAGAACAAGATAGAATCATGGAGGATCATTGTGTCATGACTTAAGGTCTTGTCTTACACACCTCCTACATCGATTTTTAAATCCATGTATTTTGGTCAAATCTCTATTTGGTAAGTTTGCATATGTTTTCTTTGTCTATCTTTGCTTTTAAGCATATCCCTATGATAAGTTAGACTAGAAAAATAAGATTTGCAGAAAAATCTTCCTCCAAACACCAAACACTGCCTCTGCAGGCGGTTCCATATGTGAACCGCGATACCTTATTGATAAGGTACCGCCAGCCTTAATAAGGAACCAGCTACAGTTCCTTCCTTTTTCGGGTTTTTGTCTGAAACTACAGATTTGCTCCAACATTTTTGAGAATCTTTGTTTCAAACCCTTTACCACCCCAAAAATACCCTAAGCCTTCCCTATTTAAACCATAAGCATTTTTTATTACTTCACACCTCAAAATGTCTTACTCTCCCAATGAAAGCCTTGAATCTCCTCCATTTTCTCCAATTGCTCTTAATCTAAACCCACCCAAGAACACTCTTAATCACATCTCTCCTACCAAGAATGTTGATTGTGGAACATCTTTTCTTCCACCACCACCCTTTAGTGTTATTCCTCCTTCTCATGATAATGTCATGCATCATGGAACATATTGTCAATGTTGTCAATATCAACACCTTGCTATGGCACACATCTATGAGGAGTTGAGCTACATCAAGAGTCTCTTAATCAAGCCTCCTCTTCACTATGATTATGAGATCTCCAACAAGCCACCACCACCACCCTCCGCCATTACCTTGTCTTTCATATAAGCATTGGTTGCTTATCCACAAGACACCAAATTCAAGCAAATCTTAGAATTCTAGAATAACTAGGATTAGATTTATCCTTTTGGCTTGTTTCTTTTTCCATACATCTTTGTATGATGTTTTTTTAGTAACCTATCTTGGATCTTTGTCTTTTTGTTTTCTTCTCTTTTATTTTTTTTGTGACCTATTGCTATATATTGTTGGTTGTTTCTTTTGTTCAACTAACCCTTCTATGTAGCTTGTCACCATATCTCGATTCCTCGGTGCCCCAAGCTAGCGGGAGTAAGCACCAAGGGGGAGTCTTTGCAAAGTCCGTCTCTTCAACACCGACTTGTGCAACCTTTTTGCTTCGACAAAGGGGGAGAAATGAATAAACTCATCTTCAAAAATCTTATTTTTTGTGTGACTGAGTTTATGTATTGTCGGAATCAAAAAGGGGGAGATTGTTAATGCAATAATGCTTAAAAATGTTACTTGCATTTTTTAGTCTCGCTTTGTTTTGATTACGACAATATGTAAAAACAAGCATTAACGAAAACAACGAAAAACGAATTCTTGAGTTCAAGTATTTTTCATTATACCCATTTTCATTAAAGGTATGGATAAACAAGTACTAACCTTAATCAAGTGATCAAGTGATCTAATCTTTTCTTAAAACTCACTTTTTATTAAGTGTGACAAGTTTTTATTAAACTTTCTTTTTAAGAAAATGTTTTATTAAATTAATTATTTGAAAATTTGAAAATGGCATATTCTTATTTGGTTAGGAATATTCTATCAGGATATTTTTTAAACCAGATATGACCTCCACCACTAAAGGACAAAAAGGGAGCGGAGTCTAGTCCAGCGGTACCTTAGCGCCTAGGCGGTTCCTTATCGATAAGGAACCGCGGGCTAAGATAAGGTACCGCGGGCAGATATAGCCGTTGGCCCCTTTGTCCTATAAATAGTGGACCATTCTCAGCTTTTCAACTTACCTCTTTTGCACATCTATTTCTAGATTCAAACACTCTTCTTTTATCACTCAAATCTTTGATCATTTGTTTGATTACTACTTGTTTAAGAAGTGAATCTTGTTCTTCCATCCCTTCCTCTCCAAGTGCAAAGAGAAGAACACTATCCTTGTGAAGTGTTGAGTCCACCACCAAAGATCCATTGAAGATCTAATTTTATACACTTGTAGTTGTGTCATTGTTGTGAAGATCCAAGTAGTTGTGTCTATTTGGAAGTTGTGTATGTACTAAGTATAGTTGTGTAGATTGGTCCTAGCTACGATTAGGGCTCGACTTTTAGCTTAGAGTCGGAAATTGGTTAAGCGGCGTGTACGGTTTTCTCCACCATAAGGAGCTTGTTGTGTAGTGAACTCTCGAGTAAGGAGTACTCGAGGAGTGGAGTAGGAACGAGGAGTGAACTTCGTTGCCGAACCCTTATAAATCCTTGGTGTTCGGTTTGATCTTTCTTACCCTTAACTCTTTACATTCTTTATTCTTTGTGCATATATTTTTGTTAGTATTAGTTTAGTTACACTATCATTGTTCATATTGTGCATAAGAAGATGTCACATATTTCCTCAAGCCTAAGTTTTTGAAAAATGATTTTTTTGAAAACCACATTTTAACAAGTAAATATAAGAAACTATTCAACCCCCCCCCCTTCTAGTTTCTACAAAATGATTTAGGAAAATCAAGTGTTAATGACCCAATGAAAGTTCGTTTCCCGAGGAGGTTTCTTGTGTGTGAATAATTCATAATGATTTTGGATTAATATGAGAGAAAGAAAAGATGAGCAATTAGAATGACGGATACGTTAAAATAACACTACGACGACGAAACGAAAAACCGTAAAAAGTGACAAAATAAAAACTAATTCTAAAAATTTCCAAAAAAATAGCAAAAATAACCAAAAATTTAATAAGAGTTTACAAATGATCAAAACTTTCACAAGCCTTTTATTTAATTAAATATTAATTTTTAAATGCTAATTAAAGCCCTAAAATTTAAAATAATTAATAAAAAGCCGAAATTAGGATTTTTCAATTTGTAAAGCTCTAAAATGACTTAATTAAACTAAAAACTATTTTTATAAAATTTAAAACCAATTAAAACCATTTAAAATGATTAAAAACTAAAATTAAATATTAAAATAATATTAAAAATTCAAAAAATATAAAAATTTCTAAAAACTTGCAAACTAGTTTATTTTAACCTAATTAAAAAGAAAATGAAAGTGAAATTACCAAATTACCCCTATTGGGGCCCCAAGTGGGCTAAAAACAAAAACAGTCCAACTAAATGGGCTTTTGGCCCAAAAAGATCAAACTCAATCAAATAAGCCCAAAATCACCAGTCTAACTCAAAATTCAATTTTAAGCACAAAAGTCTAAGGCCCAAAAGCTGAAAATATGCTTAACTCAGCTTAATAAGTCAACAGCTTATTCTTAATGGGCCAATAAGCCCATTAAGCTATAAGCCAATGCCATAAGCTCTACTTGAACACACAACATCTTACTGAGATTATAAACATATTTGCAAAAAGAAATTTTGAAAAAGCTCAAGTAATAAGCCCGAACTTTGAAAAGAAGTTTTTCACTAAAAGACAAAATAGTTGGGTTTGAGTTCTAGAGGGTTTCAAAAGCTGATTATTTTTGCAAAAGCTCATAAATAGCTAAACTAAGAATAATCAAAAAGAAAAATCACGAAAAGTCAAGTAGAATAAGCTGTAGAAGCAAATAAGCTGGCTAAAAAAGCCAAATAAGCTTGTTTTGTAGCAAAAGCTTAACCACAAGAGCTGTAACTTCTCAAATATGATAATAAGGTAAGAAAAATTATACCTATCACAAAAACCAAGTTGTTGCATGTACCAATAAGTTGTACTGAAAAATAAGCCAAATTGTGCTGATTTGAGCAAAAGTCAGAGTCCACCAAACTTAACCAAATTGCCAGGGATTGTTTATAAGCTTGTTTTAAGAACTTTTGTGAAGAACTCAAGGCTGAGCCATTGTGTCAAGTGGCCAGTTAGCCAAATGACAACAGATTTTGGTCAAATAAGGCCAATAAGCCAGTTGGATTATAAGCACTCAAGCAGGTAAACCAAATAGCACAGTAAGTCCCCAAGCAGCAAAATAACAAAGTTCAAGCAACCAGATAGCAAGGCATACACTAGATAAGCAAATGCAAGGCACAAATGAGGTGGTCACTTTGCTTATGCAAATGACCACTTCAGCCAACTTTAATTAGCTCTAGCAACCACAATAAGCCACCAAAATCAACAAACAGATATTACACATATAGCTTATCACCTAAACTCTTCCCAAACCAAAAATCAGACCCTAGATCCGACAAACAAAGATTTATTGGATCTGATGTGTTTGACCAAATTCAAACCAATATTTTCAGATTTTTCCAAAACTTTGCAAACCTTTTCCAAACCTTTTAAGACTTAACCAATGCTTAAAACAGGTGACAAATGACTTGTTTAGAGTGTCCAAACCCAAAGAACCAAGGTCACAAGGCCACAAGGCCTCTTGATCCCAAAAACCAAACAACCTAGTTTTAGCCACTTTTCAAACAAACTTTTTATTTCTACATACAACCTACTGATTTTATGATTCAAATAGCTTACCTAGGTGACAACTAACAAAAGTAAGCCAAAAACTTGCAGCCCCAAACACAAGAACACCAAATCACATGGCAATCACATATAGCAGACTTGAACATAAAAATTTTAGAGGAAACTTTAAAGAAACTTATACCTATCCCCCACAACTTCCTAGGGGGTCAATAATGCTCATTGGACCACTCTCAACAACTAGAGAGTGACCAAGGTCCTTGAATAAAGGAGATGATATGTGCCTTGGCTGATGGTTCAAAGTAGAACCTCAAGGACTTGATTTCTTCAACACAAGTAACAAACAACCTATCAAAAGGTTGATAAACCTTCACTAGTGTGGTGTTAACAAGCTTGCAAAGGCTTATAGCTTTTGGTAGGGGTTAGGACAGTTAAAAATAAGCAAACAGAACAATGATTTCAAGCTTTTTTCAAACTTGAAAACCTTACCAAACCAAAACGTGCTTCAATCCAAAGATCAAAACAACTTTGTAACATCAAATGGAACTCAAAATCACTCTTAAACAATACCAACTTTTAAAAACATAAAAAGGAATTACAATTTCTTAAAAATACCAAACTTTTATAAAATTTAAAAAGGGATTACAATGTTTAAAGAGTAAAACTAGAACAAGGCTCTCTCACATGTTGAGGAGTCCTTATATAGAGTACAAGTGATGATTCTAGAACATGAAATATATCAAAACCCTAGTTAAGAAATCTCTGAATTGCCCTAGAGTGCATTGAGTTGTTGAGTTGTCCAAATGCATCCTAGACGTCCATTTATCCTTTGTGACCAAGTAATGAGTATGGGCTATTGATTTGGCCACGTGGCATTCCTTGGAGAGGAAGTTGTCACATGATTGGTTGAAGGCTGAATGGGGTAGGGTCCATGAGTGAAGTGGTGTGAGATATCAAGTGTGGGATTGAAACGTGTAAGGGTGAATTGTGTTTTGGTAAAAGTAATTTGGAAAAACCCTTTGGTAGTAAAAAGTTAAATCTGAGTTCTTGGGATGAACAATGGTCCCCTTTGATCCGTTTTTATAGGAATGGAAATGTGTTTGGCGCATTTTCATTTCAAATGTTTCATATGTACAGCTTTAGTGCTTGTGTTTTGGGAAAAATGTTAAAACAAGTTTTTCAACCCAACAAACGAATTCCCTTTGTTAATAAACTTTCATATTTCACACTTTGGCCACAAAACTTTGTGTCAAGGGTTTTAAGGACTTTGCCATTTTTGGATAATTCAAGGACTGATCTTGGTCATTTTTCATCTTTGAAGGTCTTCAATGGATATTTGACATTATAGAGGACCATTTTTGACAATTTTGAATCTTGAGGGACTAATCTTGCCAAATCTTCAAAGTTGAGGGACCATTTTGTAATTTTGACAAACTTAAGGGACCAAACTTGTAATTATGAATATACAAGGGTATTAAGTGTCATTTCTTCATTGATGAGGGATCATTTTTGTACATATTCAATACTTCAAGGTCTTTTCTTTGAGAAATCATAGACTAGGGCCCGGTTCATTGTGCGGCTTCGTTTCTCGTGTTCGTTTTTCCTTGTTTCTTGTGATATTTTGACTTTTTCACGATATACATACCTAAATTATACAAGTAAACAAACACAAGCATATATATGGTATTTTGATGACATTTTATGCATTTAAAGCCCGAAAAAAACGATGAGATCATGTATAAATGCCATCTCATCAATATCCCTTAACCACAAGACGAGGTTTATTTTTTATGATAGTTTGTTCTGCATCTAGTTTGTTTTTCCAAATCCATTTGTAGTCGAGCATCGATATTCTATAGGGTCTGTCAACAAGTTCCCAAACATCGAGTCGTTCAAACTGATGAATTTCGTCTTGCATTGATTTGATCCAAGCATGATGAGTCGTGGCATGTTTGAGGTTTGTAGGTACGGTTGAACTCATGGTGAGTGCATACATACCCACATCACCATCAGCTTCAAGTTGTCTACATGTTCGAACTGGTTGTGAAAGATTTCCAATGACTTGTACCAATGGATGATCAATGGTGAGTGGATGGATATCTTTGATAGAATGTGTGCATGTTCGACAGATCAACATGTCGAGTAGAAGATTCTCCGACATCGCCTACTGATGTACCGAATGGGTTGATAAATTCGTCTTTGCCAAACTGTGCATGGACTGCTTGATCATTGTTTCTTCTTGCACCATTGACGGATGATGACAGTTGTATAACAGTTTCATGAGTTTGTTGATTATTGAATGGAATTGTCTCTTGAGAAACAGTTGCTGAAGAAGATGCAATTGTGTCTTGTTGACTTTGTTCGGGTGCATCAACAGTATGGACATCAGAATGGATTATATAAGTCATCCAACTCATTCATTTTTGTCATATCCGCCGAGTCTGCCGTAGGAATATTTTCTTGATAGTATTGCACCGGACGTACACTTCTTTGTGTATGTGCTATTGCTGGACATTAAGAAGCGGGACTTGAGCTGTTGTGATCAAGTACCATTTGTGGAAATTCTTCAAAGTTCACATGGATTGTTTTGACAATAATTCTTGTTCTCTTGTTGTAGACTCGAAATCCTTTCGACAATGTAGCATACCCCACAAATATGTAGCATAAAGATCCAAATATGTGAAATAATTTAACAGTAGGTTTCCTGTCATTGATGATGTGGTACAGTGTCTTTTCATGTATAGGGATGACGAGAGAACGATTCTAAGTATAACAGCCATTTGTAATTGCTTCAACCCAGAAGAATAGTGGTAATTTTGATGCAGAGCATTGTTCGAGCAGCCTCAACCAAAGTACGGTTCCGTCTTTCGACAACGCCTTTTGTTCAGGAGTTCGAGCAATTGATGTTTGATGTTCGATGCCTTCTTTTGAAAGTAAGATTGCAAAGTCTTGTTCAAGATTTATGTTCCCCTATTCGTTCTTACCGTTAAGACTTGATCCTAAAGATTGTGTTGTATCATCTTGAGAAAGTCTTTAAGAACCTACGTTGTTTCATCTTTGGACCTGAAGAAGTAAGTCCATGTGTATCTGGAGTAGTCATCAACAATCACGAGAATATAATTTTTCCCATTAATAATCTCTACATGCATGGGGCCACATAAATCAACCAACTCACAAGAAGAACAAAGATGGTCTTTGACGAATTTCAACTTAGGAAGATCGGTCACAATATCATTCTTCGAGAGCAAATTGATGGTGTCATAGTTGAGGTGAGACAAACATTGATGCCATAACCATGCTTGAGATGATGAAGCTTTAGCCATTAAGCAAATTGGATTTAGTGAGGATGTGTCTTAAAGAGTTACCGTGTAGAGATCAGAGCCACGAGAACCTGTGAGAAGGTCATTCCCATCGTAATCTCTAACATAGCAAATAGTTATCCGAAAAGCCTCTTCCAAATCCGCATCGCAAAACTAACCAACTGAGAATAAATTATGATTTCGTCCCTCGACGTAATAAACCCGTGTGATAGTGATATTCCCTTGAATCAAATCTCCATATCCTAGTATCGGTGCAAACTGATCATTTCCAAACCGTACCGTACCGAGAAACTTATCCACGAAGTTAATTAGAAGCTTGAGATTTCCCATCATGTGCTTTGTGCATCCAGAGTCCATTATGAAGAGAATGATCTCGACGAGCTGCATAAGAATTAGGAACAATGTAGAGTTTGACAAATGGGAGCCCTTGATAGAAACGAGTTTGAAAATATTAGTAGGCCTAGATTCAAATCCTAGAGGCAAGCTAACATTCATAGATCCAATTACTATAGTGGTCATCTTAGGTACCCATTTATATCCTGGAGGTCTGAAACTCGTGTACCCCCTTTTACATGTCCTAATCATGTTCTCATAAAGCTTCTTTAACTAATTTTGTTTTCACTGAGTAGTGGAGTCTAACACACTTAGTTTCTTAAGTGGTTTAGTAGTGGATTGGTTCAAAGATCCCGTGGGTTTTCTAGTACTAGTGGGCACAGCCATAGGCTTCCTAGTTCTAGCATTCACGCCATTATAGTTAAAAGCACAAGCATCAAGATTGAAAGTTGGAACACTTTTTCTTTAATTAACACAAGCAAATTCAACATTCGAGGTCTTAACATTCAAACCGTCATTATATACAGTTACAGATGTTTTTTTTAGAAACTTTAAAATTCCTACGGTGGTCTTCTACTGTGAGAACCTGTACTTTCCCAACATTATTTTATTCTTTTTATTCGTGCTTCTTGAATTTTTCCAACGTATTACGTTTTCTTGTATTGCTATATGTAAATCCTGAGATTTTTAAATTATATTTTTTTTAAGTATTTTTCTGATCATCGATAAATACTTTGTATGGAATTATAAATTTTCATTTTATTTTTCCATATTTATTTTAAATCAATGTTTTTTATTTAAAATCACCCGTGTGCGTTTTACAACGAGTTTATTCAAATCAATGTACAACGAGAATTCCTAGTGATCGCGATACCGACGGATGCCCAAAATTTTACGTTTACTTATCGATTGTTTCGATAATTAATGTTTTCGATGATGTCGTTTTAATTACGTATTAAGTCGTGTCGAGAAATCGTATAATCATTTTTACGATGCATTGTAACTTTTGAAAAGTATTTTTACGAAACCCGAGCCCCGTAAATTTTTTTAATATTTACCAATAACCATTTTCTACCCTTTAAAACTATTAATTGTTTTTAAGTCCACAAGTTTGCAAATTGGCAAAACTAGCCCTCCACTTAAACCACCATATAAATACTACTTTCTTGCCACTACTACACACTCATACAACAAGTAAATAAAAAAAAAACACAACCCTCTTCCTCCTCCATTTTATGCCGCCACCCCTACACACACAAAACACCATTGATCATCAATTATTACAAGGATTTAGCCAAAACTAAAATTAGACCACATCTTAGAATTCAATAGTGATTCTAATGACACCAAAATCATATACATGCATCAAGTTTTCAAGATTTTATGATTGTATGATGTTGTAATCATCTTGCATATGTTATATTTGGTAAGATTATCATGTTTTGATCCTTAAAAGTCTTGTTTTTAATCTTTGATTTTTGTTAGATTTTTCATACAAGTGTTTTTAGGAGTGTTTGGTTGATGGGTATGATAGTATAGTGATCCTAGGGGTATGGGAATGATTGGTTTTGAGTGAAAAATAGATTTGTCATGTTTTCTAAAAAGCTAATTTGGGACAGCAGTCTTAAACAGTATGTTTCGTGGGTTTAAGGTCTGTGAAAGACTGAGATTATTTGAAATTGTTGTAGAGTTTTCCGAGACGGTCGTTTTGGTATAAGATAGAGCTTATAACTCATTACGAGTCAAAAGTTATGCTAGTTTTAGTTTTCGTGTACCGGGAGACGCCAGTCGGCACAATCCGAAATTGTGGCTGATTTTGGGTCGACTCTCGGGGACTTTAGGCTTGGTTAGATAGTTGATACTACTGATTTTCAAAGTTTACAAACTGAGTTTGATGAGTCTAGTAGTGGTTTCAAAAGACGGATTGTCGAGATAGTATTTTTAAAGTGGTCCAAACGGTGTTACAAAACAAGTGTACAAATCTGTCCTAAAATTTGGAGTCGAGTAAAGCGTCGAGCTGATGGATTTTAAAGTGTGAACTTTGGCTCAAATTTTGGTGAGGTCTTATACAGGTTATAAGTGACCTTGACACCAATTTTCATGTAAAACGGACAAGTCTAGATAGGGTAGATCGGTGTGTACATTCGGGGTGTACTTGCTGATTTTTATTTTGGACACGTAGTTCAAATGCTTGTGTTGCGTGAGTTTGAGGGTTCACCATTGGACATGGTGACTTACTCAAGTGCTTAGTCATTATATAAATGACTTAGATACTGGTCCAAATAAGGGTAAAGGATAGTTTGACTTGCGTTGACTTGGCGTCGTATGACGAGTCATTTTCAAGTGTTATAACGAGTAACGTTGGATAAATGGGTAGTATGAATTCATTTGATTCGTGTCAATGGTTTTGAAACGTGTATACTTTGAAAACATTTGAGTCATGTTATATTTGGTATATATATCGATATTGAGTTCGAGTCTTAACGCGCGCCTTATTGTGATAGGTTGCGGTATCGTCGGTGATCGTCTCACTACATTGTTTCTACTCAGTTGATGAGTACCGTGATTGACTTAACACGTGGCAAAGGGCCACGAAATTTCTAAGGATCAAGGAGGAGGAATTGTTTAATTTGCGTGTTTGGATTAATTCCTACTTGTTATGAAGGTATAGTCACTCCTAGCATTTTAGTTTTGATGTTACTAGTACTTTGATTCTTTTTATTCATGAATTTTGAATTCCTTGGGTGAAACCCACTGAGATTATAGATACTTAGGGCATATTAGGACTTAGGACACTTGCGTGGCAATTTGGTATAGCCTAAGTGTTGCTTGATTGAGGTTAGGTAGCTAAATGGAGTTGTTTTTGTAGTATGGAAATCACCACAGAAACAAACAGGTCATGGCAAATTTTTCTTAAACATATGACCTTGTTTTTATTTGAAAAATGGATACCCACCGAAACGGTCGTTTTACTAAACTAGGTCAAATCTGAATGTTATGCTTAAAACGTGGGTAAATTGACTTGGGTAAAAAGGATTAATTTATGATTTTATGACTTTTTACAGTAGCTACAAATATAATAAAATTTCTCTTTTTGGTTTCGTGTCAAAATCTTTTACCGATTGGGATTTATGCTTAATCTACCGTAAGGTACGAAAGACGTTTACAACTTTCTGTTTTGATAGTCTGTCACTAAAAGTGCATTTCCCGTTGATTGAAAATAGTTCTAGGGCTGTTCTTTCCCAAATTTTAAAGGTAAGAGAAATACCTATACATGTCAAGAAATTTCACCTCCTTTACAATTATAGATTTTTAGATATGACCAAATCTTCACAGCCTTTTTCAGAAAACTGAATGCAGTCCCTTGTTTTGGTTTTTCAAACCGAGTCTTAAACGTGTTCGGAACCCACACATAAATGCTTGGACCATCATACAAGGTTGATATTATGTTATTACAGTAGGTTCAAGGTGTTGGGTCAAAATTTTAACTTAAGCTTAGGTCTCGCCATCGCACGCAAGTTACCTAGTCATACTATGTCCCACCACTTCTAAAACGTTATTGCTTCATTGAACGCATTCTTATTACGCGTCACCATTGCATAGGTCCGTGAAGACTTCTTTTTGCTCAGCCCCTTTTACCTTGTGATTACTTACTAAAGGTGAGTTCATATCCCCTTTTTACTTGAACAATGTTTCTAAATGTGGGGTGAGATTTTACATGGTGGAACACATCCATTTAAAACTGTATACCATCCAGAACTTGTATGCTATTCAGACTTGTATGCTTTCCAACAGTTTTCATTGATATTATTGCTTATAGTTAATAGCCTTAAGTTTCCTCTCTTGATCATGAACCGTTAATTGTCCCGTATGCTTTGCGCTAAGCGCGAATGTTGTGGGTGGATCCATCGGGATTGACAATCCCCGTCCCGATTACCTTGACGCACTTACATTTGTTTATACTTGAGTATTTAGGCTGAATACTCCCTAGAGGAACTTACTTTGAGTTAAGCTTCGGTTCATGAACTAAACAGCAATAATATTGGTTTCAGATTATGGTTAATGATCATAACCATTTTCTCTATTTACTTGTTTTACAAATGAATGCTTGTGTTCCACACCTTTATTGCTAAACCTATGAATTTCACTCAACTTTGTGTTGACGATTTTACATGTTTAATCTCAGGTATTATTACTTAGCTTTGCTTGGTTGGGAGCCCGCAGGATATTATCGCAGCTTGGAGATTTCTGTGATGCTTTTAAAAGACTGGTTTTAGTATAAACTGTCATAAATTTATTATATCTTTTGGGCAACTTTATGTTATAAATCATGATGAAATAATATATCTTTCCGCATATAAAACTCTGGGACCTATGTTTAAAACTCAGATCATTTATGATGTGATATATATGCTTTTATTACGTCAGATTTGTGTCAACTGTAATTCATTGTTTCTTGTACTATGACGTGTTACCCCCTCGTTGCCTAGTTGTTCCATGTCAGATTTTGGGGGTCTCACAGATTGGTATCAGAGCGATGGTTATAGGGAACTGAGTCGTTTTTCAAAACTTAGTCTATAACCGAAAGTTCAAATATTTTATTGTTTCTAAGTGTCAAACACAGAATTTGCCATTGCTGTTCGATATCTTCGCGGGTAAATCTCTAAACCTTATTATTTACTTTTAATTATCGTTGTAGTATTTCATCTCTTGGTTACATTTTGAAATAATACTTTACGCTAATGACGATAATTACTATGTCTTTTCAAAGCCTATGTGCTTCATGAATTATCATTGAATGTTACTGTGATTACATCTGCCTATACTGTATTTCTTAAACTCTTGTTCTTGTGAATTGATCTTATTGCAATGATATTATATCGTTATGACGTTACATACTTGTATTCAGAGCGCGTATGCTGCCGACTTTTCATACTCATTTTTCTGAGTACTATTGCTATTTCATTTATGCGTGATACGACTGACTTTATATGCTCGTTCGGTTTGAACCGTCTGTTTTTCTTGACTCGTTGATACGTGTTGTGCATACTATCGCGGTACCATTGTTCGGGATTGAATAAGTGTTGTTTTCGATGAACTTCTGATTTTCATTCTACTACCGTGTTTGTTGCTTTTATTGTTTATTTCCCTTAAAATATCTACTTAGATACGCAGATTTTCTTTCTGACCATTCATAATTGAATGTCTAGTCTATAGACCATTGTGTAGCTCAATGTGTCCCCAGAAAGACTAAAGGACATCGTGTGAGTCTCACATCTCGAAGAATTTGTTAAATCAGTGCTGAATAATATTGTGGGTTTTCATAATCTTGATTTACCTTTACGCCACCGTTTTACGCGACACTTGTACATGGATTACATCTTACTTCATTGACCATTCTACGTTTCGATTTCAACTTAGAACATCCGTTGTACCTTGAACACATAATCGTCATTTATTATGTGATGATCGTTTGGAATACGATCCTACTTGTATCCTCCCTTTTCATTGAACCTCTTTGCTCCAGGAATGCCACTTGTTATTGTCCCGTTTCTTTCTCGATATATCTTGTGATTTTGGAAATCATGCCACCAAGAGACCTTTCAGCATTGCATCTTGTAGCCGAAGACACGGATGATATGCGTCGTTTTTTTATGTCTCCGATTATCGTTGGCATTCTTGAACCATTTCTATACTGTTTTTCTTTACATGACTAATTATACAGTTTACCTTCTTTCGTCTTTATGGAATCCACAAGTCCTATGTGTACATTAATTTTGAGTTATCATGAAATTTGGATTTAATTTCAAGCTGTGTCGAAAAATATACTTTGTACAGAAACTTTACAGGAAGTTTAACAGTGTCGAGAAAATATTTTTATAACTTTAGACATAAAAATATATATATTTCTACATGTTGAGACGTCCGTTTAGGACATAAAATTTGACCAGTAAACTTTAAAATCGAGCAAGTTACGCTAATTTGAGATTGTAAAATCTAAGAAGTTATTTTCTGAATAATGCTAAAATATCATTTTGTTAACAGATTTAATGCTAGGGCATTTTCGTCCATTTTTATTCCGTTTCAAGTCTCGGGTAAAACTAGAAAGTTGTTCAAAACATTGTTTTACATCGAAATGCATTAGACTTTGAGTCTTAGAATATCGTTTAGTGAGTTAATTGGTCTAGTCAAACCCAAAGGTCAAAACTAATAGAAGTTAAAAACATGGATTGAAGCGTTTTTGAGTTCGTTTGAGCTCGTAAAACTTTAACTAATGATATTTTGCAAACTAAAAACAATGATTGCGTTTGAAAAGAATAGAATAGTAACTTTGAGTTCGGTCATACATGTACCTAGATCTTGAACTTTTGAAATTCGGTAACTTTCTAATATAGAAGCTTTTCGAAGTGATTGTACTATTTGTTAACTGATACCCTACTTTCTTAAAAGTATATTTTTGTCAAATAAATTACGATGTGCACATACGGATTCCTTATTCCTTCTTTTATTTATGACTTATTTGTCATTCCATTGTCTTTCTTTGGTTCTATCGTACCACTGATTTGGACCGAGATTTGAAGATCTTTCTTTCATATCGTTTGTTATCATCTTGACACGTGTCTCCTGACGATTTTGGCTAAACCTCTTGAAACCTAATCACCTTGTAACCATTTTATTGGTTGTCTTGAACTACTCCTTATTTCCCTCTTGTAACCCACTCGCTACTTTATAAACTATTGTCATGTTACCATACAACTCAAACTGGTCTTGTTTGCGAATCATTTTACAAAAGGTTTCATTTGGGCTTTCTTAAATAGTTGACTGCTATCTTATAAAATTAACTTATATTAATTTTACAATGTATTTTCACAAATTGTTCTAATACGGTCTTATAAAGAACCCTTGTAACTATACGAATTGTCGATTTAAAACAGTTAGCCAGTAACTTATTAGCAAATAGTTTCATAAACTATTTTGATTTCTGTTTTTACAAATGGCATTATATATATATTTTAAATAATATGACCTGTAATACTGGTTTGACGAAGATGAGCATCGCATTGCTAGTCCTAAATTATGCATGGCCTGATCACCTATGCTTAATTTAGAAGGAGCCATGCAAGGCCAAATAGTAGTCGCCTTAAATATTTAACCTAGAATCAACTTTTTAGTTATGTTGCTTAAAATGTTTGATAAAATAAAGTTTTGAAAACTTTTACATTTTATGCGAGTAGCAACAGTTTACAACATACACATATGAACCATTATCTTTTCTTGAACTAAGTACATGCCTCGAGCATATATTTCCTTACTCAACGACCTTTGTTTTACCTGTTACCTCATCATCCTCATGATACGATTTTCGTTACCATTTGCCTAAATTCTTACCATTGATACCCGACTTGAAAGTTTCAACGTTGCTATGCTCCTACATCGATTGACCATCTCTATCTATTTTGGTAGACCTTCGAAACGTCTCTGGATGCGATTAGTGATTTATGACTGGACGTGAACGATGATTACGTGTAATTGCCATGATATGTGTTAAGATACTATCGTCTTGAAATTTCATTCGTGTGAATCATGTGTTGATTTCGCCTTTCATTGCTAATGTTGTTCATCTTACTGGAACTTCTCTCAATTGAATTCTTAAGAATTTTCTTTGATTCGAAAATTCGTTGTGTGGCTTTTCCCTTTCGATCGTATTTCGACCACCGAGAACTTAATAAGCCGTTATTGGTGACGCCAACCGCACTCGTGAATTAATCTTGCTATAATCATTGTTTCTTATTATTTTTATTATTGACGTGACTATTCTACCACGTTTGTTAAGAATTGATACGATTTTCGTCTTATTCCTTTGTATATTGCTCGCATACAGATTGTTGACCTTTATATGATTCACATTCGTTGCTGTCTTGTCACCTTTTGAAAACCAGAAACTGTTACGTGTTTATCGTTTGATATCTTAAACACTTTCTTAAATTTCTGAAAAAAAATTATTATTAATTTTTAAGAACATTTTATACATTTTATCAAATGTTTAAATTACCAAAATAACTGTTTCAAGTTAAGTATCGGATCTATATATCCTCTTTGGTAAATTTACCTAATGTTTCAAAAGATATCAAGCTGTATCTTTTAAAGTATTTGATTATATCATACTTTATTGTCAACCTAATGAAATTATTTAAATTAATTTATAATTTCTAACAATGATTCAAAATAACTTGGAAAAAAAAATCTGAATTTTCTCTAATGGTGACGATAAACCCGAGTTTTAACGATAATTTAATACAGTCATCCAAAAGTTCTTAAGCCGATCAGGATAACTATCTTGAACTGTTCTACTTTTGCTTTGAAAATCCTGATCAAGAAAAAGATATAGCAACAGCTTACTCCCTAAATATAGATAGTTTGATTTTAAATCACTACACCTTGTGAAATTTTCTTTTAATCAAGGAAATACATAAACTGAGTTTTAAAGTAATACCAAAATCCTAGACAACTGATTGTGAAAACTTGTATTTTAAACGATCATATGTTATTCATTTTTCCCTTCTATTTCTCTTGTAAATAGATTCTTACGTTTTAAGATTTTCACGTTTTAC
Source organism: Glebionis coronaria (assembly GCA_025667525.1). NCBI lineage: Eukaryota > Viridiplantae > Streptophyta > Magnoliopsida > Asterales > Asteraceae > Glebionis > Glebionis coronaria. The sequence goes on from JANFOE010000213.1 coordinate 422,287, forward strand.
AGTTGCATGATTTGCGACCCCTTGTTGATTTACAATCTTGGTTCATTTTATCGCACTTTCCCTGTTTAAGCGATTCTTGAGTTCATTCTTGTTAGTTTATCGCACGTATTTCCAACAACTCTATCTCTCAATGTATCTCCGTATTGAAAGATCGTTATCCTAATCCAAGACTGAAAAGTTATACGAAAAGGAGTTAAGAAACTGAAGCATAGTGAATTCTAACCGTTAAGATTCGTCATGGTACGGAAGTTTACCTGGGAAGCAATGAATTTTGTTCTACACTTTGTACCTCCTCTTGTTTGCATCTTCTACTGTTTTCAGGAGAACTCTGGGGACCAGAGTTCCTTTAGGGGGGAAGACTGTGAGAACCTGTACTTTCCCAACATTATTTTCATTCTTTTTATTCGTGCTTCTTGAATTTTTCCAACGTATTACGTTTTCTTGTATTGCTATATGTAAATCCTGAGATTTTTAAATTATATTTTTTTTAAGTATTTTTCTGATCATCGATAAATACTTTGTATGGAATTATAAATTTTCATTTTATTTTTCCATATTTATTTTAAATCAATGTTTTTTTATTTAAAATCACCCGTGTGCGTTTTACAACGAGTTTATTCAAATCAATGTACAACGAGAATTCCTAGTGATCGCGATACCGACGGATGCCCAAAATTTTACGTTTACTTATCGATTGTTTCGATAATTAATGTTTTCGATGATGTCGTTTTAATTACGTATTAAGTCGTGTCGAGAAATCGTATAATCATTTTTACGATGCATTGTAACTTTTGAAAAGTATTTTTACGAAACCCGAGCCCCGTAAATATTTTCAATATTTACCAATAACCATTTTCTACCCTTTAAAACTATTAATTGTTTTTAAGTCCACAAGTTTGCAAATTGGCAAAACTAGCCCTCCACTTAAACCATCATATAAATACTACTTTCTTTCCACTACTACACACTCATACAACAAGTAAATAAAAAAAACACAACCCTCTTCCTCCTCCATTTTATGCCGCCACCCCTACACACACAAAACACCGTTGATCATCAATTTTTACAAGGATTTAGCCAAAACTAAAATTAGACCACATCTTAGAATTCAATAGTGATTCTAATGACACCAAAATCATATACATGCATCAAGTTTTCAAGATTTTATGATTGGATGATGTTGTAATCATCTTGCATATGTTATATTTGGTAAGATTATCATGTTTTGATCCTTAAAAGTCTTGTTTTTAATCTTTGATTTTTGTTAGATTTTTCATACAAGTGTTTTTAGGAGTGTTTGGTTGATGGGTATGATAGTATAGTGATCCTAGGGGTATGGGAATGATTGGTTTTGAGTGAAAAATAGATTTGTCATGTTTTCTAAAAAGCTAATTTGGGACAGCAGCCTTAAACAGTATGTTTCGTGGGTTTAAGGTCTGTGAAAGACTGAGATTATTTGAAATTGTTGTAGAGTTTTCCGAGACGGTCGTTTTGGTATAAGATAGAGCTTATAACTCATTACGAGTCAAAAGTTATGCTAGTTTTAGTTTTCGTGTACCGGGAGACGCAAGTCGGCACAATCCGAAATTGTGGCTGATTTTGGGTCGACTCTCGGGGACTTTAGGCTTGGTTAGATAGTTGATACTACTGATTTTCAAAGTTTACAAACTGAGTTTGATGAGTCTAGTAGTGGTTTCAAAAGACGGATTGTCGAGATAGTATTTTTAAAGTGGTCCAAACGGTGTTACAAAACAAGTGTACAAATCTGTCCTAAAATTTGGAGTCGAGTAAAGCGTCGAGCTGATGGATTTTAAAGTGTGAACTTTGGCTCAAATTTTGGTGAGGTCTTATACAGGTTATAAGTGACCTTGACACCAATTTTCATGTAAAACGGACAAGTCTAGATAGGGTAGATCGGTGTGTACATTCGGGGTGTACTTGCTGATTTTTATTTTGGACACGTAGTTCAAATGCTTGTGTTGCGTGAGTTTGAGGGTTCACCATTGGACATGGTGACTTACTCAAGTGCTTAGTCATTATATAAATGACTTAGCTACTGGTCCAAATAAGGGTAAAGGATAGTTTGACTTGCGTTGACTTGGCGTCGTATGACGAGTCATTTTCAAGTGTTATAACGAGTAACGTTGGATAAATGGGTAGTATGAATTCATTTGATTCGTGTCAATGGTTTTGAAACGTGTATACTTTGAAAACATTTGAGTCATGTTATATTTGGTATATATATCGATATTGAGTTCGAGTCTTAACGCGCGCCTTATTGTGATAGGTTGCGGTTTTCGTGTTTTCCCCGGGCATCCATATCGTCGGTGATCGTCTCACTACATTGTTTATACTCAGTTACTGAGTACCGTGATTGACTTAACACGTGGCTAAGGGCCACGAAATTTCTAAGGATCAAGGAGGAGGAATTGTTTAATTTGCGTGTTTGGATTAATTCCTACTTGTTATGAAGGTATAGTCACTCCTATCATTTTAGTTTTGATGTTACTAGTACTTTGATTCTTTTTATTCATGAATTTTGAATTCCTTGGGTGAAACCCACTGAGATTATAGATACTTAGGGCATATTAGGACTTAGGACACTTGCGTGGCAATTTGGTATAGCCTAAGTGTTGCTTGATTGAGGTTAGGTAGCTAAATGGAGTTGTTTTTGTAGTATGGAAATCACCACAGAAACAAACAGGTCATGGAAAATTTTTATTAAACATATGACCTTGTTTTTATTTGAAAAATGGATACCCACTGATGTGATTAGTATGTGTTGAGTTGGATGGAAACGGGAAGTGTCCGGATGAGTCCGAAACGGCCGTTTTACTAAACTAGGTCAAATCTGAATGTTATGCTTAAAACGTGAGTAAATTGACTTGGGTAAAAAGGATTAATTTATGATTTTATGACTTTTTACAGTAGCTACAAATATAATAAAACTTCTCTTTTTGGTTTCGTGTCAAAATCTTTTACCGATTGGGATTTATGCTTAATCTACCGTAAGGTACGAAAGACGTTTACAACTTTCTGTTTTGATAGTCTGTCACTAAAAGTGCATTTCCCGTTGATTGAAAATAGTTCTAGGGCTGTTCTTTCCCAACTTTTAAAGGTAAGAGAAATACCTATACATGTCAAGAAATTTCACCTCCTGTACAATTATAGATTTTTAGATATGACCAAATCTTCACAGCCTTTTTCAGAAAACTGAATGCAGTCCCTTGTTTTGGTTTTTCAAACCGAGTCTTAAACGTGTTCGGAACCCACACATAAATGCTTGGACCATCATACAAGGTTGATATTAGGTTATTACAGTAGGTTCAAGGTGTTGGGTCAAAATTTTAACTTAAGCTTAGGTCTCGCCATCGCACGCAAGTTACCTAGTCATACTATGTCCCACCACTTCTAAAACGTTATTGCTTCATTGAACGCATTCTTATTACGCGTCACCATTGCATAGGTCCGTGAAGATTTCTTTTTGCTCAGCCCCTTTTACCTTGTGATTACTTACTAAAGGTGAGTTCATAGCCCCTTTTTACTTGAACAATGTTTCTAAATGCGGGGTGAGATTTTACATGGTGGAACACATCCATTTAAAACTGTATACTATCCAGAACTTGTATGCTATTCAGACTTGTATGCTTTCCAACAGTTTTCATTGATATTATTGCTTATAGTTAATAGCCTTAAGTTTCCTCTCTTGATCATGAACCGTTAATTGTCCCGTATGCTTTGCGCTAAGCGCGAATGTTGTGGTGGATCCATCGGGATTGACAATCCCCGTCCCGATTACCTTGACGCACTTACATTTGTTTATACTTGAGTATTTAGGCTGAATACTCCCTAGAGGAACTTACTTTGAGTTAAGCTTCGGTTCATGAACTAAACAGCAATAACATTGGTTTCAGACTATGGTTAATGATCATAACCATTTTCTCTATTTACTTGTTTTACAAATGAATGCTTGTGTTCCACACCTTTATTGCTAAACCTATGAATTTCACTCAACTTTGTGTTGACGATTTTACATGTTTAATCTCAGGTATTATTACTTAGCTTTGCTTGGTTGGGAGCCCGTAGGATATTATCGCAGCTTGGAGATTTCTGTGATGCTTTTAAAAGACTGGTTTTAGTATAAACTGTCATAAATTTATTATATCTTTTGGGCAACTTTATGTTATAAATCATGATGAAATAATATATCTTTCCGCATATAAAACTCTGGGACCTATGTTTAAAACTCTGATCATTTATGATGTGATATATATGCTTTTATTACGTCAGATTTGTGTCAACTGTAATTCATTGTTTCTTGTACTATGACGTGTTACCCCCTCGTTGCCTAGTTGTTCCATGTCAGATTTTGGGGGTCTCACATCTACTTCCATCTTCGTCACTTGACTATTGTTAGGCATGACCCTATCTTGCATTCTAGTGCTCTTAAGTTATGGTTCGCTAACGCTAGTAGTGATTACTCCTGTAGAAAAAGACACATGTTGATTAGGTTTCCTAAATGTAACTACGATGTTCCAGTTTGAGTGGGCCTAGTGTTCAACTCAATAGTTCCCGGTGTAATCACATTTGTGCTCTTATCAGTTCCTAGCTTAGGCAAAGTCTTTGGGGGTTTTCCTAAAACAGGTGATTTGGGACACTTAACCGCATTCGGTTGACGAACAACGGATGGTTTTCCCAAAACAGACTTTCCTTTCATTTTCTCAATGAGTTTTTGTAACTCACTGTGGCTATGTCATTTTATTTTAGTTGAGCTTTCAAATTATTTATTTCGAAATCTTTTTCATTTAAGTGACGAAACAAAGAAGATGCAACTTCTTGACACTTTTTATGATTATGAGATTTATCACCACTTTGTAAAGCAAGTTCAAGAGAAATGGGTGTTTCTCAAGTTGGGAAAATCCTTTCGAAATTTCATTATTAGACTTAATTTGTTTTGAAATCTCAATTTCAAGATTTTGACATTTTTCGTTCGCTTCTAACACTGGACATGATACATGAAAATATTGATATAGATCGGTATACACACCAAGTATAGCATTCATATGGTCATCATAATAGTATTCCTTAGAAAGTCGATCAATTTTGTTAGAAAGTTGGTGTTCTTGTGTCGTTAATTTAGATTGAAGAAAATCTACTTCATCTTCAAGAGAGTTAACATATCTTAAATCAGTTACATTCCCTCAGTGAGAGCATTATAAAACATTTGCACATTATATGAAAGTTCATCAATAGTTGGAACAATGCATTGTTGAATGATGACTTCTACTTGTGGGTTATGTTTAATATTCAAAATAGTATCTCTTGAAACTTTTTCGTAATCTACGACACCTCTATACAAAGCTAAAACCCCACGTTTTATAAATTCAAATTGTTGAACACTCTTACATTTTTTCAGACCACTAACAGTTTTCATCCAAAATTCGTTTTTCTAACAAAAATGACTGTTTTGTAAAACTCCTTTTTGAACATACTTTGTTTATCATTTTATGACACGTTGTGGAACATTTGAAAAGTACTCTTGTTCTTTATAAAGTTCTTTTGAGGAACAAACTTAATCTGGTTAGTATGAGTATGAGGTTTTATCAAATCGCTTAATGTGGATCGACTTTCTTTGTAATGACGAATGCTTTCGTCGGGGTCAGGGGAAAGCATAAGGGCAAGATTATCATTATACAACCAATATCATAATTAGCCGGCTTGATACTTTGAACATTCTTGAGATATTCAGGCTTATCAAACTCGTTTTCATATTTCTATTGAGCATGTTCATAGTTTGAATTGATTGACCCGTTTTGTAAACAATGTTGTTTACCGTTTCAGCTCTCTTTTCCAAAGCAAGAACTTTTTCAATTTCCTTTTCTTCACGAGTTTTATAAAGCTCAGTTTGTTCTTTGTTAACCGACTCTAGTTCAGAAATTTGGAATTTATGTAAGATCAGTTGTTCTTCAAGTTCTGATACCTTTTGTTTTGACATATGAAGTTCATGTGCTACTTTAGAACAATATTGTTCGTTGAGCAGCTTTCCTTAATATGCTAAACTATTAGCTATAACAACTCGTCGATCAGCTTCTTTTACATAATCACACTCTTTAAGCCTGTCTATCTTTTTTTTTTGGTAAAAGGGTAACAATGACCCTGGTAAATAGAACCAAAAAAAGCGTTGAAGTACAATGAATGTGGCTGAAATACCACATTAACCGCAAGCTACAGGCAGCTTGTTAAACAAATGTTTATGACAGACCATAAACATTAACTAGTCTAGAATGATGAAAAATATAAGCTAGACAAAAACCAAGACGAAAACATAAAATTACGAAGAAAATAATAAACCATCAACATAGGATCAACCAGTTGGAGTGCTTGCCCCAATATGAGTGTTGAGAAGATTTACCGATTCATCATAGACAGTCTCGACTTCCTCCTCATTATCTTCTTCGCTAACTTGAACCACTTCTTCCATTCCAAACTTGGACAAAGTTGAAAATTTATTAGAGGTAGAAACAATGCTCATTGGATCCTTACCTTTGTTCAGACCACTAGGGTTGCTAGACTGCTGTGACTGACTAAATTTAGTATTCAACTTTTTACCATTATCACCACTCTTACTTGTAGCATCCAAGTGATTTTTTGGACGAAAAGCAACAGACTTACCTGTTTGAAAACCCTTGCTCAATGGAACACCTCTTGGGATTTAATTCCCTAAGTTACCTTTGTTCTTCTTCCTCTTGCTTTGCACTTGTTGGAAACCATCACTATCAACATGAGTTGTCACATTTTCAACCATTTTAGGTTTAACATTTTTCGGACAAGTATCATATGAATGACCAAAAATACTACAAGTAGGGCATCTAGGAGGTTTCCATTCATACTCAACACGAATAGTTTTCTTAGTGAATCCAGGGCCTTCAAGATCGGGGACACCAATAGTAATGTTTTCCATGAACTCCGAATTAGCATTCATTTCAATTAGACACCGGGCGAAACTACTACGTCCCCAAGACTCTTTACACATAGTATTAGTATAAGTGTCCATCATGATAAGCTTACCAAGAAACGAAGCAATTAAACTAATTAGTCGCTTTGTCTCCATCAGTTTCATTTTTCAAAGTATCAATAATAGACGCAAGCAAAGCACGATCCTCATCTGGTTCAGTATCCTGATTAACATTTCCTTCATCATTACACATATATTATGAATCAGAATTGATATTTCTATCCTCCTTCTCCATGACATATGTGTTCTTGATGCTTTCGGGTTGCTCAGGATGCCATCTTTCATTGGCAAACATATTATAGCTATCGTTTGAATGTACCTTTTCAAGTGGCTCAGTTTCAAAGATAGGTCCAGAATTGTCAGTAGTTTCTGGAATCACTTCTTGAATCTTTGCCATGTACATGTAATGTGCTTCCAAATCTTGATCATCGGGTTCATCACTAATGTCATCACGCCAATCAACTTCATCTGCTATCAGCTAAATCCCTGCCTCTTCTTTCTTACACATCAACATCTTTTCCTTGTGATATGAAGAATCCTTAACCCGTTTTGGCTTCTTACATTCTCTAGCCATATGGCCAAATTCCTTACAATTAAAGCATTGAATACCAGTCTTCTGCACAACCAGAGTGCCTACATTTTCTCTAGCTCCAACTTGAGTTGATATCCTCTAATTATCATACCTTGCATTATGATCATACCTTAGAGCATTGTCAACATATTTGTATCTCGCATTGGATGATGATCTGAGGTTGTTGTTGGTAGGTTTGTATTTTTTCTTGTAGGTTGTGGTGAGTAAATACATGAGTTTCTCAATCTTCTTGTCCATTAAAGTTTGTTTTACATCACTATCTTCATCTGACTCAGTGTCATACTTTGGAGGCGGAGTAGGGACAACTTCTTTTGTTTTGTTTTTGGCAGTAACTAGAGGTTTGTTAGATGAGCTTGATGGTCTTGAGGAATGAGAAATTTCTTGTTGAAGGTGAACATGTTTTGGTGAAGTTTCAGCAACAAATGCAATTGAGTTAGCAGACCATTTTGCCTTTTCAGCCCTTAGTTCATTTACTTTATTCTGATATTTTTTCAAGATATCATAAAGTTTGTGATAGGAGATGGTGTTAATATATTCCCTTTGCTTAAGAAAAGTCACAAACCTTTCCTATTCCGGCTTGAGTTGTAGTAAAAACTGAACATTCGCATGATGATTGGAGATGCTACATTGATTTCTGACAAGCTCATTCATCATTTTATAGAATCTTGAGTAATAAGAATCAATTGATTCACCATCTTGTGATGTGAATTTTCCGAACTCCCAAAGTAGATTAGTCTCAAGATCTTGAACGTTGATCGATTCACCTTGCTTCAACCTATGAATTGCATTCCACATTTCCTTTGCATTAGGACATGCATCAACCTTGGAATAGATATCTTTATCAATCCCAGTGAGTATGTAGTTCACAGATTTTGCTTCAGCGTGGAGAAGTCTCTTTTTCTCTGGAGGACATGTGTCAAAAGTTTCCATGGCTCTTGTAGTAGATGAAGTACCATCTCATCCATTGTGGTAATGGCTTTGAATTCAAATACCGGAGGTGCATTGTCAAGGCAATGACGAAGAGCGGTTCAGTTATCTTTTGTGTCGAGAAATCTAAGAAATTGAGATCTCCACTGAATGTAGCAACCGGCTGTCAGCACCGGTGGATTTCCATTTCCACCTTGTACCAAACGAACTTGATTATACGCATCCTTGTTGTTGTTCGACATGATTGTGAATGGATTATGGATTTTAGTAGATGTGTTGTGATGAGTTGTTATTGGAATTCCGAAAAATGTCGATATTATTCAGTCCGGTATAATATTCTTCAGTCTGATATATCGTAGACCGAAAAAATTTTGAATAGCCAAATTTTGAAATCGAGGTAGAAATAGCCTAAAACTAATAATTTTTAACTCTTTTTTTTGGTAAAGTATGCTACGAACCTAGTATAGATGGTGGTTAAGTCTAGAAATTGATGGAAAGAAAATTTGGCTAATTCCGGTACTAACACTTTTGACAATTCCGGCACTAAATTATTTTACAATTCCGGCATCAATTTTTTCTCACAATTCCGGCATAATTTTTCTCACAATTCCGGCATAAATTTTTCTTCACAATTCCTTCATAAAGTTTTCTCACAATTCCGCCATAAATTTTTCTTCACAATTCCGTCATGAATTGTTCTAACAATTCCGGCATAATATTTTTCTAACAATCCCGGCACCAAAATATCACAATTCCGGCACGAAGAAATAACTACAATTCCGGGACGACCAAAAATCACAATTCCGACACGAAGAAAAAACCTACAATTCCAACACCACCAAAAATCACAATTCCGGCACGAAGAAAAAACTACAATTCCGGCACCACCAAAAATCACAATTCTGGCATGAAGAAAAAACTACAAATCCGGCACCACCAAAAAATCACAATTTCGGCATATGAGGGTTTACACAATTCCGACATTTTTTCAAAAAATACAACTTTTTCAAACCTCTAAAAATGCAACTTTTGATCTTATCTTTTGAAACGAGTTGTACTTCCAAACAATCTAAGCCATAATAAAGCATAAAAATGAAAACAATTTAATTTTTAAGCCAAAAAATTTAAATCAATAAAATAGTACAAAAACTAATTTTTGATCTAAAAATGATAAAAAAAGATGATGACTTTGAGTAAAAAACCAAAATTTTCTTGTATTTCTACTTTATTAAGATGTTAATAAACATAAAACTGACAAGCTTTTTCGAATTCAAGCTAAAAAAAATTTAGAGATGTTTTGCTTAAGTAATAAGCCATGAAAATTTTATATAAGCAACCACAAAGGCATCAATCACCTATCTACTATAGGCTCTTGATACCAAATGTTATCCCATTTTAATCCATCACATAAGAAACTAGAGAGAAAAAGAGAAGAAAATAAAGAGAAGTTAGAGAGAGAAAGTAGATAGAGAAACTAGGATGAGTATAGTTGATTACTAGGTGAAATAAAGAGAACCAACACCGTCTTCCACACATGGAAGATGGTTTATATACCCACGACATTAATGGGTTGTGGGTTGGGTTTCTATGGGTCGAGCTAGGCTTGTCTTGGGCTTAGAGCCATAACTAATACAATATTAGCTTAAAGTTCAAGCCCGATTATTTCGACTAGCCTATTACTATACAAGACCTTTAACGATTAAGATGACATATTACATTCTTATTCGACTATATGAAATATAGGGCTAAAAAACAGCATCATTCTCATGATCTTGATACCTCTGTCAAGTTAGTAGTATGGTGGATTAAAAATTATTGTAATAAAACTAACATATGTCGTATATAAAGAAAAAATTACATAAGGATAACTAAAAGAAGATACCTTATCATCATCACGGTTAACAGTGACTCTAGACTCATTACCAATATCATTAACATCAATGGACAAATGTTTTAGCGCAACAACAACAGATTTATTTGGATCATTCAATATCTAAAAAAATTCATTGAAGAATACTAGTTAAAATAATAGACATAGATGAGATGATGTAACACATTAAAACTGTAAACAGACAACTAGATATATCGCAAAACCTTATCAACATGATCTGACGAAATAGCGAGTTGACATTTTATTCTGATTCGGTAGCATTTTACCTCCGGTCGGTGAAGACCGTTGGACGATAATAAATATCGTACTTGTGACAGGTAGCTCTAACTAAAGATCTCATTGACAAGATTTCACAGGTAAACCCGTTCTCTTTATTCGACCGTCCAAAGCTGACTGCAAACATAAAGAGTGAATCATTTGGATAATAAATATCCATATGATTGAAGCCGTCAATTCATAAACCTGGAACAAGTGAATTTCAATTAAGATTTTCACCATCGTTGCTTTCCAGTTGTCACGAGCTTGATTCTAATAGAATCTTGCTTGTCACCTACCGCAATGCTGTTTGATGTTGACACTCGAAGGATCTCAACTCTTCACTGTGAACACTAAAGAGTGCCACTCTGAGTGTTCTTGCAAGATCACTTGGATTTTTACGTAGAGGCCCTGGAACAAGTTTAATCTCAATTAAGAGTCAAACCATCGTTTCTTTCCAGTTATCACAAGATTAGTTCTTAAAGAACCGCATGTGTCACCTACCATGAGCTTGTTTGATGGTGGCTCAAGGAGGATTTCCATCTTCATTGTAATATTTTCGTATCACTCAGATGTTCTGGCAATAATACAAGAATATTGAGTAGAACTCATAAAAATCTTTCTTGTTTTAAAATTGTGTCCTAATGAGACTTTTAATGATATCGTGGCTCTAGTTCAATAGTGCATTTTGTTTTGGTGAACGGAGACTGGAGAGGATTGCCACCTTTTCAATATCAATCTATTCGGAGTGAACAAACCAATAGATAACGTGTTGAACTTCGTGACATTAAAACAAATATCTTTTGAGGGATTTTGAGTTGGCTGGGAGGGGTTGTGCATCGCATCACTAGGTCCATGATACTTTCGTCTTCAAGATGAGTTGACCCGGTTTCTGCCTAAGTTGTAAGGAGGGCTTCTTTCTTTACACCTGATAAGATGGCATTTATACATGATCTCATCGTTCTTTTCGGGCTTTAAATGCATAAAAATGTCATTAAATACCATATATATGCTTGTGTTTGTTTACTTGTGTATTTTAGGTCTGGATATCGTGAAAAAGACAAAAGATCACAAGAAACAAGGAAAAACGGACACGAGAAACGAAGCCGTACAAAGAACCGGGCCCTAGTTCATGAATTATCCAACATTTACCCTTGAAGACATGAAGATATGCAAGATTGATCCTCAAACAATGAAGAAATGACACTTAAAACCCTTGTGAATTCATAATTACAAGTTTGGTCCCTTAAGTTTGTCAAAATTGCAAAACGGTCCCTCAACTTTGAAGAAATGGCAAGATTAGTCCCTCATCAAATCTAATTTGTCAATTATAGTCCCTCATGGAGTCAAAGATACAGTGAAGACCTTTGAAGATCAACAAAGTCCAAAATCAGTCCTTCAATTATGAAAACATGGCAAAAACAACCCTTGATATCTTTTTGGAAAAGTTTTGTGCCAAAAGTGTAAAGATGGAAACTTCAACAACAAAGGAAACACGTTTTTGTTGGCTGAAAACTTGATTTACTATCTTTCCCAAAGAACAAGGACCAAAGTTGTGCATTTGAAACATTCAAAACAAAAATGCGCCAAACACAAACACAATCCACCAAAACCGGATCAAACTTTGTTACTGTTCACATGATGAACCCAGTTTTTACCTCACTTAAAACAAAGGGTAAAAAACAATTACCTTGGCACATGTGTGATTCACACATGCACAAACTCATCCCAACCTTAAAACCCTCTTCTCCACTCATCAAAGGGTCCCACACCCAAAACCGTTTCACCCATCACATCACAACTTATTCCCCAAGGACTGCCACGTGTCAAGATCAACAGCCAATACTCTTTGCTTCAATCCAAAGCTATTTTGAACGGTTTTGATCATTTTGGACAGCTCACATCAAAGAATCGTCTAGAAGACCTCAAGGGCACTTTTGGGAATTCAGTTCTAGGGTTTATGAATAGTGCTTTGTATCCATTTGCCTATAAAAGGAGACCTCAACCTGTGAGAGTCCCTTTGTTCCAGATTTTGACTATCAATCTTTGTAATTCCTTTTTAAGTTAAATAAAATTTAAATTTCATAAAATCTTTGAATTCTCTTTTGTGTTTATTAAACGTTGGTGTTATAATAGCCTTAATCTGAGTTCCATTTGATCATTAAGACCTACCTTAATCTTGTGGTTAAGGCACGTCTTTGTTTGAAGGTTTTCAAGGTTCAAAATCCTTGAAAATCCTAGTTACTGTTTTGGTTATATACTTGTACTAACCCTTAGCCAAAAGCCTTAAGCTCCTTCAAGCTTGTTGACACCAAGCTTGAGAAGAGTTATAAGCTCTTGGTTGAGTTGTTTGCTTATTTGTGTTGAAGAAATTTCATAATCAAATCCTTGTTCTACTTTGAACATCAGCAGGATTTGATCTTCCTTCTTGAAGAACCTTGGTCTTGTTCTAGTTGTTGAACAGGGTCCAAGGAGCATAGCTGGCCCTCCTAGGATGTTGTGGAGGGAATGTATAATCCCTTGTTTTAGATTCCTCTAAAAATTTCATGTTACTGCCTGTTTTGCATTTTGGTATATGATTTGGTGATTCTGTGTTTGTGCTTTGTGTTTTATGGTTGTAATTTGTTAGTTGTCACCTAGTGTAGCTGTTTGAATGATGAAATCAGTAGGTTGTGTTTAAAAATCACAAGTTGCTTTGAAAAGTGGTTGATTAAGGACTGTTTGAGATTACTGGTTCATAAGGCCTTGTGGCCTTATGCCCTTGGTTCTTAGGGTTTGGGAAGTCTAATCAAGTCATTTTGAACAAGTTTTAGTCATTGGTTAAGTCTCTGAAATTTTGGAAAAAGGATTGGAAGTTTTGCTAAAATCTGATAAAAGTGCTTTTGAAATTGGTGAAACACATCAGATCCAATAACTTCTTTGTTACTTGGATCTAAGGTCTGAAATCAGGTTTGGGAATAGTTTGGGTGATAAGCTATCTATTGGTTATCTGGTTGTTGAATTTGGTGGCTTATTGTGTTTGTTATAGCTTATCAAAGTTGGCTGAAGTGGGCATTTGCATCAGCAAAGTGACCACCTCATTTGGTGTTGCATTGTGATTTCTAGTATAATCATTGTTGTTTTGTTGCTTGGATTCTATTTGTGCGCTGCTTGTGAGGTTATTTGGCTACTTGGATTTATCTGTTGATAGCTTATAAGCTTACTGGCTTATTGGCTTATTTGTGCCGAAACTTGTCAAGACTACTCAACTGGTAGGCTTTGATTCACAAGGTTTGCACTCAAACCTTGACCAGCAGGGTTAAAAAACAAGTCTAACCACTTCATTAAGTCTGTCAACGTCCATTTTGTTCTTGTCAGCGTTTGACTTTTGGTCAAACTTGGTCACATAGCTTATTGAATCTGTTTTGCTTATTGGTACATGCAACAACTTAGTTTTTGTAATAGAACTCATTTTTCTCAGCTTAATATCAAGTATGGAAGGTTACAAGTCTTTTGGTTAAGCTTTTGCTAGGAAACTAGCTTATTTGGCTTTTTCATAGTGCTTATTGGTTCTCACAGCTTATTCTACTTGGCTTTTTGTGATTTTCTTGATTGATTATTCTTAGTTAAGCTACTTGTGAGTTTTTGCAAATAACTAGAGCTTCTGAGGTGCCCTAAATCTCAAACCCGACTATTTTGTCGTTTTGTAGATTTGTACTTTGCTTATTTCTGGCTTATTGAGTGTGCTTTTTCAAAATTTCTTTTTACAGATCTCTTTGGTATCCCATAAGAAGGTTGTGTGTCAAATTAGAGCTTATGGCATTAGCTTATTGCTTAATGGGCTTAATGTCCCAATAAGGATAAGCTGTTTGCTTAATAAGTTGTGATAAGCTCACTTTCAGCTTTTGGGCCTTCAGAGTTTTGTGTTTAGAATTAAATTTTGAGTCAGATTGGGTTTTTCCAAGTCAATTGGGCCAAGTTTGACTTTTTGGGCCAAAAAGCCCATTAGTGTTGACTGTTTTTGGTTTTGGCCCATTTGAGGGCCCAATGGAGTATTCTGGTCTTTTCACTTTCATTTTCTATTTAATTAGGTCAAAATAAACTAGTTTGCAAGTTTTTATAATTTTTTATAATTTTTGGATTTTTAATATTATTTTAATATTATTTTATTATTATTTTTCAAATTTCACACTTTGGCACTTTTTATATTTTTCTCAGCTTAAATTCATTAAAATAGGATTTTTGAAACTTTTAGATTAATTTTATCATCTTTAGATTAATTTTTATAATTATTTTAAGTTTTAATAGTTTTTAAATCATTTTAAATAGTTTTTTTAGTTTAAAAATTTCTAAAAATAGTTTTTAATCTTTTTAGGTCATTTTAGAGGTTTACCAATTGAAAAATCTTTATTTGGGCTTTTTGATAATTAATTTGATTTTTAGGGCTTTAATTAGCATTTAAAATTTGAATATTTAATTAATTAAAAGGTTTGAAAAAGTTTTGATCATTGGTAAACTCTTAGTTTATTTATTTTGATTTTTGGTGAATTTTTGGTAATTTTTAGAATTAATTTTTATTTTAGCTCATTTTAAGGTTTTACGTTAAGTCGTAGTAGTAATTAATTTCACGTCTTCGTCATCTTCTTTTCTCATCCCCTTCTTTCAAATATTAATCTCAAACCTTGCTACATTTTAGTCACACACATATACCTCCTTGGGAAACGAACTTCATTGGGGGCATTAGTGCTTGATTTTCCTAAATCATCACTTAATACTTACCGCTCTTACGCCTTTTTCCTAAAAGGTCGTATTTTACCACAATCATTTTTGGCGCCGCTGCCGGGAGGTGTGTCGTGATTAATTTGTCTTGTTGTTTTTAATATTAACCATAAATATTATTTGTATTAGTAGAAATCTACTAATACGTATTATCGGTTTTTTGGTTTTCCTTGTGAATTTATTATTACTATATTGTATTAAGTATCACAATAAATACAAAATATCTCCAAAAGTGTGAAAACACAACCTTAATTGGGATTTGATCTCCTAATTATTGTATTCGAATCTTAAACAAAAAGAAAAAGGCAAAAATAGATAAATACTTTCGTGAAGCTCGATTTTGAAAAATACGAACTATAAGGTGGGTATAAGGCGGGTATTATAAAATATACCCTAAGGAAAAAGCTCTTAAGTGCTTCGCGCCGCCTCTTTTCCCCGCTTTCTTGTGAGTATTTTGAGATTGAAGGCTAATCGAGGGTTTTGCCGCCCAAAGTATTATTACGTATAATATATTTGCTTGGTTTCTTTGTGATTAAACCCTCTTGAACAATTTGGTTTTCACCAAAGTTCTAAAGTCATTCGAAGGCGCGTTCACTCCACGTGATCGTTTTCATTCCTTTGAGGCTTCTTTAATCAAGAGTTTGATTCGAGGAGAGATTTGGTAGATTGTTGTCTACGAAGATACACCAAAATCCAAAAAAATTAAAAACAATCAAAAACACAAAAAAATTGAAAATCCACAAAACACCCAAAAAGAATCTTCTTTGCTCACCTCCCATTCTTCGTGAAGTTTATGATCACTCGTAATCAAGCAAAACGAGCTCGTAAACGTCTTCAAAAGCAAGCCAATCAAGAGACGTTGATTGAAGAACAAACTCCAATTGTTGAACTTATTGTAGAACAAGAAGTCGTCATGGCTAATCGTACTATGATGGAGTTGCTACAAGCACCCACCGAGGGTTTTGGAGAGGCCATTGTGATTCCCGCTATCCTTGCGTAGAATTTCGAGATTAAGACGGGTTTAATGTCGATGTTGCAAGCTAATAAGTTTAGAGGTCATGGGAAAGACAACCCGCATTACCACATAAGGAATTTTAATCGTCTCACCGCTACTAGCAAGTTTAAGGATGTTCCACATGACGCCATTATGATGATGTTGTTTCCATACTCGTTAGATGGACCCGCTAAAATTTGGCTTGAGAAAGAACCGCCAAATTCGATTTTGACATGGGGTGATCTCGTTTCTAAGTTTGTGAACAAATTTTTTCCACCATCTAAAACAACACATTTGAAAAATGAGATATCAAGATTTGTGCAAAGAAATAATGAATGTTTTTCAATGGCATTGGAACGCTTTAAAGAAATGTTACATGAATGTCCACACCATGATTTTTCGGAATTGCATCAAATTGATACTTTTTACAATGGGCTTAATGATCATGAACGAGATTACTTGAATGCCGCCGCGGGTGGTAATTTTTTGTGCAAAACGACCGATGAGGCTTTAAAGATTATCGAGAATAGATCTAAGGTTTATAGCCCTCGTAACACACCGAGTGTTGCCAATTTGGGTTCGTCATCGTCGTCATCGTCTCGTAGCATTAATGCCTTACATGATGAAGCTAATGAGGAAAATCGGTTTTTCGATAGATTTGCTAATCTTATGACTCATTGGAAAGCTCAAGAGGCTTTGAATTCCGCTTCGGTTAAAGCGGTTGCTAAGAGTTGTTTGTCTTGTGGTGGAGCTCATGATCTTTCTGAGTGCATTACCGCGGATGGTAACACTTCGAGTGCTTACGTAGCAACGGGAACTTACAACCAAAACGGCCAAGGTTCCCGCCCAAATCAAGCTCCACCAAATCAAAATGCTAATAACTATCGAAACAACAACCAAGGTGGTAATTATCAAGGCAATTCACGTAACTACAACAAAGGAAATTATCAAAGTGGGAATGGGCAAGTCACTAATCAAAACCAAAACCGTGATTTTCAAAACACTACACAAGGTTTTCAAAATGCTCACACTAAAAATATTCAAGGAGAATTTTTGGATTATGCTAAAGCAAATGATGCTAAGTTTGATAACATGCAACGTGAGATGATTAGCTTAAGATCCGAGTTAAAAAACGAGCTTAAAAACGAACTTGCTAATGAACTTAAAACTCATGCAAATAAAATGGAGGGAAATGTCCAACGTCTTCAACAAAATCAACAAAAGATGGAACAAGGACAACATGAGATTAAGCAAGAATTGTTAAAAGCGGATGCTAGGCAATCAAAATTTAAGGACCGAATGGCAAAAATGTTTGAAGCAATCATGTGTAAACCCTCTTCCTCGGGTGCTCTTCCTAGTGATACCATTGCAAACCCGAAGGGAGAAATGAAGGTTATTACTACACGTAGTGGTAAAACTTTCAAGGAACCAATCTCTCGTCCAAGTACTTCTACGGAGAAGGAAATCGAGAAAGAGCCCGAGGTGGTGGTCGAAAAGGAGCATATTACAATCCCACGAAGTACCGCTCATACCACACCTACAGTTGAACCAATACCAATTATGGAACCCGAGATTCCAAGGCCGTTGCCTAATGTCCAACCCACACCACCCTTACCTTACCCTTCGAGACAAAACAAAGAGAAATTGCAAGAACGTAACAAACAACAAATCGAGATTTTTATAAAAATGTTTCAACAAGTGCATTTTGATGTGAGTTTAGCCGACGCGTTGTTGTATATGCCTCGTTTCGCTTCCACTTTTAAAAGTATGATGAGCGATAAGGAAAAGCTTTCAAAGCTTGCTAATTGTTCTTCGGTTTATCTTAACCGCATACCGAAAAAAGTTGGTGACCCCGGAAAGTTTCTCATTCCTTGTGACATACAAGATATGAAAGAATGCCTCGCCTTGGCCGATCTTGGTGCGAGCGTTAATTTGATGTCATTTTCTATTTGGAAATCGCTTTCGCTTCCGGCTCTTATTCCTTCGAACATGTCTATCGAGATGGCCGATCATTCTACGATTTTAGCATGTGGAGTAGCCGAAGATGTTTTCGTGAAAGTGGGGAAGTTCTACTATCCCGTTGATTTTATAGTAGTTGACATCCCCGCGGATCCTCAAGTTCCTCTAATTTTAGGTCGTTCATTTTTAGACACCTCGAGATCGCTTATCGACGTTCATGCAAGAACTATCACTTTGAGATTCAACGAAGAGGAACTTGTTATACACGCTACTCAAAACTCGAAACCTTCTCATGTTTATGCAATCGCTACCATCAATCACATTGACTTAGTTGATGTGGTTTGCGATGAGTTTTCACAAGAAGTGTTAGGTTTTTCCGATAGCTCGTCAAGTGGCAATCCCACTATTTTGGATCTGATTCTTGCTAATTCTACACCAAATCTCACTCCATTCCAAGGAGGTGATTTCACTTCAAATGAAATCGACAATGAAGATGAGGTGTTGATTAGTTATGATACTTCTATTCCACCATTTCTTCAATCGAGGAACCACCTATCCTTGAATTGAAAGATCTTCCTTCTCACCTTGAATACGCATTCTTGGAAGGTGATGACAAGTTGCCGGTTATTATTGCAAGAGGTCTTGCTAATGATGAAAAAAACGAGCTCTTGAAAGTTCTTAAAGCTCATAAAGGGGCAATTGCGTGGAAAATTTCCGACATTAAGGGTATTGACCCAAAATTTTGTACTCACAAGATTTTAATGGAGGAGGACTACAAACCCGCAATTCAAAGAAGGGTGAATCCGAAAATTCACGATGTCATTAAAAAAGGAAGTTTTGAAACTCCTTGACGCGGGAATGATTTATCCTAACTCCGGTAGCCCATGGGTGAGCCCAATCTATTATGTCCCTAAAAAGGGAGGAATGACCGTTGTGCCTAATGAAATCAACGAGTTAATTCCTACTCGTGTTTTGACCGGTTGGAGGGTGTGTATTGACTACCGAAAGTTAAATGACGCCACTCGTAAAGACCACTTTCCTTTGCCCTTCATGGATCAAATGTTGGAGCGACTCGCGGGAAATGAATTCTATTGCTTTTTAGATGGTTTTTCTGGTTACTTTCAAATCCCTATCGACCCTCGTGATCAAGAGAAGACTACGTTTACGTGTCCTTATGGGACGTTTGCTTATCATAGGATGCCTTTCGGACTTTGTAATGCACCGGGTACGTTTCAACGGTGTATGATGGCAATTTTTCACGATATGATCAAGAAGTCGATGGAAGTGTTTATGGATGACTTCTCGGTGTTTGGCAATTCGTTCACGTCGTGTTTATCTAATCTCGAGCAAATGTTAAAACGTTGTGAAACCAATCTTGTGCTTAATTGGGAAAAATATCATTTTATGTGTAAACAAGGAATCATCTTAGGACATAAGGTCTCGAAAGCGGGGATTGAGGTCGATAAAGCTAAGGTAGACGTCATCGCCAAGTTACCTCATCCCAAAACCGTTAAGGGAGTTAGGAGTTTCCTAGGCCACGCGGGCTTTTATCGTCGTTTCATCAAAGACTTTTTGAAAATCTCTCGACCTATGACACACCTTCTCGAGAAGGATGCTCCTTTTAATTTCAATGAGGATTGTGTTAGAGCTTTCGAAACTCTTAAAAGGAAACTTACCGAAGCTCCCATTCTTGTTGCTCCTAATTGGGAATTACCCTTTGAAATCATGTGCGATGCAAGTGATTATGCTTTAGGGGCCGTCTTAGGGCAACGCTATGAAAAGCATTTCCGTCCTATCCATTATGCTAGTAAGACGATGACCGAGGCTCAATTAAAGTACACCACAACGGAAAAGGAATTCCTTGCCGTGGTCTATGCTTTTGAGAAATTCCGACCTTATCTCGTCTTAACTAAAAGCATCGTGTATACCGACCATTCGGCTATCAAGTATCTCTTAGCTAAGCAAGATGCTAAGCCGAGATTGCTTCATTGGATGCTCCTCCTCCAAGAATTTGATGTCACCGTGCTTGACAAAAAAGGAGCTGAGAATCTAGCGGCCGATCATCTCTCTCGTCTAGAAGATCCTCACAAAGATGTTTTCAAGAACAAGGAAATCACCGAAACAATTCCTCTCGAGATTCTCGGTGTAGTGAATTCTAAAGACACCACCCCATGGTTTGCCGACATTGCAAATTACCATGCGGGGAATTTCATAATCAAGGGTATGACGACACAACAAAAGCGAAAATTCTTTCGTGACATCAAGTTCTATTTTTGGGACGACCCTTATCTCTTTCGGGTTTGTGCGGATCAACTCGTTCGACGTTGTGTTTTTGGTGCCGAAGCTTCTAATATCCTTAGAGCTTGTCACAAGGGACCCACGGGTGGTCACCACGGTGCTAATCTCACGGCTAAGAAAGTGTTCGATGCCGGCTTCTTTTGGCCTTCTATCTATCGTGATGCACACGCACTTGTGAAGTCATGTGATTCGTGCCAACGTCAAGGAAAATCGTCTCAACGTGATGAAATGCCGCAAAACATAATTCAAGTGTGTGAGATTTTCGACATTTAGGGCATAGACTTTATGGGGCCGTTCCCATCGTCTCATGGTAACAAGTATATCCTCGTTGCGGTGTACTACCTTTCTAAGTGGGTGGAAGCTAAGGCTTTACCTACTAATGACGCTCGTGTGGTAGTGAAGTTTTTGAAGCAACTATTCTCTCGGTTCGGAACCCCTCGTGCTATTATAAGCGATCGTGGAACCCATTTTTGTAATGACCAATTCGAGAAGGTCTTAAAGAAATATGGAGTTACTCATCGTCTTTCTACGGCTTATCACCCGCAAACGAGTGGGCAAGTCGAGGTTTCGAACCGAGCTTTGAAGAGGATTTTAGAGAGGTCGATTGGAGAAAACCGTGCTTCATGGTCCGACAAACTCGATGACGCTTTATGGGCCTTTAGGACCGCTTATAAGACACCTATCAGTTTCACTCCTTATAAGTTAGTCTATGGGAAGAATTGTCATTTGCCCATTGAATTAGAGCACAAGGCATATTGGGCCCTTAAGCATGCACACTTTGACTTAAAGACCGCGGGAGATCACCGGAAAATACAATTGAATGAATTAGATGAATTAAGAGACAATGCTTATGAAAATTCATTGATTTTCAAAGAAAAGACTAAAAAGTTTCATGATGCAAAGATTAAAAACCGGGTTTTTAACGTTGGTGATCAAGTGTTACTTTTTAACTCTAGACTTAAGATATTTTCCGGGAAATTGAAATCTCGTTGGTCGGGTCCTTTCACCGTTACACAAGTGTTTCCTTATGGGACCATCGAGCTAGCTCAAGATCATGGTCCTAACTTCAAGGTGAATGGACATAGGCTTAAGCACTACTTCGGTGGGGAAATTCCTTCAATGGTTGAACTTGACCAAGTCACCTTCCCCAATGATAATTAGCATTGAGGGGATCGAGTCGAGCTCATGACTCGGTAATGAAAAAACGAGGTGCCTCGTGGGGGAGATCCCATGCTTATTCTTTTATGCTTACTAATAACTAATTAGAGGGGATTTGTGCCCTTCCAACTCGTTGTCTCGTGGTTGTTTGTGATTGTGCTATCTAGATCGTCATCATCATCTACGATTGAAGACTCTCGTGTTCGTTTACGTGAGCCTCCATCGTTTGCTTGAAGAAGTTTTTCACGAATCCATTGACATATCCTTTATTGTTCTAAAAATTATCTTTTAGCTTACTTAATAAACGGCTTTAGATATATTGTTGATCACCCTTTCCATGCTAGATCCTAATCATTCGATTCTTCGTCTCTAGTATGGGGGTGCTCCACCTTTAGACTCGAAACATTGAGGACAATGTTTACTTTTAGTATGGGGGGGTGAATAGATACGTGCTTTGCTACACCCTCACGTTTTCCAACTTTCAAATGTTTTGTTGCTAATAAGGCTAAAAATGGCCAAATTTTAAAAATTTTCTTAGTTTTCATAAGTGTTTTAAGACACGAATGTATATTTTCCGATGGGTAGAATAAGAGCTAATTTTTGACTTGATGGGCATTTGGAGCAATTTACATTCCTTAACCCGCTCAATTCAAGTTTTGCTAGACTTTTATATAGGGAGCTTTAAAACGCGAAAGTCTTAGCTCATTCGGGTTAAGAACAAGAACTTTTCGCAAGTTCCTATAATTGATCCTAGAAAGTCACTTATCAAGGGAACTATAAAATGCATTCTCTAAACTTGAAAAAGTCCAAGAAAGTGAAAGATCCTATAGGTGGCTTGAAAACCCAAAACTTTGATTTGATATAGTCTTAATGAAAGCTAATCCAAATTTGGCTTAATTTTGACTTGCATGGCTAAGTATTCACGAGTCTCTTTATGTAGAGGTCTTTATATAGTGAAGAACGAGAGATGATAGAGTTAGACAAGTGATCATGCTAAACGTAGAACATGAATATGTTCTTTCAAAAACTCATATGTTTTTAATTGTGGCTTTTTCTTCCCATAAGATCAATGCATTAGGAACAAAAATAATTGCAATAAGTAAGGTCGTACGATTTGAAAGGTTACTTAGCCTCTAGCGCAAGATCGTTTAAAAGTTGCTCGGGGTTGAATAGAGTTTATAGCCAAGGCATAACTTATTGAAGTGGGACGCGAAGATTGGTGAAGATCCAAAAAGGCCCTAACAAGGCATGAGGAGCTCTATTTTTGCTAAAGATCCAAGATGATGTGAAGTATCATTATTCCTAAATCAATATGAAGGATCGAGACACACGACGAAAAGCAATTACTCCCTTAAAGATCATGAAGAAAGTCTATCCAAAAATACCCTTACAAGGTATGAGGATAAATATATCCAAGTCCGAAAAGGAGGCAGATCGTTGTATATCGAAGTCCAAAATAAAGATTGAAGAAAAATGATGAAGTCGTGGTCCAAATATGAAGAATCTCTCAAAAACGTCAAGTGAAGAAATTCCAAATATATGAAGAGAAGACCATAATTTCAAGAACGTCTTCCCAAGTTTTAAAGTATGAAGTACATGCCAAATATCGGTCCGAGAAAGGTCTCAAATCGTGAAACAAGTTATGCCAAGATATGAACTTAAGGAGATACACGAGAAGCCGTTTTAAAAGATTTTGTCCTTCGGCTAACTATCGATTAAATTGTGCTACTTTAATTTCGCACTAATAACTACTCAAATAAGTCAATATGAATCACTTGTGATCCATGACAAATAGTTAAAAAAATGCTAGTAACCCATTTCCTTTTATAATAACTAGGATTGCGGGGAGAAAAAGTATTACACAATTTGGACGTATGAGAAGTGTTAGCATTGTGACTTGTACCAACAATGATCTCGTTTTTGCACTTAGCATGGAATGTATGACAATCAAGGATGACAAAATTTACTCTAAGGGACATTTACTTGTTTCTATTCTTTGACCCTAAAAGTCACATTCGTGATGAAAATCATACATTATGTCTTTACACATCGTCGTAGTATTGTTGCAAGTCTTTTACTTTCTAATAAAGGTTAATAAAATTGAACTTTGGTGATGCTTAGATACTTTATTCTAGCATTGCGTGAGGGCACGACAATGGCTTAGTATGGGGGAGTGATGAGATGGCATTTATACATGATCTCATCGTTCTTTTCGGGCTTTAAATGCATAAAAATGTCATAAAATACCATATATATGCTTGTGTTTGTTTACTTGTGTATTTTAGGTATGGATATCGTGAAAAAGACAAAAGATCACAAGAAACAAGGAAAAACGGACACAAGAAACGAAGCCGTACAAAGAACCGGGCCCTAGTTCATGAATTATCCAACATTTACCCGTGAAGACTTGAAGATATGCAAGATTGATCCTCAAACAATGAAGAAATGACACTTAAAACCCTTGTGAATTCATAATTACAAGTTTGGTCCCTTAAGTTTGTCAAAATTGCAAAAAGGTCCCTCAACTTTGAAGAAATGGCAAGATTAGTCCCTCATTAAATCTAATTTGTCAATTATGGTCCCTCATGGAGTCAAAGATACATTGAATACCTTTGAAGATTAACAAAGTCCAAAATCAGTCCTTCAATTATGAAAACATCGCAAAAACAACCCTTGATATCTTTTTGGAAAAGTTTTGTGCCAAAAGTGTAAAGATGGAAACTTCAACAACAAAGGAAACACGTTTTTGTTGGCTGAAAACTTGATTTACTATCTTTCCCAAAGAACAAGGACCAAAGTTGTGCATTTGAAACATTCAAAACAAAAATGCGCCAAACACAAACACAATCCACCAAAACCGGATCAAACTTTGTTACTGTTCACATGATGAACCCAGTTTTTACCTCACTTAAAACAAAGGGTAAAAAACAATTACCTTGGCACATGTGTGATTCACACATGCAGAAAATCATCCCAACCTTAAAACCCTCTTCTCCACTCACCAAAGGGTCCCACACCCAAAACCGTTTCACCCATCACATCACAACTTATTCCCTAAGGACTGCCACGTGTCAAGATCAACAACCAATACTCTTTGCTTCAATCCAAAGCTATTTTGAACGGTTTTGATCATTTTGGACAGCTCACATCAAAGAATCGTCTAGAAGACCTTAAGGTCACTTTTGGGAATTCAGTTCTAGGGTTTATGAATAGTGCTTTGTATCCATTTGCCTATAAAAGGAGACCTCAACCTGTGAGAGTCCCTTTGTTCCGAATTTTGGCTATCAATCTTTGTAATTCCTTTTTAAGTTAAATAAAATTTGAATTTCATAAAATCTTTGAATTCTCTTTTGTGTTTATTAAAAGTTGGTGTTAGAATAGCCTTAATCTGAGTTCCATTTGATCATTAAGACCTACCTTAATCTTGTGGTTAAGGCACGTCTTTGTTTGAAGGTTTTCAAGGTTCAAAATCCTTGAAAATCCTAGTTACTGTTTTGGTTATATACTTGTACTAACCCTTAGCCAAAACCCTTAAGCTCCTTCAAGCTTGTTGACACCAAGCCTGAGAAGAGTTATAAGCTCTTGGTTGAGTTGTTTGCTTATTTGTGTTGAAGAAATTTCATAATCAAATCCTTGTTCTACTTTGAACATCAGCAGGATTTGATCTTCCTTCTTGAAGAACCTTGGTCTTGTTCTAGTTGTTGAACAGGGTCCAAGGAGCATAGCTGGCCCTCCTAGGATGTTGTGGAGGGCAGGTATAATCCCTTGTTTTAGATTCCTCTAAAAATTTCATGTTATTGCCTGTTTTACATTTTGGTATATGATTTGGTGATTCTGTGTTTGTGCTTTGTGTTTTATGGTTGCAATCTGTTAGTTGTCACCTAGTGTAGCTGTTTGAATGATAAAATCAGTAGGTTGTGTTTAAAAATCACAAGTTGCTTTGAAAAGTGGTTGATTAAGGACTGTTTGGGATTACTGGTTCATAAGGCCTTGTGGCCTTGTGCCCTTGGTTCTTAGGGTTTGGGAAGTCTAATCAAGTCATTTTGAACAAGTTTTAGTCATTGGTTAAGTCTCTGAAAGTTTGGAAAAAGGATTGGAAGTTTTGCTAAAATCTGATAAAAGTGCTTTTGAAATTGGTCAAACACATCAGATCCAATAACTTCTTTGTTACTTGGATATAAGGTCTGAAATCAGGTTTGGGAATAGTTTGGGTGATAAGCTATCTATTGGTTATATGGTTGTTGAATTTGGTGGCTTATTGTGTTTGTTATAGCTTATCAAAGTTGGCTGAAGTGGTCATTTGCATCAGCAAAGTGACCACCTCATTTGGTGTTGCATTGTGATTTCTAGTATAAGCATTGTTGTTTTGTTGCTTGGATTCTATTTGTGTGCTGCTTGTGAGGTTATTTGGCTAATTTGATTTATCTGTTGATAGCTTATAAGCTTACTGGCTTATTGGCTTATTTGTGCCAAAACTTGTCAAGACTACTCAACTGGTAGGCTTTGATTCACAAGGTTTGCACTCAAACCTTGACCAGCAGGGTAAAAAACAAGTCTAAACACTTCATTAAGTCTGTCAACGTCCCTTTTGTTCTTGTTAGCGTTTGACTTTTGGTCAAACTTGGTCACATAGCTTATTGAATCTGTTTTGCTTATTGGTACATGCAACAACTTAGTTTTTATAATAGAACTCATTTTTCTCAGCTTAATATCAAGTCTGGAAGGTTACAAGTCTTTTGGTTAAGCTTTTGCTAGGAAACTAGCTTATTTGGCTTTTTCAGAGTGCTTATTGGTTCTCACAGCTTATTCTACTTGGCTTTTTGTGATTTTTTTGATTGATTATTCTTAGTTAAGCTACTTGTGAGCTTTTGCAAAAAACTAGAGCTTCTGAGGTACCCTAAATCTCAAACCCGACTATTTTGTCGTTTTGTGGATTTGTACTTTGCTTATTTCTGGCTTATTGAGTGTGCTTTTTCAAAATTTCTTTTTACAGATCTCTTTGGTATCCCATAAGAAGGTTGTGTGTCAAATTATAGCTTATGGAATTAGCTTATTGCTTAATGGGCTTAATGGCCCAATAAGGATAAGCTGTTTGCTTAATAAGCTGTGATAAGCTCACTTTCAGCTTTTGGGCCTTCAGAGTTTTGTATTTAGAATTAAATTTTGAGTCAGATTGGGTTTTTCCAACTCAATTGGGCCAAGTTTGACTTTTTGGGCCAAATAGCCCATTAGTGTTGACTGTTTTTGGTTTTGGCCCATTTGAGGGCCCAATAGGGGTATTCTGGTCTTTTCACTTACATTTTCTGTTTAAATAGGTCAAAATAAACTATTTTGCAAGTTTTTAGAATTTTTTATATTTTTTGGATTTTCAATATTATTTTAATATTATTTTATTATTATTTTTCAAATTTCACATTTTGGCACTTTTTATACTTTTCTCAGCTTAAATACATTAAAATAGGATTTTTGCAACTTTTAGATTAATTTTATCATCTTTAGATTAATTTTTATAATTATTTTAAGTTTTAATAGTTTTTAAATCATTTTAAATTGTTTTTCTTAGTTTAAAAATTTCTAAAAAATAGTTTTTAATCTTTTTAGGTCATTTTAGAGGTTTACCAATTGAAAAATCTTTATTTGGGCTTTTTGATAATTAATTTGATTTTTAGGGCTTTAATTAGCATTTAAAAATTGAATATTTAATTAATTAAAAGGTTTAAAAAAAGTTTTGATCATTGGTAAACTCTTAGTTTATTTATTTTGATTTTTGGTGAATTTTTGGTAACTTTTAGAATTAATTTTTATTTTAGCTCATTTTACGGTTTTACGTTAAGTCGTAGTAGTAATTAATTTCACGTCTTCTTCATCTTCTTTTCTCATCCCCTTCTTTCAAATATTAATCTCAAACCTTGCTACATTTTCGTCACACACATATACCTCCTTGGGAAACGAACTTCATTGGGGCATTAGTGCTTGATTTTCCTAAATCATCACTTAATACTTACCGCTCTTACGTCTTTTTCCTAAAAGGTCGTATTTTACCACAATCAACACCCTTTATGTTTACATTTCTTTTTCATTCTTCAACCCCTTCAATGCTTACCAATACATCATCATTAGCACCTTGTGATTGTTCCAGTGCTTGCATCAGTACTTTGTCAACATTCAGCTACGTTTACAATCCATTTCCCATCTTTCCTAAGGACTTCTATTTTCTAAATATGGAATTGTCCTTGGGAAGATTCCTCCGGTTCTGGAAGAATCATTGGACCCTTTTTGTCACCACAACCGTCATGAATTAAGTGTGTTTTAGGTAAGTATTTGTCTCCATGAAAATTCCTTAAAATCACTGATGTACTTGTGATATAAATATCAAGAGTTTTTGTACCTTCAGCGTTTTTGACAACAAAATGCTCCCCCTTAACATATGCATAGAACATATATATGCATAGCACATATCAAGTTGGATTTTCTATTAAGCCTTTTCATTTTTAGCCACATATATTTATAAGTCTCCTTAATCCCATTTTCTCCCCTTATCCAAAATGTTAACCATCAATATTTTAGATATTAATGGATTAACCGGTCTTTGTGTAACAAAATGAAATTGGTTGATAGCCATAGAACATATTCATGCTCACCCACAATTTAATGAGGGTTAGTTGTAGTGCTTGAGTACGATATATTTTGAAAGATTTAGAATCTCGTGAGAAATTCTTGAAAAATATCATACTCTCACACTACACCAAGCCACAAAAGCCTAATGCACAGATGATATATACATATTCACAAGTGAGTGTATGGAGTTGACCTGATGTAGTACGATCACCATGTTTAAATGGATCGTTCCATAAGCTTATGATGAACTCCATATGGTCTGCCACCCACGAATCGTTCCAGACTGCGGATCAATCGTCGTTCCCTTAACTTTTCCTCAATCTTCTGGATGGTGTAGTTGGCACTCTTGATAGGCCTGCATGTCCGTTGATACTTCACTTCTTGATGTCCTTGGTTGGAATTGAGCATCAAAAGCTTGTCACGAACATGCTTGAGAGTACCATCGCTGAATTTGTATAGTTCTAATATTCTCATATATTGCTTGACCTCTGCTTCATTCAGGTAGAAGATGCCCACTTCTGGTTTAAGTGTACCCATGTATGGCTTCTTATCTGGTGATAACGACTCAAAGTCATTGTATGAGGTCGTTGCAGATTTAGCCTGGATTGATAACTCTCTACACCAAGTTGTAAGTCTTCAACCCGATGCTTGATCACAACTCTTCGAGTATATTGGAGAATGTTGGAACTTAAGGCAATGAAAACTTCAGGTTTTAAGTGAGGGACCTTGCCTTGAGCCAGGATAAGTAGAAAATCGTCCATATCTTCAAGACGTAGAAATTGGAGATCTCCTTCACTTACAGCATAAATCTTACCGTCATCTCGTTTGAATATGATCTCTTTCAAGTAAGAATACCCTAATATATGTAGAAAAGTAACTCTCTGTATGCTTGTGATTCGACGGTTTGAAGTTATGAGTGTACCTGATTTCTCATGATTAAAGAAGTTGTAAGCCAACCTCTTCTTGCCATACCAATGAGAGATACCTAGTTCCGCATATGGATCGTATGCTTTAACAACCTTTATACTCCATAGGGTTGGAACCTTATCTTCAATCCAAGGAAAATTCTACAAGTTTACTGCCTTGCCCATGGTTAATGATGTAGCGTACTTGTTCGTGCCCTTTTCTAAGTAATCAAGGTCACGGTTGACAAAGTACTGCATTGGGAGGTGCTTGGCTACAGCAATGACAGAAGCTATTAGGGGAAGAAGTACTGGAGCTTGTTCACTTGAAGTTGTTGATTTTATTGCTTTCATGAGCTCATTGGTGTGATATGCTCCCTCATCTTTGGCAACCTTCATGGTATCCCAAAAGATTTTATCTTTAGGCATCGTTTAAAGTACATTTAGATGCAGGGTAGGTACTCTATATTTGTCCACAAGGAATCCAGAGAAGTCGATTGGATTATTGATAAATTGTGTAAGATCCTCCTTTCATGGTTAGAGACTGTACGTGCAGTTGCTGCTTGTGTGAGCCAGGGCTGCTCTGGAACAGTCTCGTCAACATTGAACGTGTCGGTAAAATCAAGATCTGGTTGATTTGTATCTTCAATATCCATATCGGTGTAGTGCTCAACATATGTTGGAGGTGGAGAGTGATGTTCCAAAGACAGTATCGATTCGTCTTCATGCATAGGTTCGTCTTTGTGCATAGGTTCTACAGGTGCTGTTGGTGAAACATTAGTAGGAACCGGTTCAGCGGACATACCTGTGTTTGTGTCTATGTAATGCTGAATATGTTTTGGAGGTGGAGAGTGATGTTCCACAGACGGTATCGGTTCGTCTTCAAGCATAGGTTCGTCTTCGTGTACTCTACAGGTTCTACTGGTGAAAAATTAGTAAGAACCGGTTCAGTGGACTAACCTGTGTCCTTAGATGAAGATTCTCTGGAGATGGATTTCCCATGGAGATTCTTTTGACGATTTTCTCTATTGCCATCATCATTGGTTAGTGATATGCATGGTGAATCCTCCTTGTTGCTGTCAATTGTTTCATCATCCCCATCATCGTCTTTGTTTTCACTCTCCTTTGGTTCTTCATCACCAACCTTTTCTTTGGTACCGGCATCACTTTCTTCTTTATCCTCATCACCTTTCTCAGATTCCCCATTATCTTCACCTTTTTCTAATTCTTCGCCATTTTTACCCGTATCCTTACCTTTACCATCATCACCATTCCCTTCTCCCTTACCAGTACCATCATCATTATCATCATCCTCATCGCCATCACTATCCTCATCCTCTTCCTCCCCCGTCATCCTCATCCTCATCCTCCTCGTCCTCTTCCTCGTCATCATCCTCTTCCTCTTCCTCATTCTTATCAGAATGTTCTTCCTCCTCCTCATCCTCTTCGTCATCTTCATCATAGACATCCTCATCCTCATTTTTAGGCTCTTGACGTTTCCTTTTCTTTGAGGATTGAGGAACTTCAGTGTTTTCCAATGGTGATGTGTTAGAAGCTTCCAATATTGCTTTAGCAAGAGCTCTCTGCAGCTTCTGTTGAGCCTTTGTTTTTGGTAACTCAATCGTGGTTAATCAAGTCTCCAAAGTCTTCATTAACTCAAGGTCAGTAAGGCCTTTTTTCAATAATGCTGGAAGCTCCTGATGAACATATGACTTGACTTCACTTTGAATGATGTTAGTCATTGTATCATTAATGGAATCGATGAAAGCAAGGTTTTCTTTGTCACGTTCTTCCTTTTCGGCAATAAACTCCTCATGCTGCTCTGTAAGTTTCTTGACGCTGACATATATCTCCTGAAGTGTGGAATCGTCACGTTTCTATGCTCTGAAGGCTCGTGTGTCAGGATTAGTTATCCTTGCATTCAGCTTTTCAATCTGTTTTGCCTGAACCTCCAATTGTTTTTGAAGGTTCTGAATCAGTGAATCATTGACCGTGAGAAATGGATTGGAGGTGGATGGTACTTGTTGTACTGTTGATGGTGGAGGTGTTACTATCAGTGTTAGAGGGGTTGTGGATGGAACAAGTTGTGGGGTGGTGGTTAGTACAGGTTGTTGGATGATCGGTGGCAGTGTCGGGACAGTTATTTGGGCGATGATTGGTACGGGTTGTTGGATGATCGGTGGCGGTGTAGGGACAGTCATTTGGGCGGTGGTTGGTACTGGTTGTGGGGTGGTGGTTGATACTGGTTGTAGGGTTTCAATCGTGGGTTTAATCAGGGGAACGGTTGTCACGACAGTGCTAATCAATGGTGGCGGAGGAGGTGTTTGTTGTTTGGTAGGAATCACCGTCAGATGAGCGTCGTCTGATGCAATCATTGCTGAAGGAGTAGGAATTGGTTTGCTAAGGTTGACGTTCTCGTACAAAAGTGTTTCCATATCTTCTCCTCCACCTCCAAGAGTTTGGTCTTCATAATCATAGTTGATAAAATCATCTACGATATCATCTAAAATATCATCATTTTGGATTGATTTGTCTTTGGAACCTTCTTCTTTCCTGGTCTCTTGGTATTCTTCATCAGTTGAGCTGTCTGGATTTCCAAAAGCTTCCAGGGTTAATTCTTCAGGAGTCTTTGATCCAGAACCACTACCTTTTTTCTTAGTAAGTTTTTCCAACCGACTCTGCTGAAGTGCAATTCTCATTCTTTTAGCTTAAGATATTGATGATGTAGTATCTTCTTCCTCTTCACCTTCATCATGGAGTTTCTCTTTTCCCTTAGCCTTGCCTTTAGATGTGGATGAAGAAGTCTTTTGGCGCTTGGCAACGATTTTCTTCCTTTTACCCTTTTGCTTAGCAGATGGATCTTCGTTTGATCTTTTTATCTGTGCCTCAATATCCTGAGCATCTGTTTGTATGGTTTACTCTCCTTGATCCCTTCATTGATCATTACATCGGGCACTAGAGTTGGACACAATGAATACTTAGTAGAAAGACCGTCTTCATTCATATGCTCCATCACGTAGTATTTATCTTGTGTATTGTAGAAAAGTTCCCACGCTTATCAATGGATGGGTTACTCTTCATGAAATGATTCATGATGAGCTTTTTGAACCGTGGAAATGGAAGATGCATAGACTTCTTCTTGGTGCTGGTGAACTGGTAGCAAAATTCGTCCCAAAGTAGTAGGGCGTAATCCACTTTAGCTCTAGTGTAGAGTCCCCAAAATATATGAGCCTGAGGGGGTCTCATTGTGTGTGATCCACGAACCTTTGAAGTGAAGCACTTGATGAGGATAGTGAAAATTAATTTCAAGATTCAGAACAAAAAAAAAACCCTAAAAAACATCAATGGCTGCCGAAAAAATCCCTTCTTCTCATAACCCAAATTTCTTTTTCCTTTAATCCGAATACCTTATAATGATGCTGTTTTTTCGAATAATCACTAATTATTCTTGAGTTAACAGAGTCCTTGTATGGTTGCTTGGTTTTAGGGTTAATTAAATTGGAGGTTTATTTTATTTTTCTGCCGTCATTGAATTTGCTTTTGATTGGTCTTCGTAGATTGTTAAGTGTCGCAGCTTTGGTCGGTTTAGTTATAATATAAAGTAAGGATCCCGTGCTTACTAGGCGAAATTGTCTCGTTTTGTTTTTTCTTTGTTTCGCATTTATTGTTTTTTAGGGCTACGATTGGTAGCGTATCGTGTGATTATTTAATCATTGTTAGGGTTTGATTATTTAATCGATTGGCTGGTTAATTTAATATTGTGGATTCCAAAAGTGTTTCAACTAATGCTATTTCGAACCCTAGTTCGGTTGTTGATACAACAAATGGTGAGCGAATGAATTTGAATGTAGGGTCATTAGAGGATGTTGAAAAACTGTTCTCGATCTCCCTCAATACGGTGGAAGTGATTAGTAGGTTTATGAATGATGTCCAAAATAACAAATATGATTTTTGGAAGCGAATGACTACTGGAGCAATGGACAAAGATCCTTGATATCGTATGTGCACACCTAGTGGAGTTGGAGAGTAGTGTTAGAACACTTAAACATCAACATGTTAATGCTACCAAAGCAGGTGTGCGTGCTTATAGTAATGCTAGGGATCCGTCTATGAGCACTAATTTTGGACATGATGCTAGGGTTACACCAGATTGATCTAATATCACAATGCGTATGTCCTTAGATCAACATAAAGAGGTGAGTGTCTCATCTCCTACGTTTAGTAATTTGGTTAATGATGAGCTATCGTTTGAACAAATGGATATAATCCCTAATGAATGTGTCACTGAGCCTAAGATGAGTGATGTATCTGACTCAAATATGGATGATTTCACATTTTCTAATCCAACTGATCCAGTGATAGATGTCGAGGAAACTGCGTGGTCTTCCAAGCCTATAGGTAATGAATTGGTAGTCCCTACATATGAGTTATTTGGTGAAAATGTTACCAATGTTAGCCGTGGTGAGAAGGAATGTCCTATAGTACAGTCGGTGGATATTGGTGGTCCATCTAACTCCTATGCAGCTGTTGCTAGTTTAAGCCAACAAGCTCCACCTATTGCTCGTGTTAATATAGGTTCTGACATATCTGAAAACAGGTTTGAGGGTGTTCAGGTTTCTATTCCATGTAAAGTGGTGAGAAAGTTAATACTCGTTTTCATAATACGCTCTATCGATACTTTATTGTGTAAACGAATGGCATTTCCAGTGGTTGAGTATTATGCTAAAACAAATTGGGCTAAATTTGGTTTAAAAAGGATCATGATGAATTCCAAGGGTTTCTTCTTCTTTCAATTTGATGCACAATCTGTTTATGAATCAGTGTTGGAAGGTGGCCCATGGATGATTCGAAATTCTCCCATTATTCTTAAAAGGTATACTATGAAGACTAGCTTCGAAAAGAAGAGTTTACTTGTATTCCTGTGTGGCTTAAACTTCATGATGTGCCTATTCAAGTGTTTGAGGAAGAGGGTATTAGTTTGATTGCTACATATATGGGTAAGCCTATTATGCTTGATTCTTTTACTAGCACTATGTGTAAAGAATCTTGGGGTCGTAGTAGTTTTGCTCGTTGTTTAATTGAAATTAAATCTGATTGTGATTTACATGAGATAATTACTATTGGTGTTCCTGATTTGGAAGGTGAATGGTTTACTAAGGAAACTATTAAAGTTGAATACGAGTGGAAGCCAACTAGATGCCCTACATGTAATATTTTTGGTCATACGGCTGAAAACTGTCCTAAACGTGGCTCCTATAGTTGTACATGAACAAGATGATGGATTTCAACAAGTTCGTAGTAGAAAGCATAACAATAATGGTAAGAAAGGAAGTCAGATTCCGAGAGGTGTCCCTTTAAGCAAAGGATTCCAGGTTGGTACTCCTTTTACTTTTAGTCTGAAGTCGTCTACTTCTGGTGTTCATATACAAGATAACTCATCTAACCTTGGTACGACTTTGAATGCATCTAAATGTGATTTTAACAAAGTGGATAGTGGTACTAAACCAGGTTTACATACTAATAGTTCCAATAAAGGTAAATCTGTTGTGAGTGGCGTATCTACTTCGAATTCTTTGGGTCTCTTCCAGTGGAAACAAGTGACCAAAGTGGTGATGATGATGATGAATAGGTTGAAAAAGTTTATGATGAATCTGCTAATCTTCTTAATTCTCAATCAGGGGCAAGCACTCCTGTCACGAATGTCTTAAATGTTTAGTATAGCCTCTTGGAATATAAGGGGTTTGAACCAATCCCCTAAAAGAAAAGAGGTTCGTCAGGTTACTAATGATAATAATCTGAGTGTGTGTGCTATCTTGGAATCCCATGTTGATGCTTCAGGTGTTTATGATTTGTGTCGTAAGATTTTTAGCAGATGGAAGTGGTCGTCTAATGGTGGTTTGTGTACTAAAGGGACACGCATTATTCTTGGCTGGAATGATGATAATGTGGATGTTATGGTGTTCTCTTATACAAGTCAAGTTATGCATTGTTAGATTAATGCGCGTATTGATAACCGTACTTTGTTTTGCTCTTTCGTTTATGTTGATAACTAGTATATGGATCGGCGTGTTCTTTGGAATAATCTTGTTGTCCATGCTACTTTCATGCGCGATAAACCATGGGCTGTTTTGGGTGATTTTAATGTTGCACTTAATATTGAAGATCACTCATGTGGCGGCTACACTCCTAATATTGCCATGCGGGATTTCAAGGAATGTGTAAATCTTATGGAAGTTATGGATGTTAATGCTACAGGTTTACACTTTACTTGGAATGAGAAACCACAGGGTGATGATTGTATTCTCAAAAAGATTGATCGGATTATGTCTAACATAAAGTTTCTTGATGAGTTTCCAGGTTGTTTTGCTATTTTTCAACCTTACAGGATTTCTGACCATTCTCCTTGTATTTTATGTATTCATACAATTAGCAAACCTAAGCCTAAACCGTTTAAATTCAGTAATTTTCTTGTGCATAAGGAGGGTTTTCATGAAGTGGTAGCTAATGGATGGTTGGCCGATGTTCATGGATGTGCTATGTTAAGTTTGTTAAACGTTTAAAAGGTTTAAAGGCCCCGTTGCGTAAATTGCTTTTTGAACAGGGTAACCTTCATGATCGTGTTAACAGACTGCGTGTGGAATTAGATGATGTTCAGCAAGCTCTTGACAGAGATCCATCTAATGTGTTGCTGAAAGAAGAGCATGCTCATTATCTAGTTGCTTTTAAAGAAGCTTTTCTTGATGAGGAACGATTCCTTCGTCAGAAATATAAAATTGAATGGCTTGATGCAGGAGATTTGAATACGGCTTAATTTCATAATTCGGTTAAGAGTAGGGCTGCTCGTAATCGTATTGAAATGGTTCGTGACTCTCATAATGTTCTTCATGATGGTGGTGCTGTGCCTGGAGCTTTTGTTGCTCATTATGAGCAGTTTCTTGGTCAGGCAAGTGATTCAGGTGATTTTAATACTTCTAATTTGTTTGTTCGAAAGCTTAGTGCTCTGAAAGCTGCCCATATGGTTAGAGTCATCTCTGATTCTGAAATTAATAGCGCGTTATTTTCCATAAGTGATGATAAAGCGCCTGGTCCGGATGGTTTTAATGCTGCTTTTTTTAAGAAGTCTTGGGATATTGTGGGTGCTGATTTTACATGTCTTATTCGTGAGTTTTTCTCTAATGGAAAACTTCTTAAAGAGGTTAATCATACTATCATTGCTCTTATCCCTAAGGTTTCTGTCCGAAATAAGATTACTGATTATCGCCCCATCTCTTGTTGTAACGTTATTTTCAAATGCACTAGCAAGATAATTGGTAACCGTATCAAAGGGGATTTGGGTGATTTGGTTAATATTAATCAATTTGCTTTTGTTCTAGGTCATAGGATCTCGGATAATATCTTATTGACGCAAGAGTTGATGAGAAATTACCATCGAAATTCTGGTCCTCCAAGATGTGCTTTCAAGGTGGATATCCAGAAAGCTTATGATACGATGGACTAGCAGTTTCTTCGTAACATTCTGATTGGTTTTGGATTCCACCGTTTAATGGTTGATTGGATAATGACGTGTGTTACTACTACTTATTATTCTATTTGCATCAATGGTAATCTATATGGATGTTTTCAAGGAAAAAGAGGTCTCCGACAAGGTGATCCGTTGTCCCCGTATCTTTTCACTTTAGTTATGGAGATTCTTTCTCTCCTGTTGCAGCGGAGGTTCTTAATGCGGAGGAGTTCTATTTTCATTACCGATGTGAGCAGCAACGTATTATAAACCTATGTTTTGCAGATGATCTTTTCTTGTTTGCTAGGGGTCACTTGGATTCTGTACACGCTATTATGGATGCGTTGGAGGAATTTAAGATAGCTTCGGGTTTGGTTCCAAGTATCCCTAAGAGCACTGTTTTCTTTTGTAATGTATCCGCTGCTGTTAAAAGTAGTATTTTACATATCATGCCTTTTGCTGAAGGCGTGTTCCCTGTCAGATACCTTGGTGTTCCTCTCCTTTTGTCTAGGCTTCTATATAGGGATTGTAAAGTCCTTGTAGAAAATCTTGAGAGTAGAGTAAATAATTGGCGGAATAAGTTTCTTTCTTTAGCAGGAAGACTCCAATTAGTTCGTTCAGTGCTTTCATCTATGCATATTTACTGGGCGTCTGTCTTTGTTTTACCTGTTCGGATTATTCATGATTTGGAACAGCTTATGAGAGGCTTCTTATGGTGTCAAGGTGAAATGAAGAAGGGTAAGGCTAAAGTTGCTTGGGACTCTGTCTGTACCTTGTTTTTTGAAGGTGTCCTTGGTCTTCGTAAGCTTTTTGATTTTAATGCTGCTTTAATGGTTTCTCATATCTGGTGTATCCTTACTCGTAAGGAATCTTTTTAGGTGATAGTAGTAAAATACGACCTTTAGGAAAAGGTGCGTAAAAGTGGCAAGTATTAAGTGTCGGTTTAGGAAAACCGAGCACTAATGACCAAATAAGTTCAAGTTCGTTTCCCAAGGAGGCTAGTGCGTTGTGTGATGAAATGATTAACGGTTTGTGATTATATTGAGAAAAAGAAAATAGAAATGGGGTAAGAAGAGAATGACGGTTACGAAGACGGATTAAGCTAAGACGAAAAGGTCGTTCACGTAAAACCGTAAAAAGCACCAAATTAAAAATTTTAAACCTAAAAATTAATTAAAAGTTAAAACTAAGTCTAAAATAATATAAATAAGAATCAAAATTCAACAAAAATATTTTAGAACCTTTTATTAATTAAATATTCAATATTAAATGCTAATTAAAGCCCTAAAATCAAATATAATTAACAAAATGTCCAAAATATTATTTTATTGAACTAATAAATTACTTATATTATTTAAAGACTAAAAAGTATTTTTCCTAAATTTTCAAAACTATTTTTCTATTTTTAAAACACTAAAAACTATTTTTAAACTAAAATAATCATAAAAAATAATAAAATAATGCCAAAAATAATTTGACAATTTTAAAAATCCTAAATTACTCTAAAGAACAGTAGAAAAATGAAAAAGTTTGAAAAATATAAAATTTTTCACTAAAAGACAAAAACAGTTTGAAATTAAACTAAATTAATTC
Source organism: Glebionis coronaria (assembly GCA_025667525.1). Taxonomy (NCBI): domain Eukaryota; kingdom Viridiplantae; phylum Streptophyta; class Magnoliopsida; order Asterales; family Asteraceae; genus Glebionis; species Glebionis coronaria. The sequence continues at coordinate 460,748 of JANFOE010000213.1, forward strand.
TAAAAATTAAATAAAAAGTGAACAGTGAAAACTTTTTGAACTAAAAATCTTAAATTATTTTTCTAAGTCTATGAAAAATTTTGAAACTGAAAAATAATAATTTTTGTCACTAAAAGACAAAAATCAGAAATTAAAAAGTAATTAAAAATAGCTATTAAATGTAAAAAATACTAAATGAACAGTAACACAAAATCTAATTAAACAGAAAAATCAAAAATTAAATAAGAAAAATAATGCAATTTGTTTCAAGTCCTAATTCCTATTTTAAGTCACTAAAGACAAAAAACTGAATAAGCTGAAAGTGACATGTGCTAGGGTTTTGTCTGCTAGTCAAGCAGTGGAAACAAATGTATTAGCAGGGAGAACTTTGTTCCCACTGGTAGTGCAAATTCTTGGTCAGTTGACCAATAAGCTTAGGGAAGCTTATTTTGAGCTTATCTTTGGGCAATAAGGCACCCCTACACTCAGTGGAGTGTAGGGAGTCAGATTAATCACAAAAACAAGCAAGTCTTTCACAAGATTAAGCACAAAATGGCATAGAAAGTTACTGATGAAGCTTAATGGGTTCTAATGAGCAGTTGCTGAACAAACTTGCACAAAAATGGATTTCAATTAGCCAAAACTTGTATACAAGCTAACCAAGTGAATTTAAACTGATTGCAAATCCTTCTTAAACCTAATATCTAACAACTCACAAAATTGAAGGCACAAATTTCACAAAAACAAGCATGAAATGGGGCTTAATGTGTTTGACTGTTTTTACCAAAGATATGACATGCAAACTTCTGATTTAAACACACCAAACTAATCAAGAACAATACACTTATACCTAATAAACCAAAGAGAGTGAGTGTGAGTGGTTTTTAACAGGTTTATAAACCTTTAACCCTATTAGATCCCTAATCCCAAACACCCCTTAACCTTCTGAAAATGATTTTTAACCAAGAGATTTCACTTAAACGCCACATAATTGTAAATTACCTATTCACACAAGCATAATCAGCATAAGCAAATACAAACCAAAGCTCAAATTAACATTCAAACAAGTTTCATACAACTTCACAAAATCACAACTCTAAGCTTAATAAAGGGGTCCAAGACCAATTTACCTAGAGGGACCCACATCCAGGCCCCTCAATGGCTGAAAAGCCATCTCCAAACAAGCCCGGGCTTGTGCAGAACTAGTTGGAAAAACAGTCAAAAGCTCCAAGTGATTTCCTGCTAAGAACAACACATAAACATAATAACCAATAATCTGATTTTTAAAACTTTTTTCACAATCTTTTCAGATAATTTTCTCAAATACTTTTCTTTCAAAACACTTAAACAAACCAACTTCACACTTGGAAAACCAATTTTTGGAACAAGATTTTACCAAAACAACAACTTTTTCAGAAACTTTAAAAAGGAATTATTTTTGAAGATTCTTGAACTTATGTTAACAATCTTGGAACTCAGATTTATCTCAAGCATATACCAACTTTTAAATCATAAAAGGAATTACAATTTCACAAAAAATACCAAGTTTATAAATATTTAAAAAGGAATTACAAGACTTGAGTAAAAATCTGGAACAAGAATAGAGGTCACAAGTCGACCCTTATTTATACAACTGAATAGAAGAATGTAGAAACTAAAACCCTAATAGCTGAAATTCCTGAAAAGCCCTTTGTTTGAATTTTCTGCTTGGTCTTCCTTTGATCATGTGATAGCCAGGCTGTTGTTTTTTGTAGGGAAGTGATCTTGAGACGTTGGTTTAGCCTTTGGCAACAAGAAAATCCATCTAGCCGTTTATTTGGTCGGGTTTTGATTTTGAGAGGAAAGTGACGTGCAGGGGAGGTCCCCACAGTCACATGGGTTGGTTGGGAAGGGAATCTGGGTTGTGGGTTGGGTTTAGGGTAAGGGTAATTAAAGTTCTGGAAAGGATTAGGCTTCAATTTTCAGAATTAAGGGATATGGATTTTTAGGGTTTATGTGATGAACACATGGATTTAGATCTGTTTAGGAATGGGGGAGAGGTGTTTTGCCGCCTAATTTAATTATTAATTAGTGAGTTTGAAACTAATTAACAATTAAATAGACTGGATAGTGCAATCCTACGTGGGTGGGTGAAGTGGCAAATTTGGGTGATGTGTCGAATAGGGAATGGTGGAGGGAGGTTTATTGTCTGGGCAGATGTAGCCCCTAAACTTTCTTCTTGTTGTCTCTTCAATTTAAAACAGCCCAACTCCCATTTTCCTTTGTTAACAAGTTTGCTTCACTTGTCAATTCTGGCACAACATATTCTCAAACTTTAAACAAGGACTATTCATGCAATTTGACCATTCTTCAAGGGCTTATATTGTATATTCTTGAAATATTAGGGACCCATATGTAATATGTGAGATTTACAAGGGTTTAATATGACAAGTCTTCAATAGTTGAGGGGCCATTCTTGACAAATCTTCAAACTTCAAGGACTTCTTTGGATATTCATGACTCGGGTCCGGTTCATTGTGCGGCTTCGTTTCCCGTGTTCGTTTTTGATTGATTCTTGTGATCTTTTTGTCATTTCCTCAATATCCGTACCTAAAATACACAAGCAACAAACACAAGCATATATTTGGCAGTTTTAATGATATTTAATGCATTTTAAGCCCAATTTGGACGATGAGACTATGTATAAAAGCAGTCTCATCACTCCCCCATACTAAACCATTGTCGTGCCCTCACGCAATGTTAGAATAAAGTATCATAGTACCTCCAAAATTCATTTTTATTCACTTTATTGAATGATAAACTAGCTACACTACTACTATTACTACTACTTGCGTTTTAGACATAATGTATGATTTTCATCGCAAAATGGGACGTTTAGGTTCATAGAATAAGAACACGTGAATGCTTCGTTAGAAATAATTCGTCCTCGATTTTCACCCTAATTCCATTCCAAGCGTGCAACGAGATCATTGTCATTATAAGTTAGTAATGCTAACACTACTCATATGCCCTAATCACATACTTATCCTTCCATTTTTCCTAAGTTGTATCTCTTATATTTTATTTTGTCTTGAATGTCTCACGAGGATACATTGTTTGACTTATGCGATAATAGAGATTTAGGTCTAAAAATAGAGTCCTAACGGTGTAACCAAAACCATCAAATCAATAACCCCTCCTAATTGACAACGATGTTAAAAAATTAAGTTGACAAGAAGAATCGATAAACACGGTTTTATAACGGTGAACATGAGACTTATTACCAAGACTTTTATACGCCCCCTAACGGAAGGGCCTTATTATCTTTGGTTTACCTCCATCTTTTATTAAACTTCGCCATGAAGCTTTTATTATGACTTCAGTCTTGCCTTGCCTTTTATTATCCGCCTCATCGGTGGTTTTATTAGCCAAAGACGTATATCCTCACGCTAAGGCGAATTTTGGATCTTTAAAGCTTCGAAGATTAAGGCATAAGTCACTTTCAATTTTGCATAGATTTTTCGGCCTTGTGGGGCTTCAAATTGTTTGTTAGATTTAGGTGAGCACTTGAAATCTTATTATTGGGTGAAGCTTTCGATTATTCGGGTGCCAATACTTCAAAACCGTGACGCTGGCGATACCTTAATGTCTTCCCAATTTAATTACACGGAAGCTACTAGAAAAGACTAGAAACCCAACAATCCTAACTAAACCGCTAAGTCAATATTTATTAAGCAAAAAAAATATTTACATGCGAAGGGAGAATAAGCAAACAACGAGAACACATGAGTTTTTGAAAGAATACGAGTACTCTACGTTTAGCATAGTAACTTATAATTAACCCTATCATTTCTCGTCCTCATTTAAGAGACTTAGCCTAATGTGTATGTAGAAACTAGAAGGGGGGGGGGGGGGTTGAATAGTTTCTTATATTTACTTGTTAAAATATGGTTTCCAAAAATGCTTTTTCAAAAACTTAGGCTTGAGGAAATATGTGAAATCTTCTTATGCACAATATGAACAATGATAGTGTAGCTAAACTAATACTAACAAAAATATATCCACAAAGAATAAAGAATGATAGTGTAGCTAATCTAATACTAACACATGTATATGCAAAAAGAATAAAGAATGTAAAGAGTTAAGGGTAAAGAAAGATCAAACCGAACACCAAAGATTTATAGTGGTTCGACAACGAAGCTCACTCCTCGTTCCTACTCCACTCCTCGAGTACTCCTTACTCGAGAGTTCACTACACAACAAGCTCCTTATGGTGGAGAAAACCGTACACGTCGCTTAACCTATTTCCGACTCTAAGCTAAAAGTCGAGCCCTAATCGTAGCTAGGACCAATCTACACAACTATACTTAGTACATACACAACTTCCAAATAGACACAACTACTTGGATCTGCACAACTATGACACAACTACAAGTATATAAAATTTGATCATCAATGGATCTTTGGTGGTGGACTCAACACTTCACTAAGACAGTGTTCTTCTCTTTGCACTTGGAGAGGAAGGGATGGAAGAACAAGATTCACTTCTTAAACAAGTAATAATCAAACAAATGATCAAATATTTGAGTGATTAAAGAAGGGGTTTGAATCTGGAAATAAATGTGCAAAATAGGTGAGGTGAAAAGCTGAGAATGGTCCACTATTTAAAGGATAAAGGAGCCAACGGCTATATCTGCCCGCGGTACCTTATCACAGCCCGCGGTACCTTATCGATAAGGTACCGCCTAGGCGCCAAGGTACCGCCAGACTAGACTCCGCTCCTATTTGTCCTTTAGTGGTGGAGGTCTTATCTGGGTATAAAAAATATCCTGAAAGGATATTCTTAACAGAATAAGAATATGCCATTTTCAAATTTCAAATAATTAATTTAATAAAACATTTTCTTAAAAATAAAGTTTAATAAAAACTTGTCACATTTAATAAAAAGTGAGTTTTAAGAAAAGATTAAATCACTTGATCACTTGATTAAGGTTAGTACTTGTTTATCCATACCTTAAGTGAAAATGGGTAAAATAAAAAATACTTGAACTCAAGAATTCGTTTTTCGTTGTTTTCGTAAATGCTTGTTTTTACATATTGTCGTAATCAAAACTAAGCGAGACCGAAAAATGCAAGTAACGTTTTTAGTCATTATTGCATTAACAATCTCCCCCTTTTTGATTCCGACAATACATAAACTCAATCACACAAAAACAAGATTTTCGAAGACGAGTTTATTCATTTCTCCCCCTTTGTCGAAGCAAAAAGGTTGCGTAAGTCGGTGTTGAAGAAACGGACTTTGCAAAGACTCCCCCTTGGTGCTTACTCCCCCTAGCTTGGGGCACCGGGGAATCGAGATATGGTGACAAGCTACATAGAAGGGTTAGTTGAACAAAAGAAACATCCAACAATATATAGCAATAGGTCACATAAAGAAAATTAAAAGAGAAGAAAACACAAGGACAAAGATCTAAGATAGGTTACTAAAGGAACATCATACAAAGAAGTATGGAAAAAGAAACAAGCCAAAAGCATAAATCTAATCCTAGTTATTCTAGAATTCTAAGATTTGCTTGAATTTGGTGTCTTGAGGATAAGCAATCAATGCTTATATGAAAGACAAGGTAATAGCGGAGGGTGGTGGTGGTGGCTTGTTGGAGATCTCATAATCAAAGTGAAGTGGAGGCTTGATTAAGAGACTCTTGATGTAGCTCAACTCCTCATAGATGTGTGCCATAGCAAGATGTTGATATTGACAACAATGACAATATGTTCCATGGTGCATGACATTATCATGAGAAGGAGGAAGAACACTAAAGGGTGGTGGTGGAAGAAAGGAAGTTCCACAATCAACATTCTTAGTAGGAGACATGTGATTAAGAGTGTTCTTGGGTGGGTTTGGATTGAAAGCAATTGGAGAAAATGGAGGAGATTCAAGGCTTTCATTGGGAGAATAAGAAATTTTGGATGTTAAGTAATGCAAAATGCTTATGGTTTAAATAGGGAAGGCTTAGGGTATTTTTGGGGTGGTCAAAGGGTTTGAAACAAAGATTCTCAAAAGGGTTGGAGCAAATCTGGAGTTTCAGACAAAAACCCGAAAAGGAAGGCCACTGTAGGCGGTTCCTTATCTATGGTGGCGGTACCTTATCAATAAGGTACCGCGGTTCACATATGGAACCGCCTGTAGAAGCAGGGTTTGGTGTTTGGAGAAAGATTTTTCAGCAAATCTTATTTTTCTAGTCTAACTTATCATAGGGATGTGCTTAAAAGAAAAGATAGACAAAGAAAACATATGCAAACTTATCAAATAGATATTTGACCAAAATACATGGATAAAAAATCAATGTAGGAGGTGTGTAAGACAAGACCTTAAGTCATGACACAATGATCCTCCATGATTCAATCTTGTTCTTGCTATGTTTGAGAGAATCATACATATGAATTATGTAAGCTCTATATTAATAGCGAGAATCTATGAAAAATCGTTTTTAGATTGAATTAACAATGTCAAACGAATTTCTCAACCATTTTCGAAAGAGACTTTGAGAGTTTTGAAAAGGAGAGGAGAAGATTTTTTCAAAAGAATTTTAAAAGACTCAAGGACTAAAAGTGGTAATAGAAAACACACAAGAGGAGAAGAATTTAAGGAAGATGTTCCATTAATCCTAGACCTAGACGCAAGTAATTAAAAGGTTCCTTCTTAAGTGGCTTAGTGAAGATATCGGCTAAGTTGTCCTCGGAGGGCACCTTTTCAATAGTAATGTTCCTCTTTTGAACATTATCCCTAAGGAAATGGTGTCTAATTTCTATGTGTTTGGTTCGCGAATGTTGCACGGGATTCTTGCTTAGGTCTATAGCGCCTTTATTATCGCACATGATGGGAACATCATCAAGAGAATTCCCGTAATCAACAAGCGCTTGCTTCATCCATAGAGCTTATTGGCATGCTTTTCCGGCACTCACATACTCGGCTTCCGTGATGGATATCGCAAGAGCGGTTTGTTTCTTGGAGAACCAAGAAGTTAAACAACAACCCATGAAGGTACAAACTCCACTAGTGCTTTTCCGGTCCACATAGTCTCTCGCATGATCCGAGTCCGCGTAGACAATGGTTTCTACGCCGGTCCCTTTAGGATACCATAATCCTAAATGTATAGTGCCTTTAATGTATCGGAAGATACGCTTAACCGCTTCAAGGTGAGAGGTTTTGGGAGCCTCTTAGAAGCGAGCACAAAGGCAAACACTAAACATGATATCCGGTCGACTTGCCGTTAGGTACAACAAACTACCAATCATACCTCTATATTTGGTGTTGTCTACCGACTCACAATCATCATCTACGGTGAGTTTAGTATCCGAGGCCATAGGGGTCTTCATTGGTCTAGATTCTTCTAATCCAAATTTCTTTAGCATTTCTTTAGCGTACTTAGATTGACTAAAGAAAATACCATCGTCCATTTGTTTAATTTGGAGTCCTAAAAAGAAGTTAAGTTCTCCCATCATACTCATTTCAAACTCATCATGCATGATTTTGGCAAAGTCATCACATAATTCTTGACAAGTTGAGCCAAATATAATGTCATCAACATACATTTGTACGATTATGAGGTGGGGACCTTTCTTCTTTGTAAAGAGTGTATTGTCTACCGTTCCCATGGTATACTCATGTTTAATAAGAAACGCTTTAAGTCTATCATACCAAGCTTTGGGTGCTTGTTTGAGTCCATAAAGTGCTTTCTTAAGCTTGTAAACATGGTCCGGTTTCTCAAAATCAATGAAGCCGGGAGGTTGAGCCACATATACCTCCCTATTGATCAAACGTTAAGAAATGCACTCTTTACATCCATTTGTTGAAGCTTAATATCTAAGGCACAATCGTAGGCTAAAAGGATTCTAATTGATTCTAATCTAGCTACCGGTGCATATGTCTCGTCATAATCAATCCCTTCTTGTTGATTATAGCCTTGAGCTACAAGTCTAGCCTTGTTACGAGACACAACACCATTCTCATCTAGCTAATTCCTAAATACCCATTTGGTTCCTATAATGGTAGAACTTCTAGGTGGAGGAACAAGTTCCCAAACATCATTGGCAACGAATTGATTCAATTCTTCTTGCATCGCAATGACCCAACTCTCATCCGTCAAAGCTTCTTTAACATTCTTTGGTTCAATCAAGGAGACAAAACAAAAGAAGTTGCTTTGGTTTTGGACTTGAGATCTTAGGGTCCTTTGATTTAAGTCACCAATGACATTATTGAGAGTATGATCCCTAGACTCCTTAATGTTTACTTCCTTTTCAACACTAAGGTCTTAAACTCCTATTTTTCTAACCTCTTTGACTTTAACTACTTCTAATTCATCCAAGTCATCATCAACCAATGGTGGTGTCTTGGGTGAAGGAGGGGTTTCATCAAAGGTTACGTTGAGTGATTCTTCAATAACCCCTGAGGTTCTATTTAGGACTATGTAGGCCTTACTAGTTTGGGAATAACCTAAAAAGATACCTTCGTAAGACTTTGGGTCAAACTTGGTAAGGTAGTCTTTGGTGTTGAGGATAAAGCACTTGCTTCCAAACACCCTAAAGTATTCTAATGAGGGTTTCTTACCTTTAAGAATCTCATAGGGGGTCTTTCCTAGGAAAGGTCGAATAAGAATCCGGTTGAGAATATAAGTCGATGTATCCACGGCATTGCACCAAAACTTTTGAGGCAAAGATTGCTCGTTTAACATCGTCCTACTCATCTCTTGGAGAGTCCTATTCTTCCTTTCAACTACCCCATTTGATTGTGGAGTGCGAGGAGCCGAGAAGTTATGGGTAATACCATGAGCTTCACAAAAGGCACCAAATTGCACTTCATTATCAAATTCCCTACCATGATCCGTTCTAATAGAAACAATTGAACATCCTAGTTGATTTTGAATTCTTCGACTAAAGATTTCGAAGTGATCGAAAGCTTTATTCTTAGATGCCAAAAATCTAGTCCAAGTGAATCTAGAATAGTCATCAACTATAACTAGGGTATAAAGGTTACCTCCATAACTTCGTATGGCGGAAGGTCCAAAGAGATCCATATGTAGGAGCTCTAAGCACCGAGAGGTCGAAACCAAATTCTTGGCTTTGTGACTTGAGTGAACTTGCTTTCCAACTTTGCAAGCATCACAAAAGTGACTATCAAACTTAATCTTGGGGAGATGTCTTACCAACTCCTTAGAGACTAAAGATTGAATTAAACGCATATTAGCGTGACCTAATCTCCTATGCCAAAGAGTATAACTATCATCTATAGTCGCAAGACATATGTTGTCTTTTGACTTCTTATTAACCTTCATGCATAAAGCCCATGCTTTCTAACACCTTTTCCAATGACTTTTCCATCTTTTACGATTTCACTGTCATGTTCCGAAAAGATGACCTTACACTTATTATCACATATTTGACCTATACTTAAAAGGTTAAAACCTAAGTTATCTACGTGCTCAACATTTTCAATGGTCATGGAGTCAAGAGAAACCGTACCTTTGCCAATGATATTACCACGTAGACTACTAGCGAATGTGACGTTACCTCCATCATATGCTTTGTAATGCGAGAACAAACTTCGATTACCCGTCATGTGTTTAGAACATCCACTATCCTTAATCCACTCATCGGGCTCCAAATCAATTCCCAAGCATATCTAGGTAACAACACACAAGATCAAACATTTGGTCCCCAATATCTCATGGGTCCAAAATTGTTAGTTCCAAACATCCCTTGCATTTGGTTGGGATACACGAATGAGGAGGGGATTCCCCATGGAGAACAAAATGGAGGAGGGTAGTAATTCATGTAACCATTTTGTTGTTCATTACTTCTCCTAGGTGTGTTTGATCTAGGTTTAGAGTTATTATTATTCCTTCTAGGTGTTGGAGTTTTACTTCTAAGTCGTGAGTTGTTTTGATTATCTCTTGTAGGCGTTGTCGTTCTACTTCTAGGCTTAGACTCATTCCGTACTCTCGGTGGAGTAGAAGATAGTCTAGATAAACTTCTATTTCTCATGAGAGGTTTACTTAACGGCTTATAGAACTTACCAATAGCATTGTCGTCAAGTATGGGTAATTGAACCTTATTAACAGTAAGATGCTTTGGTTTTTCATTTAACTTAGATTTTTCAGAAAGTTCAGAATTTTCACAAAACTTAACTTCTGGCCGCGGTACCTTATCTATGGCCGCGGTTCCATAGTGATAAGGAATCGCGCCATACAATGTGGAACCGCGTCCAGAGGGTGTTTTCTTTGAAAACCTGACTTGTTTTGGTTCACTAGTTGAGGCTTCATTTGAGTTAAAACCTAGACCAAGTTTTTCCTTAGAATGAACTTGTTTGTTTAACATATCATCAAGAGCACTAGTACCTTTCATGAACTTTTCCAATTTAATGGAGGTGCTCTTGAGATCATCATTCTCTAATCTAAGTTTCTCACAACTTAAGCAACCTAAATCAACCTCTTTGTTTTTCTCAAGTTTAGCCAATTTCTCCCTAAGTTCATTGATCTCATTTTCAAGCTTAGTTTTGGTTGATTTTAAGGTTTTATTCTTTTCTATGAATTTAAGACTAAGTTTGTGTAAGCTATCATATTTGCCTTCAAATTCAGTATCATCTAAAGTGGAACTATCATTGCTATAATATTCGGTTTCGGAATGTACCTCTTTAGAAGTGTGAGCCATAAGACATTTCTCCTCTTTGGGGTTGTCATCATCATTTTCACCGCTATCGCTCCAAGCGCCACTAACGAATGCCGTGTGGTTCTTATCACGAGCGGGCTTTGGACAATCACCAATGAAGTGATTTGGATCACCACATCTAAAGCAATTCCTATCGCCTTTTTCGTTCTTGACAAACCGATTCTTTGACAATGGTTTCTTGTCATAGTTTGGTTGCCTAACGTGTTGACCTCGTCTCTTGAAGAACTTCTTGAAATCTCTCACCGCCAATGCATACTCCTCGTCATCACTTTCCGAGGAACTATCATGATCGCTTTGTGCCTTCTTGGCTTTAAGTGCAAGAGATTTCCTTTCACTCTTGGTTTTCACTAATTCCGAGTCCTTCTAAATTATCATCTCATGAACGTTCAAGTTTCCTATGAGTTCATCGAGTGATAAAGTTGAGAGATCTTTCGACTCTTCAATAGCCGTGACTTTTGCTCTCCACTTTGGATGTAAGGCCCTTAGAAACTTCCTAACATTGTTCTTGCTAGAAAAACCTTCATCAAGTGCTTTTAGACTAGTAATAATGGTGTTAAACCTAGCAAATGCACTATCAATAGTTTCATCTTCTAAGATGACAAATTGTTCATATTGTTGGACAAGAAGATCGATTTTACTTTCTTTGACTTGGCTATTACCTTGGTGGGTTACTAAAAGAGTGTTCCAAATATCTTTAGCGGTTTCACACATAAAAATTCTTTCATACTCTTTCTTAATCAAAGCATTATAAATCACCATTTTAGCCTCATTATTTTTTGAAAGTTTCTTTTTAGTATCATCATTAGCTTTGTCAAAAGAGACTAATTCTTTTGTTTTAGAAACTTCATTAAATTGAAAGGGTAAGAAATCACCATTGGTAATAACATGCCAAAGATCTAAATCTTTTGATTTCACATAAGTTTCAAATCTATTTTTCCAATAAATAAAACTATCGGTTTCAAAAAGTGGTGGTCTTTGCATAGATTGCCCTTCTAGGTACTTGTTGGAATCCATAGATCGATTCAAGTTTTAAAATACAATATACTTTAAACAATCTTGAGCAACCCGCTCTGATACCAATTGTAGAAACTAGAAGGGGGGGGGGGGTTGAATAGTTTCTTATATTTACTTGTTAAAATATGGTTTCCAAAAATCCTTTTTCAAAAACTTAGGCTTGAGGAAATATGTGAAATCTTCTTATGCACAATATGAACAATGATAGTGTAGCTAAACTAATACTAACAAAAATATATCCACAAAGAATAAAGAATGAAAGTGTAGCTAATCTAATACTAACACATGTATATACAAAAAGAATAAAGAATGTAAAGAGTTAAGGGTAAAGAAAGATCAAACCGAACACCAAGGATTTATAGTGGTTCGGCAACGAAGCTCACTCCTCGTTCCTACTCCACTCCTCGAGTACTCCTTACTCGAGATTTCACTACACAACAAGCTCCTTATGGTGGAGAAAACCATACACGTCGCTTAACCTATTTCTGACTCTAAGCTAAAAGTCGAGCCCTAATCGTAGCTAGGACCAATCTACACAACTATACTTAGTACATACACAACTTCCAAATAGACACAACTACTTGGATCTTCACAACTATGACACAACTACAAGTATATAAAATTTGATCTTCAATGGATCTTTGGTGGTGGACTCAACACTTCACTAAGATAGTGTTCTTCTCTTTGCACTTGGAGAGGAAGGGATGGAAGAACAAGATTCACTTCTTAAACAAGTAATAATCAAACAAATGATCAAAGATTTGAGTGATTAAAGAAGGGGTTTGAATCTGGAAATAAATGTGCAAAAGAGGTGAGGTGAAAAGCTGAGAATGGTCAACTATTTGAAGGATAAAGGAGCCAACGGCTATATCTGCCCGCGGTACCTTATCACAGCCTGCGGTACCTTATCGATAAGGTACCGCCTAGGCGCTAAGGTACCGCCGGACTAGACTCCGCAGCTTTTTGTCCTTTAGTGGTGGAGGTCTTATCTGGGTATAAAAAATATCCTGAAAGGATATTCTTAACAGAATAAGAATATGCCATTTTCAAATTTCAAATAATTAATTTAATAAAACATTTTCTTAAAAATAAAGTTTAATAAAAACTTATCACATTTAATAAAAAGTGAGTTTTAAGAAAAGATTAAATCACTTGATCACTTGATTAAGGTTAGTACTTGTTTATCCATACCTTAAGTGAAAATGGATAAAATGAAAAATACTTGAACTTAAGAATTCGTTTTTCGTTGTTTTCGTAAATGCTTGTTTTTACATATTGTCGTAATCAAAACTAAGCGAGACCGAAAAATGCAAGTAACGTTTTTAGTCATTATTTCATTAACAGTGTAGTTAAGGAATCAAAGCTAAGTGCTCAACACGCACGGTCGAGTCAAAAATTACTCTTATTCTCGCCATCGGAAAATCTACATTCGTGTCTTCAGACACTTATAAAACATGAGAAAAATTTTAAAATTTGACCATTTTTAGCCTTATTTTGCAACAAAACGATAAACAAAAAGATAAACTTTGGAAAGCGTGAAGGTTTGGCAAGGCAAGTATCTATTCACCCCCCATACTAAAGTTAAACATTGTCCTCAATGTTTCGAGTCTAGGGGTGCAAACACCCCTATACTAGAGACGTAGTCGAATGCCTAATCTAGCATGGAAAGGTGTAACCAATAAATTAATAGCCGCTTATGAAGTGTGCTAAAAACCTAAGGTTAAAACATCAAATGATATATCATTTGGATATTGAGAAAGTCTTCAAAGCAAACGGTCGAGTGCTCCTATAAAACGAACACGAGAGGCTCCAATCGTGAAGATCATGATCTAAAAACCACAATACACAAACAACCACGGAACAAAGGTTGGAAGGACACAAATCCCCTCACATTAAACTAATTAGAAATAAATAATATGTACATGGATAAGCATGGGTTTCCCCCATGAGGCACCTTGTTTTTGATAACCGAGTCAAAAGCTCGACTCGAATCCCCATAAATGTGATCATTTAGGGATTATCTTGGTGTGGTCAATTTTTAGTGGGGCTTACATGATAAACAAGGCCCAAAAACAACCGGTATTAAGGACTAAGTCCTTTGATGGTGCAAAATACCAGGATCGAAGATGGTGTTCTCGTTTTCATTGGAAAAACAAATTAACGCCACTTCATCACATGTCAACATAAACCCAAAGGGTTTCAAGAAAATAGATGAGAAGAAATAGAAGGGTGGGACAATGGGTAAGTCATAAAAACCATGAGCTACTCGAGGTAAACTCGCACCAATCAAATAGAAAGATTTTCCATTTATTGCATCGGTGGAAGACCGAGATTTCCCTTTATAAGCAATTCCGGGATCAAATATCTCGTCCTCGGTGGAGAAAGGGGAGAGAACATAAGGGGCTTCCCCCACACTTAGTCCACACAAAGCATCGTCAAAAGGAGAAGATGAGCTTGTAGTACTCAAAACACGAGATGATGACGGAGTTAGAATTGTAGAAAAATATTTTAAATCCAATTTAAAATCTTTCCCTTTTTCATCTTTTAAACTCTCCTTATGAAAACCCGACTTAATTATGTCAAAAATATTTGGTGTTTCTAAAGCAATGTTAGTCACACTAAAAATTCTCACATTTGAAAACCGTTTTGGTTTAGGAGGTGGTAAGTTCTCAAAACGTTTGTCAACAAAGAAAACTTCCCCATCGGGATCAACATATTCATCATCCAACGAATCATTCGTGATTGGAATCGTAGGCTTAACACTCTTAACCTCCACTGGCGGAGGGGACGAAAAATCGTTTTTATCATCAACTCCTAAAACTCTTTTTGAAATCTTTTTGCAAATGTTTTTGATGGGACTAACATTGTTCAAAGACGTGATAGAATACACATGAGACAGTGTGGAGTTTTGAGTTGCATTTATGACGAGTTCTTCCTCATTGAAACGAAGAGTGATTTTCCTAGCATGCACATCGATAAGTGCTCTCGAGGTATCCAAAAATGATCGACCTAAAATTAGAGGAACTTTAGGATCGATGGGAATGTCAACAACAATAAAGTCTACGGGATAGTAGAACTTTCCAACTTTCACGAAGACGTCCTCGGCTACTCCACAAGCTTGAATCGTAGAATGATCGGCCATCTCGATTGACATTCTTGAAGGAGTGAGATTGGGAAGATTGAGCGACTTAAAAATCTCAAGAGGCACCAAATTAATACTAGCACCAAGATCGGCCAAGGCGTATCATTCCTCCATGTCTTGTATAGCACATGGGATTAAAAACTTGCCGGGATCACCGACTTTTTGAGGTATGCGGCTAAGAAAAACCGAAGAACAACTAGACGATTTTTGCAATTTCTCTTTGTTATTCAACATACTTTTGAAGTTTGCGGCAAATCGAGGCATCATGACCAAGGCGTCGGCAAAAATTATATTAAAATGCAAGTCACGAAACATTTTCATAAAATGTTCAAATTGATAATTATTTCGTTCTTGTGCCTTTTCCTTGTTTCGTCTTGAAGGGTAAGGTAAGGGTGGTGTGGGTTGGGGCATAGGCAAAGGCCTTGGAATCTCGGGTTCCACTATTGGTATTGGTTCAACCGTAGGTGTGGTTTGAGTGGTACTTAGTGGGCTTGGAATTTGCTCCTTGTCTACCACCACCTCGGGTTCTTTCTCTTTTTCCTTCTCCGTAGAAGTACTTGGACGAGAAGTGGGTTCTTTGAAAGTTTTACCACTACGAGTAGTAATAACCTTCAATTCCCCTTTCGGGTTTACGATGGTATCACTAGGAAGACCACCCGAAGAAGAAGGTTTACACATGATAGCTTCAAACATTTTTCCCATTCGGTCTTCAAACTTAGATTGTCTAGCATCCGCTTTTAACAACTCTTGCTTAATCTCATGTTGTCCTTGCTCCATTTATTGTTGATTTTGTTGGAGTCGTTGAACATTTCCTTCCATTTTATTAGCATGAGTCTTAAGTTCATTAGCAAGTTCGTTTTTAAGCTCGTTTTTCAACTCGGATCTTAAGCTAACCATTTCACGTTGCATATTATCAAACTTAGCATCGTTTGCTTTAGCATAATTCAAAAATTCTCCTTGAAGATTTTTGGTGTGATCATTTTGAAAACCTTGAGTGGTAGATTGAAAATCGCGGTTTTGGTTTTGGTTTGAAATTTGCCCATTTCCACTTTGATAATTACCCTTGTTGTAGTTATGTTGATTGCCTTGATAATTACCACCTTGATTGTTGTTTTGATAGTTATTAGCATTTTGATTTGGTGGAGCTTGATTTTGGCGGGAACCTTGACCGTTTTGGTTATAAGTTCCCGTGGCTACATAAGCACTCGAAGTGTTACCAACCGCGGTAATGCACTCGGAAAAATCATGAGCTCCACCACACGAAATACAACTCTTAGCAACCGCTTTAACCGAAGCGGAATTTGAAGCTTCTTGAGCTTTCCAATGGGACATAAGAGTCGAAAACCTATCGAAAAACCGATTCTCCTCATTTGCTTCATCTTGCAAGGCATTAATGCTACGAGACGATGACGAACCCAAATTGGCAACACTTGGTGTGTTACGAGGGCTATAGACCTTAGACCTATTTTCAATGATTTTCAAAGCCTCTTCGGTTGTTTTGCACAAAAAATTACCACCCGCGGCGGCATTTAAGTAATCTCGTTCATGATCATTAAGCCCATTATAAAAAGTGTCAATTTGATGCAATTCGGAAAAATCATGGTGTGGACATTCATGTAACATTTCTTTAAACCTTTCCCAAGCCATTGAAAAACTTTCATTAGATCTTTGTGTAAATCGTGAAATCTCGTTTTTCAAATGTGTTGTTTTAGATGGTGGAAAAAATTGATTCACAAATTTGGAAACGAGATCAGCCCACGTCAAAATCGAATTTAGGGGTTCTTTCTCGAGCCATATCTTGGCGGGTCCATCTAACGAGTATGAAAACAACATCATCTTAATGGCCTCGTGTGGTACATCCTTAAACTTGCTTGTCACGGTGAGACGATTAAATTGCCTAATATGATAATGTGGGTTGTCTTTCTCGTGCCCGCGAAACTTGTTGGCTTGAAGCATAGACATTAAACCCGTCTTGATCTCGAAGTTCTCCGCAAGGATGGCGGGAATCACAATGGCCTCTCCAAAACCCTCGGTGGGTGCTTCAAGCAACTCCATCATAGTACGATTAGCCATGATAGCTTCTTGTTCTACAATAGGTTCCTCACTTGGAGTCTCTTCACTAGAAAGATTAGGAGTAGGTGTTGCCTCCTTTCGGTTTCTACGTTTACGTGCACGTTTTGCTTGATTGCGAGTAAGCATAAACGTCACGTACAACGAGGGGAGGAGCAAAGAAGATTCTTTTGGTGTTTTTAACTTTTTCAATTTTTTTGGATTTTTGATTGTTTTTACTTTTTTTTTGGATTTTGGAATTGTATTAGGTAGACAATAATCTACAAATCTCCTCCTTAGTCAAATTTCTTGATTAAAGAAGCCTCAAGGAATGAAAACGATCAAGTGAAGTGAACGCCTTCGATGACTTTAGAACGTTGGTGGAACACCAAAACGTTCAAGAGGGTTTAATCAAATGAAACCAATAAAATATATATGATACTTAATAATACTTTGGGCGGCAAAACCTTCGATTAGCTTTCAAAATCAAATACTCACAAGCAAGCGAGGAAACGAGGTGGCGCGAAGCACTTTAGATCCTTTTTCCTTAGGATATATTTTATAATATCCGCCTTATACCCACCTTATAGTTTGTATTTTCAAAATCGAGCTTCTTGAAAGTATTTATCTATTTTTGCCTTTTTCTTTGGTTTGAGATTCGAATACAATGATTGGGTAATGACCTCCCAAGTCAAGGTTGTGATTTCTCACGTATTTGGAGTACTTGTGAACTTATTGTTCTACGTATACAATATAGTAATAGTATTCACAAAAAACGAAAAACCGATAATACGTATTAGTAGAGTGCTACTAATAGAAATACTTATTATGGCAATATAAAAACAACAATTGTTCAAGTCAAAACACAACACGCCTCCCCGGCAGCGGCGCCAAAATGATAGTAGTAAAATACGGCCTTTAGGAAAAGGTGCGTAAAAGTGGCAAGTATTAAGTGTCGGTTTAGGAAAACCGAGCACTAATGACCAAATAAGTTCAAGTTCGTTTCCCAAGGAGGCTAGTGCGTTGTGTGATGAAATGATTAACGGTTTGTGATTATATTGAGAAAAAGAAAATAGAAATGGGGTAAGAAGAGAATGACGGTTACGAAGACGGATTAAGCTAAGACGAAAAGGTCGTTCACGTAAAACCGTAAAAAGCACTAAATTAAAAATTTTAAACCTAAAATTAATTAAAAGTTAAAACTAAGTCTAAAATAATATAAATAAGAATCAAAATTCAACAAAAATATTTTAGAACCTTTTATTAATTAAGTATTCAATATTAAATGCTAATTAAAGCCCTAAAATCAAATATAATTAACAAAATGTCCAAAATATTATTTTATTGAACTAATAAGTTACTTATATTATTTAAAGACTAAAAAGTATTTTTCCTAAATTTTCAAAACTATTTTTCTATTTTTAAAACACTAAAAACTATTTTTAAACTAAAATAATCATAAAAATAATAAAATAATACCAAAAATAATTTGACAATTTTAAAAATCCTAAATTACTTTAAAGAACAGTAGAAAAATGAAAAAGTTTGAAAAATATAAATTTTTTCACTAAAATACAAAAACAGTTTGAAATTAAACCCTAATTAAACTAAATTAATTCTAAAAATTAAATAAAAAGTGAATAGTGAAAACTATTTGAACTAAAAATCTTAAATTATTTTTCTAAGTCTATGAAAATTTTTGAAACTGAAAAATAATAATTTTTGTCACTAAAAGACAAAAATCAGAAATTAAAAAGTAATTAAAAATAGCTATTAAATGTAAAAAAAATACTAAATGAACAGTAACAAAAAATCTAATTAAACAGAAAAATCAAAAATTAAATAAGAAAAATAATGCAATTTGTTTCAAGTCCTAATTCCTATTTTAAGTCACTAAAGACAAAAAACTGAATAAGCTGAAAGTGACATGTGCTAGGGTTTTGTCTGCTAGTCAAGCAGTGGAAACAAATGTATTAGCAGGGGGAACTTTGTTCCCACTGGTAGTGCAAATTCTTGGTCAGTTGACCAATAAGCTTAGGGAAGCTTATTTTGAGCTTATCTTTGGGCAATAAGGCACCCCTACACTCAGTGGAGTGTAGGGAGTCAGATTAATCACAAAAACAAGCAAGTCTTTCACAAGATTAAGCACAAAATGGCATAGAAAGTTACTGATGAAGCTTAATGGGGTTCTGATGAACAGTTGCTGAACAAACTTGCACAAAAATGGATTTCAATCAGCCAAAACTTGTATACAAGCTAACCAAGTGAATTTAAATTGATTGTAAATCCTTCTTAAACCTAATATCTAACAGCTCACAAAATTGAAGGCACAAATTTCACAAAAACAGGCATGAAATGAGGCTTAATGTGTTCGACTGTTTTTACCAAAGATATGACATGCAAACTTATGATTTAAACACACCAAACTAATCAAGAACAATACACTTATACCTAATAAACCAAAGAGAGTGAGTGTGAGTGGTTTTTAACAGGTTTATAAACCTTTAACCCTATTAGATCCCTAATCCCAAACACCCCTTAACCTTCTGAAAATGATTTTTAACCAAGATATTTCACTTAAAACGCCATATAACTGTAAATTACCTATTCACACAAGCATAATCAGCATAAGCAAATACAAACCAAAGCTCAAATTAACATTCAAACAAGTTTCATACAACTTCACCAAATCACAACTCTAAGCTTAATAAAGGGGTCCAAGACCAATTTACCTAGAGGGACCCACATCCAGGCCCCTCAATGGCTGAAAAGCCATCTCCAAACAAGCCCGGGCTTGTGCAGAACTAGTTGGAAAAACAGTCAAAAGCTCCAAGTGATTTCCTGCTAAGAACAACACATAAACATAATAACCAATAATCTGATTTTAAAACTTTTTTCACAATCTTTTCAGATAATTTTCTCAAATACTTTTCTTTCAAAACACTTAAACAAACCAACTTCACACTTGGAAAACCAATTTTTGGAACAAGATTTTACCAAAACAACAACTTTTTCAGAAACTTAAAAAAGGAATTATTTTTGAAGATTCTTGAACTTATGTTAAGAATCTTGGAACTCAGATTTATCTCAAGCATATACCAACTTTTAAATCATAAAAGGAATTACAATTTCACAAAAAATACCAACTTTATAAATATTTAAAAAGGAATTACAAGACTTGAGTAAAAATCTGGAACAAGAATAGAGGTCACAAGTCGACCCCTATTTATACAACTGAATAGAAGAATGTAGAAACTAAAACCCTAATAGCTGAAATTCCTGAAAAGCCCTTTGTTTGAATTTTCTGCTTGGTCTTCCTTTGATCATGTGATAGCCAGGCTGTTGTTTTTTGTAGGGAAGTGATCTTGAGACGTTGGCTTAGCCTTTGGCAACAAGAAAATCCATCTAGCCATTTATTTGGTCGGGTTTTGATTTTGAGGGGGAAAGTGACGTGCAGGGGAGGTCCCCACAGTCACATGGGTTGGTTGGGAAGGGAATCTAGGTTGTGGGTTGGGTTTAGGGTAAGGGTAATTAAATTTCTCCAAAGGATTAGGCTTTAATTTTCAGAATTAAGGGATATGGATTTTTAGGGTTTATGTGATGAACACATGGATTTAGATCTGTTTAGGAATGGGGGAGAGGTGTTTGCCGCCTAATTTAATTATTAATTAGTCAGTTTGAAACTAATTAACAATTAAATAGACTGGATAGTGGAATCCTACGTGGGTGGGTGAAGTGGCAAATTTGGGTGATGTGTCGAATAGGGAGTGGTGGAGGGAGGTTTATTGTCTGGGCAGATGTAGCCCCTAAACTTTCTTCTTGTTGTCTCTTCAATTTAAAACAGCCCAACTCCCATTTTCCTTTGTTAACAAGTTTGCTTCACTTGTCAATTCTGGCACAGCATATTCTCAAACTTTAAACAAGGACTATTCATGCAATTTGACCATTCTTCAAGGGTTTATATTGTATATTCTTGAAATATTAGGGACCCATATGTAATATGTAAGATTTACAAGGGTTTAATATGAAAAGTCTTCAATAGTTGAGGGGCCATTCTTGATAAATCTTCAAACTTCAAGGACTTCTTTGGAAATTCATGACTCGGGTCCGGTTCATTGTGCGGCTTCGTTTCCCGTGTTCGTTTTTGATTGATTCTTGTGATCTTTTTGTCATTTCCTCAATATCCGTACCTAAAATACACAAGCAACAAACACAAGAATATATTTGGCAGTTTTAATGATATTTAATGCATTTTAAGCCCAATTTGGAGATGAGACTATGTATAAAAGCAGTCTCATCAATAGGTTAAATGTATTTATTCTTACAAGCTGAAGGATAGAAGTTTTTGGGACATTTCATGTATTGGTGATATGAGTTGGGGCTGAAGAAAACTTCTCCAGATTAGATCACGTATTCGTCAGTTTATTTGGTACAAGATTAATAATGGTGAGGTTGCTTCTATGTGGTTTGATAATTGGGCAGATTTGTGTCCATTACGGGACGTTCTTACGGTTCGTAGCATCACAAGATCGGGGCTATCTCTTTCTAACAAGGTTAGGGATCTTATTTTTGATGGTATTTGGCAGTGGCCGTTGGAGTGGAATGCTAGATTTCCGAACATTGTCTCTATCCCTGTCCCTGTTATCAACGATGATAGGGATGATGATTTGATGTGGCGGGATATAAATGGGGTTTTACATCCTTTTTCAGTTTCATTAGCATGGGATTCTATACGGTATAGGGCTGGGATGGTTAATTGGTACCATGCTGTTTGGTTCACTGATTGTATTCCTCATCACTCTATTTAATTGTGGTTAGTGGTTAGAAGAAAATTGAAGACTCAATATCGGCTTAGGCAATGGGATGTTGTCCCTTTGGTGGATTTAAGCCTTCTTCGATGTCCTTTGTGTAAAACGGTGTCGGATTCTCATGACCATCTTTTCTTTGAATGTTCTTATTCTGTGCAGGTTTGCTCTAAGGTTCGGGTCCTCTATGATATGGATAGCGCCCCCCTCGAGTTGATGATATATTAGCTTATGTTATTCCCATTCTAAGGGAAACTCTTGCCTTAGCATCCTTGCACGTCTTGTGTTGGCTGCTACTGCGTACTTTATATGGATGGAACGTAATTCAAGACATTCCAAGAAAAAGCAGATGGCGGTTGATCAGCTTGTTCAGATTATTTGTGATACTATTCGATTGAAGTTGATTTCATTTCGTTTTAAGAAGTTGTCTACCAGGTCGAGTTTGCTGCTTGACAAATGGAGGGTGCCGAGCTTTAGAGTTTTTCACGATGGGAGTACCGGGTGAGGGTTGTACTCTTTTTTCCTTGTCCAAGGTTTTCCCCACTGGGTTTTCCTTGGCAAGGTTTTTTAAGGAGGCAGGCTCATTTGGATTTCTTTTTCTCCTATCGTGGTGCTGTTGGAAGCTGAAGAGAATGCGTTTCTTCATGTTTGCATCTTGGTTTCTATCTAGTTTACTTGTATTGTAGTTCTAGTTTAGTTAGTGTTTATGTTTTGCATAACCACGTGTTAACATGCTGCCTGTAGCATGCGGTTAATGTGGTATCTCAGCCACATTCCTTTGTACTTCAACATTTTTTGGTTAATATATTTACCGGGAAAACCCTTTACCAAAAAAAAGATGATAGTGAAAATTGCTTTCCACGGTTGCCCGATGTGTGAAGTGTGAAACTGAGACAGATTAAGAATCTTTCCCTCATAGTTCGGAGCTCGAATTACTCTAATCATTTCAACTGTCTCTGGGTTAGCCACATGTTGTTCTCCTTTATCTAACTTAGGGAATTTGAATAGCTTCCTGAACTGACTTAAATCAAGAGTCATTGTCTTCTTGTTGATCTTGAAGGTAATAATCTTCTTCGATATTTTTTTGCCTTGTGAGATTGTCGTTGTTACCCAAAACTCGTGCATATAAACTTCAGGGACTGATGCGGTGGCTCCTAGGGCATCCTTCAGGGGTGACATGTCTAGGATATCCATTGCGACTTTGAAGGTTGCAAAGGTTGGATCAAAGTCGTCTTTAAGACGAAAGTTGTTCTCTACAGGTGGCAGCCCCTTTCACTGAGTGGAACGAGTGTAAGATCGAGTTGTTGTTGTTGTTCTTCGGTGATCGACATTTTCCTGCTTAGATAAACAACATATTCAAATGATAGATAAAGAATTATATATCATACATCATGTAGTCATTTTGCATGGAGAAACGTGTCAAATCACATAAATTTGCTTGATGACGTAATCTAAGAATAAATCCTAACTCATTTTATACTTATCATATCCAATGTTGTCGGATTAAACTTAGAGAAACATGCATTATGTCAAATTTGAGAAGAAACAACACTTAGCATTTTTTATGTTTTAAAAATACTCTTAATCTTGGAATGTGCATATTATTTCCACATATCGCAATGTCTATTAGTCCAAGTTGTCGCAATGAAGTCATATGATTTTTATCGCAATGTTGCATAAGTATCGCAATGTCAAACAACCTGTCGTAATGTCAATATACAACTTGTCGCAATAATCAATATCACATGTCTCGCAATGACAGACTAACATTTCCATCACAATAATCAGTCAAACATTTCCATCGCAATAACATTCAAACATTTCCATCGCAATAACAGTCAAACATTTCCATCGCAATAACAATGCCTATCGCAATAATCGACATGTCGCAATGTCAATGGATCGCAATGTCCATCGCAGTACATATCCATCGTAATGTCTATCCATCGCAATACAGTTACCATCATAATGTCACTATCCATCGTAATACAGTTACCATCGCAATGACAATATCCATCGCAATACAGTTACCATCACAATGTAACTATCCATTGCAATACAGTTACCATCGCAATGTCACTAGTGACATGTCGCAATGTACCATCGCAATGCTCATCGCAATATAAGGTGGATATTACGATGCAAAACTGTTAAGTTCGATTACGAGTTCGATACTATGATTTAAGCAAAACCATTCAAAAGTTATGTTTATATAAGCTATATGAACGAATCCCCTCAATCAATTGCATCTTTCATAACACTTTAAAATTCGAAACCCTAATCTTAATAGAATGAGACATAGGGGTTCGTATGTAATGAAACACACAAGTGATAAACATATATGAATTAATACCTAGTTTTGGATGAAAGATCACAACAAATAATCACGAGAAAATCAAAGCTAGAAGGTATAACAATGGCAACAGTTAAGGATGGGTGTTTGTGTTTTGCGAAGTGTGAGAAAGACACAGTGAAGGGGGTGTTTTGACTTTGGTCAACACATAACCTTTTTGCAAGTGTTGCATTTTGGTCCCCCAATGTGTAAGTATTTTCTGTTAGAAACTTATATAGACAAGTTAACAAGAAAATTACCCCATAACCTCTTATCTTCCATGAAAACACGATCACACGACTAACGCTCTGGTCATAATAACTTAAGGCATGTGAGAAGTTACCTAAGGCCAATTCATTTCCACATATATAAGGCACACATAGCACATCAGGAACACATAAGGTATTTTTTCTACAAAATACATTGTGAAGACCAATTTGAAATCCAAGACGAAAAGGCATTTTCTCCACCTTAAACTCTAACCCGTTTCCTATTTAAAGAGATGTAGTCATTGTTTAAAGAGTCAAACACCAATGACGACATTTTTCGTTAAGTGATTTTAAGAAACGATTGTGGTGGAAATAAGATTTCTCTTATTTTAAAAAATAAATGCACTGAAGCGTACATAAATTTGTGTTAGACCAAGTTATAAAGTAAACTTGATCCCTTACAAGGTTTTAAAGTAAACCTTGCCCGAGAAAATTAATTCCCGTTGTGATCCAACGTTTTCAAAAGAAATACGTTACTTTAATACGAAAAGCGGGTTGCAGTCAGAAATAACTACAAGCCATAAGGGCATGTTTTAAAATATGTACAACTTTCATACGGACTCTATTTATGGTGTCGTGTCAATTTTAATCAACATTTCTAAGGCCGTAAATATTACCGTACTAAAAGACATTCCCGATTAAAATGAAAAATATTTTTGGATTTTCTTGATTTTATAATTTTTGTGGTTTTTGTAGGTTTTATATTTTTGTATTTTTATTTTGGTGGTTTATATATACGATAATATACATGATCACGATAAAAAGGATACTCTAGAATAGTTTACCACCACTATTCAGCAGATTCGTCTGCCAACTCCTTAAGAGACGCTGGTGAGAATGATTTCATGCCCAGCTTGTTCAAAAACTCGATACGTCCTCGATCTAAAGCCTTTGTGAACATGTCAGCTAGTTGATACTCAGTGTTGACAAAATACAGCTCGATCACTCCATTTTCCACTTGCTCTTTGATAAAGTGGTAGAGTATGTTAATATGCTTCGCCCGGGAGTGTTGAACATAGTTGCAGCAAAGGGCAATGGCGCTTTTATTGTCATCGTACATCAGAATTTTGTTGAATCCAAGACCATAGTCAGTCAATTGTGATCTCATCCATAGGACCTGAGCACAACAATCGGACATGGCAATGTATTCAGGCTCTGTACTTGATATCGCAACGCTTTTCTGCCTTTTAGATGCCCAACTAATCAGTCTATCTCCAAGAAGTTGAACACTGCCAGAAGTGCTACGTCTAGTATCTTGACACCCAGCATGATCCGCATCTACATATGATATTAGAGAAATGGAGGAGTCCTTCGGATACCATAGACCATGATGAAGTGTTCCTTTAACGTACCGAAAGATCCTTTTCAAAACATGTAAGTGCTTTTCGGTAGGCTGAGCCTGATACCGGGCACACATTCATATAGCAAATTCCAAATCAGGCCTGCTAGCAGTCAGATAGAGAAGGGTGCCAATCATTCCACGATAAAGTTTTAGATCGATAGCAATCCCATCCCTATCCTCATCTAACTTGGATCTCTCCACCATTGGAGTATCCACGGGGTCACAGTTTGGACTGATTAATGAAGATGCCTCTAGGATTTTGAGAAACTTGTAACCCTAAGAAAAATGAAAATTTTCGCATCATCGACATCTTAAAGCGTATGGACATGATTTTCTCAAAATAGTCATACATTCTTTGAGTAGTGGCAGAAAATATTATATCATCAACATAAATTTGTACCAGTATCATGTCGTTGCCTTTCTTGAGAATGAACAATGGCGGGTCCACTTTGCCTTTTGAGAAGCCTTCCGAGATGAGATAAGACGATAGGAGATCGTACCACGCACGTGGAGCTGGTTTCAACCCATAAAGAGACTTATTGAGCTTGTACACATGGTTAGGATACTTCGAGTTGACAAATCCATTCAGCTGGCTTACATAGACGTCTTCCCTTAATTCACCATTGAGAAATGTCGTCTTAACATCCATTTGGTAGACGATCATGTTCATGTGAACAGCATAAGCAAGGAATAGTCTAATAGCCTCCAATCTAGCAACAGGAGCAAAGGATTCTTCAAAGTCAATACCCAAAGCTTGTTTGTAACTTCGAGCAACCAATCTAGCCTTGTTCTTTAAAACACTACCCAACTCATAGATTTTGACCTTATATACCCACAACAATGTAAGGATGTCGACGTTGTCGGGTAAAGGAACTAATTCCTATACTTCAAGTCGTTGAAAATCATTAAGTTCCTCTTTCATGGCTTCAATCCATGAAGATTGTGTCATGGCTTGTTGCCAAGTTTTAGGTTCAACCTCAGAGAGAAATGCATCAAAGTAACAGTATAATGCACTTTCTTGTAACTGATGGCGTGTTAAGACTGGTCGATCGATGTCACCAATAATATTTCAGATTGGGTGATCCTTTGTCCATTTGGAGTTGTGATTTTCAATCTGTGATGGTCTGGAGTGAACGATTGCAGGAGCTTCCTCGAAAGTAGACGCACCGTTAGGGTTTTCGAGTATTTGTATACGAAAACATAGAAGCTCTTATAGGTGAGCAATTTCCAAATCGTGATCATCATAATCTTCTTCAACATCATCAGGAACGAGTGGGGTGTTGATGCAGGTGTAGTTTGAGAATTGTTGGGGGATGGTGCATCCGGTTCAGTAGTAACTGTACATGCATCGGATTGATTTCCATTATCTTGGGCAACAACTTCGGGAATCGGAGCTACTACTGCAGGTGCTGGAGAATCATCACGTGGAGGATCAAAGAGTTCATCAAACATAGGTTGAAATAACTCATCCCACTTGAGCCTTTTAGGTGGTGTAAATGATGGAGAAGTAGGATTGTTAGGAATTAATCCGGAACTAATAGTACCGGTTCCCATCTCATGAAGTGCGGGTTCAGAGATGCGTTGCTTAGAAGCCATTGCTGTCAGCTCATCAAAATCGACACAAATAGTTTCTATTATCTTGCCAAGATGACGGTTGTAGATCCGGTAAGCTTTCTTTGCGGGTGAGTAACCAATGAAAATACCTATATCAGCCTTCGGTTGAAGTTTGCCCAAATTCTCACTATTTGTATTTGGATAATAATAAGTGTGAAAACACTTATTTTTTTACCACTTATTTCCAATAATAACAAGACCAAAACGTGTATTTTATGTCGTAAATGTCGGAATTATGCGTGGTTTGTGTTTTTATTGTGTTTTAGGACCAAAAGATGAAAAAGGAAGAAAACACGGGCTTTCACGGGCTTTTATCGAAGAAAAACGAGAAAAGACGAAGTCAAAGGATCAAGAGTGCAAAAAGAACGGAAGTCCAAGGCCTATTCTAAAGATTTATCGAAGAAAAAGTCTAAAGACGGAAGTTTAATGAAGTCGAAGAACTCAAGTCTAATAGAAGAGGAAATTACAAGACAAGTTCAATTTACATCGACAAATCCTGAGACGACGTCGAAAAAGACAAAGAATTTAAATCGAGTCGTGAAGAAAGAAAGAAAGAAGGAAACACATGCATCTTCCCATCTCCTATAAATACCCTCCTAAACACATTAGGAGGGTGGTTAGCTAGTTTATCTTCTATCTTGTAGTTTTCATTTTTAGAGAGAGAAAGTGTTTAACTTTCTCTCACTAAAACTTCATCTTTTCTTTCAAGTTTAAGCTTTATTTAATCTTTGTATTTGAGTTTCATTAATCAAAAAGTTCATGTTAAGTTTTTCATCTTAATCTTTTTTCTACCTTTCTTGATTTTAAATTATCTTTGATCCGAAATATTAATGAAACGTGTTTGATTTTGATGATTTTGTGATAAAAAAAGTTTATCTTTTTATTTCTTTCTAAGTCTTACACGGATTAAGCTTTGAGCTATTCATGCTTATTGGTTTATTTAGTGTTTAGCTTATTGTTTTTAGTTTTCTCAAAAAGTTTAGTCTTTTTAAAGTTCTTTTATAAAGTTTGCAAATTTCGTATTTTAAAAGCTTTCTAATTTTTGCTTGATTTCATTTGGTTAAGATTTGGATAAGTGCTTATTCGTTTATGCTTATTGGAACTGCTTATTGGGATTTTTGCTTATTTCACTTGCATCGGATTACTTTGCCCTCCATTGCAAAGTTAGGGCTCAAACATTGCGAGGTACATTCAGACAGCTTATTTGTGATCGCAATAACCCAAGGGGTTCTACTTTGCGATCAAGAGAGTTTTTCCCCCTTATTCCGATCGTGATTATGATCGCCCATTGCGATCGTACATTGCGACGGGACTTAAGGTTACTTTAAGACGAAACGCTGCCCAATTTTTGTTAGCAACATTCCGACAGAAATCCTTGTATTCCGATACTATTATTCCGATCTTAAACATTCCGATACTGGACATTCCGATAGGAATTATTCCGGATAGATAGTGTATTCCGATACTCAACTTCAATATTCCGACAGAATTCAGGTGTGATATTCCGATGGGTAGTATTGCGATCAATATTGCGATGGTTTAGACATTACGACAGTCTATTCATTCCGATAATTTCCATCGCAATAATTAGTTTACTTTACTTAGTTGATTTATTTTTCAAGTTTTAAATTCATTACGTTTAATTTCCAAAAATTGCACGCTTCCCGAAATCTCTGTTTTTACCAAGTGTTTTTCTAGTAATTTTTAGTTTAATTTTTAAAGCCTTATTTTTACTCAACGACATTTTTATATTTGCTTTTAGTTTAAAATAGGTAATCAAACAACCCATTTATTTTCCACCAAGAACGACTGAGTCGCACTTTCTACTAGTAATCAATTCGAAAAGATCGGAACAACGAACTTTCATACGAGGCAAACCCTTGTATTAAATGCGCCGCTGCCGGCTCTTTTCGTTAAGATTAACGGTTTTAAGTGAGAGACGTGTTGGATTTTGGGATCCGTTCATCTTTTAATGTTATTTTTCTTGCTTAAAATTTTCAAAAATCCTAAAAAATATAAAATTTTCAAAAATACAAAAAAATAGAAAAACATAAAAAAAACCCAAAATATTTCTTGTCTATTTTTCTTTTCTTTCTGTAGGTGTGTATGCGTACTCGTGCTCGTAAGAAGAAAGCAGCTCAAGCCGAAGTCAGTATTCCACCTATTGTCACCATGTACAATCAACCAATGATCGAGCTTTTGCAATCGCACGTAGAGGGCAACACCGATGCTATTGTCATACCCGAGATTGGAGCCAACAATTTTGAACTCAAATCCGGCTTCGTTTAAATGGTCTCTGCTCAACCTTTCTTGGGGCGTTCGCTTGATGATCCTCATGACCATATAAAAAGGTTTCTTCAACTCACCAATACGGTTAAGTATAATGGGGTTTCACAAGAAGTGATTCACTTGCAACTTTTTCCTTTCTCCTTAGAGGGACAAGCCCGGAATTGGCTTGATAAGGAACCGCCACAAAGTATTCTTACGTGGACGTATTTAGAGACTAAATTCATCAACTACTTTTTCCCACCCTCACATACTACCGCTTTGCGGAATGAAATCATTACCTTTGAACAAAAGTACGGTGAGACATTTAGTGAATCTTGGGACCGTTTTAAGGAACTTTTAAGAAAGTGTCCACAACATGGTTTCACAAAAGTACATCAAATAAATACTTTTTACAATGGTTTAAGCATGAATAACCAAGATTCACTAAATAGTGCCTCGGGGGTAATATTTTGGTTAAGTCCTCTAATGCCGCTTGGGATATTACTGAGAATAAGTCTAGAGTGCAAACAAAGAGTGTTTGGACTAATGTGGCTAGTGCTAGCACTAATGAGAGCGACAAGAGAATTGATAAGCTTACTACGCTTGTTGAAACACTTGCTCTCCCAACCGCTAACAACACCAAAGCTATCAATGCTCAAGTTAATGCTATGAGTCAATCATGTGAAATATTCGGAGGATCTCACTCATACACCGATTGTCCTTCGACTCATGAAAATCCAGAAAATGTGTATGCCGCCAACGGTAACTTTTCTACGGGAGGCTATATTGCTCAGTTATCGTTCAAACAACTTTCTGTCACCACCCGGTTTTCCACCTCAAAATCCAAACAACCTAAATCGCAACAATCAAAACCAACCACGAGCTCCAAATCAATATCAAACCCGAAGAAACCCATGTCCACCTCAAAGAAACAATCAAGTTCACCAACCACCCGCTTATCAACCACCTGCCTACCATGCTCTTCCTCCCACCCAACCCACCACATTTAATCAAGAGGTTGACACTTACATGAGGACTAATGATGTGATAGTGCAAAATCTTCAGCGGGAAATGGCCAACATGAAAGCAGATATGGTGAAACAAGGGAATGATCTTCGAGCCGATATGCGAAACTCTTTGGCAAGTCAAACGAATGACTTAAGGAACATGATGGCTAGTTTCTTCCCAAGTAATCAAGCCTCTGGTTCGGGTTCTCTTCCGAGTAACACCATTGCTAATCAAAGAGGGGAGATGAAAACAATCACCACTCGAAGTGGAAAAGGTTTAAAGGAACCCGAGCTTCCTACACCTACACCGGTGATCGTGACAAAGGAAAACGAGTCCCCTTCTCCAATTCCTCCAACTTCTACTTCTCCAATTCCTCCAACTTCTACTTCTCCAATTCCGTTGCCTTCTATTTCTACCCCTCCACCACCCAAGGATGTGTGTGAGAATTCCATTCCTAAGCCTTCATCTCAACCCAATATACCTTATCCTTCGAGGTTGAGGAAAGAGAAATTGAAGAACAAGGATGATATTCAGGTTTCTAAATTTCTCAAAATGTTTAAACAATTGAATTTCAATATCTCCTTCGCTGAGGCTCTCGCTCACATGCCCAAATATGCTAAAATGTTTAAAGATCTTCTCAGTGATAAGGAGAAACTTCTTGACATCGCTCAGACCCAACTTAACGAGAATTGCTCCGCAGTGCTCTTAAGGAAATTACCCACCAAACTTGGTGATCCGGGTCGTTTTCTCATTCCTTGCAACTTCCTCGGGGTAGAGAATTGTATGGCCCTAGCCGATCTAGGTGCTAGTATAAACTTAATGCCATTAAGTGTTTGGAAACAATTATCTCTACCCGATCTAGTCCCCACACGAATTACATTGGAATTAGCTAACCGTACGGTTGCTTATCCGGTGGGGATAGCCGAAGATGTCTTCGTCGGTGTCGACAAATTCACCTTTCCGGTGGATTTTGTTGTCGTTGACTACGAGATGGACCCCCGTGTTCCATTAATCGTTGGACTTCCAATCTTGAGGACCGGTCGCACTCTCATTGATGTAGCCGCGGGCGAATTAATCATGAGAGTTGGTGACGAAAAAATCGTCTGCAACATGGGTAAACTTTCTAAGCAACCTTCTGAAAACGAGAGTGTTAATTTCATTGACGTTCTTGATGAGGCTTGTGAAGAACATTTCAAAGACGCTTGTAAAAGTAGTTCTTCTTCTATACCCATTGTTGAGACCGTTTCCTCTATTGCTCTATCACTAACTCCATTTGGAGAAAGTGATTTCATTTTGAAAGAATTTGAAGCAACTTTGGGGGATGTGGACTTACAATATGACGATTCTCCCTCCAATTGGGTAGAAGACATTCGTACCATTGAGAAACTTCTCTATGAGGACCATATTTCTCCACCATCTCCTAAGGAAATCTCTATCGATGATCCGAATTTGACTACGCCTTCCATCGAAAATCCTCCGGATTTAGAGCTTAAGGACCTACCGTCTCATATCGAGTACGTTTTCCTTGAAGACAATAAGAAGTTACCCGTCATCGTCGCAAAGGATTTAAAAGAAGAAGAAAAATCCCGACTTATCGTCGTGCTGAAGAATCATAAGAAAGCGATTGCGTGGAAAATCTCCGATATTCGTGGAATTGATCCTCACTTTTGCACACATAAAATTCTCATGGAGGACGACTTTAAACCCACTATTCAAAGCCAAAGAAGGGTGAATCCCAAGATCCATGACGTTATCAAAAAAGAGGTTATCTAATAAGTGTGAAAACACTTATCCTTTTACCAGTTATTTCCAATAATAACAAGACCAAAACGTATATTTTATGTCGTAAAAGTCGGAATTATGCGTGGTTTGTGTTTTTATTGTGTTTTAGGACCAAAAGATGAAAAAGGAAGAAAACACGGGCTTTCACGGGCTTTTATCGAAGAAAACGAGAAAAGACGAAGTCAAAAGATAAAGAGTGCAAAAAGAACGGAAGTCCAAGGCCTATTCTAAAGATTTATCGAAGAAAAAGTCTAAAGACATAAGTTTACTGAAGTCGAAGAACTCAAGTCTAATTATAGAAGAAGAATATAAGACGAGTTTAATTTATATCGACAAATCCCGAGACGACGTCGAGAAAGACAAATTAAATCGAGTCGAGACGAAAATAAAGAAAGAAGGAAGCCCACATGCACTCCCCACTCCCTATATATACCCTCCAAATGACACATTAGGAGGGTGTTAGTTTTTTGTTAGCTAGTTATTTTTCCTTTCTTTAGTTTTAGTTTTTAGAGAGTGAAAGTGTTTAACTTTCTCTCAATAAACTTCATCTTTTCTTTCAAGTTTAAGTTTTATTTTAATCTTTGTATTTGAGTTTGATTAATCAAAAGTTCAGGTTTAAGCTTTTAAGTTTCAATCTTTTTCTTCCTTTCTTGATTTTACTTTGATTTTGATCCGAAATATCCTAAAATTCGTGTTTAATTTTGATGATCTAGTGATTAAAAAGTTCGTCTTTGTGCGCCTTACTAAGTTTTTATACGGTTTAAGCTATAAGCTTGTTGTGCTTATTGGCTTATTTCATATATAAAGCTTATTGCTTTTCGGTTTCCTTAAAAAGTTTAGTGTTTTTAAAAGTTTGATTCCAAAAGTTTGCTTATTTTGTATTTTAAAAGTTTTCAAATTTATGCTTATTGATTTGTTTAAGATTCGGTTAAGTGAGCTTATTGGAACTGCTTATTGAGATTTTGGCTTATCTCCATTTTCGGATTAAGTTTTGCTCCATCGCAATATTGAGGGTTTTACACATTCTAACGGCCACATCCAGACAGCTTGTTTCGATTGCAATACCCTTGTGGTTCTACTTTGCGATCTAAGGTTTTTCCCCCTTATTCCGATCGGGATTGCGATCGCTCATTGCGATCGCATATTCCGACGGGTCTTAAGGTTATTTTAAGTCGAAACTCTGCCAAATTTTCGTTAGTGACATTCCGATAGATAACCTGGATTCCGATCTGAAACATTCCGATAACTTTGAACATTCCGATAGTTTTGATCTTGTGTATTCCGATAGCTTTGGACATTGCGACAGAAGAACATTCCGATAAAATCCATTTGCAACATTCCGATAGCTTTGTCACTAATATTCCGATGGTTTTGATTTTATGCATTCCGACAGAATTGACTTATTATCATTCCGATAGTTTAAGTGTTTAAGTTTTAAAAAGTTTTAAGTTTTAAAATCATTTACGTTTTAATTTCCAAGGATTGCACGTTTCCCAAAATCTCTATTTTTACCAAGTGTTTTTCTAGTAATTTTTAGTTTAATTTTTAAAGCTTTAATTTTACTCAACGACATTTTCCTATTTGCTTTTAGTTTAAAAATAGATAATCAAACAACCCATTTTATTTTCCACCAAGAACGACTGAGTCGCACTAATTAAAGGTAATCAATTCGAAAAGACTTGGATCGAAATTATTTTATACTTGGTGAAAACCATGTATTTTTATCAAACTTCTTGATGCGGGAATGATCTACCCTATCTCGGATTCACCATGGGTTAGTCCTGTCCATTGTGTGCCTAAGAAAGGCGGAATTACCGTGGTGCCCAATGAAAACAACGAGTCGATTCCTACTCGTCTCGTTACAGGGTGGAGAGTTTGTATAGACTATCGCAAACTTAATGATGCTACGAGAAATGATCATTTTCCCCTTCCTTTTATGGACCAAATGCTTGAATGTCTAGCGGGTAATGACTATTACTGCTTTTTAGACGGTTTCTCCGGGGATTTTCAAATTCCCATCGATCCCAAAGACCAAGAGAAAACCACATTCACTTGTCCTTATGGAACATTTGCTTATAAAAGAATGCCTTTCGGCTTATGCAATGCTCCTGGGACATTCCAAAGGTGTATGATGGCTATCTTCCATGACATGGTTGAAGAAACTATGGAAGTATTCATGGATGATTTCTCGGTCTATGGTGATTCTTTCTCTCATTACCTTGCCAATTTGGAACGCATGCTTAAGCGGTGTGAAGACACTCGCCTTGTTCTAAATTGGGAAAAATGCCATTTCATGGTAAAAGAAGGCATTGTTCTTGGACATAAAATCTCCAAAGCCGGTCTTGAAGTCGACCGTGCTAAAGTCGATGTGATTGCTAAATTGCCTCCACCTTCAACCGTGAAGGGTGTGAGAAGTTTCCTTGGTCATGCGGGCTTCTATCGTCGATTCATTCAACATTTTTCTAAAATTGCTCGCCCGATGACCCACCTCTTGGAAAAAGATACTCCCTTTATCTTTTCTAAAGAGTGTCTTGAATCCTTCAATCTTCTTAAGGACAAGCTAACTAAGGCACCGGTCTTGGTTACCCCTAATTGGGAGCTACCTTTTGAATTGATGTGTGATGCTAGAGACTTTGCTATTGGAGCGGTTTTGGGCCAAAGAGTGAACAAATACTTCCAACCAATCCGTTATGCTAGCAAGACAATGACGGGGGCTCAATTGCATTATACCACTACCGAAAAAGAGATTTTAGCTGTAGTGTATGCTTTTGAGAAGTTCTACCCCTATCTTGTTCTTTCCACCACAATCGTGTACACCGATCATTCCGCGTTGAAGTACTTGTTGACTAAGCAAGATTCTAAACCAAGACTTCTTCGTTGGGTTTTGCTCCTTCAAGAATTTAACATTGAAATTCATGACAAAAAGGGAGCGGAAAACCTAGCCGCGGATCATCTAAGTAGACTTGAGGATCATTATCAAGGGGATCATCCGAACCAAGAGATCAATGACTCTTTTCCCCTTGAGACCTTAATGTCTATCAATTCCAATCTTGATGACACCCCGTGGTTTGCGGACATTACAAACTACTTAGCGGGTGGAATTCTCAAGGAAGGGTTAACGACCCAACAAAAGAAAAAGTTCTTTAAAGACATTGAACACTATTTTTAGGACAACCCTTACCTTTTCAAACAATGTGCGGATCTTGTCATTCGTATGTGTTGATGGGCCCACAGCTTTACTAATCCTTGATGCTTGCCATAAAGGACCTACTGATGGTCACTTTGGTCCCAATTACACCGCGAAGAAAGTATTCGACTCTGGATTTTATTGGCCCACCATTTATCATGACGCTCATGAAATGGTTAAACGATGTGATGCTTGCCAAAGACAAGGCAAGATCACACATAAAGATGAGATGCCTCAAAATTTCATACAAGAATGTGAAATCTTTGATGTATGGGGTATCGACTTTATGGGGCCATTTCCATCATCTAAAGGGAACAATACATCCTCGTAGCCGTTGACTACGTTTCCAAATGGGTTGAAGCTAAGGCTATCCCTACGAACGATGCGAGGGTGGTTGTGAACTTTTTGAAGCAGCTTTTTTCGAATTTTTCGACATTTTTCAAAATTTTAATCTATTTTGGCCTAGTAGTATAGTAGTATTTTCCTTTGCTATCGTTATTTACTTTCTTTGCGAGAATAAATTTTCAATAAAGTGGTTTCAAATTTTTCAAATTCGTGAATATTTTGACTCAACCTGAGTTTACTTATCTAAGTTTACTCTAGCTAGTATCCTTAACGTGTTTAAGTCAAGTTTTGCTAGGCTTTTATATAGGGAACTTTAAAATGCGACAGTCTTAACTCTCACGGGTTAAGAACAAGAACTTTTCGCAAGTTCCTATAATTGATCCTAAAGAGTCGTTTATCAAGGGAACTTTAAAATGCGATTTCTAAACTTGAAAAAGTTTAAGAATTTGCAAGATCCTATAGATGACTCGAAAACCCGAAACTTTGATTTAATTGGCTAAGCATCCACGAGTCTCATTCCTTGAGATTTTAAATTGTGGAGAACGAGAGATGATAGAGTCAATTATAAGTTTGGTATTCTTTCGTGAATTCATGTGAGTTGATTATAAGCTTTTTCTGCCATCGCTTGCTAATAAATTTATCTGCAATAAATAAGGTTGTACGATTTGAAAAGTTACTTAGCTTCTAGCACAAGATCGTTTAAAAGTTGCTCGGTATTAATTAGAGTTCATAGCCAAGGCATAACTTATTGAAGCAGGATGCGAAGATTGGCGAGTCCGAAAAGGCCGTAACAAGGCATGAGGGCTACATTTCATTGCTAAAGATCCAAAAGTGATGTGAAGAATCATTTATCAAAAATTAATATGAAGGATCGAGACACACGACGAAAAGCAAATACTCCCCAAAAGATCATGGAGAAGTCTATCCAAAAAGGCCCTAACAAGGTATGAGGATAAATAGATCCAAGTCCTAAAAGGAGGCGGATCGTTGTATATCAAAATCCAAAATAAAGATTGGAGAAAAATGAAGAAGTCGTGGTCCAAAGATGAAGAATCTCTCAAAACTTCAAGTGAAGAAATTCCTATTATGAAGAGAAGACCATAATTTCAAGAACGTCTCTCAAAGATTTGAAGTATGAGTCGCTGCCGAAGATCGGTCCGAGAAAGGTCTCAAATCGTGAAGCGAGTTATGCCAAGATATAAACTTTATGAGGTCCCGAGAAGCAGTTTTAAAAGATTTTGTCCTTTAGCTAACTATTGCTTAAATCGTCCCACTTTATTTTCAGCCTAAATAACTATCGAAATAAGTCAAACAAAGCATCCTCGTGATCATTCAAGACAATATTAAAAAATAAGCGATTCACCTAGGAATAAGGGAGTCTAAGTAAATAATTGGGCCACATGAGTTCGTGATAGTTTGCTAACTTAAAATAACAATGATCTCGTTTTTAAGATTTTTATGGGGAACGTGAAATTTGAGGATGATGAACATTCATGACAGCCAAAACCCCAATGTAAGTCTTTGATTTCTTTACTTGTTTTGTTCTTGTAGTTTCCTTAGTGTTTAGTATTTAATAAAGGCCAAGGTGGGTTATTTATGATGAAAAATGTAAACCGTGCTTTGAAATTAATGCATTGCATGAGGGCATTGCAATGGTCAAGTGTAAGGGATTTAATAAGTGTGAAAACACTTATCCTTTTACCACTTATTTCCAATAATAATAAGACCAAAACGTGTATTTTATGTCGTAAATGTCGGAATTATACGTGGTTTGTGTTTTTATTGTGTTATAGGACCAAAAGATGAAAAGGGAAGAAAACACGGGCTTTCACGGGCTTTTATCGAAGAAAAACGAGAAAAGACGAAGTCAAAGGATCAAGAGTGCAAAAAGAACGGAAGTCCAAGGCCTATTCTGAAGATTTATCGAAGAAAAAGTCTAAAGAAGAAAGTTTAATGAAGTCGAAGAACTCAAGTCTAATAGAAGAGGAAATTAAAAGACAAGTTCAATTTACATCGACAAATCCCGAGACGACGTCGAAAAAGACAAAGAGTTTAAATCGAGTCGTGAATAAAGAAAGAAAGAAGGAAACACATGCATCTTCCCATCTCCTATAAATACCCTCCTAAACACATTAGGAGGGTGGTTAGCTAGTTTATTTTCTTTCTTGTAGTTTTCATTTTTAGAGAAAGAAAGTGTTTAACTTTCTCTCACTAAAACTTCATATTTTCTTTCAAGTTTAAGCTTTATTTAATCTTTGTAATTGAGTGTCATTAATCAAAAAGTACAAGTTAAGTTTTTCATCTTAATCTTTTTCTACCTTTCTTGATTTTAAATTATCTTTGATCCGAAATATTAATGAAACGTGTTTGATTTTGATGATTTTGTGATTAAAAGTTTTTTTTTATTTCTTTCTAAGTCTTACACGGATTAAGCTTTGAGCTATTCATGCTTATTGGCTTATTTAGTGTTTAACTTATTGTTTTTAGTTTTCTCAAAAAGTTTAGTCTTTTTAAAGTTTCTTTTATAAAGTTTGCAAATTTAGTATTTTAAAAGCTTTCTAATTTGTGCTTGATTTCATTTGGTTAAGATTTGGATAAGTGCTTATTCGTTTATGCTTATTGGAACTGCTTATTGGGATTTTTGCTTATTTCACTTGCATCGGATTACTTTGCCCTCCATCGAAAAGTTAGGGCTCAAACATTGCGACGGTACATTCAGACAGCTTATTTGTGATCGTAATAACCCAAGGGGTTCTACTTTGCGATCAAGAGAGTTTTTCCCCCTTATTCCGATCGTGATTGCGATCGCTCATTGCGATCGTACATTGCGACGGGACTTAAGGTTACTTTAAGACGAAACACTGCCCAATTTTTGTTAGCAACATTCCGACAGAAATCCTTGTATTCCGATACTATTATTCCGATCTTAAACATTCCGATACTGGACATTCCGATAGATAGTGTATTCCGATACTCAACTTCTATATTTCGACAGAATTCAGGTGTGATATTCCGATGGGTAGTATTGCGATCAATATTGTGATGGTTTAGACATTGCGACAGTCTTTTCATTCTGATACTTTCCATCGCAATAATTAGTTTACTTTACTTAGTTGATTTATTTTTCAAGTTTTAAATTCATTACGTTTAATTTCCAAAAATTGCACGCTTCCCGAAATCTCTGTTGTTACCAAGTGTTTTTCTAGTAATTTATAGTTTAATTTTTAAAGCCTTATTTTTTACTCAAAGACATTTTTATATTTGCTTTTAGTTTAAAATAGGTAATCAAACAACCCATTTAATTTTCCACCAAGAACGACTGAGTCGCACTTTCTACTAGTAATCAATTCGAAAAGATCGGAACAACGGACTTTCATACGAGGCAAACCCTTGTATTAAATAACAAAGTGCACCAAACACATGAAGAAATGATATATCGAGTTTATGTCCATGAAGAAGCTCATACGGTGTTTTTCCATGGCGCTTACGAATGATAGAGCGGTTTTGGGTATAACATGCGGTTTCCACTGCTTCAGCCCACAAGAATAAAGGAACATTCGCATAAATCAACATAGTTCTAGCAACTTCCATAAGTGTACGATTACATCTTTCCACGACACTGTTTTGTTTTAGAGTACGAGCAAATGAAGTTTCATGTAAAATACCGACCTCTTCATAGTAGTCTCATAGAGTCTTATTAACGAACTCAGTTCCATTATCAGTTCGAATGCGGCGAACAGTAGCATTAAGACGCACGTGGATCATCTTAAGAAATTTGATAATAAATTCTGGTGCTTGATCCTTTGTTGTTAAGAACTTTACCCATGTAAAACTGGAAAAATCAAACACCATGACGATGATGTATTTCCTACCACTCACACTAGCCGTACGCATTGGCCCGCAAAGATCCATGTGCAAAAGATGTAGAATTTCCTGATTGGTGTCTTCAACTTTAGGTTTGTAAGACTTCTTGGTGCTTTTCCCCAATGAACACGTGGAACATAAGTTATCCTTATTAAACTTGAGCTTTGGAAGACCACGAACAAGTTCATTTTTAGCCAAATGGCTGATTGCATCAAAGTTAAGATGAGATAATCGTCGATGCCACAACCATGACTTGGTCTTAGATGCTTTGGAGAGAAGGCATACAGGAGAAGCGGCCATCATGTTTTGAATAGACAGTGTGTAGAGATTATCCCCTCGAGAACCTTTTAACAAATCATTTCCTGCAAGATCACAAATGAAGCAAGTATGTTGTCGAAAAGCAACCTCAAGGTTTGAATCACAAAATTGTCCCATTAAGAATAAGTTATGACCGAGTCCTTCCACGTAATACACCCTTGAAATCTTAACATTCCCAATTTGATATTGACCATAACCCATGATCTTTGCAATGTGGTCATTACCAAATTTCACCGTCCCTAAAAACTTGCTGATGAAATTTTTGAGCATCGAGCGGTCTCCGGTCATATGCTTGGATCATCCACAATCCATGTACCACAGGATGATTTGGACCACCTGAAAATATCACCAGATAAAGACGATGTATCGGAATCTAATTGTTCCTCTGTGTTAGCAGGTACAGATATATTTATCTTAGATCTGCTATCAGAAGAATTCTTAGGTTTCCAAATTTTCTTCCTAGCTTAGATTCTAGTTGTCTAAGATCCTGAGGTACTTCTTCACTGGTAGGCACAATAGTGGACGCAGACCTAGTTAAAGGGTGCTTTTTCCATTTCTTAGTGCTAGAGTTCCTATTTAAAGGAAGCTGAGACCTAACTTCAGTGGATGTGATCCTAGTTAAAGGGCACTTAGTTCCATTTGTAGTGAAGGTCCTACTAGTGGGTAACCATTGCTATCCAACTTGGGTGAATTTCTTCCCCGTTGGTTTCCATTCAAGATTGTTCCTAATGGCATACATTTCATTAACATTGTCAACGAGACATAAATCATGACGCTAAGAAAACATACATTCATTACAATTCCAACATCTCAAATTAGAATTCACATTGTCCTTAGGCTTCTGAATAAAGGCAGAACCTTTTGTCTTAGCTACATGATTCCTTTTATTTAAATCAGAAATAACATTCCTAGGGTGAACTTCTACTTTCTTCTTCATAGTGCTACTAGTAGAAGGCTTGATTCTATCTTTATTTACTCGAGATCCTTTAGCCTTAGTAGATGCAGTTACTCCTGTAGAAGCCAAGGGAACATTAGTGATAGATTTTGATTTAGTCGTAATGGGTGTGTTTAAAGTAGGCTTAGCTCCTGGTGTCTTATTGATAGGAGTCATGGCAATGGTGGTGGGTTGTTGTTTTAGTGGTGCAGAACTCGGTGGGCCTATAAAATTAAGATATGATAGGCAACATTGAACCCGCTCAATATATAAATGAGCAGCATTGTACTCGTTGTTTGTGGGATCATAAGTCATCTAAAATGTCCCTTGTAAGAAGCACATGCGTAATTTCGTTTTTCATATAATCCATGTAAACCATTGAATTCTTAAGGTTCGGGTTCCTATAAAGCACCACTTCTTTTGTTTTTGGAGCATTAGAGGTCGGGGCAGAGATTGTAGCTGCATTATCAACAACTTCTTGTCCTTTGAGATGAAGTGTCTCCTTTAATTCAGCTATAACCATGTTTTTATCTATGAGCTGAATATTTAGGTCATATATTTCCTCAAACTTCTGGTTCAGTTGGTCAACAAGTGACTTTTTCTCTGCCGCATTAAAAGCAAAGCGTTCTTGTATTGAACTAGAAATTTGTGAGACACCATGCCTTACTTTTTCAAACTTCCTTAGCATAGAAGTAATTCTATTTTCTAGGGCATGGTTTTTATTCTCTGCAACCTCTAATGCCTGATCCACCTGAATCATCTTGTCACTTGTCTCAACGTTGTTTTCACAATCATTTGTTTTTTTAAAGAGTTTCATTTTTAGATTGTTGTTCAATTTCAAGAGATATACAGTGTTGTTGAAGCTCGTCAAAACGTTTTGAAAGTGAGTTATAAGAATCTTGAAGC
Source organism: Glebionis coronaria (assembly GCA_025667525.1). Lineage (NCBI taxonomy): Eukaryota > Viridiplantae > Streptophyta > Magnoliopsida > Asterales > Asteraceae > Glebionis > Glebionis coronaria. The sequence goes on from JANFOE010000213.1 coordinate 502,610, forward strand.
TTTAAAAATTAAGCGTTAGATTCGTGACAAGAGTGATTATCTACATCATTTACAGGTTCAACAATATTCACAGAGAGAGCATGCACATCATCACATTTATTCACAACAGATGTAATCTTAATAGCACATTGAATAGTCACAACTTGCATCACATCGATAGACACCACTTGTTCCAAGAATCTGTCATATTCGAACAAAATCTTTTCTTCTCAATTAAATGTTGCTCATAAGCATCATCCATTTCATAGAAAACTTTTTGGACTTCAGCCATTTCGAAATTAAGATTATTCCCGATATCTAGAAAGCCCTCTTTAAGATTGTTTATAAACGGAACGATCTCTTTCTTAAACACTGATTTCATGTGTTCGAAAGCCCATTCTCCAACGGTGTGAGCCGTTGAAGTCGTACATTCCATAATGACCTTGTCAAAACCGGTAAAGTATCGTTTAATCTCTTTCAAGCTTTCCAATACTGTACTTACCGGTGGAAGACCCTTTGGAATTTCCTTAGGTTCATTCAGGTTAACAAGTGTAGGAAATATATTAGGGTTTTCTCTAGTGGAAACGAAATTTGGTGTATGGATAAATTCCCTTTGTATATTAAAGCAAGTTCTAAAATCCGTATTACCAATCGGGTCTAAGACCAAACCTAATTTTGTTGCATCATAAAGTCGCAGGTTGTAGTTAAGAGCTTGCTTTGCATAACCCAGGTTAGGTGGCAGGTCTGTTAGACGCGATAGAGTAAGTTCCTTAAAAGATGAATGAAAAGCGGAGTATTGTTTTAAAAGCAAAACTTCAGTCTTTTTAATTTTCTCAGACGCCTTAATTTCCGTTTCAACCCTTTTAAACTCGAGAATTTCGAAATGCGTTTGCATTTTTTGAAAATTAATAACGACTGACTCTTTTTCTTTAAGTTCTTTTGAAATATTTACTCTTAAATGTTCAATTTCTAGCAAGTTATCCATTTGGAATTTCCTAAACTTATCAAACTCTAGATTAGTTAAGGTATTGGTCGATGGAGTTAATTCTAAGGTTTGAACCTTTTCTTTGTACAAAGCAAGCTCGGCATATAAGGTCTGATTAACACTTAGGGTTTCAAGGACCGCAATATTCATTTGGCCTAGCATAGATGCCGAAACCATTACCAAATCTTGTTGAGAAGGAGAATTCATATTCGTAATGGCTCCCGGTTGTGTTTCATTCAAAGTCTGAGGACTTACATTGATATTGCTATCATTGTTTGTCTCCTCGTTTGAATTACTAACCACCGGAGGCTCTTCCGGATACTGAGACACTTGCTCAACTTGATAAGGTACAATACTAGTATCATTGGTAGTATTAGGTACCTCAGCGATTTGGTCAGACCCATAGAGCGAGAGTTTTGCCATAAGAGCTGCCTTGGCGGTGTTGAGGTCAACACAGTCTGAATCATATGCATCAAGATCCTCGCATTGATATGCTGCATTTTGAGTGAAAGATGCTGTGAGTCCCTTATTTTCCGCAACTCCTGGATCTGCGAGAAATGCTAACTCCTCCTCATCGAGCTCTCGACCTTATGCTTGAGCATTGACCAAGTAAATCTTTTCTTGAAACCATGTACCATCCCTTTTTCTCTTTGGTTGCTTACACTCCCGAGCCATATGTCCTTCCCATTTGCAGTTGTAGCAGATGATCATCTTCACTTTGCCAGTGTTGTTTTCTCTTGGAGCAGTGTTAAATAGGCGTACACCTGTATTGGATGAACTTGGTCTCCCCTGAAGTAGTTGCACGGTAACTCTACCTTTTTGATTGTTGCTTGTTGACGAGAGTTAGAAAAATTTCTCAACTAATTGTTTGTTGGAGATGGTCCTCTGTAACCTCTTTTGTTCAATGTTTAAGTTATATAAGAAGACATTTGTGCTAGTACATCAGTAAGATTATCCCCTTGTTTGAACTCAGGAACTAGAACCTCATCATCGCAGTAGAAAACTGGTGCTGGTGGAGCTACATACACACTTGAAGGAGTACTGACATGTTGTGAATAGTGGGGTTGAGGAACTTCTTGTTGTTGGTAGGTGATGGTAGGATTTGTAGGTGGTTGATAAAGAGAGTATTGTTGTTGAGCATATGGTGATTGATGTGAATCATGTTGTGATGATGGTGCTTGTAGTTGATATTGTTGCTGACATGATGTATGTGGTTGTGGTAATATCGAATATTGTGGAAAGCTTGGAGTCTGAAACATGGGCTTGTGATAAGATTGTTGTCCCATAGCATTACGGAGTGTTGTTATATGACAATGTTGGTTGATTTGCCATTAACGCCAATGGTTCGGAATAAGATCCTTGATTCATGCGTTTCTGGAGCACATGCTTTTCGTGTTGCTGCAAGAAAGCATATAGTTGATCTAAATTTGATTTGTGCAAATCTCGAATCAATTTAACGTCAGTGACGTATTGGCTCCACTCTGGGGGTAACGTGTTCAAAAACTTGGTGTTGAGTTGAAACTGAGCAATCGTTGGATTATACACATTCAAATCATTCATCAATGTAGTGAAGCGCCAGTAGTAGTCATGAAGTGTTTGCCCTGGAATGTATGAGAACCTATCAAACAAGTCATGGAGTTGACACTCTCGTTCCTTCTTGGAAAGTGAAGTCCCTTGTAACAAAACCATTAAGCGATCCCAAAGTTCCTTTGCTACCTTGTGTTTGTTTACCATACGATAAATATCGGGTGAAGAGCTTGAAGTTTGGTCTGAACGGCCTTCTCATCCGCATCGGCAATGATTTGGTTGGCAGGCGTTAAATCATAAAATAGTCTTGGCCGAGTCACATTGTCTATAGTAACTTCGCCCCAATCGAGTGGTCCTTGCTCAATGGATTGAACCATAAGTCTCCCACTGGGTCTACCCATAATATAAGACATCATTCGACCTTACCATGATTCAAATAGCTCTTTGATAAGCAACGGTGGACGGGTATCGGTACTCGAGATGATAGAAAGGTCAGTAAGCAATGTCATTGTAGGCATGAATGAATGTGAATTCATTTTTGATCACTTGAAGAAAGATTACCAAAATGATCGAGCAATGAAATGAGGTTAAGTGTTTTAGTGTTGTTTAAATAAGATGTTGTTATCTTTTGAAGGTGTGTTTTTGTGAAAGTCTACAAAGAAATGCAAAGTCGAAAAATCCTCTAAGTTGTGCAAATTCTTCAAAGTACCCAAAACAAGTGTTCTGTCGCAATACCCAAACAAGATTTTGTCGCAATACCCAAACAAGTATTCTGTCGCAATACCTAAACAAGATTCTGTCACAATACCACAAACAAGTCTGTCACAATACCTAAACAAGATTGTGTCGCAATACCTAAACAAGATTCTTTCACAATACCACAAACAAGTCTGTCGCAATACCTAAACAAGATTATGTCGCAATACCACAAACAACTATATACTGTCGCAATGTGTATCGCAAAAATAAACCCTATCACAATATTGGTCGCAATAATGGTCGCAATACAGAAACCCTAAGCCTTTGCAATGGAATTACAAGCCAATCTGCGTAATAATGGTCACTGTTCCGAATCGTTAAAGAAAAAATTGAGATTTTTGCCAAGAAATTCGTGATTTTAACCAAACCAAAGCACCCAAATCTCTACCACAACTATGTAGAAGATATATGGATCACTTGGAACAACAAAAACACGAAAAAAGTTTGAAACTTAGGTATAAATCAATTAAAAACACATTAACACACTAAAATAAGCATGAACAACACAAAACCCACCTCTATTTCATCCCATGGCTCTTAATACCAATTGTAGAACCTTGGTAATCTATGATCTAACAAGAGGGTTGATGTTTCTAGTGAGAGAAAGTAAAGAGAGAAAGATGAGAGAAAATGTGTGAAATCTATATAGAAAATGAAACAACCAACGCCCCTTTCCATGAAGGAAAGGGGTTTATATACCCAAGTTCATTTGTGGACTTGGGCCTCCGGCCCATGAACATGCTCATGGGCCGGGCTAAGATAAAATGTAACTTAATTATACTACGATCTCTTAACTATATTGTTGGAGTGACCGAGACTTTATAAATACAAAAAACGTATTTCCAACAGATAAAATAATATGGATAGGGAAAATGACCTTTAAAGGGATATAAAAATTAAGAACAAACCTTAACAGACTGATCACCAACCGGGGAGAAATGTTTTAGATCATCAGCAATGGTACAAGTCCCAGAAATATTGGCTCTGTGATATTATTCAAAATAAATCAAAGAAGAATTCAAATTGATAAACTTTTAGGAACATCAACAAATAAATAGTGAACCTTATCAGGTTGGTCTACGCGGGATTTAAAGTAATTGTCTTCCACAACAACCGATTTCTACAAAAAAAATTATTAACTTTTGTCATACCTTTGCACTTTTAGAAATCAAGTGTAATGAAATTTTATGAAAGTGTTGATCAAACCTTTGAAACTTCATCAAAAACAATATTTTCGGATCCAGACTCGTTCGGCAAAATAAAATGTATAAATTAGTTTAAAGCTGACTTTAAAGGCTTACAATTTATCATATAAGTAAAGATTATGTACTTAACTATATTAATTTTAAGCTATGTCTATAAGCTCTAAAAAACCAACTAAAAAACATGTAGTGGTTACTGTGATCAATCAAGAGGGAATTAAACCTAAATAAATAAAAAGGTACTCCAAGATCAAGCAAATCCAAAAACCGCTTAAAATAAATTAAAATGTACTATGTCCCTAATTGTTTTTACAAAGTGTAAGTGTTTGTTAACATAAAATAAAGAGGGCTCTATAGCTCAAAGTTACTTAAAAAATAAAATAACGATAGTATTTCAATATTTAATGGCAAAAAACAGACTGTGTGACATAATTTATTTAAATAACAAACCTTATGATTTTGTTTACAAGATTTTGTTGAATAAGAAGGTTCTGAATACTCATGAGACTGTGCTTGAGTTCAACGATCTGAGATGCTTGGTCATTGATCTAAGATGCTTGTTTTTGGACCATCCGCGCAAGATCAGACTGAGGAGCCACCGTTTTTTCTGAAACTAACCTACTGACCTCAGTACGTACATGTACCTCATGACGAACCTCCGTACATACATTGGATTTAATACTAAGACAATTACAAGTACCACGAGAGGCTGATCTAAGTATTATGTGAGAAGATGATGGACTTTGTGAAGTTTGTTTGTGAAATAGTTCAAGCTAACTCTCCACCAAAGTTGATTTCTCCAATCAGATGTCAGAGTTAATAATCTACAAGTTGATTTTGAAACAAATTTCTTGTAATTAAAATCATTTTTAGCAAACATTAGGCCATCACGCCATGCAAGAGCACGGGGGATCAAAGGGTTTTGTTCTTTGTGCCACCAACAGTGAGAGTTAGAAAACGTCTCTAAAGCTCATATCTGGTATGACAATAAAATAAAAAACAATATTAATAACAATGAGCCTAATTAACTTTTATGTAAAAAATTAAGTAATATGCATATAAAAAGATAACTAACCTTTAATGGAAAAATAAATTTATACAACACACAGGATGGAAAGTATTTAGGATTAGCCTTTAGCATGTTCAAGTGAGTCTCTCTATGATCACGGAAAATGTTATACGTCCTGTTGTGGAAATGTGACCACATATGTGCTCCCCCTGGAAATGCATTCCATTTGAATAAATCATCAACTAAATTTACAATGCCTTTAGAAAGTACGTGTTTGAGCTTTTGACCCATAAAAACATAATCCAAAGCAAATAGCAAGCATACACGTACAACATTATCATCAACCAATTGATTAAACTTATAATTATTTTCAACGACGTTCAACAGATTAGAACCATGGAGATTATGTATCGGGGGAAATATACGGAGACGAAATTCAGATTTATCTTGCACTTTAGAATCCAACATAACTTTGCCAAATCGAAATCCAGTGACTAAATAGAAATCTCTTCGACCATATTCATATGTGTGGCCACCAGTATCAAAATAAAAAGGGACATCCTCACTAGGGTTTTTGACTTCTCGTTGGTGTTGTAAGATATAATTCAATAGGTCATTATCATTAGATATTGTTTGAATGTCAAACCAGTTGCCAAAAATAGTCTTTCTAAATATTTCAATACGTTGAGGCTTGAAACTCAATTGATTCTGGATGGTGCGAACAATATGCAACTTGGACCTAATACTAACTCTAGCATCATAAACCTAAATAATATGGCAATTTATATAAGTATAAAAAATACAAAATTAAACTAGCTATCATTCATAATTAAATACATAAAATTGTAAAAATAGGGATGCATAAAATACTTACAATTAGAATAATCAGAATAAATGGGTTGGGTTGGTGAATAATGAATATAATTGAGAGGGATTAGAGTATAATTGGAATAAATAGAAGGGATTGGTATATAATCGGAAATACTGGGATTCTAGGTGGTGTTTGATTGGAATATATTAGTGGGATTAGTGTTTAATCGAAATAATATAATGCGTCGTTCACCGAAAAAATATTAGTTTGAGTAATCGAGTAATGTGTGTTTTTTTCTTCAAAACTGGTGAGGAGAGAGAAAATAATATGGGGTTAGTTTACACGAAAATCGAGAAAAACTTTTTAGAATAACAATTTCCGAAATATAGATAGAGCATTGTAGGTAGATCATTAATAGTACAAAATGTTAGATTCGATAAAGAATTAGTATAATGATTAATGGGTTTGAAAAATAAAGATAAAGCAAGCTACGTGTTAACAGCTCAGATAAGTAGAGCATATTGTGAGTAAAGCATGACTAGTAGGAAAAAATTCAATATTTGACCATAAAGCGTCTACACACAAAGAGACACGGCCAAAAGATGAATTTTCTCTTTGATAATATGGTACATTGTACCATAAGAAACACACTATTTACTTATGGTCCCAATTGCTAAAAAAACTTATGCTCCCAATTTGACCACGAATGTATTTTCCTATTTTTGATACTCTTCTCAATCCTATAAGATCTTGGCTTCGTCTTTAATTCATATTCATCTTCATTATCATCACTAGAATGACAATCATGACCTTCACCAACTTACTCTTCTATGTCATTTGGGCAACAATTGTGCTTCAAGGTCTCTGTATATCTCGTATTGTTTTGTTTTACCTTATTAGGTCTTTTTTCTAACTCAAAGTACATTCTTTATACCTTATCGGCATGACCGCATAAGTGTTAAAGTGTTGGTTCTTTTTGTGTAAATTGCAGGAGTAGTGTCGGGAGAGGTACTCCCATTAAGAAGAGAATTATACACGCAGGCAAAGGTATAGTATGAAGCTCTACTGCACTAGTATATATCTATCTTGAGAGCTATACTTCTAATTAAAATTTTGAAACCTTTTAGGAAACAAGCATTGGGTTGATGAACAACAATTCTTGGAGACGTTCGAAGATTGGTTCAGTGATGCCAAGTTGTACTATTAATGAATGCCCAGGTTGTAAGTACAATTGTAGAGCTGAGCAAGTTCCTGTTGATGGAAATGACCCGATTAATAGTGCTTATCATTACAGATGTGTTTGTCATAGGTAACTCGTTACTATATATATAGGTTTAAAGTTTTGAGCTAGTTTTAGAAATCCTGTAATATTATTATAAGTCACGGCTCTTTATATTACTCGTATTTTGTTAACATTGCCACTCAAATATATTTTGCTAAAACAAGCTAATTATGTACTCATTAGTTATCTGCGTTCGTTAGATGCAAAAAGACCACTCAAGGAATGAGTACGTGTACTATAACCAAACCTTATCAAAAAGACCACTCAATCAAGATGAGCAAATCAATTAAAACAAAAGCACAAAACCATGTGTTAATTAGCTAAAGACAGGGTTACAAAAAGTGGACGTGCCGGAGTGGTTATCGGGCATGACTCATGTAGGCTATGTGGGGAAATGATGTATATTTTTTATTAAAAACAGATTACAATTAATTAAAATAATAAAATATGAAAACAAAAAATTAAATAACAGTAATAAAGAAAGCAGTAAAACTGAGACGACATAATTATAAACGATAGTTAAATAAAATAATAAAATAATAAAAAGACTTACAAAATAATCAGCAAGCCGGGGCACGCGTAAGATACACTTAGAACTAAAGAGCCAAGGCACGTGTTTGACACGTTTCTCTTAAAACAGATTCGTCGTCTGTTTCCCAGGGTACAACAGTCGAAATAGTAAGTTGTAATGTCGGACTTAATAAAACTGCCTGAAATTTCACCTTATCATATGCGTACTCCGTTGGAAATCAACAATAATACTTATTTATTTGATGTGTGAAAAACTATGGAATTAGGCCTCTATTTATACACAATAGATTCCCTTTAAGTTTACTCATCCCACCGATGTGGGACAAAAAATAAACTATTTTTCCTCTTTAAGCATGGTACCAAATGCCTAACTTTGAGACACGATATCTCATGCACATCACCTTCATTTTGGATACATAAAGGCTCAGTGCGAAGCTCTCTTGAAGGAGAACACGAACCTATAAAGTATCACTAATATATATGATACATACATATATATAATTGTGTCCAAAGTTGGTTAAAAGTTATTTTGCCAACAATATTTTCCAACAATCCCCCACATGAATAGAGATTGGTTGTAATACACAAAAGTTTCAATAAAATTCCAACAGTTGAATCTTGCATAGGATAGGTAGGTGTGTCCCTTTGAACCTTCCCTTATGAGATGCACTTAGTCTCCTAGATCTGAGTAGACGCGATGTGTTTGAACTCGGCCTCTGTTTATGTAGACGACAATACACACTCACACAAGACTCTCCCCGACATTGTCAAGTACTCATAGTGTGTTCGTTATGGTCATGAACACTAGCCTGGTTCTGCAAGAGCTCTTAGAAATTGCGCCCCTACAATTTCCTTTGAAGCGACTCCTACTTCTCTCTCACATAGGTGATTTCATCTTGAATCATTAAAAACATATGTTTTATGATTTCATCTTGAATCATCATGCTTTATGATTTCATCCTGAATCATTTAGTCCATATTTTTAACCTCTTAATATGTCACATTATTCTAGGAATGGACTAGGAAAGTTACTGTATTAAGTAACTCCCCCACATTGACGTGACTTCCCCCACACTTCTATGATTAGGTTGTCCTATTGAACCCAGATCTTGGGATCTCCAGTCAACTGGGTTACGTTTTTATTCATAGAAACTCATTCTTTCAAGGGATTTAGTCCCATTCCTTTAGATGACTCACTAACTAACTCTCTGCTTAAGCCTTTTGTAAGCGGATCCGCGATGTTATCCTTTGACGTTACATAGTCAGTCGTGATAACTCTAGTTGTAAGTAGTTGTCGCAACAATCACAATCTATGATGGATATGTCTCGACTTACCATTTTACATTTGTGTGCTCTGTCAAATTCTATTGACTATCACACTTTAAAAACATGGTCGTTACCGGTATACTGCCATTATGGTATGTCCTTTACAAATTAGCGTAAACTTTCCTGCATATTCTATAAATTTATCTCAAATAATAAATTCATATTTCATCATAGATTTAGCTATAATTGTCTCTTTGAAAGACTTTCAAGATTTCTAAGACATAGCTTTCCACTTAGGATAAATATATCCGCTCTAGTGGATCTAGATTCTTATATGTAAGAATTCATATTTGCATTACTCTATCACTTAATGGTTGTAGGATATCTTCCATAATGCAATATTATTAGTATCATATTACTCAAGTAATACTTATTCAAATAGTCCCCACTTGAATTACTAATATATCTGCTTGCCTAATTATAAGTTCAAAATCAGATCATACACACGTCATTAGACACATAAGATACCCAATATTCTTTGAGTATTCAAAATGAGAAACAATTTTACCTTTTTCTTAAACAGATTTAAAAAAGATGTCATTGGACTCTAGCTAGGCCGGAATCCCCCACATTGAACCTCTCAATAATATTGTTTTTCTTAATGTTTGACTTGAAAACAAATCCATATGTGTTTAAAAAACCCAACAACTAATAAAATTCATGTCAAATATTGACTCCAACAGATCATTAGTGGATTTATTCATCTTGTTATCACTTCTAGTTATAAGTATACTATTCATGTATAAACACAAAAGTACATATTTACTATGCACACGTACATACATCAATTTTGAATCCGCATTCTGACATGATATGGTCAAAAGTTTGATGTCATTGCTTGGGAGCTTGCTTTAAGCCATACAATGACTTAACAAGCCTACAAACTTGGCTCTCTTGTCCAGGAGCCATAGAACCCTCAGGTTGGTTCATGTATATTTCTTCTTCTAAACCTCCATTTAGAAAAGCCGTTTTCACATCTATTTGGTGAACTTCTAAATTTCATAATACGGTAATAGAAAGAATCATTCTAATAGAAGTTATTCTCTTAGCAGGCGAATAAGTATCAAAGTAATCTACACCTTCGCGTTGTCTGACTCCTTTGATCACCAATCTTGCTCTGTACTTGTCAATGGTGCTGCCATCGACTTTCATCTTCTTCTTAAAGATTCATTTATAGCCTAGTAGTTTACAAACTTGAGTTAAATCCATGAGCATGTAAGTTTACTTTTGTAAAATAGAATCTATTTCACTTTTAAGGGCTTCACTCCATTGATACCCTTTTAAAGAAGTTACCGCTTCTCAATAAAAAGTAGGCGCATTTTATACCATAAAAGAAACAAAAACCGAATCCAACCAATCTTTCGGTTCATGCCATTCTGTTTCTTCTAGGTTCAACCTCTCCTCGGGTCAATCTTGTCTCTCGTCTAAGAGATCAATATCATCTCATTGTCTCTGACCTTAGACAACCTCGTCATCTATTTTAGACGATCTTCCAATATCCTTCGTAAACAAGGAAATATATTTCCAAAGAAGGAATCATTCCTGATTCCATAACTGTTTTCTTGCGTATACATGGATTTTTCGAATTATGTACAATGAAACGATAATCATTGCTATTCTTAGCATATTCAACAAATATACAATCCACGGATTTAGGTCCAATTGTTTGGGTCTTAGGTGTCTGCACAGCTACCTTGGCTAGACACCCTCACACTCGTAAGTACTGGTATGATGGTTTTCTTCCCATTCATAGTTCATATGGGGTTTTCTCTTTATCTTTACGAGGTATCTTGTTTAAAAGATAAGTAGCCGTTAGAATGACTTCCCCCCACATGTACCGGCTTAAATCAGAACTTAACAATATTGAATTAACCATTTCTTTCAAGGTACTATTCTTCCTTTTGGCAATACCGTTTTGATGAGGTGAATAAGGAGCAGTGAACTCGTTCCTAATTCCATGTTTAGCACATAGATCAGCAAAAGGAGACACATATTCACCTCCTCTATCACTTCGTATCACCTTAATTTTCCTACCAAGTTGATTCTTAACTTCGGTTTTGTATAGAACAAACTTGTCTATAGCTTCATCTTTACTTTTCAACAAGTAAACGTAGCAGTACTTTGTGCAATCATCAATAAACGTGATGAAGCACTTATTTCCACCTTTTGTGGGTAGTGGTTATATTAATAAAAACTATACCGGTTTAATTAGTTTTAGTTATTTTTTAAATTTTTTTAAATTAATTATATAAAAAAAACTAATAGATCTAACTATTTTTTTTTATTTTTTGAAAGTAGTTTGAATTTTAAAGCTTAAAACTAATAGATCTAAATAACTAATTAATAAAAACTAAAAGTATTTAAATAAAAAGATAGCTTATAAATAAGTTGTAAGCCTAAGCTTAGAACTTATGAGATTTAAAAAGCTAAAAAGCTATTTAAATGATTACTCCAACAATAAGCTAGATTTATGAAAATAAGGCAACAATAAGCTTAAATAAGCTTGTATATAAATCTAGCTTATTAGGAAAAAGTTATATAAACTTATCCCAAAATAATAAGAGAGATTATGATTTAAAGTAAAAGAAAGGCAGAATGAGAATTAAAGTAAGAGATAAAGAATTAAACTAAAACTTGAATTTTATTAAAATGGAAGATTACAAAACTTGAAATGAAATTACATTTATTTTTGAAAGTGAAAATACAAAGAAAACTAGAGAGAAAATAAATTTTAAAAACTAAGCTAACACTTTACAAATGAGAGGGTGGGGGTTTATATAAGCTGATGGACCTAGGGGTATTTTTGTCCATTCACAGCCTTTCCTTAGCTTCAAAGTTACGCACCCACATGACCAGCTGTCTTCTTTTTCTTGTTAATATCGACCCCTTCTAGAAGCTATGGGATCTTGTGCATATCATTGGCTGACACACGCATTCCTAGTACTGACGCGTGCCAGGTGCCACGTGTCACTCATTGATTGGCCAGCCGCCCAGAGTCATCTGAAACCACTGCAACCTCGGACTGACGTGGCGGCACCGCCGCCATGTGTCATGCTCCTATCGGCAAGCCGCCAGCCGCCACTACAACCTCCGACATTCCCTGCAACCTAGGACTGACACGTTAGTCTGACGTGTCAGCACCTCCATGTCAGCCTGTCAGTGCCACGTGTCGTCCTTTGGTTGGTTAGCCGCCGCCACGTCATCATCGAACCTGCACATTTATGACATGTTAGTTGCCACGTGGCGCGCTGGCATTGGCCAGCCGCCGCCACGTGGATGCTGACGTCAGCATGACGTCACCTGGTATGGACTGGGTCTGGAACGGCTGGTCTGGTCTGGCTAGGACTGGTCTGATTCTGGTTCGAGTCTGGACCGGGTCTGGACCAGCTGGTCTGAACCGGTCTGGTCTGGTCTTGTCTGGCTCGGACCGGTCTGAACCGGTTGCCACGTGGACCACTCTCGTTGTGCCACGTGGCACTGAGTATATATACTCAGCCAAATGCCTTCCCAAGATTCGAACTCGGGTCTGTTGGGCCACGGTCAAAAGACGCAGCCACTGTGGCAAGCATACTTTCAATACCATATATAAAAATGTAGTACTAGACCCCTTTTCGTTTAGATTTGATTGATCATTTGACCCAGTTTGACCATTTGACTTGTTTTAATTAATAATAATAATAATAATAATAATATTAATAATAATAATAATAATAATAATAATAATAATAATAATAATAATAAGGTTAGTACTTCTGTAGCGTTTGCACGTTGTGGGTTAGTACTTCGAGTTTTGATCGAGATTTGGTCGGTGTTTTGCTGGTGTGTTCTGTTGGGTTGTCTAGTAGTGGCACGTTTCATTTTGTGGTTTTGAGCGGTTGTTTGTGATCAGGTTTAGTTGGTTTCGAGCAGTGTGTTGATTGTTGTAGCAGGTTGGTTGTGACGTCTGGTGGTGTTCGTTATAGATTAGGGGAGGGTGGTTGTTTTGTTCGCGGCTTGGAGTTGCTTGGTTGATTGGCGGTTGGCGTGTGGTAACTAGTTGTGTTCGTTTTAGATTTGATTTGGTGGTGTCATGGCGGTTGTTCGGTTCCATTGCCCGTTTGTTGGTCTTAACGGGTGTCGAGATGGTAGTGGGAATGGGCTTACTAAGTCGTCTTTGATTATTCATCTTCGTGATAAACATTTTAGAGGCGATGCGCTAGCTTGCACCAAACATTCCATTCTATCCAATTTGGTTGTTTATGAGAAGGCTGAGTTGACTTTTAAGAGTATGGGGATTTGGTTGTGTGGCGGTTGTTTCACTACGCACACGTTTCGGTCTAAGTGTCGGCATGGTAAGGGTTCGGATTTCGTATCACCTCCTGATTGTGGTGATGGTATTGTTCACTTTGTTCTTTATGACCTCCCTAAGCCTCCCGTTCCATCATGTACTTTGCATCTTGTTAGTGGTGGTGATGAAGTTCGTGACTTGCTTGGTGGTTTTGATTTGGGGACTCTTGATAGATTATTTTCAAAAGGGTTGCGTACTTTTAAATCTATCCCTCCAAAGTGTCGTTTGGGTTTTTCTCGCGCTTTGAAAGGGGCCATTGACATGGTGGTTAACAAGCCTGATGACATATCTTCTTGGGTTTATTTGCTTGTTTTGCCTCTTTGTCTGCTTAAAACCTTTCGTCCTAGAAGTAATCTGGAGTGTAGGTCCGTTATCAAGAGACAAAAGCAAGAGGAGTATATTATTAATGCTATTCGTTCTTGGGAGACGTTTGATGGTAGTTTACAACTTCTTAGAGAGTGTTTGGCTGAACCTTCCCCCGCTTTGTCTGATGTTCTTAGTGAGGATAGTGGGTTGGTTGAGCAGAATATTAAGCAGTGTAGACGGAAGATTTATCATGGGCATTATTCTGCTGCTGTTAGAGTTCTTTCCTCATCTGGTGTGGCTCCTTATAATGATACTACTCTTGAAGACCTAAAAAATAAACATCCTTTTGTTCATGCTCCTTCTTTGCCAGATATTTCTCTTAACCATCATCTCCTGGTTGCTTCTCAATCTAGGGTTATTGACATGATCAAGAGTTTTCCCCGAGGCACGTCTTGTGGGCGGGATGGGTTGCGAGCCCAACACCTTTTAGATTGTTTGAGTGGTTCCGCGGTTGCTATTTCTGATGAGTTAGTTTCTTCTATCACCCAAGTCGTGAACCTTTTTCTTGATGGGCGGTGTCCCAAGGTGTTGGGTGAGTTTATCGCCAGTGCTCCCCTCACTCTGTTGGTTGCCAGGTGGTGGGATTCGTCCCATTGCTGTTGGTACTATTTGACCCATCGCATCACCAATCCTTCATCTCTGTATCATCCCCATAACCGCATCACCTTCATCATCTCATCACCTTCATCACCTTTATCACCATAACTGTTTCCTCCTTTACCGCATCACCTTCATCAACAATTTAACCGCATCCTTCACCTTCATCTCTTTCAAAATCCACCATCACCGGCGGTTTCCATCATCACCAGTCCTTTCACCAGTCCTCTCCTTCGTCCCCTTCATCTCCCCAACATCCCCTTCGTCCCCTTCATCTCCCCAACATCACCTTCGTCCCCAACATCCCTTCAATTTCTTTCTTCTTTTCAGTTTCTTTCTTCTTTTCTTTCGTTTGTTTCCCTCAAACCCATTCGTATCACCTCCTGATTGTTTTTGGTTGAGGTTGCGGTTGGTTGGTGGTTCGGTAGAGGTTGCTGGTGCGGTTAGTGGTGAGTTGCAGTGAGTTGGTATTGGGTTGCAGCCGTGGTATTGGGGTTGTTTGGTTACATTCAGCAGGTGGTGGATAGTATTGTTTGGTGCGGGTAGTGGTGGGTTTGTTTGGTGTGGGTAGTGGTGTTGTTTCTGTTATTAGGTGCCGTTGAGTGGGGGTTCTGTCTTTAGGTGCGGATAGTATTGGGATAGTATTTGGTGCAGCGTGTTGTGGTGTTGGTGGTGTTTGGTTGTATTGAGCAGGTGGTGGAGGTTCTGTTGTTTCTGTTATTAGGTGCGTTTTGGTGGGGTTTCTTACAGCAAGGGGTTTTCGGGTTGTTGGTTTTGACATTGTGGATTCGGTGTTTTGGTGTGGGCTCGAGCGGATTTAGGTTCGTTGTGGTTCGGTTGTGGGTTGTTGTGGGTTTTATATAGCAGGTGGTCGTGCGTCGTTGGTTTTGGTGCGGGTTGTGTCGGTTTCTGGTTGTGTGGGGGTTCGGTTGTGAGTGGTTGTGTGGTAACTTGGTGTGTTAGTTTTTGATTAGGTTTGGTGGCGTCATGGCGTTTGTTCGGTTCCATTGCCCGTTTGTTGGCCTTAACGGATGTCGAGATGGTAGTGGGAATGGGCTTACTAAGTCGTCCTTGATTATTCATCTTCGTGATAAACATTTTAGAGGCGATGCGCTAGCTTGTACCAAACATTCCATTTTATCCGATTTTGTTGTGTATGAGAGGGCTGAGTTAACTTTTAAGAGTATGGGGATTTGGTTATGTGGTGGTTGTTTCACTACGCACACGTTTCGGTCTAAGTGTCGGCATGGTAAGGGTTCGGATTTCGTATCACCTCCTGATTGTGGTGATGGTATTGTTTACTTTGTGCTTTATGACCTCCCTAAGCCTCCCGTTCCATCATGTACTTTGCATCTTGTTAGTGGTGGTGATGAAGTTCGTGACTCGCTTTGTGGTTTTGATTTGGGGACTCTTGATTGCTTATTTTCAAAAGGGTTGCGTACTGTTAAATCTATCCCTCCAAAGTGTCGTTTGGGTTTTTCTCGCGCTTTGAAAGGGGCCATTGACAGGGTGGTTAACAAGCCTGATGACATATCTTCTTGGGTTCGTTTGCTTGTTTTGCCTCTTTGTTTGCTTAAAACCTTTCGTCCGAGAAGTAATCTGGAGTGTAGGTCCGTTATCAAGAGACAAAAGCAAGAGGAGTATATTATTAATGCTATTCGTTCTTGGGAGACGTTTGATGGTAGTTTACAGCTTCTCAGAGAGTGTTTGGCTGAACCTTCCCCCGCTTTGTCTGATGTTCTTAGTGAGGATAGTGGGTTGGTTGAGCAGAATATTAAGCAGTGTAGACGGAAGATTTCTGATGGGCATTATTCTGCTGCTGTTAGAGTTCTTTCCTCGTCTGGTGTGGCTCCTTATAATGATACTACTCTTGAAGACCTTATAAATAAACATCCTTTTGTTCATGCTCCTTCTTTGCCAGATATTCCTCTTAACCATCATCTCCTGGTTGCTTCTCGATCTAGGGTTCTTGACATGATCAAGAGTTTTCCCCGAGGCACGTCTTGTGGGCGGGATGGGTTGCGGGCCCAACACCTTTTAGATTGTTTGAGTGGTTCCGCGGTTGCTATTTCTGATGATTTAGTTTCTTCTATCACCCAAGTAGTGAACCTTTTTCTTGATGGGCGGTGTCCCAAGGTGTTGGGTGAGTTTATCGCCAGTGCTCCCCTCACTCCGTTGGTTAAGCCGGGTGGTGGGATTCGTCCCATTGCTGTTGGTACTATTTGGAGACGGCTTGTCTCCAAGGTATGTGCCTTTGAGGTTGGTCCTTCTTTGGATGGGTATTTTGGTGATTTGCAGTTTGGGGTGGGAGTGTCGGGAGGGAGTGAGGCTATTCTTCATACTGTGAATCGTTTTCTTGAGAGATATGGTGATGATGTCGGTTTGTCGATGTTACTTGTGGACTTTAAAAATGCTTTCAATTTGGTTGATCGAGAGGTTATGTTGCGAGAGGTTCGTCTTCGTTGTCCCTCTATCTCGTCTTGGGTGGAGTTTTGTTATTCTAGTCCGGCAAGGTTGTATTACGGGGAACATGTATTAAGGTCATGTCAGGGGGTGCAGCAGGGTGACCCTCTTGGTCCGTTACTCTTTGCTCTTGTACTTCAACCATTGATATGTAAGATTCGGGACTCCTTCCCTCTTTCTCTACAGGCCTGGTATTTGGATGATGGCACTATTATTGGGGATACTTTGGTTGTGGGGAAAGTTTTGGAGTGCATCATGGAGGAGGGTCCAATGTATGGACTGCATCTGAATATTGATAAGACTGAAGTTTTTTGGCCGACCGAGGATCCTCGCAACAAGTTTATTGGTGTGTTCCCAGATAATATTGCTCGACCTACGAGTGGTGTTAAGTTACTTGGGGGGCCTGCGAGTGTAGATCTTGATTTTTGTAATAAGCTTGTGTTGAAGCGTGCGGTTAAGACTATTGAGCTTATGGATGCTGTGGCCATAATTAATGACCCCCAATGTGAGTTGCTGCTTCTTCGGTCATGTACCGGTATTTCCAAGTTATATTTTGCTATGCGTACTTGTTCACCTTGTGCTTTCAAGTCTGCCCAAAGTTCTTTTGATTTGGCACTCCGTTCTTCTTTGGAGCGTATCGTTGTTGCTTCTGGACCGGGATTTGGTGATTGGCAGTGGAGACTTGCTACGTTGCCCTTTTCCTTTGGAGGGTTGGGTGTTTATTCTGCGGGTGACGTATTGCATTATGCTTTCCTTGCATCTCGGTTACAGTCAGCTGATTTACAGTCTAAGTTACTTCAACACACTAATATTAGATCTTATGGACTCCAGTTTGATGATGCCTTACGTGTGTTTAACTCGGTTATGGAGATTGATTTTCTAAGTAATCCGAGTGAGGTCGCTGCCCCCAAACTCATGAAGAAAATGGCAGATATATATTTTGCTCGGGTTATTAAGAATGCTGAATCCACTTTCGCTTTATCTGCTCGTCAGTTGGCTTTATGGACATCTCAGAGGGAGGATCATACGTCTGACTGGCTTAGGACGGTTCCTATCCCCGGATTAGGTCAGACTATGAATGGGAGGTCTTATCGATGTGTTTTGTGCTATCGCTTAGGTATTCCCTTGTTCTCTGTTTTGAAGCCCTATTCTGCGTGTTCTAGGGTTTTTGATGGGGATATATTTGGGGATCATGCCGTATCGTGTGCTGGCATCGTTGGGATTAAGCATCGTCACAATTTGGTCCGTGATACTCTTGCTGACATATGTTACCGTTCAGGGATATCTGTCGCAAAGGAAGTTAATATTGGATTAGATGGTGGACCTGATAATGTCCTACGTCCGGCAGATATTTTGTTTTATTCCTGGGATGGAGGTAAAGATGTGTGTGTTGATCTGACTGGTTCTTCTCCTTTGACTCGTACGGGGATGAATGACTTTGTACCTGGCCGAGCTGTGATTGATGCTGCACAACGTAAACGATGCAAATATTTGGCTAAGTGTGCAGCTCTCGGATATGGGTTTCTTCCTTTCTCCTTTTCTTCTTTAGGGGAGTTACAGGAAGATGCAGTTGCGTTGCTGAAGCGGATTCAGAGATTTTCCAAGGCTCAAGACATTGGAGCGCGCGCTGCTGTACATATTTTCATAGAATAGGTTTTACCATTGCTAAAGGGGTGGGAGCGCAGATAGTATCTCGACTTCCATCCAATTTGTTGTAAAATCCCTTTTTGTTTCTAATAAAAGTGATGGAATTATAATAATAATAATAATAATAATAATAATAATAATAATAATAGGATTGGTTTTGTCATAGCTAAAGGAGTGGGAGCTCAGATTGTTTCTCGGCTTCCCACTAACTTTTTGTAAATCCTATTATTTTTTTTCTTTTTTTTTAAGTTATCATCTCCATCATCTCCATCCCTGTGTGGGAGATCACACTACCTTCATCTCCATTCATCCATCATCCTCGCTACCTTCATCTCTCCATTCATCCATCATCCACGCTACCTTCCAGTCACAACAAACCGTATCATCTCCATCCCCTTCACAACAAACCGTATCATCTCCATCGTATCACCATCTCCTTCACAACCATCCGTTGGTTACTGTAACCCATCGTATTACAACAAACCGTATCATCTCCTGTGTGGGTTCGTTGCTAAGTTGGAGAGTGGGGTTCGGGGGTGATTTGCGGGTGAGGGCTGTTGTTTGGCTCAGGGGCGGTTGCTGTTGGTTGCTGACTGTTTGGATGTTCGTTTAGGCGTGGGTGCTGTTGGTTGTTGTTCGTTTAGTCCTGCTGTTCGTTCAGGAGTTTGTGGGTTCGTTGTTAAGTTTAGGCGTAGTTGTTGTTGGTTGTGGTTCAGGAGTTTGTGGGTTCATTGTTAGGTTTCGGCGTAGCTGCTGTTGTTGGTTGTTAGGAGTTTGCTGTTGGTTCGTCGTTGGTTCGTTGTTAGGTTTAGTTCTGCTGGTTGTTTGGTGGTTGTGGGTTCGTTTGGATAGGCCCTGTAGGTTCGTTTGGTTAGGGTCCTGTGTTTGTTTAAGGGGGTTGTTGTGTAGGTGCAGGGTCATGTGGTTCGTTTAGGGTGTTGTGGGTTCGTTTGGTTGCTTGCTGGGTGTTTGTTTTTGGCCTACTGAGTTAGGTTCAGGGGTGATCGGTGTTTTCCTGCTGAGTGTTTGGTTTTGGCCTGCTTGGTTGCGTGGGTAGTTTGCGGTGGCTGTTTTGATAGTGGCGTTTGGTTGGTTGTTTGAGGAGTCTGGTGGTGTTCGCTTTAGATTAGGTTTGGTGATTCATCGGTGTCATGGCGATTTTTCGGTTCCATTGTCCGTTTGTTGGTCTTAACGGATGTCGAGATGGTAGTGGGAATGGGCTTACTAAGTCGTCTTTGATTATTCATCTTCGTGATAAACATTTTAGAGGTGATGCGCTAGCTTGTACCCAACATTCCATTCTATCCGATTTGGTTGTTTATTAGAGGGCCGAGTTAACCTTTAAGAGTATGGGGATTTGGTTATGTGGTGGTTGTTTCACCACGCACACGTTTCGGTCTAAGTGTCGGCATGGTAAGGGTTCGGATTTTGTACCACCTCCTGATTGTGGTGATGGTATTGTTCACTTTGTTCTTTATGACCTCCCTAAGCCTCCCGTTCCATCATGTACTTTGCATCTGGTTAGTGGTCGTGTTTAAGTTCGTGACTCACTTTGTGGTTTTGATTTGGGGACTCTTGATAGCTTATTTTCTAAAGGGTTGCGTACTGTTAAATCTATCCCTCCAAAGTGTCGTTTGGGTTTTTCTCGCGCTTTGAAAGGGGCCATTGACAGGGTGGTTAACAAGCCTGATGACATATCTTCTTGGGTTCGTTTGCTTGTTTTGCCTCTTTGTTTGCTTAAAACCTTTCGTCCGAGAAGTAATCTGGAGTGTAGGTCCGTTATCAAGAGACAAAAGCAAGAGGAGTATATTATTAATGCTATTCGTTCTTGGGAGACGTTTGATGGTAGTTTATAGCTTCTTAGAGAGTGTTTGGCTGAACCTTCCCCCGCTTTGTCTGATGTTCTTAGTGAGGATAGTGGGTTGGTTGAGCAGAATATGTTCTTAGTGAGGTCGCTGCCCCCAAACTCATGAAGAAAATGGCAGATATATATTTTGCTCGGGTTATTAAGAATGCTGAATCCACTTTCGCTTTATCTGCTCGTCAGTTGGATTTATGGACATCTCAGAGGGAGGATCATACGTCTGACTGGCTTAGGACGGTTCCTATCCCCGGATTAGGTCAGACTATGAATGGGAGGTCTTATCGATGTGTTTTGTGCTATCGCTTAGGTATTCCCTTGTTCTCTGTCTTGAAGCCCTGTTCAGCTTGTTCTAGGGCTTTTGATGGGGATATATTTGGGGATCATGTCGTATCGTGTGCTGGCATCGTTGGGATTAAGCATCGTCACAATTTGGTTCGTGATACTCTTGCTGACATATGTTACCGTTCAGGGATATCTGTCGGAAAGGAAGTTAATATTGGATTAGATGGTGGACCTGATAATGTCCTACGTCCGGCAGATATTTTGTTTTATTCCTGGGATGGAGGTAAAGATGTGTGTGTTGATCTGACTGGTTCTTCTCCTTTGACTCGTACGGGGATGAATGACTTTGTACCTGGCCGAGCTGTGATTGATGCTGCACAACGTAAACGATGCAAGTATTTGGCTAAGTGTGCAGCTCTCGGATATGGGTTTCTTCCTTTCTCATTTTCTTCTTTAGGGGAGTTACAGGAAGATGCAGTTGCGTTGCTGAAGCGGATTCAGAGATTTTCCAAGGCTCAAGACATTGGAGCGCGCGCTGCTGTACATATTTTTCATAGAATAGGTTTTACCATTGCTAAAGGGGTGGGAGCGCAGATAGTATCTCGACTCCCATCTAATTTGTTGTAAATCCTTTTTTGTTTCTAATAAAAGTGATGGTTTATAATAAAAAAAAAATATATAATAATAATAATAATAAAGTGATGGTTTAATATAAAAAAATTAAAAAACTAAAAAATTAAAAAATTAAAAAAAATTAGAAAAATAATAATAATAATAATAATAATTTATTGTAAATCCTTTTTTGTTTCTAATAAAGTGATGGTTTAATAATAATAATAATAATAATAATATACGAAATTTAATTATATTTTTATAAAAACTTTATTTTATTTATATATTTATTAATTTTCGAAAACGTAATGTTGTAATCCTGCTGTTCCTTTATCCCCCGCTCCGCAACTCCCGCTTTGTCAGGTATACTACGAAGAATGGCATGGATCGGTAGGAAATACCATTCCGGTACAATATGAGGCGAGGGGCGTTAAGACCGGAGCTTTTTGTAGTGCTAGCAGGAATGCAAGTGAATGAATCCCATCCCCTAGCGAGTAAAGTTTATAAATTACGAGTTGGATGAACAGATCGCTCCTAAAGGTTTAATAAGACATTAGATTCTCATTCATCAATAACTCGACTTCCTGCTTCTCACATGGAAGGGCCCGGTCCGGAAGAAGAGGAAAAGGAGTTCACCACCAGTCAAGAAAGGAAAAAGTTGGTTCAGCATGGCAAGCGCTACCCGTCGCTTGCACTACATTGTCTGACGATAACCTTGCCTGACCGCTTCCGCTCTGAGCCCCTGTGAATCCGTAAATCTGAGGAGCATGCCGCAACAAAAGAATGGTCCCCTATGCATTTCATTCTTTCCGGAAGGGCAAAAAAGAAGTACCCCCCATCATAGTGAACCTCTCTGAAAAGAAGGAATGTCTGGCTTTTCCTATTCTAGTGCAGGTTCTTGCTCGGTATAAATCGCTTCACTTTGAGTGGGCTTGGCCCGCGCCTTGACAAGGCTGTGATAGAGGCAAGAACACTTTCCGGCCAAGTCCCATTAATTGATCATAACGATATCGTGGAAATGCTGCACGGACCCATATATATAGGAACAGAAAAAGAATCACCTTGATACTAAACCGGATCGAGCCCGGGATCTTATTTGAAATGGGAAGATCTAGGATAGGCGGCCAACCTCCTGGAGAGAGCGCTCGTATACCGTAACTTGTCAGTAGAGTCATTCATCCCTATCTTGGTTGCATTCTTTATCCTGGAAAGCTAGTCTAGTCTCCGCCCCCTGTCTCTGGGTGCAACTTTTTTCAGCAAAGCTTAGTCAAAATCCGTCCTTCGGCTACCTTGGATCAAGGGTAGAGATAGGAAGTAAGTCAAAGGTAGATCAACAAAAGTCTTATTTAGCCTCTATCGCGCAAAAGGGACTCCCACAAATTGAATGAGAAGTGGGTCCATGTAAATAATCGATACCTTGCAAACAACAACGCTCCTTCCCCATATGGAGTTCGGAACCCAAAGGCAATCGTTGAGTGAACTGTATCTTCTTTGTGTTAGTTAACCTAAGCCGCACCCTTACTGCTGGGGTGGGGCTCGGCCTACGAACCGTACGTGGGACGAGCTGACGGTAGCGAATCTCAGAATACGAATAAGATCAGAAAGGCCATCATAAGAGTAAACAAGGCAATGGCTTCCGTGAGAGCAAAGCCTAAAATGGCATAACCAAACAATTTAAAAGCCTTCCTTCTTGCTTGCTTGCGAGAAGGCTTTCTTGCGTTCTTGCTTTGCTTATTTCAAAGGGGAGGCAGTGGACCAATAAGCTAGCTGTCCCAACCAAGACAGGAGCTAGCCTCTTATCTTAAAGGCTACACACGAAAGCTTTGGAATATTATTTTCGAGCGCTCGAACGAAACCCATTCTTACCACAAAGTGGATGAGATTGGTCGAGTGGTCTCAGTTGGAGATGGGATTGCACGTGTTTATGGGTTGAACGAGATTCAAGCTGGGGGGGGCGGGCGCAGCAGCTACATGGACCCCTTCCTTTCTGTTGTTGCCAGCGCTTTCCCGGGCCGAGCCAGAATTCTTTATTAGAAAGGGCAGGCAAAGCCCGAAGGCTGCTATCCCAATAGGCCAGCGGGCGGAACGAGGAGAGGGGCAGAAAAATGGAAAGTCTTTTCTGCCGGACGACTCGTAGGGGCGGAGAAGAGGGAGAGGACTCTGCTAATTCTTTCTCAGTATGCTTAGGAAGCAAGGTTTTTAGGGCCTGGAAGGAGGGGAAGAATCTTGGACTAGGAGGGGAAGGGATGGTTGTATGGCATCTATGAAAGCATTGACTACATTTCTCCTTCGATATTGCGAAGGCAAGACGCTCTATTGGCTTAGGTTTAGTTGGTACAAAATAAAGTGGTGAATTGTGACCTCGTACAATCGTGTCGGGTGAGCAACAGCCGCTTCGTCACACTACAACTAGCACTTTTTTCTCTGATAGGCTCGCTTCTTCAAGCTCTGACCCTTATTGAAAAAAAAAGCGCTACCAAAAAAAGCAGTTTCAGGGATGCAATTTGTGATATTACTTATTCTTACTTAACGAGTTACTTACTCAATAGAGCATCTAGCATAGCTTCATTCATAGTTGCGAGTCACCCCGGATGATCGTGTTGGGTGAATTTTGACCTCGTACAATCGTGTCGGGTGAGCAACAGCCGCTTCGTCACAGTACTTACTTATGGGCTAACAGGTCACACTTTGGCCAAGTATCCTACAAAGAGACTCCCGAGAGCCAGAAGTCTTTCCAGGGTTTCGAGCACAAGCCCAACTTATTTAGCCTCTATCGCGCAAAAGGGTGTTCCTGCGCGAGAATTTCCGGCGGCCGTATCTTGCTCCTTTCTTTCGCCTCAGTAGTGAGCGCTGCTTCGTTTAGTCAGAAGAACTTAGAACGGCGGTAGCAGGGCGAAAGGCAAGGTCACATCCTGCCGTCATAGCTTGCCTCCCATTGCTTCATACGAGTTCTCGGACGAGGTTTTTGAACAGAACTTCGATAGGCGAGAGGTGTAAGCACCGCGAGGTGTGAAGCGATCTCGTACTAAACGAAAGAACTTTCACTTTTTATTGGACTTGGCGAGAAGTGTTAAGAGCAGACGGAAGAAAAAGAGGATTAGGATGCTTATCTTCCTTCCTACACCTAACTTTCCATCAAGTTTATAGAGACTGAAAGCTGCCTAAACTGGATCAATGGAGTGTAAACATGATTTTTTTTTTATTTCCCAGTATCGATAGAATGAGCACTGTGAACCCCAGAAAGAGAAGGAGAGGAAGGAAACTACGGGCGAAGGGCTAACCCAACACCAACCCAATAGAGCTAGCCAGCAAGCTCAGGCTAAAAATTTTATTTCGAATACAATCCCCGTATTGAGTTTGTTTTGTTCTTGCTAATCGAAGCCGGAAAAGGGGGAATTTCGGTGACAACAACCTTAACCGCACAAGCCTGGGCTGGGCCTACCTCCATCCTTAGTAAACCAGGTCAAGGAACTTTCAAAACTCTAAGTAGCATCACTCCTTATAAGCAATAAACTAGCTAGGCTGAAAGGAAGACCTAATAGGGAAAGATATTGCTCTACAAGGAAAGGAGATCAGAAAGGTAGGCGGACGACTTATAGTATAGGTCGGATGTTTTCGTGTAAAAGCAAACTCTCCAAATTGATGACTGCTAATCCGCTTAGTCGATTAGCTGCCGGTCGTTCACTTAGCTTAGTGTTAGGGTTTTGAGGCTAGCCCCTTGTTCCCTTAGTGCTTAGACCTTAGCCTACTAGCTAGCTGCCAGAACGAGTTCAAGAGATGAGGATCCAGGTAGTGAAGTCACCCTCGGGGGAAGAATAATTCCATTCACTTGCGAAACTGCTAAGAAGAATAGCTTTTCTCTGAATCCGCCTACTTCGGGCGGGCGTGCTTCTTTCTATGGGGGCGCGCATCACTTTGAACGTGCTTGACTTTACCGGCAGATCGCTCAGGTCAGCGAGGACTCACTCACCTACTCCTTATCTAATACTTTCTTCTATCTACTGAATTAAAAGACCCGCCGCGCCGGGCTATAAGATAAGATATAATTTTATTGATATTATTAATTTATTAAAAACTATTTATTTATTTAGAAACTAATTAATTTAATTTAAAAACTAATTAAACTTAAAAAATTCATAGAAAACAAACCGTAAAGAGTTACGACGCGAGGTCGGGATGTTGGCTTCGTAATTTTGTGCTCTTCAATGTGGTTTATTAGTGGATAACTTTGGAGACTGGCAAAAATGGTCCTTGTTGTAAAATCTTCATCAAATCTTTATCTTTAGCCTTCCAAACTTCATTCTTTTGGCACTTTTTGGTCTTTTGACTTTATCTTTGACTTATTCTTCGATAAATGACCGTGAAATCCCGTGTTTTCTTTCCTTTTGATCTTTTGTACCTATTTCACAACAAAAACACAAACCACGCATAATTTCGACATTTACCATATTAATTACACGTTTTGGTCTCGTTTTTCATTGTTTTAAGTGGTGAAAGGATAAGTGTTTACACACTTATTAAATCCCCCTACACTTGACCATTGCAACGTCCCCATGCAATACACAATTTTAACGCACAAATTTACATTTTTCATCATAATTAACCCATCTCGGCCTTTATTACGATATACTACTACTACTATAAACTAAGAACGATAAAAAGATAAAAACTTTATAAAAGATATAACAATTTCATTCAATTTATTAACTTTGAAATTGTTTGATGGAAGAAACTCATAAAGAAAGCCAAGACTTAAATTAGGGCTTTTGGTGTCATGAATATTAATCACCCTCAAGTTTCACGTTCCCCATACCAAGCGTAAAAACGAGATTATTGTAATTACAAGTTAGTAAAGCTAACACTTACTCATGTGGTTTAATTATTCACTTAGGCCCCCTTATTTCTACGGTGTATCTCTTGTATTTTATTTTTGTCTTGATTGATCACAAGGATGCATTTTTGAAGGCTGAAAATAAAGTAGGACGATTTATTCAATAGTTAGCTAAAGGACAAAATCTTTTAAAACGGCTTCTCGAAACCTCATAAAGTTCATATCTTGGCATAACTAGTTTCATGATTTGAGACCTCTCTCGGACCGATATTTGGCATTAACTTCAAACTTCAAATCTTGAGAGACTTTCTTGAAATTATGGTCTTCTCTTCATTTTGGTATACATCTTCATTTGGAGTGAGAGATGCTTCAAACTTTGACCACAACTTCTTAATTTATCCTTGTCTTTATTTAGGATTTTGATATACAATGATCTGCCTCCTTTTCGGACTTGGATCTATGTATCCTCATACCTTGTTAGGGTCTTTTTGGATAGACTTCTCTATGATCTTTAGGGGAGTATTTGCTTCTCGTCGTGTGTCTTGATCCTTCATATTGATTTGGATTAATGATATTCACATCATCTTAGGATCTTTAGCAAAATATGCCTTGTTAGGACCTTTTTGGATACGCCAATCTTCGCGTCCCGCTTCATTAAGTTATGCCTTGGCTATGAATTCTAATTGATCCCGAGAAAATTTTAAACGATTTTGGGCTAGAAGCTAAGTAACTTTTCAAATCGTACGACCTTATTTATTTGACAAGTGATGGGAGTAAAAGCTCATAATTAACTCACATAAGTTCATGAAAGAATATAAAACTTATAATTGACTCTATCATCTCTCGTTCTCCACAATTTAAAATCTCAAGGAATGAGACTCATGGATGCTTAGCCTAATAGATCAATTAAGGTCCATATGGTTAAAGATACTAGCTAGAGTAAACTCAAATAATTAAATTCGGGTTGAGTCAAAATATTCACGACGGGCCTAATATATCAAAGACGTCTAAACTCGTTAAAACCAATGTATTTATTCATATTTTTAGATTTTATTTTTTACTTTATTATGGAATATATACATATGATGGTGATGACAAAAGGAAAGTATATAATAGAAAATAAATGAAAAATACTACTAGGCCAAAAAAGATCAAAAATTTTGAAAAACGTCGAAAAATATTAATTTTCCGATTAAAATGAGGACAAATTCATGGAAAATCCCACTTAACTTAGATAGAAGTCTCCCCTACACTTAATATAAACATTTTCCTCAATGTTTAAGCATGTGGAAGTAAACTCCCCTACACTTAGGACATTGTGCACGTTGTTTAAATCTTGCTAAGGAAGAGACAACTAAAGTGATTACATTTATTCAACTTATTTCTATACATGATTGAATCACAATAGTAAAAACGAATCGAAGAAACCGGCAACACGGGATCACGGGTTGCGTCAAAAGCACCAAAAGTGGATCATTAGAGCACATTTCCCTATATAACATCACAAAAAACAACCTACCTGGCTCCCCCCTACACTTATTGGTGGAAATGGGTGAAGGTGAAAAAGGTGGAAAGGGTGGGAAAGGTAAAAATCTAATCCTAGTTAAACGATGCTTGATTTTTTTTCTCAAGAGTCTCTAGCTCGACTCGATTCCCCGAATATCATCGTTAAAATGGGAAAATCATGGAAAAACCCAGATTTCCAAGGGAGGAAAATCTCTCCATGATAAAGGGTGAAACATAGTCATATAAGGAATACCCTATGAAAACCACCCGGGTCAAACACATAATTTCCATCACGAAAGGAAATAAACCCCAAGGTGGTAAAATCACATAAGGCAAAGAAAAGTGGGGTACCCTTAGTCAAAAATTTATTACTAGGAAAGGTGTTATGGTGATATGGCAATGATAGCACTAAAGTATCTATTCCGGGATAAAACACCGGTTCCTTAACGAGAAAATAGCAAGATGTGTTGACATTAAAGCTCAAAAGTCAAAGATTGGTGGGTCAAAAGGTGGGTCGTCTAAACCGAAGATAGTGTGATCACTTAAGGAAGTGTCATCACTATAAGTATCGTAATAGGAGATTCAAAATTTTGAGGCTCTAAGGGAAGGGATGAAGTTATCACAAAATCATTTTGATTAGACTTTTTAATTCCAAAAGTACTAATAAAAATCTCTTCATTATCATAATTAAGAACATCAATCATATTGACCGACTCTTATCCATTTGATTTAGTTGTGATTTTTCCCATTTTAAAAACTTGTTGTTCATCCCTAACCCTAAGAATTAACTCCCCTTCGGCCACATCAACTAATGCTTTTCCGGATCTTAAGAATGGTCTACCAAGTATTAACAGAATACGGGGATCCATCTCATAGTCGACTACGACAAAGTCCGCGAGAAAAGTGAAGGTACCAACTCGAACAAAAACGTCTTCGGCAATACCAACGGGGTATGCGAGAGTTCTATTAGCTAATTCGAGAGTCATGCGAGTCGATACAAGGTCGAGTAATGATAATTGTTTCCATACCAAGAGTGGCACAAGATTGATGCTAGCACCAAGATCCGCTAAAGCCATACAATCATCAATTTGAGGAAACGAGCTAGGTAACGCGAATTGTCCGGGATCTCCTAGCTTTTCGGGAAGCTCTTTGAGAAGAATCGCGGAACAATTCTCATTTAAACGAGTTATCACAAGCTCTACCATTTTTTTCTTTCTTATTGAGCAAATCTTTGAACATTTTCACAAATTTAGGCATTTGAGCAAGTGATTCAATAAGGCTAATGTTAACATTCACTTGGGAAATAAATTTCAAAAAGTTGGAAACATGAACGTCTTCTTTGGTAAGCAACTTAGCCTTGTCTAACCTAGAGGGATAAGGGATATTGGGCTTTGAAGTTGAAGGTTGAGAAGGAGAAGGAATCGCTTCTTGAACAACCTTAGGGTTAGGCTCTTTAGGCAATGGGAACTAGTACTAGGAGTGGTAGTTGGAGGAATCACCAAAGGGGGAATAGGATTACTCATTATGACCTCCGAGGCTTGTCTCTCCTTTATGGGCGAAGAGATGGAAGGTGCCACTAAAGTGGCTCCACTTCGAGTAGTAATAACACTCACATTAGCTCGAGGGTTGGTCTCAGTATTAGAAGGTAAGGCTCCTTGAGTTCTAAGGGCTTGCAACATTTGTACGAATTTCGTATCAGTGGACTCTTGAATTTGTTTCATAGTTCTCTCATGTTTGGTCAATTTTTGGAGAACCAAGTCCATTTAAGGATTCGTAACATTCCCTTCATTAAACCCTTGATTACCTTGATTATGAAACCCTCGATTTTGAAAACCTTGATTTTTAAAACCTTGGTTTTGAAATTGATTAGGATTTTGAAAGCCTTGATTTTTAAAACCTTGGTTATTAAAGCCTTGATTTTGATTCTTAAACCCTTGATTTTTCCCTTGAAAATTCCCTTGATTTTGGTTAAAACCCCTTGCATTTAAATTCCCTTGAAAATTACCCATTAGAATACCTTGGTTCCTATTTTGGAATTGGGTATTTTGGGCGGTTGGGGGTGGTCTTTGTGGAGCTAGAAAACCCGGGGGAGCCTAATAGTTATTGGACTTATAAGACAAATTTTTCACATCAACATTCGGTTTAAAATGCACCCTCTCATTAGTGTTATAAGCATACACTTCTTGTTGAGATGGCTCATAAACCTTATCACAATTAAGATACTAATGTGGCCCACTACATGTTTCACAAGTCACATTAAGGTCATTCACGTGTGCAACGGGTGTGTTTTGAACGTGTAAGGCAAGTTTTGTCACAATTGAAGTAAGTGCTTGAATTTTATTGTTAGTCTCACTATCACTAGCACTAGCCATTGTAACCCTTACACTCTTGGTTTGAACTTTTGCCTTGTTTTATATTATATTCCAAGCATCATTCATTGATTTAACCAAAATATTTCCCCCCGAAGCACTATTTAGTGAGTCTTGGTCATTCAAAGTTAATCCATTGTAAAAAGTATTAATTTGATGAACTTTAGTAAAACCATGTTGAGGACACTTTCTCAAAAGCTCCTTAAATCTATCCCAAGACTCACTAAAAGTTTCCCCATATTTTTGCTCAAAAGTGATTATGTCATTCCTTAAAGCGGTGGTCCGTGATGGTGGAAAGAAATAGTTGATAAATTTCATCTCTAAATCCAACCACTTAGTAATACTTTGGGTGGTTCCTTATCAAGACAAATCCGGGCTTGTCCCTCGAGGGAAAAAGGAAAGAGGAGTAAATGAATGGCCTCTTGAGTCACCCTATTGTACTTGACGATATTTTCTAATTGTATGAATCTTTTGATATGAGCGTGAGGATCATCATAAGTACGTCCCAAAAATGGTGTAGCGGAAACCATTTGAATAAAACCCATTTTTAATTCAAAATTATTCGCTCCAATATCCGGCACCACAATCGCGTCATCATTTCCCTCAACGTGAGATTGTAAAATCTCAATCTTTGGTCGATTATCTATTGCCATCGTGTTGTTCAAAGCTCGATTCTCGAGATCGGCTTGATTGACGGTCTTTTTGTTCTTCTTCTTCTTCTTTTTGGAAGAATTAGAAGTATTTGGTACACCACTCAGTATGTGTGCACGCGCGCGAGTGCGCATACAACTAAACTCGAGGAATGAGTTAGGAGACTCGGTCGACTTTGAGAGGAAAGGGATTATCCCTCTCGAAGTGCAATATTAAAAAGCTACAAAAAATATATATGTAATACTACTTGAGTTGGCAAACCAATAATTGGTCGTCCTTCTCAAAATACTCACAAGTGAATGGGGGGAATGAGGTGGCGCGAAGCACTTAAGTACCTAGCTTTCCTTAAACGGCCTTTTATAGCACGGCGTCTTTCTATTCACCTTAAAGTTCGTATTTTTCGAATTATTGCTTAACGAAAGTATTTATCTATTTTTGCCTTTATTTTTTGATCGATACACGTATAAGGAACCAGAACGCCTCCAAATACGGGGTATTGCAAGCAATACTTATGGAAATATTGTGTATTAAGGTTCTTATACGTAATATCTATTATAAAAGAAAAATCTTTTTGTATTTTTTAAGAAAAATATATGTTCACAATATAAAACGAAACAAATCGAAATAAGAAAAATAACAATAATACTATTTTTTTATCCCCGGCAGCGGCGCCATATATTTTTTTTCAATTTTTTCTTATATATATATATATATATATATATATATATATATATATATATATATATATATATATATATATATATATATATATATATATATATATATATATATATATATATATATATATATATATATATATATATATATATATATATATATATATATATATATATATATATATATATATATATATATATATATATATATATATATATATATATATATATATATATATATATTTTTTATTTTTTAAATTTTTTTAAAATTTTTTTTAACAAGAAAAATAACGTTCAAAAGTGAACGGATCCCAAAATCCAAATCTTCTCACGAAAAATCGTCAATCGTAACGAGCGAAGCGGCAACGACGCCATTTTAATAACCATTTTTTAGTATAATCGTTTTCCTCCTCGACTCGACTCGAATTGATTCACAACTTAACACAAGATTTATTGTTTTTGGTTAATAATAATTGTTTGGTAATCTATGTCTATTTAAGCTAGAATTGGAGAAAATATGTAGGCTAAGGACTATATAAAAGTAAAAGCACAATTAACTCATATAAAATTACTATAAAATGCAACATAAAAATTAAACTACAAATATAAATCTAGATGCAACAAAAATAAACTACAAATAAAAATAAATCTAAATGCGAAATTAATCTAATACAAGCACGCAATATCAAGTAATAGTGACGAAAAATAAAATCACAAAGATAAACTTAAAAATTAAGCATAAAGCTTCAACCTTTTAAGCTTATTAATCTTTTTAGATGATAAAGCTACAAGCTTTATATACTAATAAGCTTAATAATCACAAAAAGATGTAAACTTGTTACTAATAATGAGCTTATCTAAATGAAATCTAATTTTTAAAACTTTTTAATCTATATTTTAACACAAATAATAATAACTAAAACTAACTAAACCGGTTTTTTATGAAAAATATAACTTTATTAAAAACAATTTAAACTATAACGATCTAGAATAAAACTAAAGCGATTAAGCTAGAAAAATAAAAAGGAGAACTTTAGTACCTGTAGTCCGAGATAACCGCTCTAAACAAACAACATCAACAACATCAACAAAATACGGCCCGTAAACTACACGGCCAACCAATATCAAACTAAAACTAAGCGAATCCCGGCCAGTAAAGTACACGGCCAACCAAATCAATCTCTAACCAAATTAATCAACCATATCAACTTGAACCAAATTAATCAACTATAAGCTCTTCTTTAAAAATGATAGATCGATACGCCGAGATCAAAGAAAACATAAAAGGTTAGTATAATAAGCAATGATCATTAACTCTAGGAGTGACAAAGTTGAAGCTCAGAGAATCTATGATCAAGGCCTCGGTCGCTGAAGAACCTTTTATTTTGTTTATGTTTACACCGCTGGGTGTTCTTGTAATAGACTATGTTCTTTATGTTTAATAAAACTCTAAGGTATGTTTGTTAAATTATGTGTAAGAAGAAGTTGTGTACTCACTTACAATAATTTTAGACTTAGTATAATTTATAAACAAATAAGGGGAGATTGTTGCGCCAATGAAAGTTCTAACTATGGCCCAGTCTAGATTTGTTTAAATTAGACTAAGTGTTACTGATCGCTAAGAGGATCAGCAACAGAGATGTAACACCCCCAATTTCGTTCATAACAGCGGAAGGGTCATTGGGTGTTACTATCATGGTTCAATCTCATAATCATAGAAAACGGCTCAAAACGAGACGTTTTAATAAACATCCATTCAATTTCATTTAATTAAGATAAAATATCATACACGGTCCCAGATGATTTAGAAGTTTTACAAATTATTATAAATGATAAAAGTTATTTGAATGGTTATGTTTTAGAAAAGCGGGCCAAAACATTTCAAATATGCAAGCTTCACGAAACCGCCTTCCTCGAGTGCCTTCTAAGTGGACCTGAGATAAAACATGCTAAAAAGTCAGCAAAATTTGCCGAGTGAATCTATAGAGTTTTAATTTAAATAAAGTGAACACAAGTATGAAAAATAACCTTCCATGGTTAATAATTTATCAAAGACGACCATGTTGTATGGACATAATTATCGTTGTTATTTCTATAAGTCTCGTGAAATTGAACGTTAACATATATTATTTCAGCCCAACACACCTAGCCAAGTGCGTATATTTCTCTTATACAATTGCATCCGATGTTTCATTACTGGTGCATCACAACACCACGCGATAGCTAGTCGCGACCGGACTGGGCGTCACCCCGATAGATCTATCCATAGTATTAGCGTTCTTTTCGATTAACAATTCACGATTCATGGGTCTTTAAGGCTAAACAAACTTATATAACAACTTTCGTCTGAGCATACAATCAAGTTCCTTTGGGTTCAATTTTTAAAACGAAGAGGGTTTACCACAACTTCTCGTTGCACCCTTTCATTTATAACAAATACTTTTCCAATAATAAGGGTTCCCACAACTTCTCGTTGCACCCCTACTCTTCTAATAAGTAGAGTTTCCACAACTTGTTGTTGTACCCTTTAATTTCAATAACTTCAAGTAAAATAAGGGTTTCCACAACTTCTCGTTGCCCCCTTTTATTTTAGTAAAACAAGCATGTTATCCCCCTCGCGGGTTTTATAAAACAAGTAAACATGTTAAGAGCGAGGCTATAGACTCACCTTAGCCATTAGTGGTAATGAGACGGTCGCCGACGATTAGTGATGCCCGTTAAAACACGAAAACCGCAACCTACCGAATAAGGCGCGTTCGTTAATAATCGACTTAAGTATAAATCATACTTACGTAATATAAAAATCAAAATTACAAAACCAAGACAATCCCGAAAAATTTAACGATACAAGTGTTATTCTATACCCTTTTATTCAACACTTAACCATTTAAAAACTTGCACTCTACATTGACCCGTCATGAGACGCCAAGTCAACGCAAGTCAACTTATCATTTTACTTCCCTCGGACCAGTAGCCAAGTCATTTATATAATGACTCAACACTTGAGTAAATTACCATGTCCAATGGCGAATACTCAACTCACGCCATACAAGTATTGGACTACGTGTCCAAAATACCACTCAGCATGTACACTCCAAATGTACACACCAATCTACCCTATCTACACTTGTCCGATTTCGACGAAACTTGGTGACAAACTCACACATAATATGAATAAGACTCAGTAAAAGTTTCATTCAAAAATATTACTTCTAAGACCTTCTGCCCGACACATCTTCGTGTTATAAAAAACGGGACAGATTTACGTCTTTGAATTGTAAAACCATTTCGACTTATCTAA
Source organism: Glebionis coronaria (assembly GCA_025667525.1). NCBI lineage: Eukaryota > Viridiplantae > Streptophyta > Magnoliopsida > Asterales > Asteraceae > Glebionis > Glebionis coronaria. The sequence goes on from JANFOE010000213.1 coordinate 537,514, forward strand.
ACAATTCCGTTTATAAAACCGACACTCGGGTTTGAAAATAGACTCATGACCTGAGGTTTAGCAACTTACATCAGTACTTGAACATTTTTAAAACTCATTCTATAGTCCCCGAGATTCGATCCAAATATCGACAACAATTTTCGGATTGTGCCGATACCCGTCTCCCGGTACACGAATACTAAAAGTAGCATAACTTTTCGCTCGAAATGAGTTAGAAGCTCATTCAAGCGGCAAATCGAAGCTAAAAGAATCCTCTACAAGCCTATCCTATTAGTTTCATCATTTTCAAACAGTAAGATTTTCAAAAATTACGTTTTACCTACTGGTCTAAAATACCTTTCTAAAAATCATACTAAAACAATTTTTCAACCCATTTTAACAATTTTTATACTCCTAATATTATCCTAATATCATACTAACACATCTAACTAACCTATATCATCCTCAAATTCAACCTTACAAAAATTAAATATATAAAAATCTTGCATGCAACCACTCAAAATTTTAAATATAATAATATTAACACTACTTACAAGCATAGAAATAGATCAAACACCCTTGTTCTTCATCAAAATTTGAAAGTTCTTGCATGTGGGATTTTCTTAGATCAAAATGATCACAAGAAGATTTGCAACATGGGTCTTTTCTTAGTTTCTCTTGATTCAAACTTGATCTTGAAAATCAAATGGGTTTGGGGGTGGTGTTTTTGGCCGTGGGTTTCAAAGAGAGAAAGAGAGAGAGTTTTCTTGAAAATTTTAAATAAATAAAATGAGGTGTGTGTGTGAGTGGGGGAATTTTTATATAGTGGGGTGAGGGTAGTTTTTGCCAATAAGGTATAGTTTTGGTCCAAAAAGTAATTAAATGGTTATAAGGGTAGAAAATGTAAATATTACATTTTAAAAACATTTACGGGACTCGGGTTTCGTAAAAATACTTTTTAAAAGTTAAAACGCTTCAAGAATAAATTAATATAACTTCGACACGACTTAAAACGTAATTAAATCGAAAACGTCGAAAATATTAAATATCGAGACAATCGATAATAAAACGTAAATTTTTGGGCATCCGTCGGTATCGCGATCATTCGTAGTTCTCGTCATTCGTTAAAACGCAAAATACGAGAAATGAAAATAAATATAATAAAATCATTCATATGATAAATTTGAGAATATAATATCGATACTTAACATATTCCTTGTCGGTTTTCATCTAATCGACATTCTTACGCTAGTTTCAAGCCATAACCTTCTCGGTTAATCGATAATTTAAAATTCTCATTAAAATAAATTTATAATTCTTAATAGTCGAGACTAAAATAACGACCTGAAATTGACGGATTGTCACATTATCCCCACCAAATTGGGATCTTCGTCCCGAAGATCAACTTGCGTTCTTCCCCGATCGCTTGTTGAAATCAAAGAGTTAAACGTATTTTGGTCCTCGTCTAGAGTTCCATCACACATGACAATAAAAATCCGACTTCGTTTCTGTTGCCTAACTTCCTTATCGATAATATCTACAAGTACTTTGATGAAATGCAACTTACTGTCGATTCATACTTCATCAAGAGAGATAATAAGATCTTCGTCGAGAAGAAATTTCTTTAGGTTCGACATATGAAAAGTATCGTGAATTCCTTGCGGCTCTCGAGGTAATTTAAGTTTTCATGCCATCGGACCTTCCATCGATATCATCTCGAATGGTCCAAACTAACGGGGACTTAACTTCCCACGTTTTCCAAAATACATAACACCTTCTTTATGGTGATAACTTGGCATAACTTTTCCTAGAAAGCGACGTCCTGGCGCTTAATTCGCATACGATAGTCTTCAGTGTAACAGTGAAGAGTGAAAAACAGGAAAGTCATCGTCTAAGTTCCAACGAAGGCCAAAAGATATTATATGGTACATGTTCTCCATGATCGGACGTCATTGGACAATGCCGCCTCAAGTTCTCACAACTTACGATCACTCAACTCGATCACATACCACATAAGTACCTAAAAACAAAGGTCAAACATAAACATCAAATGTAAATCTCCATCGTTGATCATCGATAAAACCTTGGACTAGCCCTTGATAATACAACTCGATCTCTAAAGTCTTTCCACTTGCAGTGTCGGCAACAACATACTCTTCGAAGTGAAAACGAATTTGTTAATTCCAGTCATTAAGAAATTCGGTCCATTGGCGAGAATTCACAACATATCGGGCATACCATTAAGTTCTACTCCAGTGTTCAACGTACAAAAGCGTCCCACTAATTTTTGCTTCAGCGTTCATCGTACAAAGGCGTCCCAATAATTTCGACTTTAGTGCTCAAGGTGCTGCATAATATTCCTCGTTTTTAGTTCGTCATACTAGCCCCAAGAGTTTCGTCATCAAGAAAAGTCTTCGGTGACCCTTCGATAGTACCAAGTAAAATTACAAAATCTTTACGTCCACGATAAGTTGTCGTTGATAACTGATCCTCAGTCAATCCGCAAGTACACACATAAATCATGGTGACGCTTAAGTGAGTCGCCTATTCTCGGAACGGTCAACGGTTCTTAACAATCTGTTTATAAAGCTCACGATCATCGAGACACATTAGAAATGGTCCATCAAAACAAATCATAACTCGAGAGAAGTACAACGGGTTATTCGTACATAGATGATAATCGACGATCATCATAATGACGACAACATCGAACGATTCTTACCAACGAAATACGAGTCGAAGGAAGACGTACGCACACCAAAAATCCACAAATCGAGCCAGACATACTTGGGCCCACTCATTTATAACTCCTTGTCTACATCAAAAGGCGTCCCTCTCCATGTATACAAGAGTTTATAAATTTACGGTTCGGGAACTTATAACTTTCTTGTTCAAATGAAAAGGCGTCCCATTCCAATTCAACAAAACGATTATAAGTCAACCTACTCAAGTATTACTACCTCTCAACACGATCATATCAAAATACCATGATAAATACAAGGTGCCAATAAACTTACATCATGATTTCCGTATTCAAATGTCCCATTCCATTTGAATAAGGAGATCATAACGATCTAAGGTCCAGTGGTTTAAAACCTTCTTATTCAAATGTCCCAATCCATTTAAGTAAGACAACATTAAACGACTCTTAGTTGGGTGAGTTAAAATCTATATATCTAAATGTCCCATTCCATTTAGATACACAATATTAAGTCACTCAACCGAATGGCTACTACGAGCATACTATTGTTGTACCCAAACTATATATATTTGATTAGGATATATATATCTTAAGTCCAACATTGGCATCCTCCTTTTCGCCAATAAAACGTGGTCATATAAACTCAAATCACACGTCGCATTACATAGAAGATGTCGCCTCAGATAAATGATTCTTCAAAATCATAAGTAGTAACGAAAACACGAACATCGCATTTATTAATTACGTTTCGAAAGGAGATGTCCAAAAATGGCACATCACGATACGATGATAACAATCGAATTTAAACAAGTCGATATGCGATAGGTTACAAAACCATGACAATCTGCGTCATAATAATACCTCGTATCAATATAAAACTATCATTTATAATTTAAAAAAAAAATGAAAACATACCTTGTAATTCACAAGTACAAATAATCGATAAAGATTACAGCAACATATATAATGACATATATATATAAATACTATCATTCTCGTCCATTGGCAACTCGGAGGTTTCGCTTGCAACAGTTATAGTTAAAAGATTTCAAAAATTCATTTTTGGAAAATCTTTTCGTTCTCTATAACTTGAGCTCTGATGCCAATCTGTAACACCCCCAATTTCGTTCATAACAGCGGAAGGGTCATTGGGTGTTACTATCATGGTTCAATCTCATAATCATAGAAAACGGCTCAAAACGAGACGTTTTAATAAACATCCATTCAATTTCATTTAATTAAGATAAAATATCATACACGGTCCCAGATGATTTAGAAGTTTTACAAATTATTATAAATGATAAAAGTTATTTGAATGGTTATGTTTTAGAAAAGCGGGCCAAAACATTTCAAATATGCAAGCTTCACGAAACCGCCTTCCTCGAGTGCCTTCTAAGTGGACCTGAGATAAAACATGCTAAAAAGTCAGCAAAATTTGTCGAGTGAATCTATAGAGTTTTAATTTAAATAAAGTGAACACAAGTATGAAAAATAACCTTCCATGGTTAATAATTTATCAAAGACGACCATGTTGTATGGACATAATTATCGTTGTTATTTCTATAAGTCTCGTGAAATTGAACGTTAACATATATTATTTCAGCCCAACACACCTAGCCAAGTGCGTATATTTCTCTTATACAATTGCATCCGATGTTTCATTACTGGTGCATCACAACACCACGCGATAGCTAGTCGCGACCGGACTGGGCGTCACCCCGATAGATCTATCCATAGTATTAGCGTTCTTTTCGATTAACAATTCACGATTCATGGGTCTTTAAGGCTAAACAAACTTATATAACAACTTTCGTCTGAGCATACAATCAAGTTCCTTTGGGTTCAATTTTTAAAACGAAGAGGGTTTACCACAACTTCTCGTTGCACCCTTTCATTTATAACAAATACTTTTCCAATAATAAGGGTTCCCACAACTTCTCGTTGCACCCCTACTCTTCTAATAAGTAGAGTTTCCACAACTTGTTGTTGTACCCTTTAATTTCAATAACTTCAAGTAAAATAAGGGTTTCCACAACTTCTCGTTGCCCCCTTTTATTTTAGTAAAACAAGCATGTTATCCCCCTCGCGGGTTTTATAAAACAAGTAAACATGTTAAGAGCGAGGCTATAGACTCACCTTAGCCATTAGTGGTAATGAGACGGTCGCCGACGATTAGTGATGCCCGTTAAAACACGAAAACCGCAACCTACCGAATAAGGCGCGTTCGTTAATAATCGACTTAAGTATAAATCATACTTACGTAATATAAAAATCAAAATTACAAAACCAAGACAATCCCGAAAAATTTAACGATACAAGTGTTATTCTATACCCTTTTATTCAACACTTAACCATTTAAAAACTTGCACTCTACATTGACCCGTCATGAGACGCCAAGTCAACGCAAGTCAACTTATCATTTTACTTCCCTCGGACCAGTAGCCAAGTCATTTATATAATGACTCAACACTTGAGTAAATTACCATGTCCAATGGCGAATACTCAACTCACGCCATACAAGTATTGGACTACGTGTCCAAAATACCACTCAGCATGTACACTCCAAATGTACACACCAATCTACCCTATCTACACTTGTCCGATTTCGACGAAACTTGGTGACAAACTCACACATAATATGAATAAGACTCAGTAAAAGTTTCATTCAAAAATATTACTTCTAAGACCTTCTGCCCGACACATCTTCGTGTTATAAAAAACGGGACAGATTTACGTCTTTGAATTGTAAAACCATTTCGACTTATCTAAACAATTCCGTTTATAAAACCGACACTCGGGTTTGAAAATAGACTCATGACCTGAGGTTTAGCAACTTACATCAGTACTTGAACATTTTTAAAACTCATTCTATAGTCCCCGAGATTCGATCCAAATATCGACAACAATTTTCGGATTGTGCCGATACCCGTCTCCCGGTACACGAATACTAAAAGTAGCATAACTTTTCGCTCGAAATGAGTTAGAAGCTCATTCAAGCGGCAAATCGAAGCTAAAAGAATCCTCTACAAGCCTATCCTATTAGTTTCATCATTTTCAAACAGTAAGATTTTCAAAAATTACGTTTTACCTACTGGTCTAAAATACCTTTCTAAAAATCATACTAAAACAATTTTTCAACCCATTTTAACAATTTTTATACTCCTAATATTATCCTAATATCATACTAACACATCTAACTAACCTATATCATCCTCAAATTCAACCTTACAAAAATTAAATATATAAAAATCTTGCATGCAACCACTCAAAATTTTAAATATAATAATATTAACACTACTTACAAGCATAGAAATAGATCAAACACCCTTGTTCTTCATCAAAATTTGAAAGTTCTTGCATGTGGGATTTTCTTAGATCAAAATGATCACAAGAAGATTTGCAACATGGGTCTTTTCTTAGTTTCTCTTGATTCAAACTTGATCTTGAAAATCAAATGGGTTTGGGGGTGGTGTTTTTGGCCGTGGGTTTCAAAGAGAGAAAGAGAGAGAGTTTTCTTGAAAATTTTAAATAAATAAAATGAGGTGTGTGTGTGAGTGGGGGAATTTTTATATAGTGGGGTGAGGGTAGTTTTTGCCAATAAGGTATAGTTTTGGTCCAAAAAGTAATTAAATGGTTATAAGGGTAGAAAATGTAAATATTACATTTTAAAAACATTTACGGGACTCGGGTTTCGTAAAAATACTTTTTAAAAGTTAAAACGCTTCAAGAATAAATTAATATAACTTCGACACGACTTAAAACGTAATTATATCGAAAACGTCGAAAATATTAAATATCGAGACAATCGATAATAAAACGTAAATTTTTGGGCATCCGTCGGTATCGCGATCATTCGTAGTTCTCGTCATTCGTTAAAACGCAAAATACGAGAAATGAAAATAAATATAATAAAATCATTCATATGATAAATTTGAGAATATAATATCGATACTTAACATATTCCTTGTCGGTTTTCATCTAATCGACATTCTTACGCTAGTTTCAAGCCATAACCTTCTCGGTTAATCGATAATTTAAAATTCTCATTAAAATAAATTTATAATTCTTAATAGTCGAGACTAAAATAACGACCTGAAATTGACGGATTGTCACAAGAGACCAGACCAATGGAAGGCAAAGCCTCAGCTGGCACACCAGGAACATTCAAGTCAAAGGCAATGTGACAATCCGTCAATTTATGATTGATATTTTATTCTCAAATATTATTTAAAAATATTATTTTAATGTTATAAATGAACTCACTTTTTTGGGAAGAAATTTGGATTTACGTCTTGAAGTAGCATCGACTACGTCTAAACCGGAGGATTCTACGTTACGTGCTTACGTTTACATACACCGTTTTGGTGACAGTCCGACATTTCAGAAAATAAATTTGTCCGTGAATATTATTTTGGAGTTTTAAATTTGTGTTGGTTCATAAACTCACAAATTTACGAGAAGGGATTAGGACTTACGATTTTATTTTAACGCCCTTTACGACTAAACCGGAAACCTTAGGATTACGTATTTACGTTTTCGAACTCCGTTTTTGATGAGACAATTTTTATTAGATTCGTTTTGTGCCGTTGATTCATAATTTATAAAAACGTTTTTCATAAAACGACCCGAGGGCACGCTAATCGAGGAAACTAGAATCGAGGAGTACCCGTAAATAAATGGGGATGAGACAAGTGGGACACTTGTCCCATCCCCACTATAACCGGCCATAACTAGCAACACAACACCCTTAGGTGTCAATTTGCAAGCTTAATGCTTACACTTGTAAGCTAAGCTTACAAGCTAAGCAAACTTTTCCACCAACACATCAAAACTAGCACCACAAACCACTTGCTCTCATTTTCCACCATGCAAACTCACACAAACTCTCTCTCCTTCTTGCCTTTGCCGTCCACTTCCACCATAAACCACCACCATTGATCAAAATTCATCCATGAATCCTATGTTAATCTTACACAAAAAGATGTCCCTTTTGAAGCCTTGAAGATTGGAGGTGATTATAACATCTAAGGAGGAGTTTCTATGGAGTCTTGGGGCTGATTTTCTACAAGGAGTTCATGAAGATAGGTGGTCTTGAAGATGGTATTGGTTTATCACAAGTTGTGTGATCAAAATCCATGTTTTGATCACAACCTACATCATCATGGTGGTATAAAGATTGTCCTCCCCATCCTTTTGTTAATTTTGATTATGTAATCATGTATTTCTTCTTAAATGTATATATGTATGATTATATATGATGATAAAAATATTATGTGGGGATTTGGTGTTGATAGATTTGATAAACATGGGTAAAAAGATGGACAAACTAAAGGTAAAAATGGTTAAATCTTGCTTAAATGGTAGGCTGTATAAAAACAGTGACTAACCACATGTTAGACTGATAAAATGGTAAAGTAGAATCAATATACAGTAAGTAATATGTCTTGTACACATGTGAGAGTTGGCCATGCAATGGAATCATTAGGATGAGTGAGATATGATCAAAACAAGTTTAAAGTACAAATCTGAGTTCACTGTTTTGGACGATTTTTAGAAAATACTTAGGGGTTGATTCAACAGTAGCTATAGACGAGTTAAAATGGAGCACATATCATGTAGTTTATGTCATAAAAATTTGAGCTTCTATCTCCATATAGAACTCTAGATATGGCAGTTTTGGTGAACATGAAAATAAAAATCAGATTTTGGAAATTAAAGTATAATAGTATTATATAAGCACTCAACTAAAAATAGTATAAAATGTGAATTAAAACCCACTAACTCATATAATACATTTATATAAATATTTATAAGGATAAATAAATGGACATTTTATAAAAATGGTAGTTTGATAAGTTTTGTAAGTTATAAAACTATAAACATGATTTTTACGACTTTTTCGGCTATTACCGTAAAATTAACGTTTTTGTTAAATAAAACTTAGACGGTTGGACCCGTCTAATGTAAAATTTTATAAACTCATATACTGATATATAAACATATATAACAAGTAAAAACCGATAAAACCCAAACTATATAACATACGGACATTAACGGGCTAAGTTAACGTTATTGGACTAATAATACAACAAAATGGGCTAAAACACTTATAAACTTATTTATTGGGCTTAAACCATTTGGGCCCAACATGTAAAGTATAAATACTGATAAAACAAGTATGAAATGGATTAATACAAGTTAATGAACTTATAATAGGCTTATTGGACCTAAAACACGTAAACAGGTAATACTAGTAAACTAGTATAAAAGTTATCGACACATAACACTAAAATAAGTAAATGAGAATATGTAAACCCACTTGATCATCATATATATATATATATATATATATATATATATATATATATATATATATATATATATATATATATATATATATATATATATATATATATATATATATATATATATATATATATATATATATATATATATATATATATATAATCATCATATGTATACATAATTGTTATTTTTATAAAGTCATTGGACAAGAGTCTAAGACGAGTATTATTTGTCTAGGTTTCCGTGATTGAAGCACGTACCGTACATCCGAATTGCCGATAATCCGCTTTCCCACATCAACGTGAGTTCATAGCCTCGCAATCTTTTAAATGTTTTTATGAAATGTTTTATAAACCCGCGAGGGAGATAACATGTTAGTTTTTATGAAATAGGACACCATTTGTCCCGATTGTTTGTTTATTGATTTGGACCCGGATGATTGTATGACCCTATGAATGATTAAACGACCCGATAGATGAAATAAAATGGATTATTAAAGTTAGGTTATGTCACTAAAAGTCCCATTAGCATGAATTGTGAACTACCGGGATTTGGTAAGCGGATTTATGTATGAGAAGATTTATGTATGAGAAGATTTCCACAGCGTGACCTTTGTGACGACACGCTAATTTAGATGGGCAAATTGAGTATCGGGTTAGCTACCCGTTGTTTGGTTTAGTAAGGTAACAATGTCATGCGGCTTATAATAATCCAATTAACAAAATACTGCTATACGCACCGAATTATGATGTATTGCCTAACTAGCAATACGGGGTCATACTATTGATATTATGTTTGTGTTTTGGTTTTTCATAACCATATTCATATAACGGTTTTTATTTAACTTTATACAACGTCATAAGACGTATTGTATGATGTTTTTACGACATTGGCTCGTATAATGATTTTTAAGGCAAATGCCTATATTATGATTTTCGATAAGGATTTGTATAAAAATGACTTTGGCTATTTTATCGCCTATTACAAAGATTTGTACAAAATGATTTTCGGTAATAATTTTATACCGATATTATATTGTTTTATTAAACTCTATGAATTCACTCGGCGTTATCGCTGACCTTTTCTTTTAACATGTTTTATCTCAGGTACTTGAAGGTAATTCTCGGGAAGACAACAAGAATTCATGGCCCGCACCCAAATACTTATTTCCATTCAAATGTTTTGTAAAACCTGTATTAAATACAATGACTTGGGACCTATGTAAATTTGGTATTTATGAATGGAAATGCTTTATTATTAAACGACGTGATTTTTATGCGTTGTCTATGATGTGAGTAATGTGCTATCCCGTAACACCAACTAGTTTTCCGCTGTATTGAGTTGTATAAATTCGGGGGTGTTACAGTTTGGTACCAGAGCTCTCGTTATAGAGAACGAAAGATTTTTAAAACCAAGGTTTTGAATAAAACATTTCAAAATCTTTTAACTATAAACATTTTTCACAAAATGTCTAAAAATCTTTTGATTATAACGGTGCCGAAGAATTCCCGAGTTACCGACAAGGCCAGACTGAGAAGTGTTATTTTAATATATATAACCTTGATTATATATATATATATATATACACACAGACACACACATATATATATATATATATATATATATATATATATATATATATATATATATATATATATATATATATATATATATATATATATATATATATATATATATATATATATATATATATATATATATATATATATATATATGATGTAATTTTATTACATGATTGTTTGATGATTATTTTGATATTTATACGAGGTATTTATACGACGTAGATTGTCACAAGGAACCCTAAATCCCTTAGTAAATTAATCGAAGCTATTCTCGTAGGAATTCTAGCTATCCTAGATCTAAACCAAGTTGTGGATATTTACGATCCCAACAAATGGTTGATATTCGTAGAAATGTAGATATTAGTTGATTATAATATTGAAAAAGAATTGGCGAGATTAAATCTGATATCGATGCCATGACAATCTTTCCTTATAGAGTGGAGTTTGACAAAACGTTACCACCTAGAAAGATGTCATCTGATTCGTTGTCATCCAATTCTTAAATTGAAATCGAAAGGGTGAATGTTTCACTTGAGGCTGTAATTGGAACCATTACCCAAAAGCCTCATGCCACTAGTACCTTTCCGAGAAGTCTAGTTGAATGATCAAGTCATTTCATACTAGTGACTCATTTGATAATTGTTTTTGTAAGAGTTATAGGATTGGAAATTAAGTGTTGACCATATCGAGCTTTTATTGCCCTATTAAGATCTAAGAATAAGGTTGAAAGTATTGGAGAATGATGTAGGATATCGCATTGAGTATAAGTTGATTAAAACTTGAATGAAGTAAAAATTTAACTTGTATGGAATATGAGATTGTTAAGAGGAAGTTGTTGAGTCCTGTGATTGAATTATAAGGTTTTAATTAATTGTTGATTCGTGTTAAGGGTTGTTCCTAGGCCATTGTCTACTGACGAGGATGCCCAGTGTCCAATAAATAAATTGAAGAAATCTCCTTCTGAATTGGGACCGATGGATCTTCTGGGACATGTGGAACACCTAAAGACTCTTGTAGATTAGTATTCATTGTGGTATCTTTTCAAAATAATCCCTAACTTAACTGTGACATCAGTTGGTAGGATGAGTTCTTGGAATTGTATGACATAGTGACACGTAATGTGTTACGGTACAATTTAGACTTGTTTGTGATTAATGAAAAGACTACCTTTGATTGCTACATCCTACATGTATCGATGTTATCTATCCTTTATTGCTTTTTCCTAATGTTCGCATTGGTGATTCAACCATTGAACAAGTACTCATCTCGAATTGAGTTACGTTGTGGATTATACTCTTTGTATTCCTGAGTGCCATCGAGGTCATGAACCTCATGATTATTTGGCTAAAGCTCTTTTCCTAGCATATTGTAGTTAGTTCTTGGTGAACAAGCTTTCATCACTCTTCTGCAGATCACTCATTGTTTTTATAAGATAAAACAGTATCCCTTGAGAAAAAAATGAATTTTCATCAATATAAGGATTATTCAAAGTGAGATTTATAAGTAACCGTTATTGAAATAAAGTTGTTTATGAAACGCTTTGGAAAACTTAACTGTTTTCATAACAAAGAAAATTTTTGTAAATTTATTCTTGATTCTTATTTAAGAATTAAGCATGAAAATGTTTTTATTATAAACATGATGATAAATATTTGACGAACTGAGTATTGCATCGTTAATATTGAAATTGTATATAGTTGCGCGCCTACATACAATTTGGAATGGACCATGCAAGGCTGATTAGTAGTCACCATAAAACAGATTAATAAACACTAAATTTTCTTTGAAGATTGTGAAAGATTAAAATTTATGAGATCTACAAGAAGTAAAAAATAAGGACATAGTGTTAGGGACACCTACATATGTGCCTATAGCATCTATTCTTCTGAATCGAATTTACATATGTGCCTGTATCATCTATTCGTTAAATGTTTTCGTTTGTATCTGATTTGAAATTCTCTCGCGTAGATTATGCGTTGACCTTACTCTTTTAAGGTTAGTTATGTCTCCATATATCCTTGAATTTGTGAAGGATTATGAGTTATTATTAGCCTTTTGAGAAATTCACATCTTATCGACGGCAATGAAACTGAAAAGTTGGTAATGCCAGTAGAATGGATTGATTGATTATGACATGACGACATTGTCTTAATTGATGGGAACTCGAGTAGAATTCCCCTAAATAATAAGATGTTGATTATCCAAAGTGATCTAAATAATTCTTGATGGATGACCATATCCTGCTTTTAGACTTGAAATTATACCGTGAATGGTTGTGAATTAGTCATAGATATTATAATCTAGAAAGAACCTAATATGAATTTATTAAAAGATGTTTCTGTTATCTGAAACTTTAGGAGGTATTTATTGATGAATTACCTAGACTTTCGCCATTAAGGCAAATTGAATTTGGTATTGATTATATTCTCGGTGCTGCATCTATGGCTTGTGCACTGCACGTCAACACCATCTGATTTAAAGGAATTACCGTACAACTGAGAGAGTTGTCGGAGAAAGCTTTTATTCTACCAAGCTCGTCATTATGAAGAGCTATGGTGTTATCATTCCTTATATTTATAGATTATTGTGAACTGAGTAAATTGACAATCGAAAATGATATCCATAACTCGAAATGGAAGATTTGTTCGATCATTTACAAGGTTCTAGCGTATGTTTTAAAGATTTGATCCATGGCATGGTCATCATCAACTTCGCGTCCGTAAAAAAGATTATCTATTCCAATCATTACATCCAAAACTTGTAATGAACATTATGAGTTTCACGTGATGTCGTTTGGATTGACAATGCACATGTAGTATTCATAAATATGGTGGATCACGTGTGTAGGCTGTAATTTGATAAATTCATGCTTGTGATCATTAAGGATCATTTGTTTGTTTATAAGAATAAGAATGAGTTAATAATTAGTTATAGACTGCCCTAAATTGGCCGAACAATGAAAACCTGTACCTTGAATATTTAACAAGTGATTTAAGACTTAATCCTTTACACTATTTGACCGTGTGATTAATAAGATGATGGAATCTATATTGACTCTTCAAAAATTTAGAGCCCTTTTAAGACTTCGGGTTTTACCAAAAAGAAAATGGAAATATGTTTTGACAAATGTTTTAACAAAGGATTTTTTAAGGGATTATTCCCTTATACACAAATCATTTAACTAAACTCCTGTTTAGGGGTAAATGTTCGTGTATACCTCAAGACAACCTAAGAGAGATTGAGGAAACAATTTAAACCATAACTTGAAATTTAAAACGACAATGTTTGCTTTTCAACTAAGAAAACTTTGACCAAAATATAAACAAAGATTTTTCAAATATTTACGAATCTTATTAATATTTTCGATAAATCAACAAAAATCTTGTTAATTAAATTCAAATTTATTTTGAACATTTTTATAATTGGTCGAACTAAGGAATTTAAAATTTTTACGTTTACGTTTCATAAAAATTGAATATTTGTTATTTAATTACCTATAATAACTATCGACACTTTAGACGTCGGATTGAGTAAAACAGATAAAAATAATAGTTGAGACGAAACTAAAACATAGAAGATATGAAGAAAGAAATTTTGAATTAATACGGTCATGTTATATATTTCATCAGGAGAAAGCGAAGGTAGATACTGACGCAATATGTAGAAAAGATAAAGAACCAATTAGGACATGTTCCTTAATAATGAAGGTGCAAAATAAATTGCCGAACGATATAAAAATAAACAATGTTTGTAAAAAGGATAATATAGATAATAAAAAGGGGTTCGCGGCAAATATGAACCATTAGAATTGAGAAGCCGATGGCGTTAGATGTATAAAAGGCCACTTGTGGTTGCCTAAATATGAAGATTTTGAGATATAGTCATCTCGTAAGTATAAGTATTCTATTCATGATATTTTTTTGACTAAATGTGTCTTTGTCTAAAGAAGTTGTACTGATGGCAATATATGAAGGCAGACATTGCCTCATACATTAGTAAACATCTAACTATTGCAAAGGTCATCATCTGAATGTGATTCGATTTGGGTCATCGTCGACATACTGACCAAATCTGCTAATATCATTCTCGTTAATGATAAATTCTTGATGAAGAAATTGACTCTTTTGTATTTAAAGGAGTTATGTAAACATGGTGTGCCTGTATCGATCATCTCTATCAAGATCCTCGCTTCGCATCGAATTTCTAGAGATTTGCTCAGAAGTCATTGAGAATGAACCTTGATGAGAGTACTATGTACCACCCCAATCGAAGGGACGAGTTAAAGTAACGATACAAAACACTAGAAGTCTTGTTTTATGTTTGAATGATTGACCTTTGGTAATGAACCGTATAATCGTTTTCCTTTGGAGAGATTATCATTGATAATTATCGTGTTAGGATCGAGATCGAATCTTGTTAAGATTTATATGTTAGAGCATCTGTAAGCAAGAGTTGAGATGAAGACACCCGACATACACCCATTGTGAGTTGGACATGTCTTTTAGGTTTAAGGTTTCCTATGATGACAAACCTAACCTTACAAATTACTCGACTCGCGAGACCTGAAATGATTGTTGAAATTAGGATTTTTTTATTGAATGCCGGTAGTGGGCAGGAGGTTATGTGAATATGAAATGTAGATCTTGAAGTGCCAGATGGGTAGCGAAGTTATGCCAAAAACTTTAACCATGGAAAATGAATGGATGATCTGAAAGATCATGGGATATAAGTCCCCGTTGTATGGGACCATTGAGATGATGTAAAAGTTGGTTTGAAAGGCATATAAGCTGGATCTACCCTAGGACTTCAAGAGCTACGTGAATTATGTTTTGTATATCGAACTTGATGAAATGTCTATCAAGTGAGAATCTGATTGTTTCTTAGTAATGTTTAGATCGGCAAAAAGTTGCATTCATCAAAAACCCGTGAACATCCTGGATAGAGAAAGTAAGTCAACATTAAGCCTGATCTTATTCCTGTAATTATGTTTGATGAAACTCGCGTATTGTAATGGATTACACTTGCGAGAAAAGACCGAATGTGGAGGAAATACCCACGTGGCTTTAACTCTATAAGAAGTGAGTAGTAAGATGATCTTTGAGGACAAAGATCCTGTTTAGGGGTAAATGCTGTGACAATCCGTCAATTTATGATTGATATTTTATTCTCAAATATTATTTAAAAATATTATTTTAATGTTATATTATAAACTCACTTATTTTTGGGAAGAAATTTGGATTTACGTCTTGAAGTAGCATCGACTACGTCTAAACCAGAGGATTCTACGTTACGTGCTTACGTTTACATACACCGTTTTGGTGACAGTCCGACATTTCAGAAAATAAATTTGTCCGTGAATATTATTTTGGAGTTTTAAATTTGTGTTGGTTCATAAACTCACAAATTTACGAGAAGAGATTAGGACTTACGATTTTATTTTAACGTCCTTTACGACTAAACCGGAAACCTTAGGATTACGTATTTACGTTTTCGAACTCCGTTTTTGATGAGACAATTTTTATTAGATTTGTTTTGTGCCGTTGATTCATAATTTATAAAAACGTTTTTCGTAAAACGACCCGAGGGCACGCAAATCGAGGAAACTAGAATCGAGGAGTACTCGTAAATAAATGGGGATAAGACAAGTGGGACACTTGTCCCACCCCCAGTATAACCGGCCATAACTAGAAACACAACACCCTTAGGTGTCAAGTTGCAAGCTTAATGCTTACACTTGTAAGCTAAGCTTACAAGCTAAGCAAACTTTTCCACCAACACATCAAAACTAGCACCACAAACCACTTGCTCTCATTTTCCACCATGTAAACTCACACAAACTCTCTCTCCCTCTTTCCTTTGCCGTCCACTTCCACCATAAACCACCACCATTGATCAAAATTCATCCATGAATCCTATGTTAATCTTACACAAAAAGATGTCCCTTTTGAAGCCTTGAAGATTGGAGGTGATTATAACATCAAAGAAGGAGTTTCTATGGAGTCTTGGGGCTGATTTTCCACAAGGAGTTCATGAAGATAGATGGTCTTGAAGATGGTATTGGTTTATCACAAGTTGTGTGATCAAAATCCATGTTTTGATCACAACCTACATCATCATGGTGGTATAAAGATTGTCCTCCCCATCCTTTTGTTAATTTTGATTATGTAATCATGTATTTCTTCTTAAATGTATATATGTATGATGATATATGATGATAAAAATATTATGTGGGGATTTGGTGTTGATAGATTTGATAAACATGGGTAAAAAGATGGACAAACTACAGGTAAAAATGGTTAAATCTTGCTTAAATGGTAGGGTGTATAAAAACAGTGACTAACCACATGTTAGACTGATAAAATGGCAAAGTAGAATCAATATACAGTAAGTAATATGTCTTGTACACATGTGAGAGTTGGTCATGCAATGGAATCATTAGGATGAGTGAGGTATGATCAAAACAAGTTTAAAGTACAAATCTGAGTTCACTGTTTTGGACGATTTTTAGAAAATACTTAGAGGTTGATTCAACAGTAGCTATAGGCGAGTTAAATGGAGCACATATCATGTAGTTTATGTCATAAAAATTTGAGCTTCTATCTCCATATAGAACTCTAGATATGGCAGTTTTGGTGAACATGAAAATAAAAATCAGATTTTGGAAATTAAAGTATAATAGTATTATATAAGCATTCAACTAAAAATAGTATAAAATATGAATTAAAATCCACTAACTCATATAATACATTTATATAAATATTTATAAGGATAAATAAATGGACATTTTATAAAAATGGTAGTTTGATAAGTTTTATAAGTTATAAAACTATAAACATGATTTTTACGACTTTTTCGACTATTACCGTAAAATTAACGTTTTTGTTAAATAAAACATAGACGGTTGTACCCGTCTAATGTAAACTTTTATAAACTCATATACTGATATATAAACATATATAACAAGTAAAAACCGATAAAACCCGAACTATATAACATACGGACATTAACGGGCTAAGTTAACGTTATTGGACTAATAATACAACAAAATGGGCTAAAACACTTATAAAATTATTTATTGGGCTTAACCCATTTGGACCCAACATGTAAAGTATAAATACTGATAAAACAAGTATGAAATGGATTAATACAAGTTAATGAACTTATAATAGGCTTATTGGACCTAAAACACGTAAATAGGTAAAACTAGTAAACTAGTATAAAAGTTATCGACACATAACACTAAAATAAGTAAATGAGAATATGTAAACCCACTTGATCATCATATATATATATATAATCATCATATGTATACATAATTGTTATTTTTATAAAGTCATTGGACAAGAGTCTAAGACGAGTATTATTTGTCTAGGTTTCCGTGATTGAAGCACGTACCGTACATCCTAATTGCCGATAACCCGCTTTCCCACATCAACGTGAGTTCATAGCCTCGCACTCTTTTAAATGTTTTTATGAAATGTTTTATAAACCCGCGAGGGAGATAACATGTTAGTTTTTATGAAATAGGACACCATTTGTCCCGATTGTTTGTTTATTGATTTGGACCCGGATGATTGTATGACCCTATGAATGGTTAAACGACCCGATAGATGAAATAAAATGGATTATTAAAGTTAGGTTATGTAACTAAAAGTCCCATTAGCATGAATTGTGAACTACCGGGATTTGGTAGACGCCTATGCATATAATAGTACTATTTGGGGACGATCACCCCAGTTCGCGCCTTGACGGTTGATCCCCGTCGTGCCACATTGATTGGTAAGCGAATTTATGTATGAGAAGATTTCCACAGCGTGACCTTCGTGACGACACGCTAATTTAGATGGGAAAATTGAGTATCTGGTTAGCTACCCGTTGTTTGGTTTAGTAAGGTAACAATGTCATGCGACTTATAATAATCCATTTAACGAAATACTGCTATACGCACCGAATTACGATGTATTGCCTGACTAGCAATACGGGGTCATACTATTGATATTATGTTTGTGTTTTGGTTTTTCATAACCATATTCATATAACGGTTTTTATTTAACTTTATACAACGTCATAAGACGTATTGTATGATGTTTTTACGACATTGGCTCGTATAATGATTTTTAAGGCAAATGCCTATATTATGATTTTCGATAAGGATTTGTATAAAAATGACTTTGGCTATTTTATGGCCTATTACAAAGATTTGTATAAAATGATTTTCGGTAATAATTTTATACCGATATTATATTGATGGATTTTATTAAACTCTATGAATTCACTCGGCGTTATCGCTGACCTTTTCTTTTAACATGTTTTATCTCAGGTACTTGAAGGTAATTCTCGGGAAGACAACAAGAATTCATGGCCCACACCCAAATACTTATTTCCATTCAAATGTTTTGTAAAACCTGTATTAAATACAATGACTTGGGACCTATGTAAATTTGATATTTATGAATGGAAATGCTTTATTATTAAATGACGCGATTTTTATGCGTTGTCTATGATGTGAGTAATGTGCTATCCTGTAACACCAACTAGTCTTCCGCTGTATTGAGTTGTATAAATTTGGGGGTGTTACAGGCAACGTCAGAGAAGTCGAAGACAATCTGAAGTCATACTCACCAGCGATTATGGATAGCTGGGATGTAGAAGGAATGTACTGGTGTTCAAGGATCTCTGAGTTGACAATACTCAGATATCACTTAAGAACCCTAGAAGTCTGATACAAGCAAAGCTTTTCCAATCCTTTGTAGTTTAGGTAGGAGAATCTACCAAGTGTTTTGAGCGGGACAAAACAAGAGATTCTAGATAAAGCCTTGTACGACCTAGTGGGACAAAAGGTGAACAATTGGCAGAACTGTTCACCTAAAGTTGTTTAAAGGTATGTCTCGGTTTGGACATGCATTTAATATGTTGTACTCTTCCATTCAGAAGATGACACGTATCAACAACTCCCACTAAGGAAGCAACCTCGTACCACTATAAATAGGAGTGAGAAAGAAGAGTTAAAGCAACCCTTGTGCTTGGATAAATTATCTAAGTTATTTCTCACTTTGGAACCACTGAGCCCTCAACTGTCTACCAGCGTCTCATTGGTTCCCTTGTAAACTTGAGTCTCGAATCTAGTTTACTTGTTCTAGGGTTCATTTCTTATTGTCATTCAACGGGTGTATTCATAGCACTTTGTAATACTTTGTTTATAACAGTTAATAAAGCATTACGCGTTTGAAAAGTATTTCGTTGTGTTTTTGTGGTTATACGAGTTATAGTTTCAACAATTGTCATATTAAGGGACTTTCACTCTCCTTTCTCTCTCTGCATTCTCTCTCTAGTTCTTCATCTCTCTCCTTCTCTTTAGATGGTAACAACACTTGTACAATCCTAAGAAAACGTGGACCTACAGTTGGTATCAAGAGCCATAGTTGATTGATTTGTTCTTGTGTTTGTTTTGATTAATTTTGGTGGGTTTCGATTTAATCAAGATTAAATCTTGAAACTTTTTGCGTTTTTGTTGTTTAAGTTCATAGACAAAGAGACTACATAGCTGTGGTAGTGATTTGGGCTAATTGAGTTGGTCAAAATCGCAAAATTTTTGGTTATTTGGGTGATTTTCGAGGTTTTTTTCGCTTAACAGTGGGTTCAATTTGCAGATCTACTTTGATTATTCCAAAAGTTAAAACTTTCGCAAGAGGGTTATAACAAGTTCTGAAAGTTTACAAAATTTGTTATCTGAAAGTGTACAACATTTGTTCTCCGAAAGTCGCCTATCAATTTGATCTTATTTTGTTCCGAGAGTTTGCATTCATAATATCTGAGAGTTTTAAATGATCATAAAGTGACATTAAACTTTATCTGAAAGTGTATAATTTGGTTCCTCCGAAAGTCTTTCATCCGAAAGTTTGGTTCCTACGAAAGTTTGGTTCATCCGAAAGTTTTCCTCCGAAAGCTTTCCTCCGAAAGTTTTCATCCGAAAGCTTTCCTCCGAGAGTTTTCATCCGAAAGTTTTCTACGAAAGATAGTTTACTCCAAAAGTCAATTTTTCCTCCGAAAGTTACTTTCTCATCCGAAAGTTAATTTTCATCCGAAACTAGGTTTTCATCCAAAACTCAAAGTTTTGTTTTCAGATACTCCAAGTTTGTTCACTTGTACAGACACACATACTTGATTTCTCACAAGATTCAACAAGACTTGACTGTTAATCCAAAGACTCATTGACAACCCCATCACACCAAGAACACCTATTTTTCACCCAAACCTCTCACGTTTCAAACACAACCAAAACTCACTCTCAATTTTTAAACTGACTCTCGACCCACGACTCGACTCCCTCATCATCCAAACATTCTCAACTCAAGACACCAAGACTCAAACAACTCACAAACTCAAGACACAAGACACCATCTCGACTAACAGACAACAGCCTCCAACACAGCCTCTAACACACGACTCGCACAACACTCGCACAAGACTTAAACACCCTCACAACACCCTCGAACACAAAACCCAACCAACTAAACCAAGACTCACATACTCAAACACAGACTCAAAACCTTTGACACACCCAAACACAAACAACAACTCACTCACTCGAACACAAACCTGATTCCAACTAAAGTCAATCCTAAATATCTATTTGATTTACACATCATTGATCAGTGTAAAGATTTACACATCATCTCTTTCGACCTGACGCATAAAACAAAAACAATTCCGACATGAGACCTTATATATTAAAGATCTTGAAGTCGTCCTTTCTTGTGCAGCCTCGTTCTTCATTCAATTTTTAAGGTTAGATTGATCCAGTGGTGATACTGAGTGTAGTTTTTGGATTCGATAGAGTACAAAAGATGTGAGAGAATAATTGGGGCGTGAGTTTTATTTTTTATAAGAGGATTAGGTTTGTGAGATTTTAGGTGGCTGGGATGATTGAGAAAAGATAAAAGGAGAGATGGAGGAATATAGAAATAAAGGGCGGAGGAAACTAGTTTAGATAAGAAATTGAGTCAACTGTGACATTTATTTTTAGTACAATTGCTTTTATATATCCCCACACACGCTTGGATTAGGCCATTTGTTGTTTTTCTTGTCCACGTGTTAATTTTCATATAGTAGGTCCATTATACAACGTCTTTGAGGACACGTTGGTACCTATGACACGTGTTGGTTATCATATACAATTGGTTATCATATCCCTTATAAAACATCTTTGAGGACACGTTTTACTTTGACCCCACGTTGCCCTATAAAACGTCTTTGAGGACATGTTTTACTTTGACCCCACGTTGCCCTATTTACAATATCTTGGGCCCAACTGTAATTTGTATTGCGTTTGGAATTGGTGTTGGGCTGTCTAAAGTTTGGGCTGAATTTGGTTTAATGTTGTATGATTTTGGTTCAATTTATAACGTAGTGGGGCTTCTTTTATGACGTTTTTATTGCCAAAGTAATACTCGTATAACTTTTGCTACGTTATATCATTTGGACTGAGTTTGTGTATTTCAACTAATGAGCCGAGTTTGATTTTGATACGGTTTGTGACGTGTCAAAAAGACGTGACTGTTTATTTTGGTTTCTCGAGTACACTAATCAAGGTATAGATTCGACAACAACAAAATTACTTCATTTCATAACTCGATCGATCAATCCTGATCTTTATCGAACTTTAATTGAATCGCTGAATTCGATGTTTCAAGAGGGGGAATTGCATCTAATGCAAGACAAAGCTAGAGAAAGTGGTATCACTTCATTTAGACTACTTTAGTTTCATCTAGTGACTCTTTCATGGCTTCAAGGAGGGAGCAAATTTGTGACACTCTTTGGTCATGATCGTCATATATTCACGGAATTGATGTTCTTCAACTTGAACCAACTAGTAGAAAACCTCCACAATGAAGAATTTAATCACTCTGCATCGGCACTTGCATATAAGGCTCTCGTGACACAACTCACGCTTTTCCTCCATTTCAACATTGTCAAGTCTGAAAGTTCAGTGATTTGCTAGTCATTTCTTCGAGACACACATACCGAGCTTCAAGATTTCCGTGGTACAATATTGAAACTCATGACATCGGTCTCGTCTTCGATTTATGAACGATCTCGACTTTAGCAAGCATATGATAATGGAGTGCAAGTATCTACGATGCAAGAGGAAAATGGTCATACGATTGACGCATTGGAGGCTGCTAAAGAGTGCAAAGGCATGGAATTAACAGTTTAGCATGATATCAGCAACACGTCGGGGAATGTTACAGACATCTCTTATGATGACACCATACCCGTTTATGACGAAGAGTCTACAAACATGGTACAATGTAATGTTGTATATGATGTATATGCTGATGAAATGTTGCATGTTGAGCATTTCGAACTTAATTATGACAAACATGGGATGGAAAAGAGTGATAGCGATACCACTTCTGATTCATCCGATGTGCGTCATAATGGGGGAGAAAGTGTTCAAAATGTTAACAATCATGATAATTGCCTTATGACTGTTTCATTAACTGCTTCTGATTCCAAGATTAAAGAGCTTGAAACAATTTTAGCTCATCAATCAAAAGAGCTTGAGGATGCCAAAATTGAATTTTCGAAGAAAACGGATAAATTTGAAAAGTATTTTGAAAAACTTGAAAATTCAAACGTTGTTCTTGAACGAAAATTGGATCAAAAAGTTATAGATTCTAAAGTTGAAAAAGATAATCTTTTGAAACAAATTAAGGTCCTAGAATATAAATTTGCATCACAAGATAAATTGCTCAAAGAGAATGAGACTTTAAAGGCTCAAGTACAAGAAAAGGTCTTCGTTATAGTTGCATTGAAAAACGAATTGAGGTAAACTAAAGGAACTAGTGTGGACACTAAGCTTGAAAAACCATCAATCTTGGGGAAACCGCCTACAAATCAGTCCATTAGACAATCGACTGCATTTAGATCCAAGCGACCATAATCCTAGAGACCTCGGTTTACCTCCCAAGTTGATATGGTTCATATTTCTAGAACATTCACTCCACCAACTAGGCCTAATGTGACTAAATCAGCTTTAGAAAGACCTAGTCACATGGTTGTTTCCAGTCTCCCTAGACATAGTCCAAAGAACATGTCTCGAACTAGTTCAAATGACGTTCACCATAAATTTGGTCTTAGGGAAGCTACTCAAAAGACACAAGTAAGAGATAGGAATTTAAAACCTAGCCAGATGCCTTCTAGATTACCCAACACTGTTAACCATAGCATGTCATATACTAGAAGCATCAATCAATCATCTAGGAATTCTAGATCTTACTCAGACATTAAATATGCTACTTGTAAAACATGTAGGAAATGTGTCTTTAAGGAAAATCATGATTCTTGTGTCAAGAAATTACTTAATGAGGTGAACTCCCGTGCTAGACTTAAATCCCAGTGGTTTGCTAAAATAAAATCCTTTGGTAAAGTTTGGCGACCCACAGGTAGAACTTTCACTGTTGTAGGAAACGAGTGCCCTTTAACTAGGATAGTCTCCGATTCTACTAAGACTACTAGGGAGGAAATTGAAAAGGATGATACATCACTTAAGTCTGAACTTAAGGTTTTCTATAAAAGGAAACATTTACCAGCTGAGACAAGTGAATCATCTCCTCAAGTCACCTCTGGCACAAGAAAAGAAAACTGTGAATCCCCGCATGGTTCTAACATAGATATCGCTAACCCACATAAAAGCATACAAACTCCTAATGAGAATGCAGGTACCAAATTCCACGTTCAACAAGAACACAACGGTCCAATCTTTGTATACCGTACAACTAAGGATACTCTCAGAGTTTGGTTGCTGAAGAAGCTGATATCTAAGAAACAAGTGTCCCAGGGGATTTGCGGTTAAGCTCGTGTACATGGCTCCTCGTTAAATGACAGACGATGACCCGAACTTCAAAGAAAGGGAAGTTTATCTCGTCAACAATAACTTACCCTCAAAACGAGAAATTAAGTTTTCTCGGACACGAGCTTACATTAAAACTATTCAAAGGTTTTAAGCTCGTGTATCATGGCTCATCGTTAAATATCAGACGATGACCCGATCTTCAGATAAAGGAAAGTTTGTCGTCGATGATAAACTTATCCTCACAAACGAGAAATTAAATTTTCTCGGACACGAGCTAACATGAAAATTATTCAAAGATTTTAAGCTCGTGTAAATGGCTCACAGTCATATCACAGATTGTGACCCGAACTTCAAAGAAAGGGAAGTTTATCTCGTCAACGATAACTTACCCTCAAAATGAGAAATTAAATTTTCTCGGACACGAGCTTACATTAAAACTATTCAAAGGTTTTAAGATCGTGTATCAAGGCTCATCGTTAAATGTCAGACGATGACCCGTTCTTCACATAAAGGAAAGTTTATCGTCGATGATAAACTTATCCTCAAAAACGAGAAATTAATTTTTCTCGGACACGAGCTTACACCAAGACCATTCAAAGGTTTTAAGCTCGTGTATCAAGGCTCATCGTTAAATGTCAGACGATGACCCGATCTTCACATAAAGGAAAGTTTATCGCCAATGATAGACTTATCCTCAAAAATGAGAAATTAGTTTTTCTCGGACACGAGCTTACACTAAGACCATTCAAAGGTTTTAAGCTCGTGTATCAAGGCTCATCGCTAAATGTCAGACGATGACCCGATCTTCACATAAAGGAAAGTTTATCGTTGATGATAAACTTATCCTCATTAACGAGAAATTAAATTTTCTCGGACACGAGCTTACATTAAAACTATTCAAAAGTTTTAAGCTCGTGTAAATGGTGTATAATTATATTTCAGATTATGCTCTGGACTTCAAAGAAAGGAAAGTTTATCGCCGATGATAAACTTATCCTCACAACAAGAAATTCATTTTTCTCGGGCATGAGCTTTTATTAAAAACACTCCAAGTTTTTTAAGATCATGCACAATGACTTACAGTTAAATATCAGACTGTAACTCGGACTTCAATTTTAGAAAAGCTTATCTTTAATGATAACTTATCCTCTTAACGGGAAATTCATTTTTCTCGGTCGTGAGCTTGTATTAAGACATTCCAAGTTTTAAGCTCAGAAAGGAAAGTGTATCTTTTAAATAAGAGAACTTTTCCTCATAACGAGAAATTTATCTTTCTCGAGGTCATGAGCTTTATGTTAAAACATTCAAAAGTTTTTTCAAGCTCATGAAAATGACTTCTAAGTAATTGTAAGCTTAGAACTCGCTCTTCAGTTAAAAGGAAAGTTTGTCGCTGATGGTAACTTATCCTTAACAACGGGAAGTTTACAACTTCTCGGACTAGAGCTCGTTTTGTAAGATATTTAATAAGTGTGAAAACACTTATCCTTTTACCACTTAATTATAATAATAACCAAGCCAAAACGTGTATTTTATGTCTTAAATGTCGGAGTTATGCGTGGTTTGTGTTTTTGTTGTGATTTAGGATCAACATGTGAAAAGGGAAGAAAACACGGGCTTTCACGGGCTTTTATCAAAGAAAAAGACAAAAGACGAAGTCGAAAGATCAAGAGTGCAAAAAGAACGGAAGTCCAAGGCCTATTATGAAGATTTATCAAAGAAAAAATCTAAAGACGGAAGTTTAATAAAGTCGAAGAACTCAAGTCTAATTAATGAAGAAATTACAAGACGAGTTCAAATAATCGCGAGACAAAGTCGAAAAAGTCGAAGAATTTAGAAGACGAAAAGACGAGAGAAGAAAGAAAGAAAGAAGGAAGCTTCCAACACATGCTAACCTCCCTTCTCCCTATAAATAGAGACTTCATATCAATTTTTTAGTTTTGTTAGCTAATTCGACAACTTAGCTCTCCACCTTTAATTACTTGCACTTTCATATTGTCTTTTACTTAATTGTTCTTTAATATCTTGCGTTTAATTTCAAGTAAGTGTTTAATTTTGTGTTGTTTAATCTTTTCTCTTCAAGCTTTTTAATCATCTTATTCTTCCTTTCTTGTTTGTTTAATCTTAATCTTTTCATAGTCTTTGTTTGTTTTGATTTAGTGTTCTTAATTTTAATCTTTTTCGTCCACTTTTTACATAACGTTTACATCTTTTTACTTTTCTTGGTTCGTTTTTTAAAGTTTTTATAAGTTTTAGTATTAATCTAGGATTTTTAGTTAGCTTATATTGTTTTATTTTGCTTATTGTCCTTAAAAAGTTGAGTTTTTAGTGCTTATTTTCGTACTTTTACGTTTTCCTAGTTTTTAGGAAAAGCTGATTCGATTTCGCAATACCTTGTGTATTGCGAATTTGAACTTCTTCTTATATTGCGGAATCTTCCTTCATTCCCAATTGCGAAATCTTCTTTTATTGCGGAATTAGTGCAAGTCTTCAATTGCGAATTATGCCCTTCTTTTATTGCGGATTCATTGATTCCGCAGTTATTGCGGAATTGTTGTTCTAGCAAGCATTGCGGAATATTCACATTTGGTATTGCGGAATTTTGGCAATAATTGTGGAATTTTGTTATCTTTTAATTGCGGAATTAGGGCATTTCAAGATTGCGGAATGTTGGTTTAGGGATTGCGAACTTAATTCAGTTTTTTATTAATTGCGAAATCAATTGTTTTTATTTTAAATTTAATTTTTAAACTTATTTTTTCCGCCATTTTTACTTTGCTTTATTTTTACTTATTCGTTTTAGTTTAATTTTCGAGTATTTCATTTAATTAATTTACGTTTAAAGTCTTAAATTTATTGCCATTTACGTTTTAATTACTTTTAGCTTTATTTACCGTGTCATTTACTTTAAAATTTTGCATTTTAATTTTACTACAACGACCAATCTATTTCTTTTCACCAAAAGACGACTGAGTCGCACGGTAACCAGTAATCAATTCGAATTGAATCAAGAACAATTTTAATCTAGTAAAATTCAGTTACCAATTCAACATCTTAACCTCAAGAAATTGGTTCTCAAAACATTGAACACAATTTTTTCGATAATTTCACAAAAGGTTTTTCTAAATTTTTCAAAATTGTGTGTTCAAAAATGTTTTGATAAAAAGAGCATGTCTTCTGGAATCGATAATATTTACGATACTAGAAATGTCATTCACTAACACGGGGTTGTAAATAAAGTTCGAGCAGAAGTTCATGTTTTAAACATGCTCAATTATGGCTTGCTATTATTTCCGATAGTAACCCACTTTTCATATTAAAGTCAAGCATTTCACCAGAAAGCTTTGACTCAACAACGGGAATTAATTTTCTCGGGCATGGTCTATTTATAACCATGTAATGGATTGTGTTTACGGAATAGCACAATCTAACACGAATATATGTACGTGTTAGTGCATTTATTTGTTAAAACAAGAGATATCTTCTTTTTATAAAGTTATCATCTCCACAAACCGCAACAATTTACAATTGATGTCTACATAATCGACGATGCGACTACTCAAACAGCGACTACAGCTCTTTCAATAGAACACGGGTCAACAATTAAGGGGGAGCAATTGTCCAGCATTCATAATCTTTGATGCCGAAAGTGCCAAGGTCACTAATTGGTGTCAAGACAATGATATCAATCGTACACATAGTGTCAAGAGATAACTTCAGACGTGACGAGGCGACCAACATTCGTGAACAAGAACCATGTGATTCTATCATATAATGTTCTCCATCATTCAGGTCCAACCTCGTAAATATATTAAGTAGTAGCTCGTAGTCTAGATATCTTTATTAAACAAACAAGGCCAAGCCTAGCCTACAACATGTGTAGGCCGGCCCAATATTGTAAGCCCAAGCCCATCACAAGGCTTGGGTATATAAACCCTCTCCTTTGATGGAGAGGGTGGTGGTTTTCATAATTTACACATAGTAATCATTCATTTTCTCTCTCTAGAAGTGTGTGAACTACATCATCTCTCTATCTCTTTCTCTCTCTAAAACATAAGCAAGATTTACATATCCTACAAATGGTATCAAGAGCCATGGGATGCGTGTATTGTTTATGTGTTTGTATTCTTGATTCATACGCCTTTTTTGATCCATTTTACACGAACCAATTTTTTTTTGTGTTTTTTATGGTTTTTTCTTGATACAAATCTTCTACATAGTTGTGGTAGAGATTTTGTATAGTTACTTTGGCTAAAACACAAAATTTTTTGGTGTTTTGATCATTTTTTGGCTTAAAATCTCGAATTGGTTGAGTTTTGTCCGAGAAAAGTGGGATTTATTCCGATCAGTGTAATCGGAAAAGGGTTTAATAGTTATTCCGATCATTGTCATCGGAAAAGGGTTTAAGGTTTCCGATCATATTCCGACTTGGCACATTCCGACAAGGGTATTCCGTTTAGGACATTCCGACAAGGGTATTCCGATTAGGACATTCCGACAAGGGTATTCCGATTAGGACATTCTGGCAAGGGTATTCCGATTAGGGACATTCCGACAAGGGTATTCCGATTAGGACATTCCGACAAGGGTATTCCGATTAGGGACATTCTGATAAGGGTATTCCGATTAGGACATTCCAACAAGGGTACTCCGATTAGGGACATTCCGATCAAGGGTATACCGATAGCCTTATTCCGACCGTTTTCCGATCTTTATTCCGATCAACATTCGACAACCCAAAATTATTCCTTAAAAAAAATGTGTGCAATTTTGTCTTGGAATTTTTGGTTTATCGAGAACATAATTTAGGGGATTTCAACATTATTTCTCGGCTTTAACACTCTACAACAAACACATTTACTTTCTCTCATTGTTTGATCAATATTTGTAAATCTTAACTTATCGAAATGGAGTACACATCTCTTACGGATAAGTCCATCCTCTCGGGTACGGATAATCGTCCACCAATGTTGGAGAAGTCTATGTACGAGGATTGGACTTCCCGAATGGAACTTTACATGTTGAACAAAGAGAATGGACATCTCATTTGGGCATCGGTTCTCAATGGACCATTAGATTATGGTACAGTGACGGAAGGTACAACTACTCGTCCTCGAACAACGGGTGAATTGACTGGAGATATGAAGATTCAAGACAAATGTGATAAGTATGCTACAAACATCATTCTCCAAGCCCTTCCTCCAGATGTCTACAAACTCGTCAGCAAACATAAAGTTGCCAAAGAGTTACAGGATAGAATTTGTGTTCTAATGCAAGGCACCTCGTTAACTAAAAAAGAACGAGAGTGTAAGCTTTATGATACTTTTGATAAGTTTGCCTATGTGCCAGGGGAGACTCTCAATGACTACTATCTGAGATTTACCCTATTGTTGAATGAACTGAATATCTATGGCATGGCAATTCCTATGTTTCAATTGAACACCAAGTATTTGAACACTCTTCCTTCAGAATGGAAAAAGTACGTGACGGATGTTAAATTGGCTAAGGACTTGCATAACACCAATGTGGATCAACTTCAAGCTTTTCTTCAACAACATGAATGCCATGTGATCGAGGCTCAGTTGTCTAAACCTCAAGTTCATGATCCACTTTCCATGTATGCTTCTCAACAAAACATGGCTTATACTTATCAACAACCATCATACTTGCAGCAGCCACCACCACACACCAATCATCAACCACAACAACCATCTTATCAACCACCAATGATGCCACAGCAAGAATTTCAACAAAGTATTCATCAACAATCTTTTCCACAGCAACCACCATATCAGACATCACCATCACAAGCCAACACTTCTCCAATGGGCTATACTCCTCAACAAGGATACTTTCCAATTGAAGCAGAACCAGCACAAGCCTTCTACACTAATGAACTTCCACCAATCCAAGCACCGATCTTTACTCCAAATGATATGCCAGCTGATGTTCTAAACCATCTCACTGCCTACTTGTAAAAACTTGTTGCAACTAAAGGATTTCCACCAATAAACAATCAGCTCCGTACCTCTTCAAATCCTCGACAACAAGCTACTGTTCAAGATGGTCAAGTAACAGTGCAACCTATTCAGGGAAGGCAAAATTCATATGGACCTCCTACAAGGAATGTGAATGCTCAAGCTATGAATTCTCAAGCTAATGGAAATGGAAGCCCCATTGGTCCTCAAAAGGTTGTGACTTGCTATAATTGCTGAGGATAAGGTCATATGGCTAGGCAATGCAATCAGCCGAAAAGGAGAACGGATGAAGCGTGGTTACGTGAGAAAATGTATTTGGTTGATGCTCAGTCTAAGGGAAAGATTTTGGATTCAGAGGAGTTAGCATTTCTTGCAGACCCAGGGGCAGCAGATACTGAAGGCATTGCAGTCGTTTCCACTTCTAATGCAGTTTATCAAGCAGATGATCTTGACGCATATTATTCGGATTGTGATGACATTCACTCTGCCCAAGATGCTCTCGTTGCTAATCTCTCTCACTACGGTTCTAATGTCGTCAGTGAGGTACCCACTACAACCAATCTTGGTAATGATGATAACCCACATCAAGTTGGGCATGAAAATGACAACCTCGAACAGCATTCAGGAACTAGTAACTCAAATGATGTGGTACCCAATCCCACACATTTGAGTGAACCTCAACCAAATGCTACGACGGGTATGAAATCTTATGCTCAACATGATTTGGTCATGGTGCCTAAACATATTATTGATCAAATGCATATGGCTCTCAGACAATCCATAGATACGAATTCCACCCTAACTGTTGAGCTTGTGTTGCATAAAGAAAAAGGTCAAAACTTTTGAAATGGTCCCTCAAGCAGAGAAAATAACATGTTCTGAATTTGACCAATTTTGTTTTGAAAAGATTGAACACTTGAAAGAAATAGAATCATTAAAAGCTAATCTTTCCAATGAATTAAAAGCAAAAGATCCGGTTGTCAATGATTTTCAGAAAATTAAAATGGATTTCGAAACTCTCGAGTCTAAAAAGTTTGAATCAGAAATTAATGCTACCAAACTTCTTAAATTCAAGAAACAACAGCTTTTAAAACAATACGCTTCCACAGAAAAGGTTCATCTTTTAACTAAATCATTTAAAGAACTCGAACTTAAGCGTCTTCAAAATTCACCACCTAATCCCGGTTATGTAAAACAAGCTCATGAATATATTCC
Organism: Glebionis coronaria; assembly: GCA_025667525.1. Lineage (NCBI taxonomy): Eukaryota > Viridiplantae > Streptophyta > Magnoliopsida > Asterales > Asteraceae > Glebionis > Glebionis coronaria. The sequence continues at coordinate 569,131 of JANFOE010000213.1, forward strand.
CGGTCTTTATGATATGACCATAATTGGCAAATCGAAAGAAGCACCTTATGTTCGTAGCTCTAAGGAGACACAGTCACTTATGGAAGAAACTCATTCTAAAATGTCTTCAAAATTCCATATGATTGATTATGATAAGCATAATAAAGATCAACTTTCTAAAACGACACGCATTCGCTTACAAAAGGAATTAGTTGAACTAACAGTTCTTGTGCCCCCAAGTTTGTCAAATGAAAACCCTCCTAGTACGTCACCTACACTTGTCAAAACGGATTTAACGAAGTTACTTCCACCGGTAAGTAAGGCGTCCGTTAACTTAAAAGCGGTACACCAACACTTAGCCGATTTTGACAAGGTCATTTTGGAACGTACGACGGCCACGGCCTTGGTTTAAAATTGCGTTTTGCGATTCATTGCATTAAAGGTCTCAAAAGCCATTGCGTGATGCGTGATGCGATTACGAGCGCAATTTAGACGCGTTGCGTTAGTATTAAAAAAAAGTACAAAAAATATTAAAGTACCAAGTAAATGCAATAAAGTTACAAATTAAGTTACTAGCGTATTAAAATTAGGCGTATAATCTATTTTAAAACAAATAAATCGACAACAAAGCTTGACAAGAAAACACTTAGCAAAATACAAGATACCATAGTTTTATTACTGTGTTTTTCTAACAAGTATTGTTTTTTTTTAATGGCAGTTTAATGCAGCGGAGTATCTTGCGTGCCACCAAGGCACCAAGTTTCTCAACCCGAATTCGAATCATCTCACAAAGAGAATATCAACCCCCATGCTAGCCATCCAGTATCCCATTAAGGGGCCATTAAAACATGTAGGTCTATTTTAAATGGTTAAAATTTGACAAAAATGACCTAAGTACTAGATTGCGACTGTTGCTACAATTGCTAGCATTACACAAATGCGATGAATTACTGTTTAATGCGAACGCATTTTGGGATGGCATTGCATTAGGCACCTTGATGCGAAATTTTGAATGCAACGTATTAATGCGTGCAATTTGCGCAATGATGCACGCATTTTTAAACCAAGGCCACGGCCATAACGGAAGGTGAATGGAACTTTGAGCACACTAGAGATGCGTTCCGAGAAGAAATTGTTCCGTTTGTAAAGAATGTTAAAACTTGTCTTAGTAATCTTGATCAAGATTTGCGTTTGGAAATAGAAGAAGTTAAACGTGTTTTCAATGAAATGGATGATGCTTATGAAAACAGTTTACTTGAAATAGAACGGGTTTCTCGCCAAAATGATCAGCTTCTAAAACAAGTGATGTCTCATGATATAGTTTCCGTCTGTGTGAATAAAAGTGTTGATAATGATTCTATTGTGCATAATGTTGAATCTGTGGATCATGTGGTAGATAGTACTTGTCACGAATCTGACGCTGAATTTTTAAAGCTTCAAGATTCATATTCTTTGCTTTCAAAACATTTTGATAAGATTCAAACACATTGTATTTCGCTTGAATGCAAGTAACAATTTATTCAAGAAATCTTTGAAACGTCATTCGAAGGTGTTAATATCGATGATGCAAACTTTAAAAAGAATTTTTGATTGAATTTACAATCAAAACAGCGTCAGCCAAGTGACAAAGTTGCTAAATCTTTGCCGATAGACATAGAGAAAACTAAGGAGCTTAACTGTGTGAACGTACTTGAGGCCGCTAAGAATTTTAAACTTGATCAAGATAATCGAGTTTCGAAGATTTTATCCAAAGTTGATAACTTAAAACAGAAAGATACACGACTCTTCGATTAAGTAAAGCCCGCATGTGCTAATACCACTACACAGAATCAATCATTGATTGAACAATTGAATCAAAAGTCAGTGGAAATATTTGATTTGAGGGAACAAATTTGTGAAAAAAATCTGGCCTTGGCTGAGTTAAAGGAAACACTTCGTACTCTAAAAGGTAAGAATATTGTGGATAACGCAGCCACTATCTCAGCATCGTCCTCTAGTGCAATCAAAAGGAACCTTATGGCCGTCACACCATTTAATAAGGGCCCTAGGACTAAACCATCTCAAACTTTGGTCACTAAAGATAAGGCGGAATCAAAACCAGCTTCTAATATTCTCGTGTTGCCTTCTACATGAGTAAGCACCACTACTAAGGCTCAAAGATCTAAGCTTAAAAGAAACAAGAAGAATGATAGGATCTTGCCCTTATCTAGTAGTCCAGTAAAGAAGAAAGTAGAAGCCCATCAGGAATGTTATTTTTGTTTTGAATAAAAAGAATCATGTAGCTAAACCTAAAGGCTCTGGGGTTGTGCAGCGTACTAAGCCTACTATGAATTCTAATTTGAAATGTTGAAATTGCAATGAATGTATGTATTCTAGTCGTCATGATTCTTGCCTTATTGACCATGTGAATGAGATGCATGCCCAGAAAAATGGATCTAGAATGGAAACCGACTAGGAAAGTGTTAACCCAAGTTGGTTGGTTGTGGCGCCCCACTGGTAGAACTTTCACTATAGTAGGAAATACGTGCCCTTTAACTAGGATCACTCCCACTAAAGCAAAGAAAGCGTGCCCTTTAACTAGGAGTACAAGGGCTACCAAAACACAAGCGTGTCCTTTAACTAGGAACACTGACACTACTGTAGGAACCAAGTGCCCTTTAAAGAGGTCTTCTCCCACTATAGTGTCCCTGAATAATCCAAAACCTAAGAAAGTTGGAACAGTAAAACCTGTTAGTGCTAAAACTCACATTAGAAAACACAGGAAATCGAAGGGTCTCATAAATGCTAGCAATTCTGATAATCTTATATCTCTATCTGCTAACACTCCGGAACCAATAGTTTCCAATGCATTGTCTACTGTTGTTATTGAAAACAGGTGGTCCAAATTGTTCTATGGTATTTGGACTCTGGTTGCTCCAAGCATATGACCGGAGATCGCTCTCAGCTCAGAAATTTCGTCAGCAAGTTTCTTGGTACGGTTCCATTTGGAAATGATCATATTGCAAATATAATGGGTTATGGTGAATATCATATTGGGAATGTTATAATTTCAAGACTGTATTATGTGGAAGGTCTCGGTCACAACTTATTTTCTGTTGGACAATTTTGTGATGCAAACCTAGAAGTTGCTTTTCAAGAGCATACCTGCTTCATTCGTAATTCGGAAGGGGTTGATTTATTGAAAGGTACGCGAGGGAATAATTTGTACACTTTGTCTCTACAAGACATGATGGCCGCTTCTCCCGTATGTCTTCTCTCCAAAGCATCAAAGACTAGGTCATGGTTATGGCATCGACAGTTATCTCATCTTAACTTTGACGCTATTAATCATTTGGCCAAAAACGAACTTGTTCGTGGTCTTACTAAACTTTCATTTCACAAGGATCATTTGTGTTCCGCGTGTACAATGGGGAAAAGCACTAAGAAATCATACAAACCTAAGACGGAAGACACCAACCAAGAGAAACTTTATTTGTTGCATATGGATCTTTGTGGGCCAATGTGTGTTGAAAGTCTTAGAGGCAAAAAGTACATCCTCGTAATTGTCGATGATTACTCTCGGTTTACATGGGTGAAATTTCTTACAACAAAAAATGAGGCACCTAAATTCATCATCGTATTTCTCAAGATGATTCAAGTGCGTCTCAACACTACTGTCCGACGCATTCGTACAGATAATGAGACCGAATTTGTGAATCAAATCTTGCGTGATTATTATGAAGAAGTTGGCATATCTCATGAAACATCCGTTGCACGCACTCCACGACAAAATGGTGTCGTTGAAAGGCGAAATCGCACACTTATGGAAGCTGCTCGAACGATGTTAATTTACGCAAAGGCTCCATTGTTTTTATGGGCAGAAGCAGTATCTACAGTAGTGTACACCCAAAACCGGTCACTAATTCGTAAACGCCATGGTAAAACACCTTATGAGCTTCTCCATGGTAAAGTACAAGATTGATCATATCTTCATTTATTTGGTTCTCTTTGCTATCCAAATAATGATGGTGACAATTTGGGAAAACTTCAACCAAAGGCTGATATTGGTATTTTCATTGGTTACGCACCCACAAAGAAGGCATACCGAATCTACAATCGTAAGTCTCGTAAGATCCTCGAAACTATGAATGTTGATTTTGATGAGCTGACAGCAATGGCTTCTGAGCAAAGCAGCTTTGAACCCGCACTTCATGAAATGGGACCCAGTAACATTAGTTCTGGTCTTGTCCCAAATAACCCTACTTCATCATCATTTACACCACCTACTAGGAATGAATGGGATACGTTGTTTCAACCGTTCTTTGATGATTTCTTTACTCCTCCAAGTATTGTTGCTCCAGACCCTAAGGTAATAGCTCCGGTAACCGAAGCTGTCGCTCCAGCAACCGAAGCACAATCTAATACGTCTGCACCTACAGTTGGTCAAGATATACCATCAACTAGTAATTCTCAACCAACACCCGAATCAACTACCCATGTCATGCCTATTGATGATGAAGAGGATGATGATGATCACGATTTAGAATTCGCTCAAATGCGTGAACTTCCATTCTTTGGTGTACCTATACCCAAACCTAATCAAGCCGGGTCGTCCACCTCAGAGGAAGCTCCTTCTACAGTCTACTCCAATCCACGGATTCGTGAACATGACAGCAAGTGGACAAAGGATCATCCTATAGATTCTATCATTCGTGACCCTAATCGTCCGGTATCCACACGAAGTCAGCTACAAGAAAATGCAATGTTTTGTCATTTTGATGCTTTTCTCACTGAAGTTGAACCTAAGACATGGCAAGAAGCTTTTACTCAATCCTGTTGGATAGAAGCTATGGAAGAAGAACTTAATGAATTTATACGTCTTGAAATATGGGAACTTGTCCCATGCCCGGATCAAGTGCAGTTACTCACTTTGAAATGGGTCTACAAGGTGAAACTCGACGAGTTAGGCGGAATATTGAAGAAAAAAGCTCGACTAGTAGCTCGTGGATACAAGAAGTTATTGGGCATCGACTTTATGGAATCCTTTGCACCTGTTGCCCGTTTGGAAGCTATTAGACTATTCCTCGCTTATGCAGCCCACATGAATATGATCGTCTATCAGATGGATGTGAAGACGGCATTTCTTAATGGTGAAATCAAGGAAGAGGTCTATGTTTAACAGCCGGATGGTTTTGTGAATCCTAATTATCCTAATCATGTGTACAAGCTTAAGAAGGCTCTCTATGGGTTGAAGCAAGCTCCACGGCATGGTATGATCTATTGTCACAATTCCTCATTACACAAGGCTTCGCTAAAGGTAAGGTGGATCTCACGCTGTTCATTCAGAAACGAGGTAAAGATATGATTATGGTACAAATATATGTTGATGATATTATATTTGCAGCCTCGACCCAAACCTTATCCGACGAGTTTGGGAAACTCATGTCTTCCAAGTTTAATATGTCAATGATGGGCAAGGTATCATTCTTCTTAGGTCTTCAGATATCTCAGAGTCCCAGAGGCATCTTTATCAATCAATCCAAGTATGCCCTTGAATCTCTTAAGAAATATAAGATGGAATCTTGCAACCCCGTGGATACTTCAATGGTGGAACGAACTAAGCTTGATGCAGATCCACATGGAGTTGCCGTTGATCCGACACTTTTCATGGAATGATCGGTACTCTTCTGTATATCACAGCTAGTCGACCTGATCTTCAGTTTGCTATATGTATGTGTGCTCGGTATCAAACTTGGCCTACTGAGTTACACTTAGCTACTGTGAAATGGATCTTTCGATATCTTAAAGGAACCATTAATTGGGGACTTTGGTATTCGAAGGACTCTTCGATTGCTTATGGCATATGCTGATGCGGATCACGCGGGTTGTCAAGATACAAGGCGTAGCACGAGTGAAACTTTGCAACTACTAGGAGATCGACTAATCAGTTGGGCATCGAAAAGGCAGAAAAGCGCTGCAATTTCAAGTACGGAAGCAGAATACATAGCTATGTCCGGTTGCTGTGCTCAAATTCTTTGGATGAGATCACAATTAACCGACTATGGTCTAGGTTTCAACAAAATTTCGATGTACTGTGACAACAAGAGTGCAATTGCCTTATGCTGCAACAATGTTCAATTCTCTCGGTCGAAGCATATTGACATTCGCTACCACTTCATCAAGGAGCAAGTGGAAAATGGAGTAATCGAGCTTTACTTTGTCCGATCTGAGTATCAATTGGCGGATATTTTCACGAAGGCTTTAGATCGCGCTCGAATGGAATTTTTGGCCGACAAGCTAGGAATGAGAACTTTCTCGCCTTAGACTCTTAACGAATTGGCAGATGAAGCGAAAGAATAGTGATGGTAAACTATTCTCCGTATCCTTGGTGATCATCTATATATATTGTTTATATTTTTATCCACAAAAGCAAAATACAAAAATATAAAACCATATAAAAACCATAAAAGTTGCAAAATCTAGAAAAATCCAAAAATAATTTTAATTTATTTTTCAAAGGCATGTCTTTTGTACGATAATATTTACGGCCTTAGAAATGTCGATTAATATTGACACGGCGCCATAAATAGAGTACGTATAAAAGTTGTAAATATTTCATAAAACATGCCTTTATGGCTTGTAGTTATTTCTGACTGCAACCCGGTTTTCATATTAAAGTCAAGTATTTCTCATGAAAGCTTTGGCTCTCAACGAGAAATAATTTTCTCGGGCAAGGTTTACTTTAAAACCTTGTAAGGGATCAAGTTTACTTTATAACTTGGTCTAACACAAATATATGTACGCTTCTGTGCATTTATTTGTTAAAACAAGAGAAGTCTTGTTTTTATGAAGCTATCATCTCTACAACCATAGAAATCTACAATTGGTATCTACATACTCGACGATGCGACTACTCAAACGACGGCTACAGCTCTTTCAATAGAACACGGGTCAACAATTGAGGGGGAGCAATTGTCAAGCATTCAGAATCTTCGATGCCAATGTGCCAAGTTCACAAGTTGGTGTCAAGACAACAATACCAATCGTACACGTGGTGTCAAGAGATGACTTCAGACGTGACGAGGTGACCAACATATGCTGACAAGAACCATTTGATCTTATCATATGATGTTCTCATCTATCAGGTCCAACCTTGTCAATTCTTTTCTAATATGGTGAATATGTGATCATGTTACAAATCGGTATCATATCTCATACATTTGATATCATGAAGATTAAAACGGACTTGCATTTTTCTTCCCAAAACCTTTGTTAAAACTTCATTAAATCAATTGATATTAAAAACATCGATTGGGTTAATATTTTTAATATGGGGGAGAAAATGTGATTTAATATGGGAAATTATCACAAATGGTTTGACCTAATGCGCTGGCTCATCCCGACATGTACGAAATGTTTTCAAATATCGTGGCATATGTTAAGGGGGAGCAAAACAGATTTGCATATCAAAATGGATTTTCATGGTGAGATATACTTACCCAAAACCCATTTATTTCACAACGATGAAGATTATGGTGACATAAGGATGGTAGGATAGGTTAAGTCCTATGACTCTTCCAGAACCGGAGGAATCTTCCCAAGGACATTCCATAGCTATAAATAGTAGTCCTTAGGAAAGTTGGAGAAAAGATTGTGAATGTAGCTGAATGTCGACCAAGTACTTAAGTTAGCACTAGAATAATCACAACAAGGTGCTAGTTATGACGTATTGGTAAGCATTGAAGGGGTTGAAGAATGAAAAAGAATTGTAAAGATAAAGGATGTAAAGAAAGAAGCCCTCCTTACAACCTTAGGCAGAAACCGGGTCAATACATATGCTATTGAGATCATTTTTAATGATTCTTGATATTGAAGATAAACATCATGGACCCAGTGATGCAATGCACAACCCATCCCAGCTAACTCAGATATCTCTCAAAAGGTATTTGTTTTATTCACACGGAGACAACACGTTATCTATCGATTTATTCACTCCGAATAAATTGGTATTGAAATGGTGGCACTCCTCTCCAGCCTCCGATCATTAAAATCCAAAATGCACGATCGAGTCTAGAGCCATTTGAGATCATCAAATATCTCAGTAGGACGCACTTCCATATTTCCTTGCTTCTTCACACACTGTGAAAAGTAAGAAAGATCTTAAGAGTCCTACGCAAAATCTTCTTGATCTTGCCTGAACATCCGAGTAATACGAAAGTATTTACAATGAAGATGGAAATCCTTCTTGAACGAATATCAAAAAGCTCATGGTAGGTGACTTGTGCGATTCTTTATGAATCAAACTTGTGATAACTGGAAAGCAACAGTTGTTTAATTCTTAGCTGAACTTAAACACGTTCCAGGCCTCTACGCAATATCTAAGTGATCTTGCCAGAACACTCAGAGTGATACCTTAGTGTTCACAGTGATGAGTGGAAATCCTTCTAGTGTTAACATCAAACAGCACTTGGTAGGTAACTTGCAAGATTCAATATGAATCAAGCTCGTGACAACTGGAAAGCAACGATGGTGCGATTCTTTAATGAATCAAACTTGTTCCAGGAATCAGAATTGACGGCTTCAATCATGCGGATAATTTAATCCAAATGATTCACTCTTTACGTTCGCAGTCAGCTTTGGACGGTCGAGTAAAGAGAACGAGTTTACCCGCGAAATCTTGTCAAGGAGACTTTAATTAAATCTACCTGCCACAAGTACGATATTTTATATCATCCAACGGTCTTCACCGACCGGAGGTAAAATGCTACCGAATTAGAATGAAATGTTCAAAGCCATTTCGTTCGTGTCTAATTATGTTGCGGCATTTGAAGACGGTGGCGTTGTGGAATCTGAGAAGAAGTCGTCCCCGCATGCTTATACTTTTCGCACTTAATACTTCAACAAATTCAAGAAAGCCTAAAAGTTAAGTCTTCCGCTGTATCAAACTCTGAAGCTTTAAAGAATTACAAAGGTATAAGTATGTGGGACATGATGTCACGAGGAGGCAAAGATCACAAGTGATGGATGCACAAGATCAAGGCAAGAGATTAATGCTAAAGATTGATATCAAATATCACATCAGCATGTTCACCAGAAAAGAAAAAGAAAAGAAAGACGAAGACTACGAGCTCAAGAAAAGCATAGTATGCTAGGTTTATTTTATTATTATAACTAGGGCAACACCCTTTTTTGGAGACCTCCCTTAGGGGGAGATTGTTGGAAATACGTTTTTATGTATTTAGGAAGATTCGGTCACTCCGACAATATATTAAGTAGTAGCTCGTAGTCTAGATATCTTTATTAAACAAACAAGGCCAAGCCTAGCCTACAACATGTGTAGGCCGGCCCAATATTGTAAGCCCAAGCCCATCACAAGGCTTGGGTATATAAACCCTCTCCTTTGATGGAGAGGGTGGTGGTTTTCATAATTTACACACAGTAATCTTTCATTTTCTCTCTCTAGAAGTGTGTGAACTCCATCATCTCTCTATCTCTTTCTCTCTCTAAAACATAAACAAGATTTACATATCCTACATTTTGTTGTGTTGTGAATCTTAGGTATGACCCTAATCATTGAAGACTCTCGTGTTCGGTTTTTGTTTGTCCACTTGATCTTCCTATGTTTTATTGCCAAAAGGGGCACACTCTCTATCTTTGATTTTTATCGACTAACGTTTTATCTTGAGGCATAATTAATAAACGGCTTATAGATTTGCGTGCTCTTTCCATGTTAGGATTTTTCATTAGACTCTTCGTGTTTTAGCAAGGGGGTGTTACTCTTGAGCTAAGAAACATTGAGGACAATGTTTGGTTTTAGCATGGGGGAGTCAATCAATATAATCACTTGCAATTGCTTTTGTCGTGTCTAAACGTAATCGTTTTTCATAAAATTTTAATTTTTTAGTGTTATTTTTAAGTTTTAATAAAAGAAATAAGTGCTTTTGACACAAATGTAGGCTTTCCGTTGGTGAAAATAAAAATAGTTTTGACTCGACTCCATTTTTACCTTAGCTTTTTCCTTAACGTATTTGAATCAAGTTTTGTTAGGCTTTTATATAGGGAACTTTAAAACGCGAAAGTCTTAACTCATACGGGTTAAGAACAAGAACTTTTCGCAAGTTCCTATAATCCTAGAAAGTCGTTTATCAAGGGAACTTTAAAACGCAAATTCTAAAACTTAAAAAAGTATAAGAAGATGCAAGATCCTATAGATGACTTGAAAACCCAAAACTTTGATTTAATAGGCTAAGTATCCATTGATTTTACATTCTTGAAATTTTACAATATGGAGAACAAGAGATGATAGAGTTTAATCATAAGTTTCTAAGGTTAATTCTTCTTTGTATAAGTATTTTTGTGTTTGATTTAATCTCCTCGTATTTATTTTCCACACTTGAATAATAATTGCTTAATAAATGACGTTTTTAGCTGTTTAGGCTTAATTTCTTAACTCGTAACTCCTTCTTTTTCTTCCCTTGTAATTAAAGAGAGAACACATTAAGGGTGTCAGCGTCATGGACTTTTGATCATGGAATTACGGAAATTTGGCTTACTATAAATATCATATTAATAAAGAAGAATAAATAAAAACATGTTCTCTATGAGCCTTTGGGTGGGAGTCATGTAGCACTAACCTTGTCATTTGAGCCTTAGGGTGTATGGCAAGGGGACGTGTTGAATAAAAATTGCTTCATCATCATGAGCCATAAGATAGGATAGTGAATGTCAATTCCCTTAGTTTTGTCCAAGGAGCCTTCGGGTGTGGATTTTAAATAAGGAGCACAATTGCATCTTAAAGAGCCACAAGGTGATATGATGTAGTTGTTAGGGGTGTGCACGGTTCGGTTTGGGTCGGTTTTTGGCTAAAACCGAAACCAAACCGATATATTCGGTTTTTAAAAGACCAAAAACCGAAACCATTCGGTTTTGGGCGGTTCGGTTTTTTTGGTTTGTAATCGGTTTCGGTTCGGGTTTTCGGTTTTTTCGGTTTTAAAACCGTTATATTTGGGTACGTCCGATTTAGATTAAAAAACTTGTTTTGCGTGAAAAAAATAGTTTTTATTTTTTTATTTTCAATCTAAGCCTCATAATATTTTCTTAAATTTATAATATATAATTACACACATATTTTTAAGATAAATATACATGCAAGTAAACATGCGTACAAACGATTATTGTCACATATGTAATTATATTATGTCAAGTAAGTACAAATATATATATCAAACACGCGTATAAACAATAAGATAAATATATTACTCCTATTTCCCTAAAAAACAAATATTAATTTATAATTTTGGAATATTGCTTATTTATTTATATTATATTATATTTATATTTTTTATATAATAAATTGGTTCGGTTCGGTTCGGTTTTTACGTTCGGTTTTTTGATGAAAACCGAAACCGAACCGAAACTTTTCGGCTTTTAAAAACGTAAAAACCAAACCATCGGTTTTTATATTCGTTCGGTTTTTTCGGTTCGGTTTTTTCGGTTTTTCGGTTCGGTTTCGGTTTTTCGGTTTTTTTTGCTCACCCCTAGTAGTTGTTGCTAACTCTATTTAATAAGGTCATAATTGACTTTGGAGGTTTTATTGTTGCTTTTAAGTAGTCCTATTAGCCAAATTTTAGGTCCGGGGATTTATCCCTCAAATCGTGTTAAGTTATCCTTGATGTGGGCTTTCTTTAGTGACAACGGTTTTTGAAGTCGAGGTTAGGTTTTGAGTGTTGAGTTTACACCATTTTTGCCTTCATTTTTAGATTAATAAATATCAAATAAAGTCAAATGAGCCTTTGGGTGAATGATAAATAAAATCTAGAGATACAATTAGGAATAATAGGAGATTGAGTTTAACAAAAATTACTTGTATGAGTTGTTTTAATTTTGGGGCTTATGATTGACAATGATCTTGTTTTTACACTTGGCATTGAAAAGTAAAAAGTCGAGGAAGATGAATCTATTTGAGTTTTATGATCCTAAAAGTTATTTTTCAAATAATGAAAGTAATACATTATGTCTTTGCAAAATAAAGTTTCAAAAGTTGAATAAAAGTGTAGTTAGTGTTTTATTTTATCCTTGCGTGAGGACACGGCAATTGCTTAGCAAGGGGGAGTTTGATATGAGCTAAATTACTCATATCAGTTATATCAATAAACAATAAATAAATGCATAAAATGTTTAAATATGGCCTTGTATACGTTTGTTTGTTGTTTAATGTGTGTAGGTACCGAAGTTCGCAAAAACCGGCATAATCGGCACGAGTTTGAAGAAAAATCAACGAAGCCAAATACAAGATCGTTTTTAGCGGATTTAAGTTTATAAAGGTTTTTGGGCCAAGTGGGTCCCACATGTTCTTATTGGGCCTAAAAGCCCAATAATGGAAGTTTGAAGTTTATTTGGGTCAAAGGCCCAAAAGAAGCCCAATTACACTAAAAGTAAGAGACGGATTGAGTAATGTTTGAGTTAAACTTCTGGCCCAAGCCCAACTAATTATGTATGAGATGAGTAGAGTATTGTGTTACGCGCCCAAGGCCTATTAGGTCAAAGAGCTAATAAACGGTCAGAAACAATATTTAAAGTAAAATCGTTTTTCACTTCTCACTCGGTCAAACACATTCACCCACTCAACTCTCTCACAGTTTCGATACATCCTACATTTACCCACTCCTTTCTCTCTCAACCAAACTAAATAAACACGGCTTTTTTTTACCCCAAACCCTAGATACCAAAAATTGGGGCTTTTTGTGATCAAAGCGCGTGGCTCACACGGCTGGTAATTAAATACCAACTTTTTCGAAGCAAAGTGATAATCCCATTCAGATGACGTGGCTTCTCTTCCTTGTTTTGATTGGCTCATACACATCATTCCCACTATTCCACCAATAAGCATCATCCACCTCACCACTAAACTGGCACAAAGAAGCACAAGATTGGACACGTTGGCGATCCGTGTGAAGGGTGGGTATTTCTCAGCCGTTGGATCAAAAGAAAGAAAGAGAAAGATGGATTGGATAGCTAGGATGAAAGTTTCTTCTTAACAAATTCCTCACCCCAAGCCTCGGGTTCGAGTATAAATACCCCATCTATTTTCTGTATTTGGGAGCCCTTTCTTTAGTTTTACTGTTATAATGTTAAAAATAGTGTAGGATTTATTTTTTATTAATCTTGTAATGTTTGAAGTTTTTAATCAATAAAATTTTACAGTTTTTTTATATGTTTCGTTTCACTGTTTTTTTATAATTATTCTCGAATTAGATCAATTATTGTCCTATATTACTTCTGATATTTGAACATGTGCTTTATCTTATAAGCTTTCTAAATAGCTTACTGAGATTTAGTTTAAGCTAAAGTTTGGGATAAAATCAGTTTTATCCACTGATAAATCTAAAAACAATAAAGTATTCATTTCATTGAATGAATTATACAAGTTAGATGTTGGTTCCATAAGTTCCATGGTTCGGTGTTGTTCAATGGTTATACGAGAAAGGTGTTGTTTATTTTAGTGATGTCGATTTGGTTAAAAGGTGGTTCAGCACCAACCTTCGGCTCAACGGATTTCATCATATCGGTTAAGCTCATTTTATTTCCTGCTTTCTTATTATATACTGCTAGTTTTAATTACTTCGTAATTAATAGTGTTTAACCTGTTTGTTACTCTCTTTGATTGATCTATTAAGTATCATGTGTTAGGGATAGTTTGAATTTCTAATATGTGTTTGAAATTGTCTGTAGGTTCATTCGTTTTCCAATCACTTTGTACGATTAATTGACTATATCGTTTCTTTGAGATAATCAATTTTACATTATTTCGCTTTCCTGCCATTTGGTATTTGTTGTGATATTGTGTTTCAGTGATAAACTTATATTGTAGGTTGTGATGGATTCAGATTTTGGATATAGTTTGTAGATGTATTTTCTAGCAGTATGTTGGGAGATGATTTTAGTTCTGTCTACTATTCGTTGAGTTCGAGTATTTAGGGGCCTGGTATGAGTGGTGAATTTAGCATGATTTGAGTTTGATTGTTGAGTTGATTTGTAGAGCAACTTTATAGTTTCCTGAATTCGTGATTTAATCTGAGGAATAACATCGTTTTTGTTTCTGATATTAGTTTCATTTGACTGAGTAGATCAGCTGATTTTGTTCGATGATTATCTGTTTTAGAACAATGATTTTTATCAGTTTGCCATATTAATTGTGAGTTAACTGTTATAGTATCTGTTTTTACTACTTAGTTGTTTATCAGTTTACCAAAGGAGAAGTTTGGTAACTTGGCTATTTATCTATCACAATTTTACCATATACAGTGATAACTAACCAAAAAGTCACCCCTGTGACTTTGAAATCTTTTATGTATTGTCCAAAAGAAAAGAAAACTAATTGTCAAAAATGAGTCCCCCATGGGAATCGAACCCGTGACCTCACGGGTAACAACCCAACGCGTTAACCATTTGAGATGTCTAGCTCTTTTTGTTATTAACTTGCATTCTATTACTTTTATACGTTTCTTAAACTGTCGTTTTTATCTAATAAACGTTTTAATTAGTCTCACTTAGTAATTAAATCTTATAAAACATTTATTTTTAAAGATAGTTGTTAATTAAAAATTTGTTTTAGTATAAATTTAAATAATAATAAAAATTAAATTAAAATTAAATTTAAATAAATAAATATATTTGATTTCTTTTTAGAAGTTTAAATAGTTTTGAAATTCATTTTAAATTGTCTCTTTTTAGAAATTTTAAATTGTTTTGATAAATTTTGTTTTTACAAGTTTTGTTTTAGATAAAAATTAGTTTTACATAGATTTTTAAATTGTTTTCAAATAGATGTTAGTCTAAATAATTTTTGTTAAAATAATTTGTTCCTTTTATAAAAAAATAGTTAAAGTAAAGTTTTAAATTTTAAAATTTTTAAATAGCTCTAATTTTTAAATAATTGCTTTTAAATAGAATAATGGGAAACGATTCATGCACTTAGGTTTTAATTTGTAGAAATAATTTTAGTTTTAAAACCGAAAACTCATTCGAATCAATTGTCCAAATCAAACAAAACGTCTCAAATTCACTCGATCTTCGTGTACAACGAACTTTGTTCATCATCGTGTTTAATTAAATCCGTCTTCGGTAAATTTTAGTCTATTACTTTTTCCAAAAGGTAATTTTCTAAGTTTTCCCTATAACGTGTCTAATTGATATCGATATTCCACATAACATCAGACATCACCATGATAAAGGTACAAAGACTGCTATCTATGCCTGAAGGTCCTGATAGAGACCATGTCAGTGATTATACCTTAGTTGACCTCCACTTTGTGGAAGATCAAAGAAAAAACTTGTTAAACAAGTTTCATAGTCTTAAAACAGAGTTAAATCTTTGTCAATCTGAATTAACAAATCTTAAACCCTTTGTGAATCTTGCAAATCAACTTCAAAATGAAGTAAGCAAATTGTCCATTAAAAATGAGCCTTTAACTGATGAAAACACTGAACTCAGAAAAACCATTAAAAAATGAAATTTGGCTCAATCGACAGTGAAAGAAATAGTTGTTGAAGCCATACCAGGTGATGTGGTTCAGGCTATTGGGGGAAAGGGTAGATACAAAAATCATATACATGTACCCAGTGTTAAATTTGTCCCTTCAGATGTTTCTTCTCCATCTTCCACCTATGTGGATGAGATAAACTCTGACAAGAAATCAGAGGTACCAGCTTTACCAAGACTCGTTGGTGCTATCCTATTTGATTCCTTGGTTGGCCCAAAACCTCTAACCAAAACACCAGGGAATTCAATTCTCAAAGTCGCTGATAAAGCGCACAAAAAGGTTTTTGTGGCCAAGGACTCCAACAAACCCACTCCTCCCCCTGAAGAGCTTTCACCCACCAAACAACTTCTCCTCACCTTGATGGAAGAAGTAAAGGAGCTGAAAGAACAAATCAACCCCAGAGTTAACAGTCCATCTGTTAACTCTCTTGGTGAAGGATCTAGTAGCTCTTAGGGGAGAGCTTTATTCAGGCCTTGCAAGCATTGCGGTTTCAAAAATCATTCTTCTGAGGACTGCTCAAAGAAACCAAAATGTATCACATGCGAGTCTACTGAACACACCTCTAGAGAGCATGAGGAGATTATTGTTGTTCAAAGAACCAGAACTCAATTAAGGTCTAAAACTCCTCACAGGCCCTCTAGAAGAGTTGAGCCCAAACCCAGAGACAATTCTCAGGGTTACAAACCAAATCCCCCATGCAAGTACTGTGGCTTCTTTGACCATCACTCTGATGAGTCTGAGCATTATCTCGGATGTGACATCTTTGGAAGTATGCGTCATGAACCCGGAGACTGCAACCAAAGAGGGGGAGATAGAAACTAGAGAAGACCAAATGTCGTTGGTCAGCGACAGCATGGACCCACTGGAAAGTGGGTTCATCATCGAAACTAATCTGGCTTTGTTATATCTATGCAGGAATATCTGAAGAAATATGTTTGGTATCTGGATAGTGGGTGCTCCAGACATATGACAGGGGTTAAACAATATCTGCATAGATATAAGAAGGAGTCTGGTCCAAAAGTAGTCTTTAGAGATGACTCCTCAGGGGCTACTGAGGGTTATGGCTTAGTGGATTGCAACGAAATAACCTTCACAAGGGTCTCTTATGTCAATGGACTGAAGCACAACTTAATCAGCATTAGTCAACTCTACGATGCTGGTTTCAAAGATCTATTCACTAAGACCCAAGGAACAATCTTCAGTTAAAATGATGATGTTGTTCTAATTGCACCCAGAAGAAGGGATGTGTATGTCATTGACATGACATCATGTTGAGAAGAGATGAACACCTGTCTCTTTGCCAAAGCATCTTATAGTGAAAATTGGCTATGGCATAAGAGACTCTCCCACCTCAACTTCAAGAAAATCAACAAACTGGCCAAGAATGATTTAGTGGTTGGGCTTCACACTCTGACCTTCACCAAAGACAGACCCTACTCAGCCTGCGAGAAAAGGAAGCACCACAGAGCCTCGTTTAAGACAAGGCAGTCATTCTCCAAAAATAAGTGCCTCCATCTTCTTCACATGGACTTATTTGGACTAGTAAAACCTCAATCCCTTAATCACAACAAGTATACACTAGTCATTGTAGATGAATTCTCCAGATTCACATGGGTATTCTTTCTCAAGAAAAAGAGTGATGCTGCTGAAAGAATAATGTCTTTCATCAGAGAAATAGAGAACTTCAATGACTGCAGAGTTAAGGCTATCAGAAGTGACAATGACATTGAATTCAAGAACCATGCCATGGAAGCCTTTTGTGATGAAAAGGGAATATCACAGAACTTTTCTAACCCAGGCACCCCTGAACAAAATGGTGTCGCTGAAAGAAGAAACAGAACTCTCATAGAGGCAGCTAGAACCATGCTCAGCAAATCAAGACTTCCAAAACAATTTTGGGGTGAACCTGTGAACACAACTTGTTACACACAAAACAGATCTATTATTGTGAAGAGACATGGCAAGACCTCTTATGAAGTATATAGGAAGAGAGTCCCTGATGTAAGCTACTTCCATGTCTTTGGTTGCCCTGTTTTCATTCACAACTACATAGATCACCTGGGAAAATTTGATGAAAAGTCAGATGATGGATACTTTGTTGGCTACTCTCCCACCTCCAGAGCCTTTAGAGTATTCAACATTCGCAGGCAAGAACTAGAAGAATCCATCCATGTCACCTTTAATGAAGTAGATGTTGTCATTACTCACACCAACACAGAAGAATGTGACATTGATTTCAATGAAGTCAAATCATATCCAGAGGATGATTTCTCAAATCCCAAGGAATCATCTCAGGCCTGTCACAAGAACTTTCCTTATGTTCATGCATTTGATCCTCACTCAATCTCAGACATCACTCCAGAGGTTGAAAATGTTGAACCTATCACTCCACCCACTAAAGTGAATGCTGATCTTGTCGAACCAATCTCTCACCTTGATGAAGAGATTATGGATGAAGAAATAACATGTGAAGATCCCCCAGCATTCACTGAACCTGCAGTGACTCCTGAACCCACAGAGACTCCTGCTCCTCAATCCAAATGGAGTAGGATCCAAGATATTCTTCTTGTAAATATTCTTGGTGAACCCTCTGAGGGAGTCACCACCAGAGGCAAATTGAGATCTCTGGAAACAGCCTCAGCGAATGAATGCTTTTTCGCTATTTTTCTCTCTGAAGATGAACCTAAGAATGTGGCTGATGCGCTTCTAGATGAAGGGTGGGTTGTTGCCATGCAAGATGAGTTGAATCAGATCAAGAGTAACAAGGTGTGGACTCTGGTAAAAGCTCCAATTGGAAAAACAAGTGGTTGGAACTAAGTGGGTCTACAGAAACAAGAGGGATGAAGTTGGCATGATTGTTAAAAACAAGGCTAGGCTTGTGGTGCTGGGGTATAATCAATCTAAGGGTATTGACTATGATGAAACGTTTGCACCAGTAGCCAGATTGGAAGCTATCAGAATCTTCCTAGCCTTTGCAGCTTATATGGGGTTTAGTGCTTTTCTAAATGGTAAGCTTGCAGAGGAAGTATATGTCTATCAACCCCCTGGGTTTGAAAGCAGTGAGTATCCTGATCACGTTTGCAGACTTCACAAAGCACTCTATGGGCTGAAACAAGCGCCTAAGCCTGGTATGAAACCTTATCAAAATTCTTACTTGAAAATAAATTTGTCAGAGGTACCATTGATCAAACCTTGTTCACTTATAGGTCCAAGGGTGATGTCATTTTAGTACAGATTTATGTGGATGACATAATTTTTGGTTCAACCAATATCACTTTGAGCAAACAGTTTGCCAAACTCATGACCAAAAAGTATGAAATGAGCATGATGGGGGAATTAACTCTTTCTTGGGTTTTCAAATTAAACAAAATTCAAAAGGAATTTCCATTTGTCAAGAAAAATATGTTATGGATTTGCTCAAGAAGTATGATCTGTCTGATTGTGCATCAGTGAAATGCCCCATGCTTCCTCCCAACAACTTGGGAGCTGATGACTCAGGGGTCTCTGTTAATGAGACCTTATATAGAGGCATGATTGGGTCACTGATGTACCTCACAGCAAGCGGACAAGACATACAATTTGCCACATGTCTCTGTGTTAGGTACCAAGCTAACCCTAAGGAATCCCACCTTGTAGCTGTTAAAAGAATTTTCAGGTACTTAAAAGGATCTCCCACACTGGGTCTCTGGTATCCAAACGGATCAGGCTTCGACCTCAAAGCCTACTCAGACTCTGACTATGCTGGGTGCTGTCTTGATAGAAAGAGCACCTCTGGGAGTTGTCAAATCCTTGGAAGAAATTTAGTATGCTGGAGTGCTAAGAAACAAAACTCAGTGGTCATGTCATCAGCTGAAGTTGAATATGTAGCGGCCGCTGGTTGCTGTGCTCAAGTTCTCTGGATGAAAAGTCAGCTGGCTGATTATGGGATCACTTATGAAAAGGTTCCCATATTCTATGACAACACAAGTGCTATAGCCATCTCCAATAATCCGGTACTTCATTCTAGAACTAAGCATATTGACATCAGGTATCACTTTATCAGAGACCATATTTTAAAAGGTGATATTGAGCTTCATTGTATACCCACTGAATACCAGCTCGTTGATATATTCACCAAGCCTCTGGCTGAGCCAAGTTTTACTAGGCTGGTTGCTGAGCTGGGTATGCTCAATATCGGTAAACAAATCTGATAAATGATCTCTGTCTCTGGGCATTTAAGGGAATTGAATGTAACGAGGTAGTTACATTCCAATGGGAGTTGATATATTCCCATATTTAATTCAAATGATTGTCCTTCATTGTCAACAACTTTCCCACTTTCCAAGGGGACAGAAAAAATCACATGAAGAGTCAAGGGGTCCCACTTTTCCTAAAAGGTAAACTTTTGCATTTAATGCTTTAATTGAAAATGGCTAAACCTTTTATCAAAACCCTTGACTCATTTTTCAAACATCACACTACTCATTACTTTCACACACACATACTTTTCATCTTCTTCACATCCTCCATTTCTTCCTTCCATCAACAATGGCGTCTTCATCAACAAACACCTCGTTCACCGTTTTGTCCGCCTCGAATGTGGATTTTAGGATAAACGATAGAAAGATTGCCTTGAAAAACTGTGTAGCACTTTTGGAACATAACAATCCTCTCTACCATCCCCTGTTATCCTTCCTCAAGAACTCCACCATTTACGAAGCCATTACTAGGGAACCCTCCACATGCTACCACCAATACTTGAGGGAGTTTTGGTACAGCGCTGAAGTTGATCAAACCTCATCACACATCACCTTCAACCTTTCCACACATCCACAACCCCTCACATTTTATTTGCACACTTTTGCCAAAGTCATTGGACTTCCAGTCAATGAAGGCATGTCCGATGTGCCCGCCAGCGCCACAGTGAAGAAGGCTCTGGCTACCCTTCGTCCTCATGATGACAATGACAAACCCTTCACCACCTAAGGCTTCCAAAACAAATCACTGATCAAAGTGAATTACTCTTCACCCACCTGGAGGACGCTGATGCTGTACATTGTGAAATGTCTGAGAGGAAACCAGGGGTCACATGATCAGCTTAATGGTGCTCAGCAAGCAATCGCTTACAGCTTAATTTGGGGGCAAGATATAGGGATCGCCCACATACTTTACACTGACCTCATTGCAAAGCTGGAAAACAAAGGGAAGAAGCATCGACTGGCTACCATCTGCTACACACGATATCTCTCTCTCTCCCCATAGAGGATATGCTTGGTGAAACCTACACAAATAATGAACTTCACTCATTCTCTCCCTATCGTATCACTCCAGCCTCACTGAAGACTCCCTTGGAGGATGAAGTGCCTCTCAGCAGGCATATGATGCAGGTTGATGGGTTACTCGCTGCTGATGGAGAGCCCTTGATCCCTCACAATGAGGTGAATGCTGAAAGATAAACTGACAAGTCTTTGTCCAAGACCTCTATGCAGTCCACTTCTCAGCCCAAGGCGCCCAAGGACAAGAAGAAGAAGAGGAAAGACATCCCCCTTTCCTCTGAAACCCCTTCTGTTAATCCTTCCAAGACGAAGAAGACCAAGAAGAACCCATCCCTTTCTCTATAGGATGTGGTTAAAGAGCCTACCTCTGACAAACAACCAGAGTCTAGCGTCTCCCTGTTAGCATAGACGACTAAGAACCTTCTCCACGCTGATATCTCTCAGGTATTAGTTTGCCATTTTTTTCTCTTGGAGGATCACATACAATCACTCTCAACATTCTGTAGGAGAGAGTGATGAAGTCTTAGGGTTTGCCTCAACCCATAGAGTGTCTGTGTCAGCACCTAGAACTCTTAGGATTATCTGTACACTCTGTCTTAACACAAGGATATGATTCGCTTGTGCTTATAACGCACCCCGATGATCCTTCACCCTCTGGATTGTGCTCTTGTCCATAACAACTTGAGCATGCTATAGGTCCCGACCCAGAGTCTCTGCACCTCACGTGGTCTCTAGGTCCCCTCATATGAAAAGAGTACCAAAGAATTTATTCTTTTGGGGGGACTGAATAATCACCCTCAGTCTTCCTAGGGGCAGCGATAAAAGGCGACCATTACCTTCAAATATGTCACAACTAAAAGAGTCCCAAAGAATTTATTCTATTAGGGGGACTGAATAATAACCCTCAGTCTTCCTTGGGGCAGCGATAAAAGGCGACCTTTAACTTCCATTAACTCACAATTAAAAGAGTCCCAAGGAGCAATCCTTCAGGGGGAGCTGGATAATCACACCCAGCTATCCTAGGGGCAGCGAATGGCGACCATTCACCACATAGTTTTCACAAATCAAAAGAGTCCTAAGGAGTAATCCTTATGGGGGAGCTGGATAATCACACCCAGCTATCCTTGGGGCAGCGAACGGCGACCATTCACCACATAGTTTTCACAAATCAAATGAGTCCCAAGGAGTAATCCTTATGGGGGAGCTGGATAATCACACCTAGCTATCCTAGGGGCAGCTAATGGAGACCCTTCAACATATCTGTTTCACATTAAAAGAGTCCCAAGGAGAAATCCTTAGGGGGGGCTCGATAATCACACCCAGCTTTCCTAGGGCAGCGAATGGCGATCCATAACTTCATATTTGTTTCACACTGGTTACTAACAAATGTCATAACATGCTCATAATCTTCATGAAGAACAACAAACTAATGATGCCTATTCCATTGCTGGTGATGATAATGCTGAAGCCCCCCACATTGATCTAGATGCCATGTTAGACATTGACTCCATGCCAGAAGATGAGGTCTTTATCATTGAAGATGACCTGACCATTTCAGACTATGCTGATATGGATGCTGATGATGACCAAGTCACATCCGAATTAAAACCCATTTTTTTCCCTTCAATGGAAAATGTTCAAGAACTAGCTGCCAGCTAGCTATGGGACCGGAGGCTCTGTACACCAACCCCAGTTCCCTTCCCTACCTTACCCAATGTCATGGAACTAGGGGCATTGAAACACTTAGAACATTTACAACACCTCAAGCCTGTCCATGTTCCTAGAATGAAAGATGTTCAGGAACAAGCCGTTGAGGATCTTTGGGTCAAGAGGGGAGACATCAGTAAAACCAAGCCTAAAGTCACAAATGATGTCATCCTCTCTAAATTACAAACACTCACCCATGCTGCTGAGGAACTCACCACCACCCTAGAGACTTCACTAACTTCATATGTGGAATCCTCTATGACTGCATTGCTTCCACAACTGCTGGGAAATGCCTTGCAAGCTCAACTCCCAGCAGTTCTAAACAAGAGTCTTCAGTAATACATGCCATCAGTCCTCACCGCAGCTGTCAAAGCCAATGTTGCTGCCATTGCCAAGGAATCTGAGCCTTCCAGACAACTTCTTCAGGAGCTATTACAGGAGGAACTCAAAGAAATATGCTTATTTGTTCATCAAGAATTTGTTAAGTTCCTTAAACCTGGATCAGGCACAGCTTCTGCCGGTGCTATGCCTGAGGGGGAGAATTCAGCAACCTCCACCTCAAAAGGAGATGCAGACACTGCTCCACCAAAGAGGGAGCAATCACTTAAACAACCAGCACCCTTAAAAGAGATTCCAACACCAAAACCCATCAGATCCTTCAACCCCATCACTGAGGTAACACAGGACAGGGGAAAAGGTATTGCCTCTGAGGTACCTGAAACAACCCTGCACTCCCTCCAAGAAGAAGGTGGATCCACAGCCAGGCACTCTGACTTGAACAAATTTAAAAGTGCTGATGAACCACAACTAACCCCAGAGTAGGCAAAGGCTCAAATCTTGGAACAAAAAGGGTTAGCAAACATTAGAGCTGCTGAAATCAAGAGCAAAGAAGCTCTGAACAAACTACTCTCTCCAGCTGTAAAGGAAGCTCAGCTGAATAAGCTCAAAGAACTTGAAGTTAAAAAGGAGCAACCTTCAAAAGGAATATGAGAGAATAGTGGACCAAAGAGCAGAGCCCGGTCAAATCACCAAATACGCATGTTACACTGACAAAGACAAAAGAGTAGTGATGACCTTATACAGAGAAAACCAACTGACCAACTACAAAGTCTTCAGTGACTTTAAACTCAGAGATCTGGGCTTCTCTGAATGGTTAGAAATGATGTCTCTTGCCTAAAAGAAGACTGGGCCTGGTGTTGCCCAAATGATGAAAAACATTCAAGCTAATCTGAATTGGGTAAGAGACACTACAAAGAAGCTAAAGCTACCTCTGCCTCCTCAACTATCACAACAACAATCTTCTCAAGGACAAAGAAAAAGGAAAACCCAAATGGGGCCTCTGGTAGAAAAGTTGGTCACTGAAAATATTGTTGTGGATGGAATGCACAGAAACCTGGTACTTCCCAAAGAGATCACTAAACCAGTGGGTGGCCAAGTATACTCAGAACCAGAGACGGGAATGGTCTTCATGAATGGTAATTGTGAGTATTGCTTTCAGCGGATGAATGAACTACATCTGGCATCAACTATCCAACTCATAAGACACAAACAAGGCATCCTAAGGAACTACAAATTAGCTGATGATTTTGAGTTTGAAGTTGAGCTGATCATTAACTCTAGGAGTGACAAAGTTGAAGCTCAGAGAATTTGTGATCAAGGCCTCGGTCGCTGAAGAACCTTTTATTTTGTTTATGTTTACACCGCTGGGTGTTCTTGTAATAGACTATGTTCTTTATGTTTAATAAAACTCTAAGGTATGTTTGTTAAATTATGTGTAAGAAGAAGTTGTGTACTCACTTACAATAATTTTAGACTTAGTATAATTTATAAACAAATAGGGGGAGATTGTTGGGCCAATGAAAGTTCTAACTATGGCCCAGTCTAGATTTGTTTTAATTAGACTAAGTGTTACTAATCGCTAAGAGGATCAGCGACAGAGACCAGACCAATGGAAGGCAAAGCCTCAGCTAGCACACCAGGAACATTCAAGTCAAAGGCAATGTGACAATCCGTCAATTTATGATTGATATTTTATTCTCAAATATTATTTAAAAATATTATTTTAATGTTATAAATGAACTCACTTATTTTTGGGAAGAAATTTGGATTTACGTCTTGAAGTAGCATCGACTACGTCTAAACCGGAGGATTCTACGTTACGTGCTTACGTTTACATACACCGTTTTGGTGACAGTCCGACATTTCATAAAATAAATTTGTCCGTGAATATTATTTTGGAGTTTTAAATTTGTGTTGGTTCATAAACTCACAAATTTACGAGAAGAGATTAGGACTTACGATTTTATTTTAACGTCCTTTACGACTAAACCGGAAACCTTAGGATTACGTATTTACGTTTTCGAACTCCGTTTTTGATGAGACAATTTTTATTAGATTCGTTTTGTGCCGTTGATTCATAATTTATAAAAATGTTTTTCGTAAAACGAATCGAGGGCACGCAAATCGAGGAAACTAGAATCGAGGAGTACCAGTAAATAAATGGGGATGAGACAAGTGGGACACTTGTCCCACCCCCACTATAACCGGCCATAACTAGCAACACAACACCCTTAGGTGTCAAGTTGCAAGCTTAATGCTTACACTTGTAAGCTAAGCTTACAAGCTAAGCAAACTTTTCCACCAACACATCAAAACTAGCACCACAAACCACTTGCTCTCATTTTCCACCATGCAAACTCACACAAACTCTCTCTCCCTCTTGCCTTTGCCGTCCACTTCCACCATAAACCACCACGATTGATCAAAATTCATCCATGAATCCTATGTTAATCTTACACAAAAAGATGTCCCTTTTGAAGCCTTGAAGATTGGAGGTGATTATAACATCCAAGGAGGAGTTTCTATGGAGTCTTGGGGCTGATTTTCTACAAGGAGTTCATGAAGATAGGTGGTCTTGAAGATGGTATTGGTTTATCACAAGTTGTGTGATCAAAATCCATGTTTTGATCACAACCTACATCATCATGGTGGTATAAAGATTGTCCTCCCCATCCTTTTGTTAATTTTGATTATGTAATCATGTATTTCTTCTTAAATGTATATATGTATGATTATATATGATGATAAAAATATTATGTGGGGATTTGGTGTTGATAGATTTGATAAACGGACGAATAATCTAGATTCTAATTCTGAATTTCCAGCAACGTTTAAGGCAGGTTTCATGAATAATAGTCGGAATGAGGGTGGTGTTGGTACATCAAATAGCTTTGAGATTCTAAATCAATCTGATTCGGAGGTAGAAGAGGTTGAGAATGTCTATGATGAAGCTGCATACTTATATCATGACAAGAGGGATAAAGTTAAATGAAGACAAGAATAAATCTTTGATTTTATTTTGTTCTATTTTTTTAGGTGTGTAATTGTATATGGCATGTCATATACATCGTTGTAGGCGTTTATCAAGCGTTTAGCTTGAGGTTAATGTGGTATTTCAGCCACATTCCATCTGTACTTCAATGTTTTTTGGTGTAATATATTTTACCGGGGATAGTCCCTTTTACCCAAAAAACATGGGTAAAAAGATGGACAAACTACAGGTAAAAATGGTTAAATCTTGCTTAAATGGTAGGCTGTATAAAAACAGTGACTAACTACATGTTAGACTGATAAAATGGCAAAGTAGAATCGATATACAGTAAGTAATATGTCTTGTACACATGTGAGAGTTGGCCATGCAATGGAATCATTAGGATGAGTGAGATATGATCAAAACAAGTTTAAAGTACAAATCTGAGTTCACTGTTTTGGACGATTTTTAGAAAATACTTAGAGGTTGATTCAACAGTAGCTATAGTCGAGTTAAATGGAGCACATGTCATGTAGTTTATGTCATAAAAATTTGAGCTTCTATCTCCATATAGAACTCTAGATATGGCAGTTTTGGTGAACATGAAAATAAAAATCAGATTTTGGAAATTAAAGTATAATAGTATTATATAAGCACTCAACTAAAAATAGTATAAAATGTGAATTAAAACCCACTAACTCATATAATACATTTATATAAATATTTATAAGGATAAATAAATGGACATTTTATAAAAATGGTAGTTTGATAAGTTTTGTAAGTTATAAAACTATAAACATGATTTTTACGACTTTTTCGGCTATTACCGTAAAATTAACGTTTTTGTTAAATAAAACTTAGACGGTTGGACCCGTCTAATGTAAACTTTTATAAACTCATATACTGATATATAAACATATATAACAAGTAAAAACCGATAAAACCCGAACTATATAACATACGGACATTAACGGGCTAAGTTAACGTTATTGGACTAATAATACAACAAAATGGGCTAAAACACTTATAAACTTATTTATTGGGCTTAAACCATTTGGGCCCAACATGTAAAGTATAAATACTGATAAAACAAGTATGAAATGGATTAATACAATTTAATGAACTTATAATAGGCTTATTGGACCTAAAACACGTAAATAGGTAAAACTAGTAAACTAGTATAAAAGTTATCGACACATAACACTAAAATAAGTAAATGAGAATATGTAAACCCACTTGATCATCATATATATATATACAATCATCATATGTATACATAATTGTTATTTTTATAAATCATTGGACAAGAGTCTAAGACGAGTATTATTTGTCTAGGTTTCCGTGATTGAAGCACGTACCGTACATCCGAATTGCCGATAACCCGCTTTCCCACATCAACGTGAGTTCATAGCCTCGCACTCTTTTAAATGTTTTTATGAAATGTTTTATAAACCCGCGAGGGAGATAACATGTTAGTTTTTATGAAATAGGACACCATTTGTCCCGATTGTTTGTTTATTCATTTGGACCCGGATGATTGTATGACCCTATGAATGATTAAACGACCCGATAGATGAAATAAAATGGATTATTAAAGTTAGGTTATGTCACTAAAAGTCCCATTAGCATGAATTGTGAACTACCGGTATTTGGTAGACGCCTATGCATATAATAGTACTATTTGGGGACGATCACCCCAGTTCGCGCCTTGACGGTTGATCCCCGTCGTGCCACATTGATTGGTAAGCGAATTTATGTATGAGAAGATTTCCACAGCGTGACCTTTGTGACGACATGCTAATTTAGATGGGAAAATTTAGTATCGGGTTAGCTACACGTTGTTTGGTTTAGTAAGGTAACAATGTCATGCGGCTTATAATAATCCAATTAACAAAATACTGCTATACGCACCGAATTACGATGTATTGCCTGACTAGCAATACGGGGTCATACTATTGATATTATGTTTGTGTTTTGGTTTTTCATAACCATATTCATATAACGGTTTTTATTTAACTTTATACAACGTCATAAGACGTATTGTATGATTTTTTTACGACATTGGCTCGGATAGTGATTTTTAAGGCAAATGCCTATATTATGATTTTCGATAAGGATTTGTATAAAAATGACTTTGGCTATTTTATGGCCTATTACAAAGATTTGTACAAAATGATTTTCGGTAATAATTTTATACCGATATTATATTGTTTTATTAAACTGTATGAATTCACTCGGCGTTATCGCTGACCTTTTCTTTTAACATGTTTTATCTCAGGTACTTGAAGGTAATTCTCGAGAAGACAACAAGAATTCATGGCCCGCACCCAAATACTTATTTCCATTCAAATGTTTTGTAAAACCTGTATTAAATACTATGACTTGGGACCTATGTAAATTTGATATTTATGAATGGAAATGCTTTATTATTAAACGACGCGATTTTTATGCGTTGTCTATGATGTGAGTAATGTGCTATCCCGTAACACCAACTAGTCTTCCGCTGTATTGAGTTGTATAAATTTGGGGGTGTTACAGTTTGGTACCAGAGCTCTCGTTATAGAGAACGAAAGATTTTTAAAACCAAGGTTTTGAATAAAACATTTCAAAATCTTTTAACTATAAATATTTTTCACAAAATGTCTAAAAATCTTTTGATTATAACGGTGCCGAAGAATTCCCGAGTTACCGACATGGCCAGACTGAGAAGTGTTATTTTAATATATATAACCTTGATTATATAGATATATATATATATATATATATATATATATATATATATATATATATATATATATATATATATATATATATATATATATATATATATATATATATATATATATATATATATATATATATATATATATATATATATATATATATATATATATATATATATATATATATATATATATGATGTAATTTTATTACATGATTGTTTGATGATTATTTTGATATTTATACGAGGTATTTATACGACGTAGATTGTCACAAGGAACCCTAAATCCCCTAGTAAATTAATCGAAGCTATTCTCGTAGGAATTCTAGCTATCCTAGATCTAAACCAAGTTGTGGATATTTACGATCCCAACAAATGGTTGATATTCGTAGAAATGTAGATATTAGTTGATTATGATATTGAAAAAGAATTGGCGAGATTAAATATGATATCGATGCCATGACAATCTTTCCTTATAGAGTGGAGTTTGACAAAACGTTACCACCTAGAAAGATGTCATCTGATTCATTGTCATCCAATTCTTAAATTGAAATCGAAAGGGTGAATGTTTCACTTGAGGCTGTAATTGGAACCATTACCCAAAAGCCTCATGCCACTAGTACCTTTCCGAGAAGTCTAGTTTAATGATCAAGTCATTTCATACTAGTGACTCATTTGATAAATGTTGTTGTAAGAGTTATAGGATTGGAAATTAAGTGTTGACCATATCGAGCTTTTATTGCCATATTAAGATCTAAGAATAAGGTTGAAAGTATTGGAGAATGATGTAGGATATCGCATTGAGTATAAGTTGATTAAAACTTGAATGAAGTAAAAATTTAACTTGTATGGAATATGAGATTGTTAAGAGGAAGTTGTTGAGTCCTGTGATTGAATTATAAGGTTTTAATTGATTGTTGATTCGTGTTAAGGGTTGTTCCTAGGCCATTGTCCACTGACGAGGATGCCCAGTGTCTAATAAACAAATTGAAGAAATCTTCTTCTGAATTGGGACCGATGGATCTTCTGGGACATGTGGAACACCTAAAGACTCTTGTAGATTAGTATTCATTGTGGTATCTTTTCAAAATAATCCCTAACTTAACTGTGACATCAGTTGGTAGGATGAGTTCTTGGAATTGTATGACATAGTGACACGTAATGTGTTACGGTACAATTTAGACTTGTTTGTGATTAATTAAAAGACTACCTTTGATTGCTACATCCTACATGTATCGATGTTATCTATCCTTTATTGCTTTTTCCTAATGTTCGCATTGGTGATGCAACCATTGAACAAGTACTCATCTCGAATTGAGTTACGTTGTGGATTATACTATTTGTATTCCTGAGTGCCATCAAGGTCATGAACCTCATGATTATTTGGCTAAAGCTCTTTTCCTAGCATATTGTAGTTAGTTCTTGGTGAACAAGCTTTCATCACTCTTCTGCAGATCACTCATTGTTTTTATAAGACAAAACAGTATCCCTTGAGAAAAAAATGAATTTTCATCAATATAAGGATTATTCAAAGTGAGATTTATAAGTAACCGTTATTGAAATAAAGTTGTTTATGAAACGCTTTGGAAAACTTAACAGTTTTCATAACAAAGAAAATTTTTGTAAATTTATTCTTGATTCTTATTTAAGAATTAAGCATGAAAATGTTTTTATTATAAACATGATGATAAATATTTGACGAACTGAGTATTGCATCGTTAATATTGAAATTGTATATAGTTGCGCGCCTACATACAATTTGGAATGGACCATGCAAGGCTGATTAGTAGTCACCATAAAACTGATTAATAAACACTAAATTTTCTTTGAAGATTGTGAAAGATTAAAATTTATGAGATCTACAAGAAGTAAAAAATAAGGACATAGTGTTAGGGACACCTACATATGTGCCTGTAGCATCTATTCTTCTGAATCGAATTTACTCATCTGTGGAAATTGTCTTATTTGACAATTGACAATTCTTTCTTGTTCAATTCTCCCGTAGTGAGATTCTTAGGAAAGGTATCTGATTACCGAGTGTTGATACCTGACTGAATGTATTGACGTTCTTATCATTTCTTATGATTTGATTTCATTTGAATGACCTGGGTAACGATCCGAGGAGCTTTCGAATGCGTACTCAAATTATGAAAACATGGAATATATCCATATTCGTTAAATGTTTTCGTTTGTATCTGATTTGAAATTCTCTCGCGTAGATTATGCGTTGACCTTACTCTTTTAAGGTTAGTTATGTCTCCATATATCCTTGAATTTGTGAAGGATTATGAGTTATTATTAGCCTTTTGAGAAATTCACATCTTATCGACGGCAATGAAACTGAAAAGTTGGTAATTCCAGTAGAATGGATTGATTGATTATGACATGACGACATTTTCTTAATTGATGGGTACTCGAGTAGAATTCCCCTAAATAATAAGATGTTGATTATCCAAAGTGATCTAAATAATTCTTGATGGATGACCATATCCTGCTTTTAGACTTGAAATTATACCGTGAATGGTTGTGAATTAGTCATAGATATTATAATCTAGAAAGAACCTAATATGAATTTATTAAAAGATGTTTCTGTTATCTGAAACTTTAGGAGGTATTTATTGATGAATTACCTAGACTTTCGCCATTAAGGCAAATTGAATTTGGTATTGATTATATTCTCGGTGTTGCATCTGTGGCTTGTGCACTGCACGTCAGCACCATCTGATTTAAAGGAATTACCGTACAACTGAGAGAGTTGTCGGAGAAAGCTTTTATTCTACCAAGCTCGTCATTATGAAGGGCTATGGTGTTATCATTTCTTATATTTATAGATTATTGTGAACTGAGTAAATTGACAATCGAAAACGATATCCATAACTCGAAATGGAAGATTTGTTCGATCATTTACAAGGTTCTAGCGTATGTTTTAAAGATTTGATCCATGGCATGGTTATCATCAACTTCGCGTCCGCGAAAAAGATTATCTATTCCAATCATTACATCCAAAACTTGTAATGAACATTATGAGTTTCACGTGATGTCGTTTGGATTGACAATGCACATGTAGTATTCATAAATATGGTGGATCACGTGTGTAGGCTGTAATTTGATAAATTCATGCTTGTGATCATTAATTACCATTTGTTTGTTTATAAGAATAAGAATGAGTTAATAATTAGTTATAGACTGCCCTAAATTGGCCAAACAATGAAAACCTGTACCTTGAATATTTAACAAGTGATTTAAGACTTAATCCTTTACACTATTTGACCGTGTGATTAATAAGATGATGGAATCTATATTGACTCTTCAAAAATTTAGAGCCCTTTTAAGACTTCGGGTTTTACCAAAAAGAAAATGGAAATATGTTTTGACAAATGTTTTAACAAAGGATTTTTTAAGGGATTATTCCCTTATACACAAATCATTTAATTAAACTCCTGTTTAGGGGTAAATGTTCGTGTATACCTCAAGACAACCTAAGAGGGATTGAGGAAACCATTTAAACCATAACTTGAAATTTAAAACGAAAATGTTTGCTTTTCAACTAAGAAAACTTTGACCAAAATATAAACAAAGATTTTTCAAATATTTACGAATCTTATTAATATTTTCGATAAATCAACAAAAATCTTGTTAATTAAATTCAAATTTATTTTGAACATTGTTATAATTGGTCGAACTAAGGAATTTAAAATTTTTACGTTTACGTTTCATAAAAATTGAATATTTGTTATTTAATTACCTATAATAACTGTCGACACTTTAGACGTCGGATTGAGTAAAACAGATAAAAATAATAGTTGAGACGAAACTAAAACATAGAAGATATGAAGAAAGAAATTTTGAATTAATACGGTCATGTTATATATTTCATCAGGAGAAAGCGAAGGTAGATACTGACGCAATATGTAGAAAAGATAAAGAACCAATTAGGACATGTTCCTTAATAATGAAGGTGCAAAATAAATTGCCGAACGGTATAAAAATAAACAATGTTTGTAAAAAGGATAATATAGATAATAAAAAGGGGTTCGCGGCAAATATGAACCATTAGAATTGAGAATCCGATGGCGTTAGATGTATAAAAGGCCACTTGTGGTTGCCTAAATATGGAGATTTTGAGATATAGTCATCTCGTAAGTATAAGTATTCTATTCATGATATTTTTTTGACTAAATGTGTCTTTGTCTGAAGAAGTTGTACTGATGGCAAATTATGAAGGCAGACATTGCCTCATACATTAGTAAACGTCTAGCTATTGCAAAGGTCATCATCTGAATGTGATTCGATTTGGGTCATCGTCGACAGACTGACCAAATCTGCTAATATCATTCTCGTTAATGATAAATTCTTGATGAAGAAATTGACTCTTTTGTATTTAAAGGAGTTATGTAAACATGGTGTGCCTGTATCGATCATCTCTATCAAGATCCTCGCTTCGCATCGAATTTCTAGAGATTTGCTCAGAAGTCATTGAGAACGAACCTTGATGAGAGTACTATGTACCACCCCAATCGAAGGGACGAGTTAAAGTAACGATACAAAACACTAGAAGTCTTGTTTTATGTTTGAATGATTGACCTTTGGTAATGAACCGTATAATCGTTTTCCTTTGGAGAGATTATCATTGATAATATCGTGTTAGGATCGAGATCGAATCTTGTTAAGATTTATATGTTAGAGCATCTGTAAGCAGGAGTTGAGATGAAGACACCCGACATACACCCATTGTGAGTTGGACATGTCTTTTAGGTTTAAGATTTCCTATGATGACAAACCTAACCTTACAAATTACTCGACTCGCGAGACCTGAAATGATTGTTGAAATTAGGATTTGTTTATTGACTACCGGTAGTGGGCAGGAGGTTATGTGAATATGAAATGTAGATCTTGAAGTGCCAGAAGGGTAGCGAAGTTATG
This sequence comes from Glebionis coronaria, assembly GCA_025667525.1. NCBI lineage: Eukaryota > Viridiplantae > Streptophyta > Magnoliopsida > Asterales > Asteraceae > Glebionis > Glebionis coronaria. The sequence goes on from JANFOE010000213.1 coordinate 602,548, forward strand.
CCAAAAACTTTAACCATGGAAAATGAATGGATGATCTGAAAGATCATGGGATATAAGTCCCCGTTGTATGGGACCATTGAGATGATGTAAAAGTTGGTTTGAAAGGCATATAAGCTGGATCTACCCTAGGACTTCAAGAGCTGCGTGAATTATGTTTTGTATATCGAACTTGATGAAATGTCTATCAAGTGAGAATCTGATTGTTTCTTAGTAATGTTTAGATCGGCGAAAAGTTGCATTCATCAAAAACCCGTGAACATCATGGATAGAGAAAGTAAGTCAACATTAAGCCTGATCTTATTCCTGTAATTATGTTTGATGAAACTCGCGTATTGTAATGGATTACACTTGCGAGAAAAGACCGAATGTGGAGGAAATACCCACGTGGCTTTAACTCTATAAGAAGTGAGTAGTAAGATGATCTTTGAGGACAAAGATCCTGTTTTGGGGTAAATGCTGTGACAATCCGTCAATTTATGATTGATATTTTATTCTCAAATATTATTTAAAAATATTATTTTAATGTTATATTATAAACTCACTTATTTTTGGGAAGAAATTTGGATTTACGTCTTAAAGTAGCATCGACTACGTCTAAACCGGAGGATTCTACGTTACGTGCTTACGTTTACATACACCGTTTTGGTGACAGTCCGACATTTCAGAAAATAAATTTGTCCGTGAATATTATTTTGGAGTTTTAAATTTGTGTTGGTTCATAAACTCACAAATTTACGAGAAGAGATTAGGACTTACGATTTTATTTTAACGTCCTTTACGACTAAACCGGAAACCTTAGGATTACGTATTTACGTTTTCAAACTCCGTTTTTGATGAGACAATTTTTATTAGATTTGTTTTGTGCCGTTGATTCATAATTAATTAAAACGTTTTTCGTAAAACGACCCGAGGGCACGCAAATCGAGGAAACTAGAATCGAGGAGTACTCGTAAATAAATGGGGATGAGACAAGTGGGACACTTGTCCCACCCCCAGTATAACCGGCCATAACTAGCAACACAACACCCTTAGGTGTCAAGTTGCAAGCTTAATGCTTACACTTGTAAGCTAAGCTTACAAGCTAAGCAAACTTTTCCACCAACACATCAAAACTAGCACCACAAACCACTTGCTCTCATTTTCCACCATGCAAACTCACACAAACTCTCTCTCCCTCTTGCCTTTGTCGTCCACTTCCACCATAAACCACCACCATTGATCAAAATTCATCCATCAATCCTATGTTAATCTTACACAAAAAGATGTCCCTTTTGAAGCCTTGAAGATTGGAGGTGATTATAACATCCAAGGAGGAGTTTCTATAGAGTCTTGGGGCTGATTTTCCACAAGGAGTTCATGAAGATAGGTGGTCTTGAAGATGGTATTGGTTTATCACAAGTTGTGTGATCAAAATCCATGTTTTGATCACAATCTACATCATCATAGTGGTATAAAGATTGTCCTCCCCATCCTTTTGTTAATTTTGATTATGTAATCATGTATTTCTTCTTAAATGTATATATGTATGATGATATATGATGATAAAAATATTATGTGGGGATTTGGTGTTGATAGATTTGATAAACATGGGTAAAAAGATGGACAAACTACAAGTAAAAATGGTTAAATCTTGCTTAAATGGTAGGCTGTATAAAAACAGTGACTAACCACATGTTAGACTGATAAAATGGCAAAGTAGAATCAATATACAGTAAGTAATATGTCTTGTACACATGTGAGAGTTGGTCATGCAATGGAATCATTAGGATGAGTGAGATATGATCAAAACAAGTTTAAAGTACAAATCTGAGTTCACTGTTTTGGATGATTTTTAGAAAATACTTAGAGGTTGATTCAATAGTAGCTATAGGCGAGTTAAATGGAGCACATATCATGTAGTTTATGTCATAAAAATTTGAGCTTCTATCTCCATATAGAACTCTAGATATGGCAGTTTTGGTGAACATGAAAATAAAAATCAGATTTTGGAAATTAAAGTATAATAGTATTATATAAGCACTCAACTAAAAATAGTATAAAATATGAATTAAAACCCACTAACTCATATAATACATTTATATAAATATTTATAAGGATAAATAAATGGACATTTTATAAAAATTGTAGTTTGATAAGTTTTATAAGTTATAAAACTATAAACATGATTTTTACGACTTTTTCGGCTATTACCGTAAAATTAACGTTTTTGTTAAATAAAACTTAAACGGTTGGACCCGTCTAATGTAAACTTTTATAAACTCATATACTGATATATAAACATATATAACAAGTAAAAACCGATAAAACCCGAACTATATAACATACGGACATTAACGGGCTAAGTTAACGTTATTGGACTAATAATACAACAAAATGGGCTAAAACACTTATAAACTTATTTATTGGGCTTAACCCATTTGGGCCCAACATGTAAAGTATAAATACTGATAAAACAAGTATGAAATGGATTAATACAAGTTAATGAACTTATAATAGGCTTATTGGACCTAAAACACGTAAATAGGTAAAACTAGTAAACTAGTATAAAAGTTATCGACACATAACACTAAAATAAGTAAATGAGAATATGTAAACCCACTTGATCATCATATATATATATATATATATAATCATCATATGTATACATAATTTTTATTTTTATAAAGTCATTGGACAAGAGTCTAAGACGAGTATTATTTGTCTAGGTTTCCGTGATTGAAGCACGTACCGTACATCCGAATTGCCGATAACCCGCTTTCCCACATCAACGTGAGTTCATAGCCTCGCACTCTTTTAAATGTTTTTATGAAATGTTTTATAAACCCGCGAGGGAGATAACATGTTAGTTTCTATGAAATAGGACACCATTTGTCCCGATTGTTTGTTTATTGATTTGGACCCGGATGATTGTATGACCCTATGAATGATTAAACGACCCGATAGATGAAATAAAATGGATTATTAAAGTTAGGTTATGTCACTAAAAGTCCCATTAGCATGAATTGTGAACTACCGGGATTTGGTAGACGCCTATGCATATAATAGTACTATTTGGGGACGATCACCCCAGTTCGCGCCTTGACGGTTGATCCCCGTCGTGCCACATTGATTGGTAAGCGAATTTATGTATGAGAAGATTTCCACAACGTGACCTTTGTGACGACACGCTAATTTAGATGGGAAAATTGAGTATCGGGTTAGCTACCGGTTGTTTGGTTTAGTAAGGTAACAATGTCATGCGGCTTATAATAATCCAATTAACGAAATACTGCTATACGCACCGAATTACGATGTATTGCCTGACTAGCAATACGGGGTCATACTATTGATATTATGTTTGTGTTTTGGTTTTTCATAACCATATTCATATAACGGTTTTTATTTAACTTTATACAACGTCATAAGACGTATTGTATGATGTTTTTACGACATTGGCTCATATAATGATTTTTAAGGCAAATGCCTATATTATGATTTTCGATAAGGATTTGTATAAAAATGACTTTGGCTATTTTATGGCCTATTACAAAGATTTGTACAAAATGATTTTTGGTAATAATTTTATACCGATATTATATTGATGGATTTTATTAAACTCTATGAATTCACTCGGCGTTATCGCTGACCTTTTCTTTTAACATGTTTTATCTCAGGTACTTGAAGGTAATTCTCGGGAAGAAAACAAGAATTCATGGCCCGCACCCAAATACTTATTTCCATTCAAATGTTTTGTAAAACCTGTATTAAATACAATGACTTGGGACCTATGTAAATTTGATATTTATGAATGGAAATTCTTTATTATTAAACGACGCGATTTTTATGCGTTGTCTATGATGTGAGTAATGTGCTATCCCGTAACACCAACTAGTCTTCCGCTGTATTGAGTTGTATAAATTTGGGGGTGTTACAGGAAACGTCAGAGAAGTCGAAGACAATCTGAAGTCATACTCACCAGCGATTATGGATAGCTGGGATGTAGAAGGAATGCACTGGTGTTCAACGATCTCTGAGTTGACAATACTCAGAGATCACTTAAGAACCCTAGAAGTCTGATACAAGCAAAGCTTGTCCAATCCTTTATAGTTTAGGTAGGAGAATCTACCAAGTGTTTTGAGCGGGACAAAACAAGAGATTCTAGATAAAGCCTAGTACGACCTAGTGGGACAAAAGGTGAACAATTGGCAGAACTGTTCACCTAAAGTTGTTTAAAGGTATGTCTCGGTTTGGACATGCATTTAATACGTTGTACTATTCCATTCAGAAGATGACACGTATCAACAACTCCCACTAAGGAAGCAACCTCGTACCACTATAAATAGGAGTGAGAAAGAAGAGTTAAAGCAACCCTTGTGCTTGGATAAATTATCTAAGTTATTTCTCACTTTGGAACCACTGAGCCCTCAACTGTCTACCAGCGTCTCATTGGTTCCCTTGTAAACTTGAGTCTCGAATCTAGTTTACTTGTTCTAGGGTTCATTTCTTATTGTCATTCAACGGGTGTATTCATAGCACTTTGTAATACTTTGTTTATAACAATTAATAAAGCATTACGCGTTTGAAAAGTATTTCGTTGTGTTTTTGTGGTTATACGAGTTATAGTTTCAACAATTGTCATATTAAGGGACTTTCACTCTCCTTTCTCTCTCTACTTTCTCTCTCTAGTTCTTCATCTCTCTCCTTCTCTTTAGATGGTAACAACACTTGTACAATCCTAAGAAAACGTGGACCTACAGTTGGTATCAAGAGCCATAGTTGATTGATTTGTTCTTGTGTTTGTTTTGATTGATTTTGGTGGGTTTCGATTTAATCAAGCTTAAATCTTGAAATTTTTTGCGTTTTTGTTGTTTAAGTTCATAGACAAAGAGACTACATAGATGTGGTAGTGATTTGGGCTAATTGAGTTGGTCAAAATCGCAAAATTTTTGGTTATTTGGGTGATTTTCGAGGCTTTTTTCGCTTAACAGTGGGTTCAATTTGCAGATCTACTTTGATTATTCCAAAAGTTAAAACTTTCGCAAGAGGGTTATAACAAGTTCTGAAAGTTTACAAAATTTGTTATCTGAAAGTGTACAACATTTGTTCTCCGAAAGTCGCCTATCAATTTGATCTTATTTTGTTCCGAGAGTTTGCATTCATAATATCTGAGAGTTTTAAATGATCATAAAGTGACATTAAACTTTATCCGAAAGTGTATAATTTGGTTCCTCCGAAAGTCTTTCATCCGAAAGTTTGGTTCCTCCGAAAGTTTGGTTCATCCGAAAGTTTTCCTCCGAAAGCTTTCCTCCGAAAGTTTTCATCCGAAAGCTTTCCTCCGAGAGTTTTCATCCGAAAGTTTTCTACGAAAGATAGTTTACTCCGAAAGTCAATTTTTCCTCCGAAAGTTACTTTCTCATCCGAAAGTTAATTTTCATCCGAAACTAGGTTTTCATCCAAAACTCAAAGTTTTGTTTTCAGATACTCCAAGTTTGTTCACTTGTACAGACACACATACTTGATTTCTCACAAGATTCGACAAGACTTGACTGTTAATCCAAAGACTCATTGACAACCCCATCACACCAAGAACACCTATTTTTCACCCAAACCTCTCACGTTTCAAACACAACCAAAACTCACTCTCAATTTTTAAACTGACTCTCGACCCACGACTCGACTCCCTCATCACCCAAACATTCTCAACTCAAGACACCAAAACTCAAACAACTCACGAACTCAAGACACAAGACACCATCTCGACTAACAGACAACAACCTCCAACACAGCCTCTAACACACGACTCGCACAAGACTCAAACACCCTCACAACACCCTCGAACACAAAACCCAACCAACTAAACCAAGACTCACAGACTGAAACACAGACTCAAAACCTTTGACACACCCAAACACAAACAACAACTCACTCACTCGAACACAAACCTGATTCCAACTAAAGCCAATCCTAAATATCTATTTGATTTACACATCATTGATCAGTGTAAAGATTTACACATCATCTCTTTCGACCTAACGCATAAAACAAAAACAATTCCGACATGAGACCTTATATATTAAAGATCTTGAAGTCGTCCTTTCTTGTGCAGCCTCGTTCTTCATTCAATTTCTAAGGTTAGATTGATCCAGTGGTGATACTGAGTGTAGTTTTTGGATTCGATGGAGTACAAAAGATGTGAGAGAATAATTGGGGCGTGAGTTTTATTTTTTTATAAGAGGATTAGGTTTGTGAGATTTTAGGTGGCTGGGATGATTGAGAAAAGATAAAAGGAGAGATGGAGGAATATAGAAATAAAGGGCGGAGGAAACTAGTTTAGATAAGAAATTGAGTCAACTGTGACATTTATTTTTAGTACAATTGCTTTTATATATCCCCACACACGCTTGGATTAGGCCATTTTTTGTTTTTCTTGTCCACGTGTTAATTTTCATATAGTAGGTCCATTATACAACGTCTTTGAGGACACCTTGGTACCTATGACACGTGTTGGTTATCATATACAATTGGTTATCATATCCCTTATAAAACATCTTTGAGGACACGTTTTACTTTGACCCCACGTTGCCCTATAAAACGTCTTTGAGGACATGTTTTACTTTGACCCCACGTTGCCCTATTTACAATATCTTGGGCCCAACTGTAATTTGTATTGCGTTTGGAATTGGTGTTGGGCTGTCTAAAGTTTGGGATGAATTTGGTTTAATGTTGTATGATTTTGGTTCAATTTATAACGTAGTGGGCCTTCTTTTATGACGTTTTTATTGCCAAAGTAATACTCGTATAACTTTTGCTACGTTATATCATTTGGACTGAGTTTGTGTATTTCAACTAATGAGCCGAGTTTGATTTTGATACGGTTTGTGACGTGTCAAAAAGACGTGACTGTTTATTTTGGTTTCTCGAGTACACTAATCAAGGTATAGATTCGACAACAACAAAATTACTTCATTTCATAACTCGATCGATCATCAATCCTGATCTTTATCGAACTTTAATTTAATCGCTGAATTCGATGTTTCAAGAGGGGGAATTGCATCTAATGCAAAACAAAGCTAGAGAAAGTGGTATCACTTCATTTAGACTACTTTAGTTTCATCTAGTGACTCTTTCATGGCTTCAAGGAGGGAGAAAATTTGTGACACTCTTTGGTCATGATCGTCATATATTCACGGAATTGATGTTCTTCAACATGAACCAACTAGTAGAAAACCTCCACAATGAAGAATTTAATCACTCTGCATCGGCACTTGCATATAAGGCTCTCGTGACACAACTCACGCCTTTCCTCCATTTCAACATTGTCAAGTCTGAAAGTTCAGTGATTTGCTAGTCATTTCTTCGAGACACACATACCGAGCTTCAAGATTTCCGTGGTACAATATTGAAACTCATGACATCGGTCTCGTCTTTGATTTATGAACGATCTCGACTTTAGCAAGCGTATGATAATGGAGTGCAAGTATCTACGATGCAAGAGGAAAATGGTCATACGATTGACGCATTCGAGGCTGCTAAAGAGTGCAAAGGCATGGAATCAACAGTTAAGAATGATATCAGCAACACGTCGGGGAATGTTACAGACATCTCTTATGATGACACCATACCCGTTTATGACGAAGAGCCTACAAACATGGTACAATGTAATGTTGTATATGATGTATATGATGATGAAATGTTGCATGTTGAGCATTTCGAACTTAATTATGACAAACATGGGATAGAAAAGAGTGATAGCGATACCACTTCTGATTCATCCGATGTGCGTCATAATGGGGGAGAAAGTGTTCAAAATGTTAACAATCATGATAATTGCCTTATGACTGTTTCATTAACTGCTTCTGATTCCAAGATTAAAGAGCTTGAAACAATTTTAGCTCATCAATCAAAAGAGCTTGAGGATGCCAAAATTGAATTTTCGAAGAAAACGGATAAATTTGAAAAGTATTTTGAAAAACTTAAAAATTCAAACGTTGTTCTTGAACGAAAATTGGATCAAAAAGTTATAGATTCTAAAGTTGAAAAAGATAATCTTTTGAAACAAATTAAGTTCCTAGAATCTAAATTTGCATCACAAGATAAATTGCTCAAAGAGAATGAGACTTTAAAGGCTCAAGTAAAGGAAAAGGTCTTCGCTATAGTTGCATTGAAAAACGAATTGAGGTAAACTAAAGGAACTAGTGTGGACACTAAGCTTGAAAAACCATCAATCTTGGGGAAACCGCCTACAAATCAGTCCGTTAGACAATCGACTGCATTTAGATCCAAGCGACCATAATCCTAGAGACCTCGGTTTACCTCCCAAGTTGATATGGTTCATATTTCTAGAACATTCACTCCACCAACTAGGCCTAATATGACTAAATCAGCTTTAGAAAGACCTAGTCACATGGTTGTTTCCAGTCTCCCTAGACATAGTCCAAAGAACATGTCTCGAACTAGTTCAAATGACGTTCACCATAAATTTGGTCTTAGGGAAGCTATTCAAAAGACACAAGTAAGAGATAGGAATTTCAAACCTAGCCAGATGCCTTCTAGATTACCCAACACTGTTAACCATAGCATGCCATATACTAGAAGCATCAATCAATCATCTAGGAATTCTAGATCTTACTCAGACATTAAATATGCTACTTGTAAAACATGTAGGAAATGTGTCTTTAAGGAAAATCATGATTCTTGTGTCAAGTAATTACTTAATGAGGTGAACTCCCGTGCTAGACTTAAATCCCAGTGGTTAGCTAAAATAAAATCCTTTGGTAAAGTTTGGCGACCCACGGGTAGAACTTTCACTGTTGTAGGAAACGAGTGCCCTTTAACTAGGATAGTCTCCGATTCTACTAAGACTACTAGGGAGGAAACTGAAAAGGATGATACATCACTTAAGTCTCAACTTAAGGTTTTCTATAAAAGGAAACATTTACCAGCTAAGACAAGTGAATCATCTCCTCAGGTCACCTCTGGCATAAGAAAAGAAAACTGTGAATCCATGCATGGTTCTAACATAGATATCGCTAACCCACATAAAAGCATACAAACTCCTAATGAGAATGCAGGTACCAAATTCCACGTTCAACAAGAACACAGCGGTCCAATCTTTGTATACCGTACAACTAAGGATACTCTCAGAGTTTGGTTGCTGAAGAAGCTGATATCTAAGAAACAAGTGTCTCAGGGGATTTGCGGTTAAGCTCGTGTACATGGCTCCTCGTTAAATGACAGACGATGACCCGAACTTCAAAGAAAGGTAAGTTTATCTCGTCAACAATAACTTACCCTCAAAACGAGAAATTAAGTTTTCTCGGACACGAGCTTACATTAAAACTATTCAAAGGTTTTAAGCTCGTGTATCATGGCTCATCGTTAAATATCAGACGATCACCCGATCTTCAGATAAAGGAAAGTTTGTCGCCGATGATAAACTTATCCTCACAAACGAGAAATTAAATTTTCTCGGACACGAGCTAACATGAAAATTATTCAAAGATTTTAAGCTCGTGTAAATGGCTCACAGTCATATCACAGTTGTGACCCGAACTTCAAAGAAAGGGAAGTTTATCTCGTCAACGATAACTTACCCTCAAAACGAGAAATTAAATTTTCTCGGACACGAGCTTACATTAAAACTATTCAAAGGTTTTAAGATCGTGTATCAAGGCTCATCGTTAAATGTCAGACGATGACCCGATCTTCACATAAAGGAAAGTTTATCGTCGATGATAAACTTATCCACAAAAACGAGAAATTAATTTTTCTCGGACACGAGCTTACACCAAGACCATTCAAAGGTTTTAAGCTCGTTTATCAAGGCTCATCGTTAAATGTCAGACGATGACCCGATCTTCACATAAAGGAAAGTTTATCGCCAATGATAAACTTATCCTCAAAAATGAGAAATTAGTTTTTCTCGGACACGAGCTTACACTAAGACCATTCAAAGGTTTTAAGCTCGTGTATCAAGGCTCATCGCTAAATGTCAGACGATGACCCGATCTTCACATAAAGGAAAGTTTATCGTTTATGATAAACTTATCCTCATTAACGAGAAATTAAATTTTCTCGGACACGAGCTTACATTAAAACTATTCAAAAGTTTTAAGCTCGTGTAAATGGTGTATAATTATATTTCAGATTATGCTCCGGACTTCAAAGAAAGGAAAGTTTATCGCTGATGATAAACTTATCCTCACAACAAGAAATTCATTTTTCTCGGGCATGAGCTTTTATTAATAACACTCCAAGTTTTTTAAGATCATGCACAATGACTTACAGTTAAATATCAGACTGTAACTCGGACTTCAATTTTAGAAAAGCTTATCTTTAATGATAACTTATCCTCTTAACGGGAAATTCATTTTTCTCGGTCGTGAGCTTGTATTAAGACATTCCAAGTTTTAAGCTCAGAAAGGAAAGTGTATCTTTTAAATAAGATAACTTTTCCTCATAACGAGAAATTTATCTTTCTCGAGGTCATGAGCTTTATGTTAAAACATTCAAAAGTTTTTTCAAGCTCATGAAAATGACTTCTAAGTAATTGTAAGCTTAGAACTCGCTCTTCAGTTAAAAGGAAAGTTTGTCGCTGATGGTAACTTATCCTTAACAACGGGAAGTTTACAACTTCTCGGACTAGAGCTCGTTTTGTAAGATATTTAATAAGTGTGAAAACACTTATCCTTTTACCACTTAATTATAATAATAATCAAGCCAAAACGTGTATTTTATGTCTTAAATGTCGGAGTTATGCGTGGTTTGTGTTTTTGTTGTGATTTAGGATCAACATGTGAAAAGGGAAGAAAACACGGGCTTTCACGGGCTTTTATCAAAGAAAAAGACAAAAGACGAAGTCGAAAGATCATGAGTGCAAAAAGAACGGAAGTCCAAGGCCTATTATGAAGATTTATCGAAGAAAAAGTCTAAAGACGGAAGTTTAATAAAGTCGAAGAACTCAAGTCTAATTAATGAAGAAATTACAAGACGAGTTCAAATAATCGCGAGACAAAGTCAAAAAAGTCGAAGAATTTAGAAGACGAAAAGACGAGAGAAGAAAGAAAGAAAGAAGGAAGCTTCCAACACATGCTAACCTCCCATCTCCCTATAAATAGAGACTTCATATCAATTTTTTAGTTTTGTTAGCTAATTTGACAACTTAGCTCTCCACCTTTAATTACTTGCACTTTCATATTGTCTTTTACTTAATTGTTCTTTAATATCTTGCGTTTAATTTCAAGTAAGTGTTTTAATTTTGTGTTGTTTAATCTTTTATCTTCAAGCTTTTTAATCATCTTATTCTTCCTTTCTTGTTTGTTTAATCTTAATCTTTTCATAATCTTTGTTTGTTTTGATTTAGTGTTCTTAATTTTAATCTTTTTCGTCCACTTTTTACATAACGTTTACATCTTTTTACTTTTCTTGGTTGGTTTTTTAAAGTTTTTATAAGTTTTAGTATTAATCTAGGATTTTTAGTTAGCTTATTGGTGTTTTATTTTGCTTATTGTCCTTAAAAAGTTGAGTTTTTAGTGCTTATTTTCGTACTTTTACGTTTTCCTAGTTTTTAGGAAAAGCTGATTCGATTTCGCAATACCTTGTGTATTGCGAATTTGAACTTCTTCTTATATTGCGGAATCTTCCTTCATTCCCAATTGCGAAATCTTCTTTTATTGTGGAATTAGTGCAAGTCTTCAATTGCGAATTTTGCCCTTCTTTTATTACGGATTCATTGATTCCGCAGTTATTGCGGAATTGTTGTTCTAGCAAGCATTGCGGAATATTCACATTTGGTATTGCGGAATTTTGGCAATAATTGTGGAATTGTGTTATCTTTTAATTGCGGAATTAGGGAATTTCAAGATTGCGGAATGTTGGTTTAGGGATTGCGAATTTAATTCAGTTTTTTTATTAATTGCGAAATTAATTGTTTTTATTTTAAATTTAATTTTTAAACTTATTTTTTCCGCCATTTTTACTATGCTTTATTTTTACTTATTCGTTTTAGTTTAATTTTCGAGTATTTTATTTTAAAGTTTTTAAATTTACGTTTTGCCAAGTTTTAATTTTACGTCATTTAATTAATTTACGTTTAAAGTCTTAAATTTATTGCCATTTACGTTTTAGTTACTTTTAGCTTTATTTACCGTGTCATTTACTTTAAAATTTTGCATTTTAATTTTACTACAATGACCAATCTATTTCTTTTCACCAAAAGACGACTGAGTCGCACGTTAACCATTAATCAATTCGAATTGAATCAAGAACAATTTTAATCTAGTAAAATTCAGTTACCAATTCAACATCTTAACCTCAAGAAATTGGTTCTCAAAACATTGAACACAATTTTTTCGATAATTTCACAAAAGGTTTTTCTAAATTTTTCAAAATTGTGTGTTCAAAAATATTTTGATAAAAAGAGCATGTCTTCTGGAATCGATAATATTTACGATACTAGAAATGTCATTCACTAACACGGGGTTGTAAATAAAGTTCGAGCAGAAGTTCATGTTTTAAACATGCTCAATTATGGCTTGCTATTATTTCCGATAGTAACCCACTTTTCATATTAAAGTCAAGCATTTCACCAGAAAGCTTTGACTCAACAACGGGAATTAATTTTCTCGGGCATGGTCTATTTATAACCATGTAATGGATTGTGTTTACGGAATAGCACAATCTAACACGAATATATGTACGTGTCGGTGCATTTATTTGTTAAAACAAGAGATATCTTGTTTTTATGAAGTTATCATCTCCACAAACCGCAACAATTTACAATTGATGTCTACATAATCGACGATGCGACTACTCAAACAGCGACTACAGCTCTTTCAATAGAACACGTGTCAACAATTAAGGGGGAGCAATTGTCCAGCATTCAGAATCTTTGATGCCGAAAGTGCCAAGGTCACTAATTGGTGTCAAGACAACGATATCAATCGTACACATAGTGTCAAGAGATAACTTCAGACGTGACGAGGCGACCAACATTCGTGAACAAGAACCATGTGATTCTATCATATGATGTTCTCCATCATTCAGGTCCAACCTCGTAAATTGCTAATCTTGTGAATAAATTATCATATATGATCTTTGCACGTGATAAGTACCTTCCACTTGTGTTTAAAAGGTATTTATTTTACGTTTCAAGTACACTCTTATTAATTTTAGGGGGAGCTTGTGTAAATCATGAAGATAATTGGATTTGCATTTTTCTTCCCAAATTTTCTTAAAATGCTATTAAATCAATTGATATTAGAAACATCGATTGGGTTAATATTTTTTATATGGGGGAGAAAATGTGATTTAATATGGGAAATGATTAATCACAAATGGTTTGACTTAACGTGATAGCTCATCCCGACATGTGCGAAATATTTTCGGATATCGTGGCATATGTTAAGGGGAGAAAAATGGATTTGGATATCAAAATGGATTTAATGGTGACATACACTTACCCAAAACATCTCTATTCACGACGGTGAAGATTGTGGTGACATAAGGATGGTAGGATAGGTTAAAGTCCAATGATTCCTCTAGAACCGGATGAATCTTCCCAAGGACATTCCATAGCTAGAAATAGTAGTCCTTAGGAAAGATGGAGAAAGATTATGAATGTAGCTGAATGCCGACCAAGTACTTAAGTTAGCACTGGAACAATCACAACAAGGTGCTAGTTATGACGTATTGGTAAGCATTGAAGGAGTTGAGGAATGAAAAAGAATTGTAAAGATAAAGGGTGTAAAGAAAGTAGCCCTCCCTACAACCTTAGGTAGAAACCGGGTCAATACATATGCTATTGAGATCATTTTTAAATGATGCTTGATATTGAAAATAAGACATCATGGACCTAGTGATGCAATGCACAACCCATCCCAGCTAACTCAGATATCTCTCAAAATATATTTGTTTTAATCACACGGAGACAAGGCATTATCTATTGATTTATTCACTCTGAATAAATTGGTATTGAAACGGTGGCACTCCTCTACAGCCTCCGATAACTAAAATCCAAAATGCACGATCGAGTCTAGAGCCATTTGAGATCATCAATAATCTCATTAGGACACACTTTCATAGTTCCTTGCTTCTTCACACACTGTGAAAAGTAAGAAAGATCTTAAGAGTCCTACGCAAAATCTTCATGATCTTGCCTGAACATCCGAGTAATACGAAAGTATTTACAATGAAGATGGAAATCCTTCTTGAGCTAATATCAAAAAGCTCATGGTAGGTGACTTGTGCGATTCTTTATGAATCAAACTTGTGATAACTGGAAAGCAACAGTGGTTTAATTCTTAACTGAACTTAAACACGTTCCAAGCCTCTATGAAATATCTTAGTGATCTTGCCAGAACACTCAGAGTGACACTCTATAGTGTTCACAGTGATGACTGGAAATCCTTCCAGTGTTAACATCAAACAGCACTTGGTAGGTAACTTGCAAGATTATGTATGAATCAAGCTCGTGACAACTGGAAAGCAACGATGGTGCGATTCTTTAATGAATCAAACTTTTTCCAGGAATCAGATTTGACGGCTTCAAATCATGCGGATAAATATGGGAAATGATTAATCACAAATGGTTTGACTTAAGGTGATAGCTCATCCCGACATGTGCGAAATGTTTTTGGATATCGTGCCATATGTTAAGGGGGAGCAAAATGGATTTGGATATCAAAATGGATTTCATGGTGACATACACTTACCCAAAAACATCTTTATTCACGACGGTGAAGATTGTGGTGACATAAGGATGGTAGGATAGGTTAAGTCCAATGATTCTTCCAGAACCGGAGGAATCTTCCTAAGGACATTCCATAGCTAGAAATAGTAGTCCTTAGGAAAGATGGAGAAAGATTGTGAACGTAGCTGAATGCCGACCAAGTACTTAAGTTAGCACTGGAACAATCACAACAAGATGCTAGTTATGACGTATTGGTAAGCATTGAAGGGGTTGAAGAATGAAAAAGAATTGTAAAGATAAAGGGTCTAAAGAAAGAAGCCCTCCTTACAACTTAGGCAGAAACCGGGTCAACTCATATGTTATTGAGATCATTTTTTAATGATGCTCGATATTGAAGATAGACATCATGGACCCAGTGATGCAATGCACAACCCATCCAAGCTAACTCAGATATCTCTTAAAAGGTATTTGTTTTAATCACACGGAGACAACGCATTATCTATCGATTTATTAACTCCGAATAAATTGGTATTGAAATGGTGGCACTCCTCTCCAGCCTCCGATCACTAAAATCCAGAATGCACGATCGATTCTAGAGCCATTTGAGATCATCAAATATCTCATTAGGACACACGTTCATAATTCCTTTCTTTCTCATACACTGTGAAAAGTAAGAAAGATCTTAAGAGTCCTACGCAAAATCTTCATGATCTTGCCTGAACATCCGAGTAATACGAAAGTATTTACAATGAAGATGGAAATCCTTCTTGAGAGAATATCAAAAAGCTCATGGTAGGTGACTTGTGTGATTCTTTATGAATCAAACTTGTGATAACTAGAAAGCAACAGTGGTTTAATTCTTAACTAAACTTAAACACGTTCTAGGCCTCTACACAATATCTTAGTGAGCTTGCTAGAACGCTCAGAGTGACACTCTATAGTGTTCACAATGATGAGTGGAAATCCTTCTAGTGTTAACATCAAACAGCACTTGGTAGGTAACTTGTAAGATTCTATATGAATCAATCTCGTGACAACTAGAAAGAAACGATGATGCGATTCTTTATTGAATCAAACTTGTTCCAGGAATCGGATTTGACGGCTTCAAATCATGCGGATAATATTATCCAAATGATTTACTCTTTATGTTCCCAGTCAGCTTTGGACGGTCGAATAAAGAGAACGGGTTTACCCGCGAAATCTTGTCAAGGAGGTTCTTAATTGAAACTACCTGCCACAAGTACGATATTTTATATCGTCCAACGGTCTTCACCGACCGGAGGTAAAATGCTACCGAATTAGAATGAAATATTCAAGGTCATTTCATCCGTGTATATGTTTTGTTGCTAACTGTCTTATGCAGCGTAACAAGAAGGTGGCATTACGGTGTACAATCCAGAAGAAGTCGTCAACACATGCTTATACTTTCTGCACTTAATACTTCAACAAATCCAAGAAAGCCTAAAAGTCAAGTCTTCCGTTGTATCAAACTTTTAAACTTTCAAGAATTTATAAAGGTGTAAGTATGTGGAACATGAAGTCACGAGGAGCCAAATTTCACAAGTGATGAATGCACAAAGTCAAGGAAAGGAAACAAGCTAAAGACTAAAGTCAAAGATCTCATCAGCATATTCACAAGAACAAGATCGAAGACTCAGGCATAGTATGCTAGGTTTAAGATTTTGTAAAAATGGTGTGACCTCCCTTAGGGGGAGATTGTTGGAAATACGTTTTTCTAAAGAAAGTCTCGGTCACATCATTGTTAGCATAGATCACGAGCTATAGACTATTTAGGACATTGTAACTTGGAGTGACCTCCATTAAGGGGAGATTGTTAGAAATACGTTTTTACGTATTTAGAAAGGATCGGTCACTCCAACTATTTATACGTAGATTAGGCTCGTGATCCAATATGTAAACAGTATAGCCCATCAAGCCCACATGTAGGGTGGGTTATATATACCCCCTCCTAGCATGTTAGGAGGAGTTGGTTGTTACTTGTTCATTCACATTTTATAAATAAAAACATCTTTCTCTTTACTCCTCTCCTTTCTCTCTCTCCTTTCTCTGTCTATTTCTTCATCACTCTCCCTCTCTTTAGATCATAACAACACTTGTACAATCCTAAGAAAATGTGGACCTACAATATTTTTCTCTAGTGAAGGATGGAGTATCAAATGGTCCCCAAATATCGGTGTGTATAATTTCAAGGAGATTGCTGCTTCTTGTGGCACCTTTCTTGCTATGTTTGGTTTGCTTACCCTTAATGCATTCCACACATAAGTCAAAATCAGTAAAGTCTAGATTTGGTAGAATCTTTTTCTTCACCAGTCTTTGTAATCTTTCTTTGGATATATGACCCAAACGTCTATGCCACAAGAATGCAGAATTTTCATTCACCATACTACGTTTCATTCCAACATTATGTTCAACAGTAAATAGAGATTCAAAAAAAACATCATCAAGATTTAATTTATATAAATTATCAATAAGAATACCATAACCAATAAAGGATTTATTCTTATATAAATTAAAACGAAAATTTCCACGACCAAAAGTATAACCACTAACATCAAGTCTCGGAATAGAAATTAAATTTCTAGAAATTGAAGGTACATAGAGAGTATTCATTAGATCCAAGTGAAACCCAGTATCTAACTTCAGTCGATAAGTCCCTACGCCTTCAATCGGGGCCTTCATTCGGTTCCACATAACGAGAAAGTTTTTAGTTGGGCTTGTGGTTTAGATTGTAAGGAATCCCTGCATAATATTAGAAACGTGAGTAGTAGCAGCAGAATCAAACCACCAAGTATTAGAAGGAACTTCAGACAAGTTTGATTCAAAGCATACAGAAACATAATGTATACCTTTCTTTTCGAACCAAGCCTTACGCTTAAGACAATCCTTTTGGAAATGTCCCTCTTTCTTGCAAAATTTGCATTTGTCGTCCCTTTGTTCCTTCTTTTCAGCATTGGCAAACTTCGAGGTTGTACCATGTTGTTTCTTCTTAAAGTTCTTGGGTTTTGGTTTGAGTTTCTTATCAACTCCTTGATTCACCAAGTTAACGGAATGAACTCTTTGTTTCTTTAATCTTGACTCCTCTTGAATAAGCTTACTAGACAGTTCATCAATATTCCACTTATCCTTTAATGTGTTATAATTGATGTGGAACGGTCCATATTCAGAAGGAAGTGAATTCATAATGAATTGTACCAAGAAAGCGTCATCCACATTCATACCTAGTGCCTTAAGTCTTGCCGCGTTATTAGTCATGTCAAGGACATGTTGTTGCTTACTCTTTGTACCATCAAATTTCATGGTAGTGATTTATTTAATTTACACACCATATTTTCTTTACCATCAATGAAAAACCATTCAGGTTGTTCCATATAAACTTCTTCCTCAAGATTTCCATTAAAAAAGTGGTTTTCACATCCATTTGATGTAGCTCTAAGTCAAAATGAGCCACTAATGCCAATATTATTCTCAACGAATCCTTCTTTCACTACAACAAAATGAAGTTAAGGCAACACTAACAAAGTGTTGCATTATGCCTTTAAAATGTTGCATTATGCATAATGTGACACTTTTCTAAGTGCTATATTATGCAACGTCGCCTTAGGTATATGCAACACTTATATTGGATTATGCAGCATTTTTCAAAAGTGTTGCTTATGTTTAGCAATTGTAATACTTCACAGTGCAACACTTTAAAAATAAAATACAACACTTTTACACTCAAGTGCAACACTTTTTACACATAGATGCAACACTCTTATATTCAATAACAACACTTTTAACATTAATGTGCAACACTTCTTTCATTCATTTTGAACTAGTAACATGCAACATTTTAATGTGTCTAATGCAACACTTTTTGATATTTATCTTATTAGTGCAACACTTTATTTAGTGATTTGTAGCACTATTATTCCATGTTAGACATAAATTTCAGATGTTTATAATGCATAATTTTTTCAACAAGTCTTAAATACAAATTGATATTTTCATTCCATAATAAAAATAACTAAATACAATAAGAAAATATGATATTGTACTCTCTAACCAAGTTATTCAGTGTAAAGTAGCTAAAAGTACATAATCTGATACAAATGTTATCTAATAAAATCTCAAGAAATTTTCACATCTTCTCTGAAACTCTCCACGTGAAGCAATCAATGTAAATTGCTATACATAAACAACATATCATGAACAAAAACTATCAAATACAATATAAAAAAACTTTCAGATTAAAAAAAGTACAGATCTAATAAAGCATCAAACCTAGTGACCAACAACGTTCATATATTGTTAATATACCATTTTTTCCTTGTTTTGTCAATTCAGTTCTGAACTCTGTCGGTAGCGCGTCCATAAGATGTCTTAAATTTAACTTAGGTCGTTCCCAAGAATAACTTGTGCCAACTCATAGTCGCTTTGTTATTCAAATCAATGGTTAGGACCTCCACAACATAATTTTACGATGGAGAAGTGATATATATATTTATTTTACCTAAAAAAATTGAGAATTATATTTCAATTATTCTGCACTTGTTACTGGAAAGCGACTTGATTTACAGTCGAACAATATGGATTAACTTCATTCCTGAATTTTCAAACATCAGATTTTAGCAAAACAAAACTTTTTATAGGTAACGTCCTCCTCTACCAAAAAAAACAAGAAACTCCAATTGAGTTTCTTTATCCGAAAATAGAGAAATATACAAAATGGTGAATATGATTATGGAGAAATGCATTTAATCCTTTGTTTAAGTGCGTACCTGATTGTGTGCTTCTCCAGTCTTAGAACTAACCACCATGTCCATTCAAGCAACAAAGAAATGTTGATGAACAGGTGCATACAATCCTAGTGCGGGTAGTGACATACTATTGTACTTCACCTGGCGATAAGGCTCCTAAGCTCAAAATTCCAATGAGTATAACGTTTAACTTCAGCTTCAATCACACCAACCTGTAAAAAAAGCAACATTTATGGTGAATTTTGTTACTGCCTTACGGGGATCTTAGTATGCTTGTTAGCCTACCATATAAAAATGAGAAATTTTAAGTTTATTACTTATTAGTTACTGTACCATAAGTACAGAATTCTAGATACACTTTTCTAATGCTATGTATTGATTTGAGCAACTGTGCTACATACGAACTACATATCAATATGAAAAAGTTGAATTTGTGTTGCCATCACACTCGTCATTGCAAAATCTGCATCAATAAGAATAGGTAAATTAGCAAAATTATCAACTTTGGGACAAGTCTCAGGCACCCTCTATATAACATAAGCAATTTCTATCAGCAATCTGATTATCCAAAACATGCCATTTAAGTCCCTACTTTCATCATTGGAAGTATATTAACCATTTAACTATTTAGTGACATTTCTTCCCACCTTCTCGCCCGTTGGCAGTATCTATAATAGGTACTTTAATGCTCTGCAGTTACACATTTGCATACCTATCTCTGGATTCCTATGTTATCCGCAAATGTATGAACTTATAATTAAACCAGATCCAACAAAAATAGGTATATTCAACTTTAGTTATCTAACCATATACAAGTGCACACATAGCTTTACCTTTTGATGCTCTAGTTGCCTAACTAGTAGTGGTTACGATACAAATAACTAGAATTCAGATTTACATGTATGGCAAACAAACAACTAATCTAAATGTGGTGAACATATCTTCCCCGTTAAAAAAAATGTGGTGAACATATCTAAAACTAAAACATCTAGTCTAGCGGGTTAAACTAGCCTCGTCTTTCACACGGTTACGTCTACATGCCATAATACAGTAGCACTACATGATGACTATACTCGATTAGCATATGCTACGACAATCGTGATACCAAGACTTCTTCGATATTGGATGGTTAAGATGGAAGTATTTGCATGTAATTCATTTGGATATAACAACTGGTATCACTAAGCAATAAAATGTACTACACTGTCAACAAAATTTTTTCAATTACAAAGTTGCCAAATAAAGGAATGTTTTCAGTTAGTAATTAATAATGATCTAACTCGAACCCATCCAACTAAAGAGCTGATCAAAATTTGACAGATTTAAAGATTCTGTAACTAGTTTCGATTAAAAAAGAAGATTAGACTACGCCTTTAATGAGTTTAGGAAGCTGTATAAGCTATTTCTAAATGGTACTAGCCCCAAATCATAGAAGACGCGTAGTTAACCATTAGTGTCCCACCAAATTCAAAACTCTATAGAAGTGTAAAACCGGTTATCCTGAAGTATAATATTAATGCTATATTTAAACATTAAGAATCCATCTCGTGTAGGACACATCAACTAGACGAGTCATGTTATTATTCATAGGAACTTACATCATATAACTTTTTACCCAAAAAATTTAGAACTTACATCATATAGGTCATTCACTAGCTGAATCTGGGCTCAAAGAGAAGGCACTATTCACATACACGAACTGAAAATTGAAATCAGAGAGAGAGTCAATTAGGCATGTGGTTGATCAGATGTGAAGCTATAAGCGTATAACGTAAAGACCCTACTTACCAGCGTCTCCTATTGAGCTGGCGACGAAGAAAATCAATCACCTTATAATACTTATCCGTTCCACTAATCTGAAATTTCAAAACAAATCCTTTTTTAACTGACTAGCATAGTAATTAATCAATAAAAATTTGAACATTGATTATAATTTACTTTATAACAAACAAGCAATGGTATCATAGAAACCACTACAACAACAACAAGGACCAAAACAAACAATTTCATATGACATTTTCTACACTGTTAACCCGGGCACGAGCTACTAAAGGTTCAATAATTAATTGAAAATCATTATTGTGGTTCATAAATCATAACCATAATCGCATACCTAAAATGATCAATCATACTATTACTAATAAAATGATCATCAGACTATTACTAACGTTCATAGGATCTAAGTTAGGATTCCAAAAACTTAGTGGCTGTTTTTTTTGGTTATATATCAAGCTGATGAATTATGTATTTTTTAGCTTATGAACCATAATCCCACCTTTTTGCGGATTATTTTTGTAGCTTTTTGGCTTATATAAACTTATTATGACATGCCAAACTTATACAAGTCCAAAAGTTACAAAAGAAATGAGCTTATGAAACATAAGGCGAAAACTAAATAGGGTTGTATAAGCGGAAAAATAAGCCATAAACCAGCTGTATAAGAAAAGAAACACCCTCATAGGCCAACAAATGTTATATATGTAAATCACTTTAAAAATATTAATAACTTAAGGTTTTCTACAATACTCAAACCAATATTTGTACATGATCTCTGTGTAAGAATTCATATACACTCACAATCCTACCGCCCACTGGTTTGCAATTTTGCATTCCTGACAATGAAAAAGAAATATTAGTACTAGAGTCAGGGTTCTACATACTTGGAACACAATGACCAGGAATCTAAATCTTGAAAGTAAAAAGGTCTTGTTGTTCGTAGTAAATACCTAGCATCAATATTAGTTGGTGTTTGGGATTGCGTTTGTAAATAGATTATCTACTTATTTTACTTTGAAAATGGAAATAAGCTAAAATTAGTGCTAGGATAATAAATGGAGAAAAGTGATTATTTACGTTTAGAAGCACCTAAAATAGAGTTTTGAAAAAGTGAGTGGGGAGCTACTTATTTCATTTTCAAAATGGAAAAAAGTTAAAATGAGTTTCTTTTATTCATTTTACTTATCAAATAATCAAATTTGCCAAACACTCAAAAAACTGATTATATGATTATTGCGATTTCAAAGAGGATAATCAAATGCAAACACTATTTTCTAAAATGACGTCTTCAAAATGATGATTATCTGATTATTCATTTTCAAAATGAATAATCTGTTTTCAATAAGCAATCTAATCCATATCACTAGGCCACCTCTTTTTTTGCTGGTCTATAATCAGCTTAAAATATCATAGTAACTTTCATAAAAATAGTGTTTCATTCACATTTTACATGTATACCATGCACAAAAATATTTAATACTAGTAACTTTAAAGACACAAAAAACAATTGAAAAAACAACCCTTCTTTTTTGAAACCTTCTTCTTCTCACTAAGAAAAGACATCGTATTTAGCACGCTTGGACCTTTTCCTTTTAATCTATTACCAAAAAAATACAAAAAACATCAGATCCAGTTATCCACCCATAAACCTACAAAAATAAAACTTATAAAAAATAAACCACCTGAGTGTTAGGTGTAAAAGGTGCAAACAAAACTAATGGTTAAGCATGCGCAATACTTACTTGAGCTACTAATGATTTTAGTGGTCTTTCAAATGGTATATCAAAGATAAATTATTCAAACGTTTGAGCTATTTTGGCCATTGATCACTCATTGGAGGTGGAGTAACAAAAGGTAACTGCCTTTGTCTATATGGTATTTTCTTATTTATTCCCAGCTAAATACAGTAATATAGTTATAAGATAAGTTTTGTAAGGTACACTAGGTCCTCCAAATAAAAAAAGGGACATGATTATACAGTGGTTAAGCTGATAAAGTCAAGAGGTCTTTTAAACCAGTTTTAATTGCTTAAATAAGAATACATATAACATAATTCACTTTTGTAATTTATACAAATAATAGAAGATAACTAATTAGTTGTTGAACTCAAATCTATTTCATAAATAACTGCTAGGTGAGGGGATGTTTCACCTCATTATCTTTTTATGAATGGATCTATGATGGTAAGGTTTTAGGCTAAAACCTTACTAAAAAGTCATACAGATGGGTGATGGGTCAATTTGCGTGATGTTGTATCTCTAACAGACCATAGAAAAACATCAAGTACTCAATTAAACTTACAAACATAAATAATAAAAAAACTTTGTTACACTCTGAATAGCCAAAAAAAAATCTAAACTCAATTATTAAATTTACTTAATATTCTATTTATCAAAGATCTATATTAATTACTTTTAAGTTCTACAAACCAAAATCTACATCGAATCTAGAATATGAATATGTAATATATGAATAAGTCCATTTAATAAGTATATATTCACAGATATATAATGTAAATTGAATCGATTTGAACAATATATCCCTAATTTTTGGGAGAAAGTAGATACGCAATTAGACGCAATGAATTCTAGCTAGTAATAGAATTAAATAAATATGATTTGCACATACCTTATCACTTGTGGATTAAGAATGAACTCAATAATAATGTTAAATGAAAAGCACAAAGGTTTGGTACCAGTATCTTTTTGTGTGAATCTACAAAGTGAAAAATAAAGAGGGCGGGATTAGTTTTGGACGTTTGGGTAAAAAAGGGGCTGTTTTAATATTGGGTAAAAAGAAGGGCGGGAAAAAAATAAAAAAAGTAAGCGGGACTTTGATTTTCATGAAAATTTTGATTTACCACTTTTAAATTTTTTGTTGTTATATGCATTATACTTGCAACACTTTTCGATGTGTTGCTTTATATGTTTAAACTTGCAACACTTTAATAAAAGTGTTGTTTTTTATATTAATATGTAACACTTTTTTTTAAGTGTTGTCTTTTTATTAATCTTGTGAGAAATGAAACACATTTAATAAGTGTTGCTTCTAATATGTTGCATTTGGTTCATTTTGTTGTAGTGTTTGAGACGGGTGAAAAAGTATCATGGTGATCAACGCCACTTTTCTGAGTACAACCTTTGGCTACAAATCTAGCTTTATATCTTTCAACATTGCCTTTAGAGTCGCGTTTGAACTTATAGACCCATTTACACCTAACTCGTTTAGAACCTTCTGGCAAGTTTACAAGATCCCAGACTTTATTTTGAGCCATTGATTTTAACTCTTCTTTCATAGCGTCAATCCATAATTTAGACTTGTCATGAAATTTGATAAGTCGTGCATATGTGCTCAATATACTATGCCAGAAACACCACAACAAAATGGTGTGGCAGAAAGGCGAAATAGAACATTAATAGAGATGGTTAGGAGCATGATAAGTAAAACCTCTTTACCCAAAAGTTTGTGGATATATGCACTTAAAACCGTAGTGTATCTATTAAATAGGGTTCCTAGTAAGTCAGTTCCAAAAAATCCCTTTTAGTTATGGACTGAAAGGAAACCTAGTCTGAGACACCTACATGTTTGGGGTTGTCCAACAGAAGCACGGGTTTAAAATTCACAAGAAAAGAAATTGGATTCTCGAACAATTAGTGGTTTTTTCATTGGTTACCCAGAGAAGTCCAAAGGGTATAGGTTTTACTGTCCCAACCATAGTTCTAGAATTGTTGAAACAGGTAATGCCAAATTTCTAGAAAAAGGGTGAAGTTAGTTGGAGTGTTGAAAATCAAGTTGTGGATATTAATGAAATAAGGGGTGATGATCCATCTCCCATACATGCTTAAAAATCCACACTTGCACCAGATGTTGTTCTTGTATCTCAAAATCAAGAACAACATTTGAATAATGAAGAAACATCTCATGAAGAAAATAACTTACCAACACAAACAAGTGAACCAGTTGGAATAGCATTAAACAAACCTAGAAGGGTTAGAAAATAGGCTATTTCTGATGATTATATTGTTTACTTACAAGAGACATATTTTTATATTGGTATTGATAATGATCCTGTATCGTTTTCACAGGCCATAAAACGTGATAAGTCTAAATTACATATTGACGCTATGAAAGAAGAGTTAAAATAAATGGCTCAAAATAAAGTCTGAGATATTGTAAACTTGCCAGAAGGTTCTAAACGAGTTAGGTGTAAATTGGTCTATAAGACCAAACGCGACTCTAAAGGCAATGTTGAAAGATATAAAGCTAGACTTGTAGCCAAAGGTTGTACTCAGAAAAGTGGCGTTGATTACCATGAGACTTTTTCACCCGTCTCAAAGAAGGATTGTTGAGAATAATATTGGCATTAGTGGCTCATTTTGACTTAGAGCTACATCAAAAGGATGTGAAAACCGCTTTTTTGAATGGAAATCTTGAGGAAGAAGTTTATATGGAACAACCTGAAGGGTTTTTCATTGATGGTAAAGAAAATATGGTGTGTAAATTTAAGAAATCAATATATGGACTTAAACAAGCTTCTAGACAATGGTATATTAAGTTTAATGATACCATTACATCTTTCGGTTTTGAAGAAATCATCATTGATCGATGTATATACCGCAAGATCAGTGGGAGCAAGTTTATATTTTTTGTTCTATATGTTGATGATATCTTGCTTGCGACTAAACTTTGGTTTATTGCATAAGACTAAAGAATATCTTTCTAAGAATTTTAAAATGAAAGATATGGGTGAGGCATCCTATGTGACTGGAATTTCAGTATTCCGTGATAGATCGCAAGGTATATTAGGATTGTCTCAAAAGGCCTATATCGATAAAATTCTTAAGAGATTCAATATGAGCAGATGCTCGGATGGTATAGTCCCTATTCAAAAAGAAGACACGTTTAGTCTTAAACAATGTCCAAAGAATGACGTGGAACGAAAAGAAATGAAAAACATTCATATGCTTCAGTTTTGGGTAGTTTAATGTATCTACAAACTTGCACTAGACCCGACATCAGTTTTGCGATCGGGATGCTGTGTAGATATCAAAGTAATCCTGGTATTCATCACTGGAAAGCTGCAAAGAAAGTATTATCTTCAAGGAACAAAGGATTATATGCTTACTTATAAGAGGTCTAATCACTTGGAAGTGGTTGGATATGCTGATTCTGATTATGCTGGATGCAAAGATAGTGGAAAGTCCACGTTTGGCTATGTGTTCCAACTGGCTAAAGGAGCTATTTCTTGGAAAAGTGCCAAACAATCTATCATTGCCGCATCTACTATGGAAGTAGAATTTGTAGCTTGTTATGAGGCTACCATTCATGCATTATCGCTGCGGAATTTTATTTCAGGGCTTGGGGTTGTCGACACTATAAGCAAGCCGCTGAAAATGTATTGTGATAATACCGCAACAATTTTCTTCTCTAAGAATGATAAGTACTCCAAAGGTGCAAAACATATGGATATTAAGTTCTTTATCGTCAAAGAGGAAATTTAAAAACAAAGAGTGTATCTAGAACATATTAGTACGGATCTAATGATTGCAGATCCTCTTACCAAGGGTTTACAACCAAAGGCATTTATGGAATATGTTCATAGGTTGGGTCTTGGTTGCGTTGATAACTAATTATGATGTTCTAAACACTTTTGAGCTCAATAATTGTTTCTGATTTTATTTCTTATTATTTATATTATTATGCATGCCTTTGTGTTTTAATAAGAAATGTTTATGAATTATCATAACAATTATGTGGACTGTATGATTGTTTATATATAACTTATGAATCTAACATGATGTACTCATAATGTTGTGATTTATGGAATGGAGTATACGAATATACTGTATGACCGCCATATTCCTCACTATGTAGTTAGTTGTGTCAAGATACTTATGATGTATAACGGTTTCAAGATTAAATTTCTAGCCTTATGTTATACCATTAAGAAGTATCATGTCAAGTGGGAGAATGTAAGATAATATATTATTATAAGATGATATATTATCCCATATTATGTGTGACATGATAATATCTAATTAATTATAATTGATTTGCACTTAATGGTATTTGATATCTTTCCCGTTATAAATGTTTGTAATGCTAGAAATGCTAACCTAATAGTCCTTATATAAACTATGTCCTCACCCTGCCCAAAACACACACAAAGAAAACACCATAGAATTATTTGACTCTCCATCAAGCTCTCTACAATAAAGTGGTTCAATGGTGAGAAACTAGTTTATGTTTTAAGGTGTTCTCTACACCATGTCAACACAATCTATGGCTTCCGGTATTTTATACTCTTTATTATTCTTTATGTGGTTATTATCTTATTTTAAGATCTTGTGGCATAATGATTTAATGTGTTTATCAATTAATGTTCAATAATGTTCTTACATGTATGTGTGTGTAGTTATCTAAAGATTCTTTATACATTTGCCAAAGTATATTTTATTTTTTGTAAAGTGTTATTGCATTCTAATAATACTTATGATATATTGTTGTGTTCACCCAAAGGAGACTAATAATATATATTTAAATTATTTATTAACTAGTAAGGATATACATTTTTTACAGCAATTAACCTTCACTCTCAAGCTTCTTCTGTTACCTTGTTTACCGGTGTGAATTTCTCTGAATGGAGCGAACAAGTCACTTTCCATTTAGGTGCTTTGGATCTTGACTTGGCGCTAATGGAGGATAAGCCTGCTGATCTTACTGATAAAAGTACAGAGGCTCAAAAATCATACCATAAGGCATGGACAAGGTCTAACAGACTTTGCTTGAACTTTATGCGAATGTCAATTGCCAACAACATTAAGTATTCTCTTATTGACATTGAAAATCAGAATTCTAAAGATTTTCTTAAGTTGGTGGAAAAGAAGTTTCGTTCTGCTGACAAAGCACTAGCAGGGACACTTATGGCTGAACTCACTACCATGAAATTTGATGGTTCAAAGAGTATGCAGCAGCGTGTCCTTGACATGACTAATAACGCGGAAAGACGTAAGGCACCGGGTATGAATGTAGATGACTCTTTCTTAGTGCAATTCATTATGAACTCACTTCCTTCAGAATATGGACCGTTCCACATCAATTATAACACATTAAAGGATAAGTGGAATATTGATGAACTGTATAGTAAGCTTATTCAAGAGGAGTCAAGACTAAAGAAACAAAGAGTTCATTCTGTTAACTTGGTGAATCAAGGAGTTGACAAGAAGCTCAAACCAAAACCCAAGAACTTTAAGAAGAAACAACATGGTACAACCTCGAAGTTTGCCAATGTTGAAAAGAAGGAACAAAGGGACGACAAATGCAAATTTTGTAAAAGAGAGGGACATTTCCAAAGGGATTGTCTTAAGCGTAAGGCTTGGTTTGAAAAGAAAGGTATACATTATGTTTATGTATGCTTTGAATAAAATTTGTCTGAAGTTCCTTCTAATACTTGGTGGTTTGATTCTGCTGCTACTACTCACGTTTCTAATATTATGCAGGGATTCCTTACAATCTAAACCACAAGCCCAACTAAAAACTTTCTCGTTATGTGGAACCGAATGAAGGCCCCAATTGAAGGCGTAGGGACTTATCGACTGAAGTTAGATACTGGGTTTCACTTGGATCTAATGAATACTCTCTATGTACCTTCAATTTCTAGAAATTTAATTTCTATTCCGAGACTTGATGTTAGTGGTTATACTTTTGGTCGTGGAAATTTTCGTTTTAATTTATATAAGAATAAATCCTTTATTGGTTATGGTATTCTTATTGATAATTTATATAAATTAAATCTTGATGATGTTTTTTTTGAATCTCT
This sequence comes from Glebionis coronaria, assembly GCA_025667525.1. NCBI lineage: Eukaryota > Viridiplantae > Streptophyta > Magnoliopsida > Asterales > Asteraceae > Glebionis > Glebionis coronaria. The sequence goes on from JANFOE010000213.1 coordinate 631,571, forward strand.
ATTTACTGTTGAACATAATGTTGGAATGAAACGTAGTATGGTGAATGAAAATTCTGCATTCTTGTGGCATAGACGTTTGGGTCATATATCCAAAGAAAGATTACAAAGACTGGTGAAGAAAAAGATTCTACCAAATCTAGACTTTACTGATTTTGACTTATGTGTGGAATGCATTAAGGGTAAGCAAACCAAACATAGCAAGAAAGGTGCCACAAGAAGCAGCAATCTCCTTGAAATTATACACACCGATATTTGGGGACCATTTGATACTCCATCCTTCACTGGAGAAAAATATTGTAGGTCCACATTTTCTTAGGATTGTACAAGTGTTGTTATGATCTAAAGAGAGGGAGAGTGATGAAGAACTAGACAGAGAAAGGAGAGAGAGAAAGGAGAGGAGTAAAGAGAAAGATGTTTTTATTTATAAAATGTGAATGAACAAGTAACAACCAACTCCTCCTAACATGCTAGGAGGGGGTATATATAACCCACCCTACATGTGGGCTTGATGGGCTATACTGTTTACATATTGGATCACGAGCCTAATCTACGTATAAATAGTTGGAGTGACCGATCCTTTCTAAATACGTAAAAACGTATTTCTAACAATCTCCCCCTAATGGAGGTCACTCCAAGTTACAATGTCCTAAATAGTCTATAGCTCGTGATCTATGCTAACAATGATGTGACCGAGACTTTCTTTAGAAAAACGTATTTCCAACAATCTCCCCCCTAAGGGAGGTCACACCATTTTTACAAAATCTTAAACCTAGCATACTATGCCTGAGTCTTCGATCTTGTTCTTGTGAATATGCTGATGAGATCTTTGACTTTAGTCTTGAGCTTGTTTCCTTTCCTTGACTTTGTGCATTCATCACTTGTGAAATTTGGCTCCTCGTGACTTCATGTTCCACATACTTACACCTTTATAAATTCTTGAAAGTTTAAAAGTTTGATACAACGGAAGACTTGACTTTTAGGCTTTCTTGGATTTGTTGAAGTATTAAGTGCAGAAAGTATAAGCATGTGTTGACGACTTCTTCTGGATTGTACACCGTAATGCCACCTTCTTGTTACGCTGCATAAGACAGTTAGCAACAAAACATATACACGGATGAAAATTCTGCATTCTTGTGGCATAAACGTTTGGGTCATATATCCAAAGAAAGATTACAAAGATTGGTGAAGAACGAGATTCTACCAAATCTAGACTTCACCGATTTTGGCTTATGTGTGGAATGCATTAAGGGTAAGCAAACCAAACATAGCAAGAAAGGTGCCACAAGAAGCAGCAATCTCCTTGAATTTATACACATCGATATTTGTGGACCATTTGATACTCCATCCTTCACTAGAGAAAAATATTTTATCACCTTCATAGATGATTTTCACGTTATGGATATGTCTATTTGGTTCATGAAAAATCTCAATCTATAAATTCCCTCGAGGTATTTGTAACTGAGGTTGAAAGGCAACTAGATAGAAAAGTGAAAATAGTAAGATATGATAGAGGTGGTGAATATTACGAAAAGTATGATGAATTTGGACAGTGTCCTGGTCCCTTTGCAAAGTTCCTCGAAAGTCGTGGCATATGTGCTCAATATACTATGCCATGCACACCACAAAAAAATGGTGTGGCCAAAAAGGCGAAATAGAACATTAATAGAGATGGTTATGAGCATGATAAGTAAAACCACTTTACCCAAAAGTTTGTGGAAATATGCACTTAAAACCGCAGTGTATCTATTAAATAGGGTTCCTAGTAAGTCAGTTCCAAAAACTCCTTTTGAGTTATGGACTGAAAGGAAACCTAGTCTGAGACACCTGCATGTTTGGGGTTGTCCAGCAGAAGCACGGGTTTATAATCCACAAGAAAAGAAATTGGATTCTCGAACCGTTAGCGGTTACTTCATTGGTTACCTAGAGAAGTCCAAAGGGTATAGGTTTTATTGTCCCAACCATAGTTCTAGAATTGTTGAAACAGACAATGCCAAATTTCTGGAAAATGGTAAAGTTAGTGGGAGTGTTGAAAATCAAGTTGTGGATATTAATGAAATAAGGGATGATGATCCACTCCCATGAATGCTCATCAATCCACACTTGCACCAGATGTTGTTCCTGTATCTCAAAATCAAGAACAACATTTAAATAATGAAGAAACACCTCATGAAGAAAATATCTTACCATCGCAAACAAGTAAACCGGTTGGAATAGCATTAAACAAAACTACAAGGGTTAGAAAATCGGCTATTTCTGATGATTATATTGTTTACTTGCAAGAGACAGAATTTGATATTTGTATTGATAATGATCCTGTATCGTTTTCACAGGCCATAAAAAGTGATAAGTCTAAATTATGGATTGACGCTATGAAAGAAGACTTAAAATCAATGGCTCAAAATAAAGTATGGGATCTTGTAAACTTGCCAGAAGGTTCTAAACGAGTTAGGTGTAAATGGGTCTATAAGACCAAACGTGACTCTAAAGGCAATGTTGAAAGATAAAAAGCTAGACTTGTAGCCAAAGGTTGTACTCAGAAAAGTGGCGTTGATTACCATGAGACTTTTTCACCCGTCTCAAAGAAGGATTCGTTGAGAATAATATTGGCATTAGTGGCTCATTTTGACTTAGAACTACATCAAATGGATGTGAAAACCGCCTTTTTGAATGGAAATCTTGAGGAAGAAGTTTATATGGAACAACCTGAAGGGTTTTTCATTGATGGTAAAGAAAATATGGTGTGTAAATTAAAGAAATCAATATATGGACTTAAACAAGCTTCTAGACAATGGTATATTAAGTTCAATGATACCATTACATCTTTCGGTTGTGAAGAAATCATCCTTGATCAGTGGGAGCAAGTTTATATTTTTGGTTCTATATGTTGATGATACCTTGCTTGCGACTAATGAATTTGGTTTATTGCATAAGACTAAAGAATATCTTTCTAAGAATTTTAAAATGAAAGATATGGATGAGGCATCCTATGTGATTGGAATTCTATATTCCGTGATAGATCTCAAGGTATATTAGGATTGTCTCAAAAGGCCTATATCGATAAAATTATTGAGAGATTCAATATGAGCAGATGCTCGGATGGTATAGTCCCTATTCAAAAGGGAGACACGTTTAGTCTTAAACAATGTCCAAAGAATGATGTGGAACGAAAGTAAATGGAAAACATTCCATATGCTTCAGTTGTGGGCAGTTTAATGTATCTACAAACTTGCACTAGACTCGACATCAGTTTTGCGATCGGGACGCGGGAGGTGGAGTAGTTGCAATGGGAGTTTTAGTTGGTGGTGGTGTGATTAGAGACTGTGGTGGCATAGTAATGTCCCAAGGTTTTGTGGTATCTCACCCCGGATTGGTTAAATGGTGTTAGATAAAGGATTTGGTGAGGGTGGTGAAGAGGTTTGAAGGGTGATGCAACATTGTCTTACCCAAAGACGAATAGTGGTCTTGGACTTTTGGATGTTTGAAGAATTAGTAGTTTTGGTCATTATGATGTTGGAAGGTTGTTGCCGTTGTATAGTGTGTAAGAATTAGAGTGATGAGTGGTGAAGAAGAAGGTGAGAATGGATGCATTTAAATAGAAGATTTGGATAAGATATGAATTAATGTAGATGGTGTTGGATTGGAAGGAAGAAAAGGATGTTAAGGAGTGCTAATGTGCAATATTTAGGTATAAGGGTCAACCAAATGAGAGAGTGAAGAGTGTTTAGGGAAGTGGAAACTTTAATAATAGCAATGATGAAGAACTGCATGTAGAATGCAAACCCACGGAACCGGACGACCCCTCTGGGAAGGGGTCCGTCAGGGTCCGACGATAAGCAATAACTGTTAGTGTGCAAGTAAAATATAAAGACAAACATAAGTGTTACAATGATTTTTTTAAAAATAGAACTTCGTCCATTAGCACCCATTCAAACTACCATCTTTACTTGCCCTTTTTCTTGTCCATCTTGGCAAGGAACCTTCCGAGATACTTGAACATACCCTTTGTTTGCTTAAATCCAGCAGAGGCATCCGGTATTTCGGGTTGATGGCTAAAGTATTCTAAAGGTTGTAGCGTAGAGTCCGGAAGACCATCATTATAACTAGCCGATGAAGATGAGCTAGAGGGATGTTGAGGTCTTTTCCCTTTACCCCTAGAATGGTTATCTAATAGTTTTGTCACTCTAAGATCACTAATCGGGGTCATGACATGATCAACAAGATGATATGTGCCTTCTCGACCACTAGGACTTAGTGGGATAGGTGCTATGTGGCGAGAAAGACGGGTGAGTAACATTCCATAAGGAAGCACCGGTGAGACAAGATTTCAGATATGAGTAATAAGTCGTTTTTAGTATATTCGTTTTTTCGGTATCTAATCGAATTGAAATCCGGTTTTACAAGTATGACCTAATTGTTCTTGGTAATAGATTCAAAATTTGGTATCTATGTCTACTTGCACAAAACACGTAAAAATGTAAAAATAATATTTACTACATATACGTACTACTCTAAAAATAATTAGTTAAAACACACATTTATCTAACAAAATACATTACTTATAAAACTAGTACAATTTATAAAACTAATACAAACTTTAACAAAACTAGTGTCAAAATGTATAACACTAAACTTATTAAACTATAAAAAATGAATCAGTAAACATACACAAGCAACGACCCATGAAGACATTAGGCCCAATAAGCAAACAAATCTAAAGGATTGACTTAATGGGCCTATTTGCTTCCAACGTGAAAAGTCTTTTAAGCGCTCATTTGGCATTCTAAAACGTGAGAAAAAAAAATACTAAAGCGAATAAAATGCTAAACCACATTTATCAATCTTACTTATTAGACCTAATAGACCAAAATAACAATTGAAATACTTAGTTCACTGGTTAAAGATTTTGAAAATGAACAAAAGGTTCTGAGTTCCATACTAGCTAGCTATCTTTTTATTTTCATTAATTTTTTTGAAAAGAACTTGTCAACAGCCTACGAATGACCTCAACACAGCAATCTGTTATGAATTGAAACTTTATAAACCTCCTAATTCACTTAGCAAATGTAAACCAAATTCTAACAAAATTCAATGAACAATCTTTAACTCTTACACTACTTTCCTATCCCAACAACTTATTAAAGCCTATTTGATCCTACTGTTTGAATTATCACTATATTGTTACTTTGTTTACTCTATCTAAGACACCTAATGTAACACTTAATGAAAAACTGAATACTACAGCAATCTAATCTCCTTACCCAGACTAATCCAAACACAGCTTAAATCTCAGTCTTTACAATTTTAAGCTATTATTCTGATGAAAAGATATAAGCAATTCCACTCTGTCTATTCCGAAATCAACTAAGAGATTACAAACGCTACTGCCAAGCTAACCATAAACACCAACTACAACTTGAATAAAGCTAAAATTTAAGAAGCAGAATGACAAATAATACGAACTTAAAAAACTGAACTACATCTACAAACACGATTTAATAGGCTACAAAGTGATCAAGCAACTAAGGGAAACTACACTCGAGGACTAAAATGTGCAGAGGTATAAAACCCGAGAGTTCAACTACTGAGTAAGTGAATTTGTCTAAAGCCAAAAACCAAGTGCAATCTAATTTAACAAACTGATATTACACCTAAATCAATGAAAGTTTATGGACTTAAAATTAATAATCGTGAGATAGGATCGAACTCGGGATCACGGGATTGCACAAATAACGTAAAGGTTAATTTATTTATTAAATATATTTATTATATTTATTAAATCAAACCAAAGCTTAACTAACGATCGTTGATAAATAAAAGTTAAGTTTAAACGATCGTTATGTAATTAAATAGAAGCTAAAAGAAGGAGAAAGGAAAAGTTCCGGAAGCCCTTGGGTGGGCTTGTGGGTCGTAGGCCAAATGGGAAAAAAGGAAGGAAATCAAAGATTTTCTTTCCTATTTTGTTTATTGCTTGGAGATCAAGTTTTGTCAAGCCTATATAAACAAACCCCTAGCCTTCACAAAACAAAAAAAAAACTCTCTTTCTCTTGCTCCTTGATTGCCGGCCAAACACCCCTAATTTTAGGGTTTTGGTTTTCGATTATTGCTTTTTAAATTATATCTAGTCCAAGCCCCTCTCTAGGGTTGCTGGGTAGATATTCCATAAGCGTTGAAGCTCGGTTTGTTCGTGCTAGACTCACGGTTAACTCGCCGTATTACGTGTGTACAAGAACGTGATATAGTCTTACTTTAGACTATATTCTTGGCGGTGTTCGTAATTAATCCTTGTTGCCGTTTGTTCCGTCTTCTTGTGGATCTTGCTAGGATAAAAGTATGTAACCCTAATCTTGATTAATTATAATCGTGTTAAATTAATGATCTTGTTAATTTTCTTCCGCTGTGTGTTCTTTGATCCATATTAGGGTTTTTAATAAATGTTATGAACTATATAAACTAACAGTGGTATCAGAGCCGTTTTAACATGATTATAATTATCGAGATCTAAAGATTGTTTTTTAACTAATATTGTTTTGAGTTAAAACTACATGTTTTTTTTTTGAAAAGAAAATTTAGGGTTTTGGTTTTGTTTGTTTTTTTAAATCCGATTTAAAAAAAAGGGTCGGTTTGTTTTGTTTTTTTTGGCCGATTATAAAATTAAATTTTTTTTTTGTGAAACCCTAAATTGCATGTTTTGATCTTTAGATAATTACATGATTAATTGTTATGTCATGTATTTAAGGTTACGATCCGTAGTGATTTAATTAATTGTTAAGTGATTTGGGTGGAACTTTGATGAATTACATATGTTATGTGAATTAACGTTTCGATCCGTAGAGATTTAATTGTTAAGATATGTGGGAGATCCATGATGAACATGCATGTTTTTCATGGATCATATGATTTTATGTGGTAATTGTTACGTGTTTTGCTGCATGCTTTATTTGATTCAATAAATCTAAAATTAGGGAAGACTTTTATATGAATATAAAAACCTAGATTTGATATTATTTATTGAATAAATCGTATGCATGTGGCTATTTGATTTATTTATTGCACATATAAATTGTTATTATGTGTTTATGATTTAGTTTTTTTTTACCTACTTGTTTTCATACGTTTTATATTGATTTTATGTTATAAACAAAGGTAATTTTTTACAAGAAAAATTAATATGGACTAAATCATATCAAAATAAATGAATTTTTTTTAGATCTAATTAACATATGATTTGCGTTGATTAGAATTGCAATAATAACTTAACGGCCTATTCAACTTTGACAAACTATAAAGTGGGTATAGCGCGCTGCTGGTCATGTACCAGGTTAAGGAAGGAGGTGTTATGCTTCAGCGCTGACCAAATTCCCGGCTTGCCTGTGCGTCAAAGTTGGAATTACCTACGGTTGTTATTGGTATAATTCTTTAAGGTTGATTTAACTACATTAATTCACATCCGAAACAAAATGAATAAGGTTATTGCTTTGTGCTTTAGCTGAGTTCTAGAAAAAGTACGGCGTGAATTTAGTTGTGTGTAAAATCTTTAATTGGTTTAACCAATACCTCAACTTGCAAATATATGATGGACTTTTAGTCTCACCAAAAAGTTTACTAAACGTTTTATTAAACTTATGTTATGTAGATGTATGCATGCTTCTCCAAACATGATTTTGACACCAAAATCTATACCCTAAAATATTTAAGTCATGTGCCCTCTAATTGTCGAACACTGGAAGTTACAACTAAAATCGTCATATAAGATATTGGACGATGTTGTAATGGAGAGAAAACTTCATGACTGAATAAGATTGCACATGAAGGTTTTATGTTCTTTAGATTAGTCGACTTAATTGAGTTACTCAGTGAGATCTGGAAACTTAAGGCATAAAGAAGGGATGAAACATGTTTACAATGCAAAATGACTTTTGGCAATGTAAATCCCTTAAATGTGTAGAAATTGCAAATTTGTTTATCAATCATTGTTCGACAAGTTACCATCTTGAATACTTTCATTGCTAGCAGATCAACTGATGTGATGAAATTATGTCAATTTGGATTCTAGTTTTCAAGGAAAATACTATGGTTATTATTACCGGGGTAATTTTATTTTCTTAAATGGTATTATCGAAAATACTAAAATTGAATTTTGTAAATTCTTTTACAAATGTACTGTTGGGTCCACTAGATGTGGATCTTGCAGCCTGTCAGGAACGGTGAACGACTTCTGTAATCCCAAGTCTATTCACAGAGAGACTCTATACACAATACAAGTGCGGAATACAAATACTATAAAGAAGAACAGAATAACTATAAAGACTTGATCCTTTCTAAGGATTTCTAATATAGATAATGACTAGAATTACGTTTGATCAAGGTCCGTGTAACCCTTCTACCAAAGGTTCCTTTTATACTACAAGGAAACCCTAATACACCATTAAACAAAACGTGTAAAACAGATATGCATATCCTTTCCTAACATATCTCATGCATATCCTAACAGAATAATAAATAAATAATAAAGTTTGACTTTAACTAGGACCAGGAGCACGACTTGCTCCTACTACTACTAGGACCAGGAGGAACTACATACCTCCTAGTCTACCTACTACAATTAACTATTCCAATGGTCCTAACGATCCTCCCCTAAACTTGAATTTGACCTGTTGAGTTCAAGTTTCCTGGTAAAACGTGCAATAAAGCTTGAGGATTGAATCAGCAAAAGAAACAGCAGCATCAGCAAGATAAGAAACATAATAACTGTCGTAACATGGAACACTAGAAGCTTCTCCGAAGCTTGAAACAAATCAGCATCGTGTTGAATCTTTACAGCAACATGAGCAGATTTGATGAGCCTTTACCAAGTAGTTGCTCACTATTGGGCTAGCCAGTCTTTCTGGTGGAATAAGCATCACCCTGGGAGACCAGAACCCAGCCTAACTCTTAGAACGTGAATCAATGGTGAGTGGGGGTACCCTGATGATTTTAGGCAAACCATCACAGCCGTCAACGGATTTGATATGTCTTTACCAGAAGCCGTACCCTTCTGGACTCGCCAACTCTTAGCAATGAAGCCTCGGTGAGTTGAAAACCCTATAGCTTTAAGCAAGCTATTACAGCTACCAACGGATTTGATAAAATCTTTACCAAGAGCCGTACCCCCTTGGATTAGCCACTTTTCAGTCTAGGACCATGGCAAGTGAAAACCATCCAGTTTTGGGTAACCTGGCAACCATCAACGGATTTGAGAATCACACCAGGAGCCGTACCCTCAAGGTGAATCAACGCTTTCTTGTCGGTTAGACATGGTGAGTTGAGGACCATTTGTTGTGAGGACCAAGTCCAACACCCGATGAAACAACCAACCAGCGTAAGTGTGAATCAGCAACAGGAACCCAAAGTGTGAATCAGCAGATGGTATATTATTTACAAGTGTAAAATCCATGATTTGTTTAAAGTATAAGCAGATATTATATAAAAAGTATATTTTTCTTCTTTTTTTCTCTTTTTTTAACTATAATGAATGAAAATCACCAATCACTATACATATTGGTGAAAAGAATTTCAGTATTAACAGATAAACAAAAAACACGAAACATAAAAACTTACAAACCAACCATATCACAGACCAGAAGCAGCCACCTTATCAGCTTGCAAACGAGCTTGGATCCCTTCCACCAGTGTAGTTGCCATAGAAGACTCATTCCCGGAAGGGGCATTAGAAATCTGCAAGTGACAAGCAAGCATGGCCTCCATCGAAGCAATCGTCAACGGATAATCCAAATCTGTGAGCATGAACACCATAAGACCAGACTCCAACTCTAACACATGCACACCACAGCCAGCATATAACTTCCATCGCTGAATAACCCATTGTGGCTGATCCTTCCAAACACCAGAAACAGGAGCATGGGGAGGGGCATCAAGCATCATCTTCAAATCAGCCCATACTCGTAGACCAGGCGAGGAGGGCACATCAGTAGGATGAACAGGCATACCAGCATCCACAAACCCATATAAAGCCATAAGATCTTTACGATCCGCCCAGGACAAAATACATTGCAAACCCGAAGCAAACCGAACAGAACCATCGCTAAGAGTAATCCGATGAGAGACAGTACCAGGTAGAGTCATGGAAGGCGTAACCGTCCAACCTGTAATAGATCCATTACCCAATGGCAAGTCGGAGTCACTATCGGAAGCTGCATCAATAAGATTTTCGGGAGCACGCTTCTCATAGGGAACAGACTTACCGCGTCTAGCACGTCTAACCAATTGCTTGCGAATGGAACGGCAAGGAGTGGGATTACTAGGCGAGGGTTCAACCTTTACCTTTACCTGAGCAGCAGGAGTGGGATCAGTAGAAGTAGAATCAATAGTTTGCCCATCCAAAGGATCAACATGAGCTGCACCAGAAGAAGGAATAGGTTGAGGACCAGGCACGGGTGGTGATGGTGATGCCATAGCAGGTGTAGCAGTGGTGGTGGTAGTGGTAGCATAGGTGGTGGTGGTAGTAGGACCTAGAGAAGAAACAGGAGGAGCAACCGAAGGAGTAGGGGTGGTACCAACTGTAGAAGCATCAACAACCGATGGAATAGCAGCAGAACCAAGAGTAGCATCAGATGTAGAACCAGTAGCAACATCAGGTTGAGAAGTAGGCACCACACGTGGAGGAGGACGATAAATGAAACGCTCCGGAATTGGGGTGCTCTGATGCTTGATCATTCGTTCATAGAGCGCCTTAAGCTCATCAAAATACAATGCCCGAACCCGTTCCCACGTCCAACCAGTAGTAAAATAGGCAGCCGACTGATACTTCACATACCGCTGCATCTGCTTTCGCTCCTCAGCTTTCGTCAAAGGCATGTTCTTACGCTTCTCACGAAGTTGTGCAGCAAGCGCCAACTGTTGCTTGCGCATTAACACCATTGCTCGAGGAATACAGTTATGCTCATTCACATCAGAACCCAAAAGATCTGTGAACTAGGAATAATCCGTGGTAAGAATAGTCAACACCCGCATCCAATCGCTATCATTCCAATGCATAGCATCATGCTGCACCTGTTCACGTCTCTGCTGCTGAAGCGCTTCCTCCTCAGCCCGAGCAGCTTGATCAATTTCTGCTTGCATCCTTTGAGCAGCCTCCTCACCCAACCTATCCTCCTCAAGTTGTCTGCGTGTACGCTTGCGAGGGGGTGAGGGAGCATCAGTCATGGGGGCCTTCCCCTTTGGATCACGAGATGGACCAGCAGTGGAACCAGCAGAAGGACCAGCAACATCTTCCTTTGGTGCGGGGACAGCAGCATGAGAAGGAATGCTGGAGGAAGTAGGAGGAATCAGCAGATCATCATACAACTTATCAGCAAAGGCAGCCTTCGCCAACAAAGTCAAACCATCCTCAACACGATCCTCAACCTCCTCATCAGAATCAGAGTGAACCACATGCTTCTTCTTTCGCCTCTGCCGTGACTCCAAGGCTTTAATCCGGTCAGCCATGGGAAGAACAAATTCCCGGGTAAGCTTACGGTGTTGATTCAAATCTGCTTCCAAGGAAAGAATCCGTTCATGGTACCTATGCATGAGATCAAGTAAAGAAGTAAGTGTAATAGGCTCCTCTGCTTTCCCACCAATAGGACTTGGTTCAGGAAAGGCGTCATTGGAACCAGAAGCAATAAATGGGTCAGCATCATGAGCACTAGCACCAGAAGGCTTAGCAGAAGAGTGTGGAACAGGACTAGAAGGGGGAGTAGCCACAAATGAAGACGAATGTGGTATTGAAGAAGGAGCAGCCTTGGAAGTGGATGGCCTTTCAACCACCACCTCCTCAACCGGCTCTTCCACAACCACATTAGAAGCACCACCAGCAAGATGCTCCTCCTCCATTAGGTCATCACCTAATTGAGGTTCCTCCTCGGCTTGTTCAACCAGAGGAACAACATCAGGAGGACCCTGAGCAAGGCCCAACATGGCATCAATAAGGGGCCTCCACTCCCCGCTAAACCCATGATACATGTTATAGTATACTTTAGCAGTAAGCTTAGAAGGCTCATGCTCTGCCCTATCACGAGGTAGACAAACAAGTATCTGTTGTAAAAACCTAGGATACATCAGAAATTTCTTCCTAGAACCAGCACTAGACAGATTGCTAACCATCCCATCAAACAAATAACGAGAGAAATTAAATACCCTACCATGTGCTATGCAGATTAGACCAGTAGCCAAAGGAGTAGGAAAAGCATCCCAACTCCCAGACTTAGGGCTTAAACAATGAATCAAAAAGTGCACTAGAAGCTTCCATTGGGGGGAAAACCGATTCTTTTAGAAGTTAAAGTTCCCCCCATGATTATACCCAAAAGCAGCCATCCCCTCTAAAACCTCCGCATTGAGGATGGAAACAACACCACCTTCATCTTGAAGATGAAGGGAACTACGAATAGAAGCTTCAGTAACCACGTATGAACGTCCATCTATGGTAGCATGGAGTTCACGTGGAAGACCAACCACAGCCACAAGACGAGCAGAAGCCCAAAACTGACGAATGACACTATCATAAACAATGGGGCACACAGTAAAAGCATACCTGAGGTTAGAAGCCTCAATGAAGTCCAGAATGTCAGTGAAATCATCACGGTGTGGACCATCTCCTAGATAAGCGATCTTATTATGAGCAGGTTGGTATACTAGGGCAGCCATGGATGTTGATTAGTAGGAATAGAAGATGATTTGTTAGGGTTTGAGAGAATAGGAGCGGATGTGTGTATGTGATGAGTGAGATGAATGAGTCAAGGGGGGGTTAATTGACCATAAATAATGGTGTGAGTAACTGTTCATTGACCCCTAATAATGGGGGTTGCCCTTTCAAATTAGGCAGTTAATGCAAAGTAACCACTTGCCCCTTTTAACATTATTTGCAAATTCCAATTTACCAAAGTTAAATAAGAGGATATATACCAGAATTTGCATGCGTTGACTAAAAGTCAAAGCGCACAATGGTCAACACAAGAAGCAGAATGTGGTCAACAGAAGTCAACAAAGTGAACAGTGTCCCAAACCAAAACCAGAAGTCAACCATCACCTGACAAAGAAGGATTTTATCCACTAGAAGCCAACCAAGAACGACTAGAAGCTAACCAATAAGGACTAGAAGCCAGTCATGACAACCATCAGAAGTGAGCAAAAACCTCCACCAGGAGTAACACACACCACCAGAACCCATTTAATATGTTGTTAAAATCTACCAATATGTTAGTCTGTGCAAATAAATATGTACAGTAAGCCTCCCCTTAGGCTTAGCCTCCCCTCAATCCTAGGTCTCAAGGATTGACCATCCCAATGTGAACCACCAAGTGATTGAACCGAGGACCATCAAAGGCTTTTGTCAACAAATCAGCAACATTATCATCCGTATGAACTTTAAGAACCTGTATCAACCTCTTTTCATTGGCATCCCGTATAAAATGGTGCCGAATTTCAATATGTTTTGTACGTTGATGAAAAACAGGATTCTTCACAATGCAGATAGTGCTTTGGTTGTCAATGAAAATTTTGGTGTTCATAAAATTGAACCCATAATCCAGCATCTGATTTTGGATCCACAAAACTTGTCCACAACAGCTAGCAGCAGCAACGTATTCAGCTTCTGTTGAAGAAGTAGCTACGATCGTCTGTTTCTTGCATTGCCATGAAATAAGTCTTCGACCCAAAAATTGACAACCACCAGTAGTAGATTTTTTGTCATTATTAGCACCTGCATAGTCACTATCACTATATGCTTCAAGAACAAAAGGTGATTCTTTAGGATACCACAAGCCAAGCTTGGGTTGAGCCTTGATGTACTTGAAAATCTTCTTGACGGCATTCAAGTTAGAAACCGTTGGAGCCACCTGATTTCTAGAACAAGCACTTACTGCAAACATGATATCCGGACGTGATGCAGTCAAATACATGAGTGAGCCAATCATAGACCTGTACATGTGAACATTTACCAGAGGATCTGGCTCATTCTTGAGTTTGACTTTAGCAACTTCATAAGGTGTTGCTGCTGGTCTAAGAGGATCCATGTCAAACTTCTGAAGGATCTCATGAACATATTTATCTTGACTTATGAAGATCCCATCCGACTGTTGCTTGACTTGAAGACCAAGGAAGAAGGAAAGCTCTCCCATAGCACTCATCTGAAATTCGCCTTTCATCAGTTGTTCAAACTCATCACACCATTCTTTCTTAGTAGAACCAAAGATAATATCGTCCACATAAACCTGAACAAGGATAATGTCCTTGGTGTTCCTCTTAAGAAATAGTGTTTTATCAATTGTACCTCTTCTATAGCCATTCTTTAACAAGAAAGTTGAGAGACGCTCATACCAAGCTCTAGGAGCCTGATGTAGTCCATAAAGAGCCTTGACCACCTTGTAAACTTTCTTGGGATGAAGTGGATCTACAAAGCCCTTAGGTTGAGTGACATAAACTTCCTCATCAATCTTGCCATAGAGAAATGCACTCTTGACATCCATCTGAAAAACTGTAAAGCCCACATAAGAAGCAAAAGCCAAAAACAGACGAATAGCCTCAATCCTAGTAACCGGAGCAAAAACTTTAGTGTAGTCAATGCCCTTAATTTGAGTGTGGCCCTGTGCGACAAGCCTAGCTTTATTCCTTACTACAATTCCCCGTGCATCTTTCTTGTTCTTGAGAATCCATTTGGTATTGATTGTTGTCTTTCCTTCTGGTAAGTTAACTAGAATCCAAACATTCTGAAACAAGAATTGTTGCATTTCCTCCTGCATAGCCTCCACCCAACTTTGATCCTCAAGAGCATGAGTGACTGATCTAGGTTCCACCTGTGAAAGAAAACAAGCAAACAAACAGTGTTGAAAGTCCGTATGATTATTACGCTTTTGATCTTCAATATAGCTCACAAGAGCATGATGATCAGACGAGGCCTTCTTATGCATTCTGCGTGTCTTGACAGTAGAACCAGGATCTCCAATGATTTGAGTAGTAGGGTGATCTTTGTGTGATTGCAACACTGGATTGGAAGCTACCTCCACTTCTGGTGCCAAGTGATTAAGATCCCCAACAAAGTCATCATCATATGAAGCAGCGTTGAAAATGCCATCTATTGGTTGTTTATGAATATCATCCAGCTTGGTAGAATACTTCTTTTGATGGTTCCCCAGATCAGAAGGACTGGAGAATCGAGTATGGGAAGCAGACTCACTAGCCGGACTACCAATAGGTGTTAAACTAGCACTAGGAGTAGTAGTTGGAGTACTAGGAGCAGCTTTGTCAGTAGGGTATTCAAGGGAAACTCAAAGCCACCTTGAGTAGCTACTGTAGTAGCTTCTTGTTGTTGTTTGAGTAGAGTGTCAAGAGCTACTTGTGAATCCAATACATCCAATGGAGTTGCATCACTAGGAAGAGTAGGAGAGACTGTGGTGGAGTAGGATGGAACAACAAAAATATCATCCTCGACATCTGAGTCGGAAAGACTAGAGTGAGCACCTGTACTAGAAGTTACAAACACTTGTGGACCTGCATCATGGTTAGTTTTGAAACGAAAATATCCTAATGAATCACTAAGATAATCAAGATCAAAATACCATTCAGGACCCTTGCCTTGGATGTTTGACTTCTCTTCAAAATACCTGAGATTTATAGTTTTAATTACTCGCTTGGCTTGGAGATTGTAGACACGATAAGCCCGAGAGTGAGCTGAATATCCCACAATGTATCCTTCATCTGCCTTGCCATCAAACTTCCCCAAATAGTCACTAGTATTCAGAATGGTGACAGGACACCCAAAAGGCTTCAAATGAGCAATATTTGGAACTTTGGCTGTTAGGAGCTCATAAGGAGTCTTCTTGTGAGGATTTGTAATAGAAACTCTATTCAAAACATAACTTGCAGTATTAACAGCTTCTGTACAGAACATGGTTGGAATCTTGGAATCGGCAAGCATTGTTCTTGCTGCTTCTATTAGAGTCCTGTTCTTTCTTTCTGCCACGCCATTCTGTTGAGGAGTTCTTGCTGCACTATAATCTCTTTTGATGCCCTTAGAATTACAAAGTGCTATGAGGTCTTTATTTTTGAACTCGGTTCCATTATCACAACGAATACCTTTAACCTTCTTGGACAACTGGTTCTCTATAAGGGTAATAAAATCTTTAAGAATTGAGTAGGTCTCACTCTTGGCAGCCATGAAGAAAACCCACGTAAACCTGCTATATCCATCAGTTACCACCAGACATAATTTTTTGTGGTCAATGCTCCTAATAGAGGTAGGACCAAATAAATCCATGTGTAGTAGCTGCAATGGTTCAGTTATAAGGCTGAGAGCAGTAATGGCCTTGAAGGATGCTTTATGTTGTTTGCCTTTGCTACAAGCAATACAATTAATATCATTTCTAAATGACTTGGGAGGTAAACCAGAGACCAGGTTCACATTTGCTAGTTTGTGAATGGTCTTGAAGTTCACATGTTCCATCCTTCTGTGCCATTGAGTGGCTTCATCTTCTGAGGCTTTAGCAACCAAACATGCTAGTTGACCAGTAGGGTTGACTTCATTCAGCTTGATGCTATAGAGATTGTGTCTTCTAGGGATTCTGAGCAGAACCTGTGAGTTATCCGGAAGTTTAAAGTCTTTGGATAGCACAAGTGCATCAGTATCCGTAAAGAGAACAAATTGCTTCTTGTCACAAATCTGAGAGACAGATATCAAGTTGAAGTGTTGAAGTGCTTCCACATAGACTTGCTCTCGTGGGTTGTAATTAAATTTACGACCTGCTTTCTTCTCAAATTTGTGAACCCTAAGAGTGAGCATGGCCATCTGCCATTTGAGATCCATTTCATCCAGGTCGAGTTTATCAACCTGTTTGAAGTCATCAAAAGCAAGTTGTTGTTGAGCATCAACGTCAGCAACAAAAGAATGAAGAACGGCTTCTACCATGCTACCAGACTTGGCTGTAGGATCAGGAGCAGAAGTATGCTGAAAAGTATGTTGAGAAGACACAGTATTGCTTGGGCTACTAGCATAAGACATGGGACTGGATGCCATAGAACTCACAAAGGCAGAATTAGCAGGAGTGGGAAAAGAATCACTTGAATATCCTCTCACATGAGGTTTAAGAGTTTTGAGCTTATGAAATAAATCATCAAAGTTGAGATAGTCAAGCCTACCTTTTGCTTTTAGAGAGATTGCCACCTGATTCCATGAGTAAGGTAAGGCTCTAAGAAATCTTGCATTAATATCATCATCGTCAGGTTTTGACCGAAGTTGATTCAAGTGGCTCAATATCTTTTGGAACCTGTCATACCCTTGATGAATACCTTCAGTTTCTGAGATTTTGAATTCTGTGAATTCATCTCTCAGCATGGATCTTTGCATTTTCTTTGACTCCTCATTCCCACCAAACCTTGCTTTTATTCCATTCCAGATCTCTCTAGCATCATCCAAATGGTAGAAGTCACCCATGTGATCATCAGGAAGAGATTGAAGCAAAATAGTTTTTGCTTTGACCTCCTTCTGAATGGCTATGATTTCTTCATGAGTTTTAGGGTCAAGATGAGTAAGATTACCATTCTTGTCTCTTCCCGTCAGCTTCCTGCTGTTCCCATTCAGAATAACCTTCCAAAGATCTTGATCATTGTTGGTGATCCACCATTCCATCTTCATTGCCCAACTATCATATTCGTCCTTTTTCAGAAGAGGAAATTTACCATTTGTGTTGGAAACAGTAGCAACGATCTGCTGAGGTTGCAGAGTTTTAGGAGTGCTATCTTCTCCTGTTTGAGTAGAACTTGAGGCAGACATGATTAAATAAAAATGTTAGTAATAAGAAAAATTGATTCTTCTTGTATAGAGACTCTCCCAGGCTCTGATACCACTTGTTGGGTCCACTAGATGTGGATCTTGTAGCCTGTTAGGAACGGTGAACGACTTCTGTAATCTCAAGTCTATTCACAGAGAGACTCTATACACAATACAAGTGCGGAATACAAATACTATAAAGAAGAACAGAATAACTATAAAGACTTGATCCTTTCTAAGGATTTCTAATATAGATAATGACTAGAATTACGTTTGATCAAGGTCCGTGTAACCCTTCTGCCTAAGGTTCCTTTTATACTACAAGGAAACCCTAATACATCATTAAACAAAACGTGTAAAACTGATATGCATATCCTTTCCTAACATATCTCATGCATATCCCTACAGAATAATAAATAAATAATAAAGTTTGACTTTAACTAGGACCAGGAGCACGACTTGCTCCTACTACTACTAGGACCAGGAGGAACTACATACCTCCTAGTCTACCTACTACAATTAACTATTCCAATGGTCCTAACATGTATTAATGCAACGTTACACCGTAAACGTGGTTTATTCATTTATTGATCTACAAATCGTATGGTTGAGGATAGTGTCAATTTACAAATGAAAGATAAACCTAAAACTCTTTTTCATGAGTAAATAAGGAGTTATAAGGATTTTAGAAATGTCAAATTCAAATCCATAACTCATAGCAAACTTTAAAAGTTAAGAAAAATGCATATTTTGAGTTATTTAAAAGTTACTACTAATTGGTTATAAGGCAAACTAGCATATTTTTCGAGTAGTTGTGCTTTGACCATTTATAGGCACTACATACCATTGTGGGGTTGGTAGACCTATTAAGGAAGAAATTGCATGTCAAGTCTTTCAAGTTAAAAAGCATTTGATTGATAAGTCATCATTTACGAAGTAGAGTACACTCTTAAACACTATAAGTAATTGTTACGAATGTGTTTTTCAAAAGTGTAAGAAAGTAAACACAACACTAATTATTTTCATCGATTATGAAACATTTTCAATGTTGTCAAGTTCAGTGGGAGAATTGTGTTGTATTACTGATTTTGAGTCTATTAAAGCATTCTCTAATTTAGTGGGAGTTACAAGCCTTGTTGTCTTGGTAATAACCCATGTTATCTTTAGTATGTCGTAAGATAATTACTTTTGAATTGTTGACACTATTATCTTCAAAGGATATTCATGGATTGATTCTTGTTGATTAAGTGGTTCTACATCTACTTGTAAAAGCTAATATATGTGGAACAATCATATTTTATATAGACGAACGTTAGACGTGATGTTTATCTTATATATGAGGTTGTTCCATGCACAAGTGGGAGAAATGAACATTTTGTGCAAGAAACAACTCATAAAGATATGATTCTCTTGTCTTTAAGATAAGAGACTAACAATCTAATTAATATTTAGATCACGTGCCAATATGATTAAAAGACTACTTAAAGTATATATATCATTCACATTAAGAAACACTTGTTGTTTTGATTTAGTCATGTAAGAGAATAAATTGTAAACACAAGGGTAAAATATCCACATGTCGTAAGATCGGGCGTGGAATGTTTTGTAGTTTCTTAAAATGGACAAATTCCTGGAATGACATAAGATACATAGGGTAATCTTATACTACTAATGAAACCTAGTGGTGTTCATATCGTAGTATAGTAGTGAATTAACTTTAAAAGATTAATGAAACCTAGTGGTGTTCATGATTACTTTAGTTATACATGTTTATGATTTATTGAATATAGTTACAAACATAAAGTCTTGAAAGACGTATAATATAAAGTAAGACGTTAATGTATTGTCTCTATTTTACTAAAGACATATACATGAAACGTGTAATGGACTTATAACTTTTATGAAGTGACTTTGTATTATAAGTACTTGAGTTATAAAGCATGCAAAATGGTTAGGAAATCTATATTACCATTAAGATGATTTAGTTGGTATATAGGTAAGCCTAAAGATATATATATTTATCTTAAATATTGTTAAGATTGACTTACAATATTTCTTTAAATGAAATACAACATTATGATGGTATGTTTAATAGGAGAATCAAGCTCTCAATTTGATGGTGATGATTGATTCAAGATAATTATATCTTCTTTTTCTTCCAAAAAGATATCAAGGTTAGAAAGTTGAGTATGACTTGAGCTAAGAAGATTAATAAGATACCATTATATGGAATGTGATGAATCACGTTATATCTTAAATGGAGTTCGGATTTTGCTAAACTACTTATGAAGTGGATTGTTTAGAAAATAAAGAGTATGGAACTGTCATTTTGTTTTGTAATGTCCCATATAGATAACGTTGGAGTGTTGATCTATTTGCTATGTATTTAAAGGGTAATTTTAAGTTACTAAAAGCAAGTGGGAGTTTTGATCTTTAAAGATAAAACTACAAGATACATAATCTTCTTAAATACACTAGTAATTATCATGAGGAAGGCTTGTAAAAGTTAACTCTCAAGATAAAGGAATTTATGTCATAGGTCCGTAAGGATATCTCAGATATGCGATTTATATGCTGAGAATTATGAGTTACAAATAATTGTTATGATTTGTTACCAAATATTGTTTTGGGTAAACTACTCATACTATGATTGTTATAGATGTTGTCCAACAAGATAATCAAATTTCGGTTTTGGTTTATCTTAAATAGTTTCACTAGAAATTGGAGATGAGTTTCGTCAAAGGAAGAAAAACGCCAATTGTTGTGGTTTAAGCTTTGTGTCGAAATTATATGGACAAATTGTACACATATTTAATGTATGTATTATGAATAGATTATTAGTCACACTTAAATAATTAATTGTGATTGAGTATTCTTTCCTAAACGCATTAAATATATAAAGATTTTGATGGTCATATTTTAATTAACAAATTTGGATATGTATGAACTATTTCTTGAATGACTACTTGAGAAAGGACTTAAGTAATCGAAATGAATTTATTACTTCAAAATAAATATTTGGAAAAGTACAAAAATGCAATTATCTATTAATGGATAAAAGCATACATCTAGGAGATTATTCTTATGTTTAATTTGAAATGCAAGATTAGATTTAAATTTGAATAAGATGATTTCTAAGTATTCCTAAAAGCTAGTGGGAGTATTATGGTTAGTTTCTTAAATTATATGTGTCAAATAGACATGTAAGAAAATAAGTTTTCATTCAAATTAAATGTTGATTTGGTTTACATTTGAGATGAAAACTTTGCTTTGGAGATTTAGAAAATAAGATATACATAACCTTGGAACAAATAAATTTATTTATTTATGCGGTGGAAATACAACGGAATATGCCATGTAGTAAGTTTACATGGATATTTAGGACATGAAGAAATCTAAATCTGGTTTGAGAAACTTTCATGTGTGTCGTGTTGTATTTATATCATGCTTAAAATACATGATGATTTGAATATATTAATCTATTTATGAAGTTATTAAATAACATGTGTAATGAATATTCTGAAGGAATATGTTTGGAAATAGAATAACATCCTAAACCTTGGATCGGCTTCCATATTCTATAGATGAATAATTTGTCAATCGTTGTGCAAATTATCATAGCCAACAAACTTGGAGGTTTTGGTTGGAATCAAACATTACATAATAGATATTAAAGGTAACGTATTTATATCTTTTATGACAAGTTGTAAAACTTTAAAAGATATAATTGAGGTAACACTCAATATTAGTCATGGGATCTTTGGAGATAACATGTTGATTAAAGTTGCATTATACATTAAAGAGTTAGAATACTTTGAACTTCAAATATGTTTTGGAAGTTTAGGAAATTGGTGATCAAGGATGTTTCACAATTTTGATACTATGTGGCAATATCAGACTGTTTGAATGCACATGTACAAGAATTTCAATTAATTGAATTCTTGAAGAAAGTATTCTCAAAATTTCAATAGGTCAAGATTGGTTATTTTATGCTTTGCCAAACAAGTATGAATGTCATTACTAGAGGCATGATGCATGTACCAGTTTTACGCATTGATCTATTTTTAGTATTTGGATAAAGGATGTAAGACATTATTGAATTGATGAAATAAAGATTGGATTTCGTTTATTTTTCTGTTATTTGATTTTGTATCCTATTTTACATGTTTTAATCCATGAGAATTATGATGTTTCTAAAATGTCCGTTGTCGATTAATAATATGGGAGTATTATTAAACTAAGACAATTCAAAATAGTGACAGAGTATACTTGAAAGTATATTGGTCAATTTTGGATGATATTTGATGGATCAAATATTGGACTTATCCCAACTATATGATTTTCTTTATGGATCTTTGTCATCAAGTAAATCATAAATAGTTATCCTTAGACCTAAGATACCAGGAACTGTCATGGATCTAGTGCATTTTTGTGGAATAATCTAACGCTAAACGTAACTGGTAGCTATAAGGGTTATTTTCAGAAGTGTTGCAAAATTCATAAGTTTTGCTTGTAGTCGATATGGGATTTGTTTCCTTCAAAATTATTTTGAAGTATAATACAGCTGGCCCCCTCGGAGAAGTAGTAAGGTATTTGTGCGGCCGCACCCAAATTTGTTTTGGTGATCTTGCTATATCCATAAACGAGAAACAGAATGGTTAATGAAAGGAATGACTGAGATCCATATCCTTATTAACGTTGTATTTGAAATGAAAGGATAATAATAATGATTATATATCATTAAAAGGTTTTGTCCAGAAAACCTTACTTGAGTTGTACTAGTGACATTGTTAGTGTAACTAGACGCTAATCAATGTGATCATGATATTCGAATTTTGTCCAAGTGGGAGCTGAAAGTTTATGGACTTAAAATTAATAGTCGTGAGATAGGATCGAACTCGGGATCACGGGATTGCACACATAACGTAAAGGGTTAATTTATTTATTAAATATATTAGTTATATTTATTAAATCAAACCAAAGCTTAACTAACTATCGTTGATAAATAAAAGTTAAGTTTAAACGATCGTTATGGAATTAAATAGAAGCTAAAAGAAGGAGAAAGGAAAAGTTCCGGAAGCCCTTGGGTGGGCTTGTGGGTCGTAGGCCAAATGGGAAAAAAGGAAGGAAATCAAAGATTTTCTTTCCTATTTTGTTTATTGCTTGAAGATCAAGTATTGTCAAGCCTATATAAACAAACCCCTAGCCTTCACCAAACAAAAAAAAAATCTCTCTTTCTCTTGCTCCTTGATCGCCGGCCAAACACCCCTAATTTTAGGGTTTTGGTTTTCGATTATTGCTATTTAAATTATATCTAGTCCTAGCCCCTCTCTAGGGTTGCTGGGTAGATATTCCATAAGCGTTGAAGCTCGGTTTGTTCGTGCTAGACTCACGGTTAACTCGCCGTATTACGTGTGTACAAGAACGTGATATAGTCTTACTTTAGACTATATTCTTGGTGGTGTTCGTAATTAATCCTTGTTGTCGTTTGTTCCGTCTTCTTGTGGATCTTGCTAGGATAAAGGTATGTAACCCTAATCTTGATTAATTATAATCGTGTTAAATTAATGATCTTGTTAATTTGCTTCCGCTGTGTATTCTTTGATCCATATTAGGGTTTTTAATAATTGTTATGAACTATATAAACCAACAATCAACTCAATTCATATGGAATTACACAAGTTCAGTAATCAAAATTTTATATCCAAACACTACTAATACAGGCAGAAGCACATTTGTAAGACCTAATTAATTGAATTACATCTATTACCAAGATCGGATAGTTAACATCATTCAAATAAGCAAAGTAAGCATGAAACATTCAGATTTATACTACAATTACACAGCTAGCAGATTACACTAAGAACTGAAAAAGTAAACGAGACTACCTGTTCATCCCCGGTCAGTCCGTTGATGGCGTGCTATTGCTACAACTGAACTAAAATTGCATCAAACGCTAAGCTCGAGCTGGAATTGCATCTACACTAAAAACAATTTGTAAACAATTCACCAGTTCACCGGCTCCTGCAACGAGCTTAAACAGCTTTTTGTATCATCTAACACACTTTCTGAAACTTAAACTGAATCATCGCTCTCCACAGTTATAAGCTGAGATTTTATCTATCTTTATGGGAAATAAACTGCATTTGATCAAATACTCATAGAAAAGCTTCTCATAAGCTCATTAGAGCTTATGAGCTTTTACCTAAGTTCTACTAGAAAAGTCAAAACTATGAAAAGCTGTTGAAAAGCATAATCAAACCAGCACTTTAAAAGCTTTTGTTCGAATTAGGAAATGAAAGAAGAGTAAAGACACTAGCAATAAGCTTCTGAGAGCTTATGAGCTTATCATAGCATGTATATCAGTAAGAAAGAATAGAGAATGAGAAATTAGGAAACTTTTATTAATGGAAAAGTTCGAACAAATTTATAACAGAAAGGTAAATGAATTTACAACAATATTAACAAGCTAGTAACTAACTTTAACAAACTATTGTGTGTGAAAATACTAATCCTACTCCTAAACTAAGAACTAAAATAATTGACTAACTCCTTCAAATGAAGACTAGTGGGTGTATTTATAGAGAATCTCAGAGGTATGATGGAGGTTTCGATGACGTGTTCCAGCCAATGAATTGCTGACACGTCATCATCTAGGGTTCTTCAATATTTACCCAAATTTGGGGGTTTTCTTAATTGTGAGTTTTGGAACAATTAAGCTGTATACTTGGAAGCGCCTTGAACTCTTGATCAATATTGAAGTTTACTTCATCTCCTGAAACCTTCTATTTCGTTCTCAATCTGCTCTTTAAATTCTTGGTGACGTGTCATGATTTCATTGGCTTAAAGCGTGTCACACGAATTATCATCTTTACTCTAAAAAATGATTGGCTATTTCTTTGTGATATGTGTGAACCTCATCCTTGAAATCTCATTGGTCCAACTGTATATCACTTTACAAAACTGGCAGCTTTAGTCCTTTAACTTTTGGCAGCCTTCAATCTTTATAACCAACTTTGATAAAGTACATAAGTTGTCTTTGTTTCTTTAATAAATTGTCAAATCAGCCCCTTATCTTTAAGAATCAACATCTTCCATCCTTCAAGTCTTCAATCTTTAAACTTTGAACCCTTCATCTTTAGGATCTTGGCAACTTTAATCCTTATGGCATTTTTGTCCTTTTCTTCGTCTTTGGTCAAATAAAGTGTGAAAACGCGTATTTGTTCCGAATGTACCTGTTTTGCCTACAAAAGCACAAATAATACAAAAACCGCATAATTCCGAGTTTTAGAAAGCATAGTTTAGTATTTTTGGCTCCTTTTAGTGGTTTTTAGGTGATAATAGATAAGTGTTTTGACACTTATCAATGAGACATCCTATTTGTTATGTAGTAGGCAAGATTGAAGGGTTTACCTGTTTCTAAACTATAAAGCAAATAGCTTTGACATGTGTTAATATGATCCTTGTTTCTTACCAAGCACATAGCGTTACACCTTAAAATTCTTTCCCACTTCACATACTTTTCTTTGAAATCTCTAGCTTGCATTCCATAAGGATCCTTGTGAATGACCTTGTTTGTGTTTTAGATCCTAGTATCTTCAGTTCTTGGTTTGAAAAGAATTGTCCTCACGACGTCCTTGTCATCAAGTCTAAAATTATACCTATCTTGAGCATCTCTAAGGATGTTGGTTTTCTCAAGGGATGTAAGAGAGTGGAGGTCTAAATAGAAGCAAGTACCTTCGTTGGGTATCCTAAGGAAGTGAGCAAAATGGTCTAAGGAGTAGGAGTAGCTATAACCGTTTGCTATAAAGTTTAAGAGAAGAGTGTGGTATTTGTCAAAGGTTACATTGACGGTCATTTAGAACTCAAGAACAAATTCGGGACATATTTGTTCATCCATGTAAGGCATTCAAAGTTTATCCTAGAGAATACTTCACGGATTTTGGTGTTACCCGTGAATGATGGATGAACTACACGACCTTCATGAAAGGTGCAGTTTTCTAGTTCTTTGCACAAAGCTTTTTGTGCAGATGTGAAGTGTTTGGATCTATGGAAGTTGGGTATGTAACTAGAGGTGTCTTTGTGGTCATAGCTCCAAGCGGCATACATGTTTGGTCCTAAAGGATAATTATTTCAAGTTAGTCAAATTTTAGGAAAGAACTAGATGAATGCCTAGTGTGTGCCTATATGCAACAAATATGGAGGTGTGGTTATCTTGAACCAAAAATTAATTTGAAAAACGAATGTAGAATGCATATTTTTGAGATAACCCAAACGCTCCTTAAGTTCAATGTAGCTTCAAATGAACGTACCAGAAAATGCATATGATTTATGCAATTCCTTTAGCGTTCATGAGTCCGTATGCCATGATTAAAACCATATTTTTAGATATTTGGTATTTACAATGTTGAAAAGCGATTTTTTGGCATGACCTAAGTAGAAGATTTTTTGAAAACCTTTTGATCATGTAGGGATTCCTAGTAATGCCCATTGATTTGGTTTGAAGGAATTATGCATACCAAGTAGTTTTAACATCATAATCAACTAATGCATTTGTTAATTAACTAATCTAGATGAATCCTGTAACACCCCATTTTGATAAATGGAATGTCACGCGTGATTATGGCGTGTCATCAAAGCATACAAGGATAAATGTCTTAAACATTACATGACCATAAAGGAAATACCGGAAACAAACATCGGTACCCCAAAGTAAAAGCTCATCACACACAAACATAAGTACTGTAAAGGAAAAGGACTAAACAATGTCCATGGAAATGAGTAGCAAAATGTATGAAGAAATGCATAAAGTAATGAAGGCAAATAAGCTTCCAATCCAGATGCACCTAGCTTAGAATCTACGAGCATCCTTGAGTACCTGTTGTTTTGGGAACATGAAAGGAAAACGGCTGAGCATAACACTCAGTGCACGGATATACAAGCATAGAATGAATAACATAAGCATATACAACATATAGCAGCGGAATTGATTAAGTCCTGGAAAACCTGGTATAACTTAGTAAAACTGGTTTTATAGTTTGAAAAGCCTTATGTTTATCTTATGAAAACTGTTTAACATGTTAACCATTAGCCAATATAGGTCATGAAATATCAACGTGCATGAATACTTGGAGGGGTGACCTCATCATGCAATTAGAGGGGTTGCCTATAATCAATATAAGTTTGGGTAGGAGGGATCAGCTCCTTGTGAAGGATGCAAGGCACACACCACATTCACCTGAATAATCTGTAAAAACATGTAATCTAGGAGCACCCATACGCCCCACATGATAATATAATAATATGGCCAAAAGCTGAAAGGGACGCCACGAGCTACCACTCTGCCGTGGTGAAGTCATAACACTGGTGCCTCTAATGTTATGGTTATGGTACCTCCATAACTAGGTGAAACTTGTCATGCATGTATATG
This sequence comes from Glebionis coronaria, assembly GCA_025667525.1. Lineage (NCBI taxonomy): Eukaryota > Viridiplantae > Streptophyta > Magnoliopsida > Asterales > Asteraceae > Glebionis > Glebionis coronaria. Next base: position 658,798 of record JANFOE010000213.1, read on the forward strand.
GCTTAGGCATTTAATTAAACATAAGCAAATCAAAACATATAAAACATATACTGGGAAAACAGTTGGATGCATACGAGGAATCCTAATAAGGAAATAATGTCCATACTGAAAGGACGGAGAATCCGTACCTTGTGTCCAGTGAACGAAGAAGACGAACGGAAGAGAGTCCTACTTCGATCTCACTAATGCTACATAAATAATATACGTGTATAAGTGTTCTGATTACTGTGTACATAACTGATTTTATATCATGTCTTAGCTTGTTTTATATGTTCATGTCATGTTTTACTAATTTTAACGTTATGCTGTGTTTATCATGTATTCTGGATATTCTGATTAAATACTACTTGTATTTCTTGTATTATTATACTTGTTGTGTAATAATAAGTAACTTTCCAAAAATAGCAGGTTTCCTAAAATAGAAAGTTTCCAAAAGTAGAAAGTTTCGAAAAATAAAAGTTTCTAAAAATAGAATAGCTGCTTAAAATAAATAAGTTTCAAAAAATATAAAGTTTCCATAAATAGAATAGCTGCTTAAAATGAATTAGTTTCTAAAAATAGAAAGTTTCCATATTTAGAAATAAGCTGGATTATTAAGCTAATAGGATATGCTTAAGTTTTTACTGATTAATATTCTAAGTCATGTGATTAATAGTATAGTTTATTAATTATTACATGTAAATTAACTAAACTATAGGTTATAGGATTTAACTAAATATAATCATGATTTAATTAAATTAAGCGTATAAAATACTTAGGTTAAACATGTATTAATATTCATATTAATATAACCTAAGTCATGGAAATTAATTAATTATAAGTCATGTTTTAATAATTAATTGAATACTATAGTCTAATTAAATAAATAAATACTTAGGTTATAACATGTATTATTAATAATAATATTAAACCCAAGTCATATTTTAATTAAATTAATTATAGAACATGTTAAATTAATTTAATTAGCTTGTAAATAAATGCACATGTAAAAATAACTAAACTTGTAAATATCATAACCCGATCTCGTGTATTATTTTATTAACTCGTGTCGTGAACCGGACCCGTGAACACGTGAATCGGCCTGAACCAAACCCCACCGAAAACAGTGGCAAACCGGCCCATGCCGGTTGCCCCTGCCCTTGGTTCACTGCCACCGGCTGCGTGCCGGTGGTATTGCCCCTGCTCGGCCCAGCCGCTGACCACCAAAGTTCCCACCGGCAGTGCCGGTGGTCCCCCTGCTGACTGCGGTGGGTTTCCCCCTGCTTGCGGTGGGGTTCCCTGCTTGCCTAAAATAGCCACCGACTTAAGCCGGTGGTGGGGCTGTGGCTGCCGAGATAAACCGAACACAAGGACACCCCCGACACGAGTCGGGGTGCCTTGCCCTTGTTGCCGACCGAACACCAACACCACCGAGATCTTTGCCTCATATGGTGAAGCGAACCAAACGACACCGAGAGTCGTGAGACTCTCGGTTTGTATGGCGGCCGAACACCAAAACCCGACAACAACCCAACTAATTTACCCCCATGATTTTACTTGTTTTTAATCTTGTTTTATTAAACCCCCATGATCATACATGCAATAAACATAAAAAGAAAATAAAAAGAAGGGTTTTCGGATTACCAAAACACGTGGAATCAATAAGGAATGAACACACGAACACATACTAATGATTTGCTAATCAAAAATCAAACCACCACCCTTGTTTCTTGAGGTAGCCGCTGGCCAAGGAGAGAGAGAGAAAGGTTTTAGGGTTTTTAGTTTTTCTAAAAATTCTACAGGGAATGAATATTTACCAAATATGTATTTTGGTAAAATTAAACATGGGTTGGGCCTCTCCTCTATTGTCTAGCCGCGGCTTGTAGGGCCCCACAAAGGGAAAACCCGTAACTTAATCGTGTTCTAAAATATTACGTGTTCTAGTGTTCGTATTTACTTGACATTATTATTTAATGTTCGTATTATAATATGTACTTGTACGTAGTCGTAATAATAATCTACGTAATTACTCATTAATATGTTCGTGAATATTTATGTTCATGCTTTCATGTTCGTGTTTATAATTATTGTTGATAATAATTATCGTGTATTAATATGCTTTAAATACTTTATCGTGTAATAACACGTACGTAATTCTTGTAATTAGTAATCATGAAACGTAAACATGTTATAAAGGAAAGTTTTAATCATGCACGTACGATTATAAGTGTACCGCTCATGGTAAAAGCATGCGGGTTTTACAACTCTCCCCCCTTTAAAAAGAATAATTCGTCCCCGAGTTATAGATAACGTAAACTGGAAAAGAGGAACATACCCGAATTCAAAACTTGAAATGAGGGTAAGATGTCCGGATAGACTCCTCGGTCTCTCAAGTGGCTTCCCGCTCGGTATGATCCCTCCAAAGGATTTTGACGAATGGAATCGTCTTCCTCCTCATGACTCGTTCTTGTCTGTCAAGAACTCGTTCGGGTTCCTCTATGAAGGTAAGATCTTCACGAATCTGTTCCAATGGATACTGAACCATGTGAAGGGGATGATACTTGTACCCTCTGAGTAAGGACACATGGAAACCATCGTGAACATGAGAAAGCTGCGGAGGTAACGCTAAACGATAAGATACTTCACCGACTCGCTCAATGACATCAAATGGTCCGATGAATCGAGGAATGAGCTTCCCTTTGATTCCAAAACGTCTAACACCACGTGCCGGCGATACCTTAAGGAAGACGTGATCTCCTACGTTAAAATATAAATCCCTACGATGCTTGTCGGCATAAATCTTTTGACGTGACCGTGGTTCTTGCAATTTCTGCTTAGCTACTGCGACCTTCTCGTTGGTCAACTCTATCATTTCTGGTTCTTCAGGTGTTCGCTCACCAACCTGATCCCAGCAGATTGGGGCGCGACACTTTCTGCCATACAACATCTCGAATGGAGCACACTTAATACTTGCGTGCCAACTGTTGTTGTATGCAAACTCTACCAGACAGATGTAATCGTCCCAATCTCCCGTACATTCCAACGCACATGACCTTAACATCTCTTCTAAGGTATGAATTGTACGCTCCGATTGCCCGTCTGTTTGAGGATGGAAAGCCGTGCTAAGGTTAAGTTTTGTACCCCAAGCTTTCTGCAGACTCCTCCAAAATCGCGAAGTGAAACGAGGATCTCTGTCCGAGACGATGCTGGATGGAGCACCATGAAGTCTCATGATCTCCTTCTTGTACGTATCGGCGAGTTTACTGACCAAATCTTCCTTGCGGATCGGTAAGAAATGAGCTGACTTAGTAAGTCGATCAACGATAACCCAAATCGCATCATGCCTTCTCTTTGTGTGCGGAAGACCGGTAACAAAATCCATGGTGATCTTGTCCCACTTCCACTCTGGAATATCTAACAGTTGTAGAAGACCGCCAGATCGCTGATGCTCGATCTTAACCTGCTGGCAGGTAAGACATTTAGAGACGTAAGTTGCAACATCCTGTTTCATACCACTCCACCAAAAGTATTGCTTGATGTCATGGTACATCTTGGTCGAACCAGGATGAATAGAGAATGGGGAGCTATGAGCCTCAACTAACAATGCTTCCCGGAGTTCTTGATCATCAGGAACACAAAGTCCCGCGTCCTGCCATAAGATACCGTCTGCGTCTACTCAAAATTCTGTTTGCTTCTCCAAATTCTGAATTATCGCCTAGATTTCACCATCATCCTTCTGAGCTTCCTTGATCCTAGAGAGTAACTAATGTTCCACTCTAAGATTAGCCCAGTAACCGTGTTGTCCACGTATCATGATCTCAATGTCTAGACGCTCCAAGTCTCTTATAATTTCATCCTCAATTTTAATGCTGTTTATCATTCCGGACTTTCTGCTAAGTGCATCTGCCACTACATTTGCCTTGCCGGGATGATACTGCAGATTAATGTCATAATCCTTCAACAGATCTAACCATCTCCTCTGTCTCATGTTCAATTCATGTTGAGTGAAGATGTACTTCAAGCTCTTGTGGTCCGTGAAGATGTGACATGATTATCCATACAAGTAGTGCCTCCATATTTTCAATGCAAACACTAGTGGTGTGCACGGTTCGGTTTGGGTCGGTTTTTGGATAAAGCCGAAACCGAACCGACATATTCGGTTTTTAAAAAACCAAAAACCTAAACCGTTCGGTTTTAGGCGGTTCGTTTTTTCGGTTTGTAATCGGTTTCGGTTCGTTTTTTCGGTTTTAAAACCGTTTGTATTTGGGTACGTTCGATTTACATTAAAAAACTTGTTTTGCGTGAAAGATTGTTTTTTTCTTAATTTTCAATCTAAGCCTAACAATGTTTATCTCAAATTACTAATCTATTATTACACACATATTAATAAGATAAACACACATGCAAGTGAACATGCATATAAACGATTATCGATTATTGTCACATATGTAATGATATATTGTCAAGTAAGCACAGATATATATCAAACACGCATATAAACAATAAGATAAATATATTACTCCTATTTCCCTAAAAAACGAATATTAATTTATAATTTTGATATATTACTTATTTATTTGTATTAAATTATACATATATATTTTATATAATAAAATGGTTCGGTTCGGTTTGGTTTTTACGGTTCGGTTTTTGAATGAAAACCGAAACCGAACCGAAATTTTTCGGTTTTTGAAAACGTAAAAACCAAACCATTGGTTTTTATATTCAGTCGGTTTTTCGGTTCGGTTTCGGTTTTTCGGTTTTTTTGCTCACCCCTAGCAAACACGACTGCTGCAAGTTCCAAGTCATGCGTAGGGTAATTTTTCTCATAAGGCTTAAGCTGCCGTGAAGCGTACGCGATCACTTTCTCATGTTGCATGAGAACACAGCCAAGTCCCTTCCCGGATGCATCACTGTAGATTTGAAATCCACCTGTACCAGATGGGAGAGTAAGAATCGGTGCAGATACTAACTTCTGCTTTAGGTCTTCAAAGCTCTTCTCTCTTTCTTCAGTCCAGACGAATTTCTCCCCTTTCCGCATCAGTTTGGTCAATGGTAGTGATAAACGGGAAAAGTTTTCTACGAACCTACGGTAGTAACCAGCGAAGCCTAGGAAACTACGAACCTCACTCGTTGATGTCGGTCTTGGACACTTGGTAATAGCCTCAACCTTTGCTGGATCCATGGTGATTCCTTCTGCTGATACAATGTGACCTAAGAACGCCACCTTGTCTAACCAGAACTCGCACTTGGAGAATTTAGCATACAACTGCTTCTGGCGAAGAATCTGTAACACTGTACGAAGATGGTCTTCGTGTTCCTCTTTTGACTTAGAGAATATCAAAATGTCGTCAATAAAGACAATGACGAATTTGTCCAGAAATTCATGGAAGATTCTGTTCATCAGATCCATGAAAACAGTTGGAGCATTGGTAAGGCCAAATGGCATGACTACAAATTCGTAGTGCCCATAGCGTGTACAGAAAGAAGTCTTGGCGATGTCCTGCTCTTTAACCCGTAGCTGATGATAGCCCGAACTTAGATCAATCTTGGAGAAATGTTTGGCCCCTTGGAGTTGGTCAAACAGATCGTCAATGCGTGGTAGAGGATACCTATTCCTGATGGTGATCTTGTTGAGCTCACGATAATCTATGCAAAGACGCATACTCCCATCCTTCTTCTTCACGAATAAGACCGGTGTCCCCATGGAGATGCGCTCGGTCGAATGAAGCCTCGTTCCAGAAGTTCTTGCAATTGATCCTTCAGCTCCTTCAACTCTATGGGAGCCATGCGATAAGGAGCCTTGGAAATCGGCTCAGCTCCTGGGAGGAGCTCGATATTAAACTCTACTTCACGTGCATGTGGTATGCCCAGAATTTCTTTTGGAAATACATCTAGAAATTCTGATACTATCGGCTGATTCTGAATTGATGGAGATTCAACATCCATGTCATGAAAAATAGCTAAATACCCCTCGCAACCATGTGAAAGTAATGCACGTGCTTGTAGGGTTGATATGATTTGTACAGACCTTCCGGGTAAAAACCCGTTCTAAATGTACTCTGGTGCATTAACATCACCGAAGATGTATGAATGGCAGTCTATGGTAGCATGATGTTTGGATAGCCAGTCCATGCCCAATATCATGTCAAAATCATTCATGTCCAGCGGAAGTGCGTCAACAGGACGAACCTTGTCGTAAAACTCTAGGGGAGGGCTCTTGTACACATGGGTTATGCGTACAGAGTCTCTTAAAGGCGTGGAAATGTTCAGTACATTCTCTAATGGCATAGGGGATATCCTAACATTCTTAGCATAAGCAGTAGCAATGGCCGAATGAGTAGCACCCGTGTCGAATAAAACACATGCAGCTTGACCATACATATACAAGATTCCAGTGATGGTACCTGTAGATTTGTTGGCCTGATCGCGAGAAGTCGTGTAAACGCGTCCACTAGTAGGAGGCGGCTTAGAATCAGCATGTACAGAGGTGCCCTCCATCTCGCCCTTGCGGCAGTCCTTCATGCGATGACCAGTAAGGCCACACTTGTAGCATGCGTCTCTGTCGCGGCGACATGGCCCTGGGTGCCTACGGTTGCAGGTAGTGCAAAGAGGATGAGTATATCCTCGAGCATGTGCCCTTGTTGGCTGGGAGCCTGTTAAGAACAATATACATGAGACATGGTAATAGGTACAAAGGACAATGCGGAAAATTCGTAAGACATAATACCAGTGATAGCTGGACGGTTAGGTTGTGAACCTCTTTGGTTCTGGTCCCTCCCATTACCATGATTCCTGGTAGAAGATTGCTAATGTGTCAGAATAATGAACTATTGTGTAAAATCCATGATTTTACCATGATTTAATGTAATAAAGTTTAATCTAATGATCTTAAGAGCATTCACTCATGTATTATATTTCTATAAGATGTGTGTGTGAACTTGTTCATTATGTACTTATACATCTACAATCATCTTGCTATGGCAATAAGTTATATAACTTAAACCTTGTACATAAGACTAGGATAACAAGTGATGAAAAGTATAACAAACTATGTATGCCCAAAACTTAACAAAACATGGGAAATATGTGTGTACATTATAGACATACATACACATCATGGACCATCCCAAGAACCTTTATCCTTGTGTGCTAGCCCAACATAAGCCCATAACTTAGGCCCAACTTCCTTTTATTTAAGTGTACACGGCACACACATAGGTAGAAGGAGAAGAGTTGCATTGGAAATGAATAGTATGACACTTGGCATGTGTTCTTTTCCCAAGGCAATCATGGCTTTTTACCTTGCCTCTCTCTCTCTCCCCTTTAAGCCGAAATCACTCAAACATACTCTCTCATTCCCTCATGTAATCCAATCTTGTTTCTCTCATCCCCTTTCTGTCTCAATCATACGGCTTTAAGCCATATGCATCCAAAATCATACATTAAATCCACTAGATCTTTGTCTCATCTTAACTACTAATCATTTAGTAGTATCATCATCATTGGAATCACTAGAACAAGCCCTAGCCGAATCTATAAGGCCACAACTTGGTTTACATTTAGGGTTTCTTCATCAACTAGATTAGATCTCTAATCTCCTTGTTCATCTAGATCATCCTTGGTACTTTTAAGCAAGAAAGGTATACTCCTTATGCTCTTTCATTTCTTAATGCATGCATCATCATACATCTATAAACACAAGTAAATAACTTGTTAAAAATCAAGATTTGGTAAGCCATGGCCATTATAGGTCACGACATATTTATGAAACCCATAGTAATGGTTAAAACTTTTTAATAAAGAAACCTATGGCTTGTATGCTATATGTTTTAGCTTGATTAAAAACCATATGAAACATTTTATGAATCTAAATGTAGCATGGGTTACAAATCTTGCTTTATGGGATTTTGGTTAACTAATAATCATAGATCTCATAAAATAAACTTGTGTAACTTGAAAATCATGAAGACCATGACCTTAAAGGTCACGGCTAAAATGAATGATGAACATAGGATTTATGTACTAAGTTTTAATGATGGGAAATGTATTATTACATTTGAAATGGAATACTAAAAATCACTAAAATGATTTATGTGAACATATTTAGCCATGGGCTATATATGACCTAGAATGGTTTTAAATGTACATGCATGCTTATATAAACCCTAGATCTAATGATAAGAGTTAACCTAAACATGATGAACATAAAACAAGCTTATAAAATCTTATGGGAACCTTGGGAGAAAACAATATAGCCGTGGACTATATGTAGTTTTCTTGGAATAATGGTAACCTTGGGAACATGCATGTAACCTAGATAATCATGTTGTATTTTTGTAAATATTTACAAGACTTAAAACCAGCTAAAATGTTCGTCTTGGAAATACCAAGATTTAAAGTTATAACCGTGTGCTATATGTATGTATGTATGGACTTGTGACTTGATTTGTACATAGCTAGATCTATTTTGGGGACACTTACAAGTACATGCAACCTTAAAATAAGTTTTGACTCATCTTAATAAGCTATAATTAATTATAGCCGTGAGTTATAAGCTCATATTAGGGCTTATGACTTGCATGCAACCTTATAACACATCTAGATCTTATTTGGTACATCACATAAAATAAACCATAAGTTTTATTCTTTTGTTAAGATTTAATACTAAATATGGATAAGATAATAATAAGCTTACAAGAAAATCCTAGACTAATACTTACATAGAATGAAAAGTAGTATTAATGTACTAATTAAGCCCATGCAACATTAGTCCAAGACTTAATGGACCTAATAAGCCCATTTAATAAATCATAGTAACCTAATGGACTTAAGTTTACACTTGAGCCCATTTAAAATGATTAATAGACTTAAAATGTAATTAAGCCCAATAAATGTGTTAAAGGCCCATTTAACAAGTTAGTAAACTTAAAAATGTATTTAGGCCCACTAAATGGCCCATTAGATGTTTAGCCCATTTAATAAGCCCTTATAATGTTTTGAATGTTAAATAAAAGTTTTTATAATAAAATATAACTTATAAAAACTTTTGAAGAAAAATGACAATTTATGAAATCTTAGGACTAAAACCGTGACTTATGAAACTTGTTTTGATAAATTAGTAAATAAAAGGACTGAAAATGTAATTATACAAAAGTCTAGGGTTTAATTAATATCATCCGTGACTTATTAAACCCTAGGGACCATATTGGGAAGTTTCTAAAGGTTATTTTGTCATTTTAAAACCCTAGGGACCATTGTTGTATTAATCCGAAACTTAAAGAAGCCCTAGGGGCTGTTTTGGTCATTTAATGAAAGTTATAAAACCTAGATTTAACTAGGGGGACTAAATCTTCCATAAGCCGAAACTTTAACAAGCCCTAGGTACCAAATGTGTAACAATCCGAAAGTTTACTTTGTTTAAAAATATGGAAGGACTAGTTTTGCCATGTTCCGAAACTTTAATAAGCCCTAACCCTAATTCTATTTTTAAACTTAGTAAAACTTAAACAAACCCTAAACTATAAGAATTTATAATATAAATTCTTAAACTTGTAATTTATAAATTATTTTATAAATGTTAAATAATTTACAGGAACTTTTAAGTTAAAAAAATTTATATTTTATTGTTCAAAGATAAAATATTTATATTTTTGTTTTATGTAATAAATTGTATAAACAATATGGACATGTATTACTAATACATAAACTCATATACTTTTAGGAAATAAAATTATATGAACGTTAAATAAAATGAATACTAATATTTAAGTAGAACATTTTTATGTTTACTTAATTATGAAACTTAATAGTAAGTTTAAATGAACGATTATAATACATGAATTACGAACGTAAACTAATATTTAAGTAGAACATTTTTATGTTTACTTAATTATGAAACTTAATAGTAAGTTTAAATGAATGATTATAATACATGAACTCCAAACGTGAACTAATATTTTAAGTAGGACATTTCATGTCTACTTAAATAAGAAACTTAATTGTAAGTTGAATGGTTATTATTAAAACATGTATTACGAATGCAAACTGATATTAAAAGTTAAACATTTTATGTTTACTTGGAAATGAGACTTATATAGATAAGTTTCAATGGATATTGTTAATACTTGAACTACGGTTATTTAGATAAATGTCGTAGCATAAATGAACTGACTAAAAATCTGTATAAGCATACACATATGTTCTTTGTACTATCTATTAAGACTGTACTATTTGATTAGGCATAACTTTTGGCGTGAGCATTGTTTGGATATTCGTGTTATACAGCTATTGCCAACTCCAAGGTGAGTTTACAGCCCCATATAACTATTGATAAACTTTTCCTCTACGGGGGTGAAAACATGCAACTATTTTAAAATGGACATAACTGAACTGTATAAACTTGACTATGATTGACTATTATAGAAACTGTTAAATTGTTGTAAATCGCCCGAATGTTATAAATAGATCTATTAGGGATTGACCATCCCCATCTGGGTGAGTCATGCTCACTGTGCCTTGGTCGGGACAACAGATGTATACCATGTTGGAACTGGGTTTGGGTGTCTTTTTGTAAGACACTACGTCCTCATCTGGTGAGGACTATGGAAGGTTAAGCTTCAGTTTCGAGTAATAGCAAATGTAATCTACTTTTTTGTAAGAATGCTTTGTGCATTGTTACTTCTATGATTAATGTATGTCCAAACTAAATAATGTTAAAACCTGTAAATTCACCAACTTTATGTTGACCCTCCAAGCATATTTATCTCAGGAAAATGAAGTTAGAACGAGATATGTCATGGACTCAAGCATCTATGTAATCTACATCGTAGGAATCGTCAAGGGTTTCATTTGGGGAAAATGAACAATCTACTTATGACATGTTAAAGAAAATTTTTATTTATTTGTTTAATAAACATGTAATCTGATTCGAATAACTCTTTATCTTATGCTCTATGGACTATATGCTATCGATCTACCCTTGTGACATCTCCGTTGATATTTTCGCATATTTTGACCCTACCCGGGGTGTCACAAAGAATGGTATCAGAGCATTAGTTATAGAGAACCAGATATATTTTTAAATAAAATAAAAATAAAGTGATTTTTCTTTTATTTAAAACTGGACTATAACTTTATAAAATCTTTTGGGGTTTTTTTTTGGGACCGTATTAGTTAAGCATATAGATCGTAGGGCATTATGTGCTAGGTGAACTAAGTGTTACTGATTGATAAGTAAACTGGCTAAATGACTATATATATATAATTATTAATATATATAACCTTAAAAACATTACGATATTTATTTAAAAGGGATATACTTCATAAATCATGTAGCTAAAACTAATATTTTTCTTTGTTTGTAAGCATATACTTACTTCAGATTTAAAATAATATTATTTTCAGAGCATCATGACTTCGTCTACTGCACCTCCGACTTTTCTACCAGTAGTAGCACCTGCTCCAGCTACCCGTTCGTCTCCACGATCCGTGCAATGCGGATGGTTATCAACCTCTAACTCGGAGGATGATCAGACCATCGAAGTTGTGCTTCCCGAGGACCCTTTTTCTGCTCCAGCATCAGTCATACTGGTCTCCACCTCTATGGAGGAGGACCAGGTGTCTCCAGATCTACCATCTTTTGCACCTGCATCTTTACCATCGGGACATTTTCTCGAGTCCATACCCGGCTCTACTTTTGAGATAAGGGAAGGCTATGGGGTGGGACGTGCCGACTCAGTCCACGCCCAGATCGCCGCACTGGCCGCACGCCAGGAGCGGGAGATATCCGACCTCCGCAGCCTGTTGACAGCTGGTCAACTAGGCTACACTGCCGTCCATGAGCGCATCGACTCCCTCGCTCATACCATGAGGGGAGAGGCACAGGCAGCCCGAGGCGTCCAGACCAAGACTGACGAGGCATTGCAGTGGCTTTGGGAGGAGAACTATCGTCTCCACCATCGTATCCAGACCATGGAGAGTCTCCAGTACCAGACCCATGCTGCTCTATCTGCTCAGGAGCAGTGCCTGTCTATTTTCTTAGACCTTTCCACCGTCCGTCATGACGGAGTTACTGCAGAGATGACCTATCTTCTTGGGGCCGTCGACAGACTCAAGACTCAGCTACTGACAGCATTCCGCATGCTCAAGGAGGCCAAAGTGACAGTTCAGACTTTGTGGAACACCAGGAGAGCCCCTGCAGCTTCATCAGCCCCATCAGCCCCAGCCTCATCTAGTAGACCATCTAGGCAGGAGTAGGATAGATGTACTAGGTTTCTTGTACATCATGATCAGCCTATGGGTTGCACCTTAGCTGACATGGTATATGACTTTTGTACTTTTATTTCTTTTCAGCTTTTGGTGATGTAATCTTGTACTTTATCTTTTCTTTTCTTTTGGACATGTAACTTTGGGATGTAATGTTTTAAAGACTATGTGTATCATTACCTTGGATATGGCTCGACAGGCCTATGACTTGGATTTTGTTATACTAGATGGATGTTAAATTTCTTATGCAAATAACATGTAATCACTTTCTTTATTATGTTTGCTGTACAATGTATTATATTATGAGATCTTGACATGTTATCAAAATTTGTTATGAAATCAGTGCATGAATTTTCCCCGTGCAAATAATATAAAAATTGTACTAACGTTTGAACTAATAATCTCATTTTGTATATGATTATAGACAAATGGTGATTACGAGATCAAATCCCAATAATGCAACCAGTTCCAATGCTGATAATGCTGAATCCCCAATAGCTACTCGAAATGTCACTGCCGCACAACTCCGGGAAATGATAAGTGAAGGCATCACAGCAGCTATGGCAGCCATAGGAGCTGACCCGAATGCAAACAATGATCCATACCTCAATGCACGCAGAAACAACACCAACAGGGGTTGCTCTTACCCCGACTTCATAAAAGTGCAAACCCTCATACTACCAAGGAAAAGAAGGAGTTGTTGAATTGATGCAGTGGTTTGAAAGACTAGAGACAGTTTTTCGCATCAGCGGTTGTGCTGACAAGAATAGAGTTAAGTTTGCCACATGCACACTACCAGAGAGCGCCCTTACCTGGTGGAACTCAGTGGTCGCTACCCTTGGACATGACACTGCTTATACTCTCACTTGGGCCAACCTCAAAGAGAGGATGACTAAGAAGTACTGTCCTAGAGGAGAAATGAGGAAGTTGGAGATAGAGCTGTGGGATCTAAAGTGTAAGAACAATGATATCCTTTGGTACAACCAAAGATTTCAAGAGTAAAGCTTGATGTGCACCAGAATGTTCCCTCAAAGGAGCGACAATATTGAGAAGTATGTGAGTGGACTCCCTGACAACATCCATGACAGTGTGCTAGCTTCACGACCCACTACCGTTGAAGGTGCTATGGAATTTGCGACTGAGCTGATCAACAAGCGAGCCCGCAATCTGTCCGAAAGGCAAATGGACAACAAGAGAAAATCAGATGAAAGCTCTCGTAGCGAGCACCAGCAGCCTTCCAAACGTCAAAACGTTGGGCAAGCTGATGATACTAATCCCACAACCCGCACCAAGAATTACTCAGGATCCAAGCCTAAGTGTTCAAAGTGCAACTATCATCATGTTGTGGGAAGACAATGCAAGGGAAACAGAAACCCCACGGGTGGAAGCAACAGTGGACCGAAGAAAGCAGTAGTATGTTACAATATGCATCTGTCTTGTTTGACACCAGAGCAGACCGAAGCTTTATATCTACGGAATTTAGTAAAGTGTTGGAAATCACTCCATCAGTTTTAGACCCCTACTATACCGTAGAGCTAGCCGACGGAAAAGTTGTGACGGTTGATACCATCATTCGAGGTTGTACCTTAAACCTCTTCAATCACCCGTTCAACATCGATCTGATCCCAGTAAGTCTTGGTAGTTTTGATGTCATCATTGGCATGGATTGGCTATCAAATTATCATGCCGTCATCTTATGTGATCAAAAACTGGTTCGTATACCTTGGGGAGATGAAACCTTGATTATACGAGGGGATGGCAACCCTGATATAATCAACACTAGACTTAGTGTCATTTCTTGCACCAAAGCCCAAAAATACTTGACCAGAGGATGCCCTATTTTCCTAGCACACATCTCCAGAGTCGAGGAAGAAGATAAACCCGAGGATACACGAATTGAGGACGTGCCAATTGTCCGAGACTTTCCTGAAGTATTTCCTGATGAATTGCCGGGTATGCCCCCAGTGCGACAAATAGAATTTCAAATTGATATGATTCCTGGGGCTGCACCTGTAGCTAAGGCCCCCTATCGGTTAGCACCATCAGAATTAAAGGAATGAACCAAACAACTCCAGGAACTATCAGAAAAAGGATTCATTAGGCCTAGCTCCTCTCCATGGGGAGCCCCTGTTCTGTATGTCAAGAAGAAAGACGACTCTTTTCGGATGTGTATCGATTACCGGGCATTAAATAAATTAACGGTGAAGAATCGTTATCCATTACCTCGCATCGACGACTTATTCGATCAACTCCAAGGATCGAGTATGTATTCTAAAATTGATCTGAGATCTGGATATCACCAACTGAGAGTCCGGGAAGAAGATATTCCTAAGACAGCTTTCAGAACTCGCTACGGTCATTTTGAATTTCAAGTTATGCCTTTTGGGTTGACAAACGCACCAACAATATTCATGGACCTCATGAACCGGGTGTGTAAACCCTATCTGGATAAGTTCGTGATAGTTTTTATCGACGATATACTTGTCTAATCCAAGAACAAGCAAGACCATGCGGAGCATCTAGCTCAAGTATTAAAAGTACTCAAAGAAGAGCAGTTGTACGCTAAATTTTCCAAATGTGAATTTTGGATACCTAGAGTCCACTTCCTGGGTCATGTCATTGACAACGATGGTATCCACGTAGATCCTGCAAAGGTTGAGTCTATTAAGAGTTGAGCATCTCCCAAATCACCGACAGAGATCCGCTAATTCCTAGGCGTTGTCGGATACTATCACCGATTCATCGAAGACTTCTCCAAGATAGCCAAACCAATGACCAAACTCACTCAGAAAGGAGTAAAATTTAATTGGGGAGAAAAGGAGGAATCAACTTTCCAGTTGTTAAAACAGAAGCTATGCAATGCGCCTCTCTTATCTTTGCCTGAAGGCAATGATGAGTTTGAGGTATATTGTGATGCATCATATAAAGGATTGGGAGCATTATTGATGCAAAGGAATAAAGTAACCGCCTACACTTCTAGGCAATTAAAGAAGCATGAGAAGAACCACACTACCCACGACTTAGAACTTGGAGCGGTAGTCTTTGCCTTAAAAATTTGGAGGCATTACCTTTACGGAACAAAATGTACAGTGTACACGACCACAAGAGTCTGCAACATATATTAGATCAGAAAGAGCTTAATATGAGGCAGCGTCGTTGGATCGAACTGCTAAGCGATTACGATTGCGAAATCAAATACCATCCAGGTAAAGCAAACGTAGTTGCTGATGCACTGAGCCGTAAGGATAAAGACCAATCCATGAGGGTTCGAGCCTTAACCATGACCATCAATCTAGACCTGCCCAAGCAAATCCTTGAAGCAAAAACCCAAGCACATAAACCCGAAAACCTCTGGAAAGAAGACATTGGAGGAATGCTTCGAACCGACCTCTCCAAAGAGAAACTGGAACCAAGGGCGGATGGAATATTGTGCTTACACGGGAGGAGTTGGTTACCCCGTTATGGAAAATTGAGAGACATAATCATGCACGAGTCACATAAATCCAAATATTCTATACATCCTGGATCAGAAAAGATGTATCAAGATATGAGGAGATTATACTGGTGGCCAAAAATGAAAGCTGACATTGCCACCTACGTCCAGAAATGTTTGACATGCGCACGTGTCAAAACAGAACACCAAAGGCCCTCAGGTTTACTAGTACAACCTGAGATACCTGAGTGGAAGTGGGAAAATATTACCATGAACTTCGTTACCAAACTCCCAAAATCATCACGCGGATATGATGCCATATGGGTGATAGTCGACCGACTCACCAAGTTTGCTGACTTCATACCTATCAAGGAATCCGACTCCCTATCCAAGTTGGCAAGGACCTACCTAAAGGAAATTGTAACCAAACATGGAGTACCAGTCTCAATAATTTGTGACCGGGACAGTAGATTCACTTCCAATTTCTGGAGGGCTCTCCAACGAGCCCTAGGCACTCAACTAGATATGAGCACCGCCTATCATCCATAAACGGATGGTCAGAGTGGAGCGAACCATCCAAACCTTAGAGGACATGCTAAGGGCATGTGTGCTTGATTTTGGAGATAGTTGGGTCGAGCATATACCCTTGGTTGAGTTCTCCTACAACAATAGCTATCACGCCAGTATCAAGGAAGCCCTTTTTGAAGCCCTTTATGGAAGGAAATGTCGCTCTCCTGTATGCAGGGCGGAGGTAGGTGAGTTTCAAGTCACTAGGCCTGAATTGATTCAAGAGACTATAGACAGAATTGTTCTTATAAAACAGAGACTGCAAGCTGCTCGCGATCGACAAAAGAGCTACGCGGATCAGAAACGCAGACCCGTACAGTTCAAAGTGGGAGATCACGTCATGCTAAAAGTATCACCATGGAAGGGAGTTATATGATTTGGAAAGTGGGGAAAGTTGAATCCACGATATGTGGGTCCTTTCAAAGTGATAGACAAGGTCGGGGAAGTGGCTTACCGTTTGGAGCTGCCATCATAATTAAGTCGGATACACCCCACCTTCCATGTATCTAATCTGAAAAAGTGCTACACTGAGGAACCTTTGGTTATTCCCTTAGAAGGAGTCCATATCGATGACCAACTCCAATACACTGAGACACCAGTGGAAATCATGGAGAGAACAACCAAGAAGTTAAAACGTAGCCGCATCCCATTAATTAAAGTGCGATGGGACTCGAAGAGAGGCCCCGAGTACACCTGGGAACGAGAAGACATATTCAAAGCCAAGTACCCTCATCTTTTCACTTAAAAGATAACTACATTTTTAGTAGCTTTGAGGACAAAGCTAAAATAACGGGGTGGTGCTGTAAAATCCATGATTTTACCATGATTTAATGTAATAAAGTTTAATCTAATGATCTTAAGAGCATTCACTCATGTATTATATTTCTATAAGATGTGTGTGTGAACTTGTTCATTATATACTTATACATCTACAATCATCTTGCTATAACAATAAGTTATATAACTTAAACCTTGTACATAAGACTAGGATAACAAGTGATGAAAAGTATAACAAACTATGTATGCCCAACAGTTAACAAAACATGGGAAATATGTGTGTACACTATAGACATACATACACATCATGGACTTGCCCAAGAACCTTTATCCTTGTGTGCTAGCCCAACATAAGCCCACAACTTAGGCCCAACTTCCTTTTGTTTAAGTGTACACGACACACACATAGGTGGAAGGAGAAGAGTTGTATTGGAAATGGAGAGTATGACACTTGGCATGTGTTCTTTTCCCAAGGCAATCATGCCTTTTTGCCTTGCCTCTCTCTCTCTCCCCTTTAAGCTGAAATCACTCACACATACTCTCATTCCCTCATGCAATCCAATCTTGTTTCTCTCATCTCCTTTCTCTCTCAATCATATGACTTTAAGCCATATGCATCCAAAATCATACATTAAATCCACTAGATCTTTGTCTCATCTTAACTACTAATCATTTAGCAGTATCATCATCATTGGAATCACTAGAACAAGCCCTAGACGAATCTATAAGGCCACGACTTGGTTTACATTTAGGGTTTCTTCATCAAATAGATTAGATCTCTAATCTCCTTGTTCATCTAGATCATCCTTGATACTTTTAAGCAAGAAAGGTATATTCCTTATGCTCTTTCATTTCTTCATGCATACATCATCATACATCTATAAACACAAGTAAATAACTTGTTAAAAATCAAGATTTAGTAAAGCCATAGCCATTATAGGTCATGACATATTTATAAACACCATAGTCATGGTTAAAACTTTTTAATAAAGAAACCTATGGCTTGTATACTATATGTTTTAACTTGATTAGAAACCATATGAAACATTTTATGAATCTAAATGTAGCACGGGTTACAAATCTTGCTTTATGGGATTTTGGTTAACTAATAATCATAGATCTCATAAAATAAACTTGTGTAACTTGAAAATCATGAAGACCATGACCTTAAAGGTCACGGCTAAAATGAATGATGAACATAGGATTCATGTACTAAGTTTTAATGATGGGAAATGTATTATTACATATGAAATGGAATACTAAAAATAACTAAAATGATTTATGTGAACATATTTAGCCGTGGGCTATATATGACATAGAATGGTTTTAAATGTACATGCATGCTTATATAAACTATAGATATAATGATAAGAGTTAACCTAAACATGATGAACATAAAACAAGCTTATAAAATCTTATGGGAACCTTGGGAGAAAACAATATAGCCGTAGGCTTTATGTAGTTTTCTTGGAATAATGGTAACCTTGGGAACATTCATGTAACCTAGATAATCATGTTGTATTTTTGTAAATATTTACAAGACTTAAAACTAGCTAAAATGTGCATCATGGAAATACCAAGATTTAAAGTTAAGACGTGGGCTATATGTATGTATGTATGGACTTGTGACTTGATTTCTTGATTTGTACATAGCTAGATCTATTTTGGGGACACTTATAAGTACATGCAACCTTAAAATAAGTTTTGACTCATCTTAATAAGCTATAATTAATTATAGCCGTGAGTTATAAGCTCATATTAGGGCTTATGACTTGCATGCAACCTTATAACACATCTAGATCTTATTTGGTACATCACATAAAATAAACCATAAGTTTTATGCTTTTGTTATGATTTAAAACTAAATATGGATAAGCTAATAATAAGCTTATAAGAAAATCCTAGATTAATACTTACATAAAATGAAAAGTAGTATTAATGGACTAATTAAGCCCATGCAACATTAGTCCAAGACTGAATGGACCTAATAAGCCCATTTAATAAATCTTAGTAACCTAATGGACTTAAGTTTATACTTGAGCCCATTTAAAATGATTAATGGACTTAAAATGTAATTAAGCCCAATAAATGTGTTAAAGGCCCATTTAACAAGTTAGTAAACTTAAAAATGTATTTAGGCCCACTAAATGGCCCATTAGATGTTTAGCCCATTTAATAAGTCCTTATAATGTTTTGAATGTTAAATAAAAGTTTTTATAATAAAATATAACTTATAAAAACTTTTGGAGAAAAATGACAATTTATGAAACTTAAGGACTAAAACCGTGACTTATGAAACTTGTTTTGATAAATTAGTAAACAAAGGACTGAAAATGTAATTATCCAAAAGTCTAGGGTTTAATTAATATCATCCGTGACATATTAAACCCTAGGGACCATATTGGGAAGTTTCTAAAGGTTATTTTGTCATTTTAAAACCCTAGGGACCATTGTTGTATTAATCCGAAACTTAAAGAATCCCTAGGGGTTGCTTTGGTCATTTAATGAAAGTTATAAAACCCAGATTTAACTAGGGGACTAAATATGCCATAAGCCGAAACATTAACAAGCCCTAGGTACCAAATGTGTAACAATCCGAAAGTTTACTTTGCTTAAAAATATGGAAGGACTAGTTTTGCCATGTTCCGAAACTTTAATAAGCCCTAACCCTAATTCTATTTTTAAACTTAGTAAAACTTAAACAAACCCTAAACTATAAGAATTTATAATATAAATTCTTAAACTTGTAATTTATAAATTATTTTATAAATGTTAAATAATTTATAGGAACTTTTAAGTTAAGTAAAATATTATACTTTATTATTTAAAGATAAAATATTTATATTTTTGTTTTATGAAATAAATTGTATAAACAATATGGACATGTATTACTAATACATAAACTCATATACTTTTAGGAAATAAAATTATATGAAGGTTAAATAAATTGAATACTAATATTTAAGTAGAACATTTTTTTAAGTTTACTTAATTATGAAACTTAATAGTATGTTTAAATGAACGATTATAATACATGAACTACGAACGTAAACTAATATTTAAGTAGAACATTTTTATGTTTACTTAATTATGAAACTTAATAGTAAGTTTAAATGAATGATTATAATACATGTACTGCAAACGTGAACTAATAATTTAAGTAGGACATTTCATGTGTACTTAAATAAGAAACTTAATTGTAAGTTGAATGGTTATTATTAATACATGTATTATGAATGCAAACTGATATTAAAAGTTAAACATTTTATGTTTACTTGGAAATGAAACTTATATAGATAAGTTTAAATGGATATTGTTTATACATGTACTACGGTTATTTAGATAAATGCCGTAGCATAAATGAACTGACTAAAAATCTGTATAAGCATACACATATGTTCTTTGTACTATCTATTAAGACTGTACTATTTGATTAGGCATAACTTTTACCGTGAGCATTGTTTGGATATTCGTGTTATACAGCTATTGCCAACTCCCAGGTGAGTTTACAGCCCCATATAACTATTGATAAACTTTTCCTCTACGGGGGAGAAAACATACAACTATTTTAAAATGGACATAACTGAATTGTATAAACTTGACTATGATTGACTATTATAGAAACTGTTAAATTGTTGTAAATCGCCCGAATGTTATAAATAGATCTATTAGGGATTGACCATCCCCATCTGGGTAAGTCATGCTCACTGTGCCTTGGCCGGGACAAAAGATGTATACCATGTTGGAACTGGGTTTGGGTGTCTTTTTGTAAGACACTACGTCCTCATCTGTTGAGGACTATGGAAGGTTAAGCTTCAGTTTCAAGTAATAGTAAATGTAATCTACTTTTTAGTAAGAATGCTTTGTGCATTGTTACTTCTATGATTAATGTATGTCCAAACTAAATAATGTTAAAACCTGTAAATTCACCAACGTTATGTTGACCCTCTAAGCATATCTCAGGAAAATGAAGTTAGAACGAGATATGTGCATGGACTCAAGCATCTATGTAATCTGCATCGTAGGAATCGTCAAGGGTTTCATTTGGGGAAAATGAACAATCTACTTATGACATGTTAAAGACAATTTTTATTTATTTGTTTAATAAACATGTAATCTGATTTGAATAACTATTTATCTTATGCTCTATGGACTATATGCTATCGATCCACCCTTGTGACATCTCTGTTGTTATTTCCACATATTTTGACCCTACCCGGGGTGTCACATATTGTATGTAACATAAGAAAATGAGTAAGTGTAAGGACCTGCTGCTGTTGGAGTTTCCAGCGTTGTTACGGTAATTATCATTACCGCCACGCCTATCAGTAGTAGAACGGTCGTGAGTCTGACCGTTTCCCTTGGGCTGAGTAGGCTGTTGCTGAGTAGCCGGCTGAGACCGGTCCCCAGTCTTCTGCCTGGAAGATGTAATTTAAAAGAGATAGAAATATTGATATATACTGAAAGAATATGGTTTGGTCACCGCTGAGTAACGAATGTTTACCTCTTCTCGGGTCTCTCTGCTTCCCTGAACTATTCTGTTTCTTGCAGCATCTACAGCTTACGTGCTGCATCGGCCACTTGTGCCACCGTATTGAACGTAGCACACACCAAGTTGTTGGCGACCGATGTACGAAGAGCCCACTGGAAGTGGTATGCTTTCTCTTCAGCAGTACCTGCTGCTGCACCAAGAAAACCAGCCAAACGAAGAAAGATGCATGAACTCGTTGCTGTTCTCCCCAGCTCTCTGTCTGATTCCATGGTACTCCCTTTTCAGCTTGTCTTGCTCAGCCTTTGGAAAGAACTGTTCAATCACTAACTCCTTGAACTGAGCCCAAGTCAAACCAGCCACCCAATTATCACCTCCCTCAGACTGCTTCAATGCCTTCCACCATGCTAGCACATCACCTTCAAACCTGTAACAGGCCAACCTCGACTTGAAGACGGGGTCACAGCCCATTGCATCGAAGATCTTCTCAATGTGAGCCAACCAGCTTTCAACTTCGCTGGGGCTATCCGTTTTCTCGGAGGATCGAGGGCGTAGCTTGTTGAATCTCTCCAGCCATGTGACCAATGTTGCTGGAGGAGGAAGAGGAGGTACTGGATGATGTTGCTGATTGTTAGCAGCCTGCACCTCATCCCTGGTTTCGTTCCTTAGCTGAGGAAGCATAGCTCGCATCGCAGCTTGGACTGCTGCATTGAGTTGTTCCTGCTCGTGTGTGAGAACCATCTGACAGTATAACATAAAAAAAATACATGATTAAACTTACCAAAACATAAAATATATACATGAAAAAAAATTATACCAATAAATCATGAGAAAATTTTTATGCAGGAAAACTAGCATTTGAATGCATGATGCAGTTTTATGAAAACTTTTATATGCGTGAGAGTGAACGCCTATGGTCAGTTCACTCAAAACAAAAGACATGACGAGGGGACGCCAATGGGTCGGTCCCAAAGTTAAAAGTTTCGATAAAAGCACATGCGACTAAATGAGGGCCAGTCCTGTACCAACCATTACTTAGTCATAAACCTTCGACAATGACATATATATGAATGTATGAAAACAATGAATGCATGAAAACCAACTGTCAGTTCTAGGAAGACCATAGTGACTACCCACTAATCACAGGTCATGTTTTGAGAGCCTACAGGTCGAAGCCTTGGCTCTGATACCATAATTGTAACACCCCATTTTGATAAATGGAATGTCACGCGTGATTATGGCGTGTCATCAAAGCATACAAGGATAAATGTCTTAAACATTACATGACCATAAAGGAAATACCGGAAACAAACATCGGTACCCCAAAGTAAAAGCTCATCACACAAAAACATAAGTACTGTAAAGGAAAAGGACTAAACAATGTCCATGGAAATGAGTAGCAAAATGTATGAAGATATGCATAAAGTAATGAAGGCAAATAAGATTCCAATCCATATGCACCTAGCTTAGAATCTACGAGCGTCCCTGAGTACCTGTCGTTTTGGGAACATGAAAGGAAAACGGCTGAGCATAACGCTCAGTGCACGGATATACAAGCATAGAATGAATAACATAAGCATATAAAACATATAGCAACGGAATTGATTAAGTCCTGGAAAACCTGGTATAACTTAGTAAAACTGGTTTTATAGTTTGAAAAGCCTTATTTTTATCTTATGAAAACTGTTTAACATGTTAACCATTAGCCAATATAGGTCATGAAATATCAACGTGCATGAATACTTGGAGGGGTGACCTCATCATACAATTAGAGGGGTTGCCTCTAATCAATATAAGTTTGTGTAGGAGGGATCAACTCCTTGTGAAGGATGCAAGGCACACACCACATTCACTTGAATAATCTATAAAAACATGTAATCTAAGATGCACCCATACGTCCCACATCATAATATAATAATATGGCCAAAAGCTGAAAGGGACGCCACGAGCTATCACTCTGCCGTGGTGAAGTCATAACACTGGTGCCTCTAGTGTTATGGTTATGGTACCTCCATAACTAGGTGAAACTGGTCATGCATGTATATGGCTTAGGTATTTAACTAAGCATAAGCAAATCAAAACATATGAAACATATACTGGGAAAATAGTTGGCTGCATACGGGGAATCCTAATAAGGAAAGAATGTCCATACTTAAAGGACGGAGAATCCGTACCTTGTGTCCAGTGAACGAAGAAGACGAACGGAAGAGAGTCCTACTTCGATCTCACTAATTCTACATAAATAACATAGGTGTATAAGTGTTCTGATTACTGTGTACGTAATTGATTTTATATCATGTCTTAGCTTGTTTTATATGTTCATGTTATGTTTTACTGATTTTAACGTTATGTTGTGTTTATCATGTATTCTGGATATTCTGATTAAGTACTACTTGTATTTATTGTATTATTATACTTGTTGTGTAATAATAAGTAACTTTCCAAAAATAACAGGTTTCCTAAAATGGAAAGTTTCTAAAATAGAAAGTTTCCAAAAATAAAAGTTTCCAAAAATAGAATAGCTGCTAAAAATAAATAAGTTTCAAAAAGTAGAAAGTTTCCATAAATAGAATAGCTGCTTAAATAAAATTAGTTTCTAAAAATAGAAAGTTTCCATATTTAGAAATAAGCTGGATTATTAATTTAATAAGATATGCTTAAGTTTTTACTAATTAATATTCTAAGTCACGTGATTAATAGTATAGTTTATTAATTAATACATGTAAATTAAATAAAATATAGGTTATAGGATTTAACTAAATATAATCATGATTTAATTAAATTAAGCATATAAAATACTTAGGTTAAAACATGTATTAATATTCATATTAATATAACCTAAGTCATGGAAATTAATTAATTATAAGTCATGTTTTAATAATTAATTAAATACTATATTTTAATTAAATAAATAAATACTTAGGTTATAACATGTATTATTAATAATAATATTAAACCCAAGTCATGTTTTAATTAAATTAATTATAAAACATGTTAAATTAATTTAATTAGCTTGTAAATAAATGCACATGTAAAAATAACTAAAATTGTAAAAATCATAACCCGATCCCGTGTATTATTTTATTAACTCGTGTCGTGAACCAGACCCGTGAACACGTGAACCGGCCCGAACCAAACCCCACCGAAAATAGTGACAAACCGGCCCATGCCGGTTGCCCCTGCCCTCGGCTGCGTGCCGGTGGTCTTGCCCCTACTCGGCCCAGCCGTTGACCACCAAAGTTCCCACCTGGAGTGCCGGTGGTCCCCCTGCTGCCTGCGGTGGGTTTCCCCCTGCTTGCGTTGGGTTTCCCCTGCTTGCCTAAAATAGCTATCGGCTTAATCCGGTGGTGGGGATGTGGCTGCCGAGACAAACCGAACACAAGGACACCCCCGACGCGAGTCGGGGTGCCTTGCCTTTGCTGCCTACCGAACACCAACACCACCGAGACCTTTGCCTCGTGTGGTGAAGCGAACCAAACGACACCGAGTGTCGTGAGACTCTCGGTTTGTGTGGCGGTCGAACACCAAAACTCGAAAACAAACCCAACTAATTTACCCCCATGATTTTACTTGTTTTTAATCTTGTTTTATTAAACCCCCATCATCATACATGCAATTAACATAAAAATAAAATAAAAAGAAGGATTTTCGGATTACCAAAACACGTGGAATCAATAAGGAATGAACACACGAACACGTACTAATAATTTGCTAATCAAAAATCAAACCAGCACCCTTGTTTTTTGAGGTAGCCGCCGGCCAAGGAGAGAGAGAAAGGTTTGGGGTTTTTAGTTTTTCTAAAAATTCTACAGGGAATGAATATTTACCAAATATGTATTTTGGTAAAATTAAACATGGGTTGGGCCTCTCCTCTCTTGTCTATCCGCGACTTGTAGGGCCCATAAAGGGAAAACCTGTAACTTAATCGTGTTCTAAAATATTACGTGTAATAGTGTTTGTATTTACGTGACATTATTATTTAATGTTCGTATTATAATATATACTTGTATGTTGTCGTAATAATAATCGACGTAATTACTCATTAATATGTTCGTGATTATTTATGTTCATGATTTCATGTTCGTGATTATAATTATTGTTGATAATAATTATCGTGTATAAATATATTTTAAATACTTTATCGTGTAATAACACGTACGTAATTCTTGTAATTAATATTCGTGAAACGTAAACCTGTTATAAAAGGAAAGTTTTAATCATGTACGTACGATTATAAGTGTACTGTTCATGGTAAAAGCATGCGGGTTTTACGAATCCCCAATTTTGGTTTTGTGCAATTAAATAGGAACCTAGACTCAGATTAAGAAAAATGTAGTAATTTAAGAGTGAATTAAGTAAAGGATACTTACAGTGGATGATTTTGCACAAATAGAATGGTTAGTAATAGCTTAGATTGGTTAGAGAGATGGAAAAATGGTGGTAGTGGTCTTGTATTGCATAAAGTGGGAGGGGAGTATTATGTTTTGTGTGTTTGTTAACTGATTTAAGGTTTAGAGTACTCTGCAGTCCCATGGCCCCTTCCACGGCCCCTTGGGGAAGGGGGCCGACGGGTTCCGTCTGTGCAGAGGACAAAATGGTTGTTTTTCAAGACGAGATTTCCATTAACCCTAATTGTAAAACCCGCATATAAATGCCATGAACAGTACACTACGTAAACATACGAACCAATTAAAACTTTCTTTTATGTCATGAACACGTGTCACGAATATTAAATTCAAAAACAATGTACGTGTTAGTGCACGATAATTATTAAGTACGTGATACTACACGATAATTATTAAGTATAATAATTATAATCACGAACATATGATCACGAACATTTACGAACATGATAATTATTACGTATAATAATTATAACACGAGTATTAGAACATGATATGTGTACGTAGTATTTATAACACGAACTTTTAACACGAACTAGAACGAATAATAAACACGAACGAACACGAGTATAATTTAAACATGAAAACTGTACGGGTTTGCCTTTGGGCCTATGGTAGCCGCGGACAAGAGCAAGGAAGGGGGCCCATCGCAACTTTAATTTTAACTAAAAAGGGAAAAAGTAAAACACATAGTTTTCATTCACAGAATTTTTACAAAAATATTAAAACCCTAGATTTCTTGTCTCTCTCTCTCTTGCCGCCGGCTACAAGGACACCAAAGGAGGTGTTTGGTTGATTTTGATTGTTGATTTTGGGGTTGATTGTGTTCATGCTCTTAGTTCTTTTCCAAGCACGTGTTCGGTATCATCAAAAACCTTCATCTTTTATTTTTATTGTTCTTTTATTTATGTGCATGTGACTAATGATAATAACATAATTAAAAACATGTAAAACAAATCCAAGAAACATGAATTGTGGGGGTTTTGGTGGGGTTTTGGTTCGGCCGGCACCCAACTGAGAGCCACCAAGCTCTGGGTTTGGTCTTGTGATCACCAACAACCGAGACCAAGAGGCCTCGTTGTGGCCTTGGTCGCTCAGCTGCAAGAACAGGGGACCCGACGTCAGTCGGGGTGGTGCCCTTGGTTTGTGTTTGGGTCTCGGCGCAGCAGCAACAACACTACCGGCTTAAGCCGGTGGCTATTTTGGGTTGAGCAAGGGGAACCGCAGCCAAGCAGGGGGAACCACCGGCATCAGCCGGTGGTGATGTTGGTTCGGACAGTGGCACCGACTAGGCCGGGTAGCCACTATCGGGCTGTTTCGGTTTGGTTTATGTTTCGGTTTATATTAAAACACGGGTTCGGTCACTGGATTATTTTTACAGGGTATATTTTTACAAGGAAAAATTGAATTAATTAAACATGACTAATAATTAATTTAATTTAATCTTGACTTAGGTTTTATTATTTATTAAATAATACTTGTTTTAACCTAAGTATTTTTACCATTTAATTTAGACTATAGTTATTATATAATTATTAAAACATGGACTATAACTAATTAATAAAACATGACTTAGGTTATAATTATTATATATAATAATTCAAGATTAACCTAAGTATTTTATATGTCTTAATTTAATTAAATCACACCTTTATTTAATTAAATCATATAGCCTATGGTTTATTAAATTACCATGACATTTAATTAATAAACAATACTATTATTACATGACTTATGACTTTTAACTAGTAAACATTAGCTTATATTATTAGCTTATTAATCCAACTTATTTTTAAATATGGAAACTTTCTTTTTCAGGAAACTTACTATTTTTAGAAACTTTTCTATTTTTAGAATTTGGTCTATTTTTAGAAACTAATTTATTTTTGGAAACTTTCTATTTTTAGAAACTTTCTATTTTTGAAAACTTCCTATTTTTAGAAACTTTCTATTTTTGGAAACTTTCTATTTTTGGAAACCTACTATTTTTAGAAAGTTACTTATTATTACATAACAAGTATGTTGGGTCCACTAGATGTGGATCTTGCAGCCTGTTAGGAACGGTGAACGACTTCTGTAATCACAAGTCTATTCACAGAGAGACTCTAGACAAATCACACAATATAAGTGCAGAATACAAATATTATGAACACGAAGAACAAAATAACTGTAACGACTTGATCCTTTACTAAGGATTTCTAATATTAATATAAACTAGAATAATGTTTGATGAAGGTGTGTTGAACCCTTCTGCCTAAGGTTCCTTTTATACTACAAGGAAACCCTAATACATCATTAAACCAAAACGTGTAAAATTGATATGCATATCCTTTCCTAACATATCTCATGCATATCCTAACAGAATACTCTTAAATAATAAAGTTTGACTTTCTATAAGACTAGGAGCACGTCTTGCTCCTACTACTACTAGGACCAGGAGGAACTACATACCTCCTAGTCTACCTATTACAAATAACTATTCCAAAGGTCCTAACAATCCTCCCCTAAACTTGAATTTGACCTGTTAAGTTCAAGTTTCCTGGTAAATCATGCAACATAGCTTGAGGATTGGAACAACAAATGAAACAACAACATCATAACCATCAACATAAAGAACATAAATACTGCTGCAACAAAGAACACCTAGAAGCTTCTTGAAAGCTTGAAACAAATCTGGATCCTGTTGAATCTTCACAGCAACATGAGCAGATTTTATGAGCCTTTACCAAGTAGCTGCTCGCTCTTGGGCTAGCCTGTCTTTATGGTGGAATAAGCATCACCCTAGGAGACCAGAACCCAGCCTAACTCTTAGAACGTGAATCAATGGTGAGTGGGGGTACCCTGATGATTTTAGGCAAACCATCACAGCCGTCAACGGATTTGATATGTCTTTACCAGAAGTCGTACCCCTCTAGAGTCGCCAACTCTTAGCAATTAAGCATCGGTGAGCTGAAAACCCTATAACTTTGAGCAAGCTATTATAGCTATCAACGGATTTGATAAGATCTTTACCAAGATCCGTGCCCCCTTGGATTAGCCACTTTTCAGTCTAGGACCATGGCAAGTGAAAACCATCCAGTTTTGGGTAACCTGGCAACCATCAACGGATTTGACTATCACACCAGAGCCGTACCCTCATTGTGAATCAACTCTTTCTTGTCTGTGAGACATGGTGAGTTGAGCACCATTTGTTGTGTGGACCAGGTCCAACACCAGAAGTAACTCCAAACCAGCACAAGTGTGAAACAGTCAAATGAAAACCAATTTATGATGGAAAAGTATAAGAAGATATTATATTATGTGCAAGTGTGAAATCCATCATATGTTTAAAGTATAAGCTGATATTATATAAAAAGTATTTAGTATAATCACAAAAACAGAAAAACATACCCATCACATACCAGACGCTGCAACCTTGTCAGCTTGCAACCGGGCTTGGATCCCTTCCACCAAAGTAGTAGCCATGGAAGACTCATTCCCTGAAAGGGCATTGGAGATCTATAAATGACATTCCAGCATGGCCTCCATAGTAGCAATCGTCAAAGGATATTCCATATCCGTAAGCATGAACACTATGGCACCAGACTCTAACTCCAATATATGAACCCCACAACCAGCATAAAGCTTCCACCTCTTGATGACCCGGCGAGGCTGATCTCTCCAGACACCAGACTGAGGAGCATCAGGAGGAGAATCAAGCATCATCTTCAAGTCACCCCACATTGTCAACCCAGGCCAGTTGTCCACCTCACTCGGAGAGGCAGGAATACCAGCATCCACAAACCCATACAACGACATAAGATCCCAACGATTCTCCCATGTCAAAACACTTTGCAAGCTCGAGATATAACGAACATAACCATCACTGGTTAAAATCCTATGTGTGGATTTACCAGCAGCAATCGGGGATGGCGTAACCGACCACGCAACAATATAACCCTTACCCATTGGCAATTATGTCTCATTGTTGGAAGCCGCATCAATAAGATTTGCAGGATCGCGCTTCTCAAATGGAACAGACTTACCACGTCTAGCCTTCTTCTTTCTGATTGAGCGACGAGGTGCAAAAACACCAGAAGAAGATTCAACCTTTACCTTCCCAGCATCAGTAGTATCAGCATGAGTAGAATCAAAACCTTGACCAACCAAAGGATCAAAGTCTGCTGCACCAGTAGAAGGGGTAGGGTGTGGTTCAGTCACCGGTGGTGAGGATTGCTCCATAGCAGGAGTAGCAGGGGTGGTAGTAGTAGCATTGGTGGTGGTGGTAGGAACCGGATATGAAGTAGGATGAACAACCGAAGGTGTGGTTATAGGACCAGCAGTAGAAGTGGCAACAACAGATGGAACACCAGTAGAAACAGGAGGAATACCAGATGGAGAACCATGAGCAACGGCAGGTTGAGAAGTGGGAACCACTCTTGGAGGAGGGCGATAGATGAAGCGTTTAGGAACCGGTGTCTTTTGACACTTGATCATCTTCTGGTACAGATCCATAAGCTCGTCAAAAGACAATCCCCTAACCCGTTCCCAAGTCCATCCAACATTAAAGTAAGCAGCCGACTGATACTTGACATACCACTGCATTAACTTCCTCTCCTCGGTTCTTGACAAAGGTCTGTTACGATGCTTTTCACAGAGTTGAGCAGCAAGAGACAATTGTTGTTTGCGCATTAAGGCCATTACCCGTGGGATACAATTATTTTCATTCACATCAGCGCCCAAAAGATCAGTAAACTGCGAGTAATCAGATGTAAGAATAGTAAGCACCCGCATCCAATCATTATCATCCCAATGCATGGCATCATGCCTTAACTATTCACGCCTCTACTGTTGAAGAGCTTCTTCCTCAGCCCTAGCTGCTTGATCAATCTCTGCCTGCAATTGCTGTGCAGCCTCCTCCCCCAACCGTTCCTCCTCAAGTTGTCTGCGAGTACGCTTCCGTGGAGGTGAGGGTGCATCAGTCATAGGGGCTTTCCCCTTAGGATCATGAGACGGCCCAGCAGATGGACCAGCAGAAGTACCAGCAGAAGATCCAGCAATATCCTCCATTGGTCTAGGACTAGCAGCAGCAGTAGGGATGTTTGATGGACTAGGAGGAACATGCAAATCAGCATACGGCTTATCAGCAAAAGCAGCCTTCACCAAAAAAGTCAACCCATCCTCCTCAATATCCTCAATATCCTCATAAGTATCAGAAAGAATAAATTTCTTATTTCGCCTCCTCTACTGCATCTCCAAAGCCTTAATCCTGTCCGCCATTGGAAGGACAAATTCCCTGGTAAGTTTGCGATGCTGATTCAGATCTGTCTCCAAAGAAACAATCCTTGCATAATACCTGTGCATGAGATCAAGCAAAAAAGTTAGTGAAGTAGGTTCCTCCGCTTCCCCACCAAGAGGACTTGGATCGGGGAAAGCATCATTGGAACCAGAAGCAATAAAGGGGTCAGCATTATGAGCAGGAGAACTAGACGGCTTCTCAGCAGAATGTGGTGTTGGACTAGAAGGGGGAGTATCCACAAATGGGGACTTATGTGGTAGAGAAGAGGGGGCAGCCTTGGAAGTGGATGGCCTTTCAACCACCACTTCCTTAGCTGGCTCCTCCACCACCACATGAGGCTCACCACTAGGAGGATGCTCCTCCTCCATAGGATCATCCCCTAATAGAAGTTCCTCCTCGGCTGCAGTAGCCGAAGGAATAACATTAGGAGGACCTTGGCAAGGCCCAACATAACATAAGTAAGAGGCCTCCAAGCTCCCTTAAAACCAAGTGCCATATTTGAGTATACTTTAGAACTAAGCTTGGGGGTCTCATACTCCTCCATATCTCTAGGTATGCACATAAGAACTTGTTGCAAGAACCTAGGGTACATTAAAAACTTCTTCCTAGAGCCAGTACTACTAAGATTGCAAACCATCCCATCAAACAAGTAGCGAGAAAATTTAAACACACGACCCTGTGCTATGCAAATCAAACCAGTAGCCAAAGGAATGGGAAATGCATCCCAACTCCCAGACTTTGGGCTTAAGCAATGAATCAAAAAGTGCAGTAGAAGCTTCCATTGGGGGGTAAACCTATTTTTCTGGAAGTTAAACTTCCCCCCATGATTATAACCAAGATCAGCCATCCCATCTAATACCTCAGAATTGGGGATGGAGACAACACCACCTTCATCATGAAGATGAAGAGCAAACCTAATAGAAGCTTCAGACACCACATATGAACGTCCATCTATGGTATCATGGAGTTCAAGCGGGCGTCCCAAAACATCCACAAGGTGGGCAGTGGCCCAAAACTGGCGAATGACATTATCATAGACAGTCGAGCAAACCGTAAAAGCATACCTGAGGTTAGAAGCCTCAATAAATTCGATGATGTCTGTGAACTCGTCACGTTTAGGACCATCTCCAAGATATGCCACCTTATTATGATCGGGTTTGTATAGCAGAGCAGCCATGGATGATGATTGGGAGTGATGGAAGATGATTGATGGAGATTGAAAGAGTAGGAGCGTATGTGTGTGTTATGGTTGGGATGAATGAGTCAAGTGTGGGATTTGACCATAAATAATGGTCTTGTAACTGTTAATTGACCCCTAATAATGTGGGTTGCCATTTCAATATAAGCAGTTAATGCAAAAGTAACCACTTGCCACTTTTAACTATATTTGCATATCCCAGTTACCAAAGTTAAATAATAGGATATATACCAGAAGTAACTTGCGTTGACTAAAAGTCAAAACGCGTAAGGGTAAACACTAGAAGCACAATGTGGTCAAAGAAAGTCAACGAAGTGAACAGTGACCCAAACCAAGACTAGAAGCCAACCATCAATAACATTAAAGAATTTGTACCCACTAGAAGCTTAAAACTACCACAAGAAGTGACCAAAATCCTCCACTAGAAGTATCACATACCGCAAATACCCATGAAATCTGTTGTTAGAAACTACCAGTATGTTAGTCTGTGCAAGTAAATATGTACACTAAGCCTCCCCTTAATCCTAGGTCTCAAGGATTGACCATTCCAATATGAACCACCAAGTGGTTGAACCGAGGACCATCAAAGGCTTTAGTCAATAAATCAGCAACATTATCATCCGTATGAACCTTAAGAACCTGTATCAACTTCTTCTCATTGGCATCCCTGATAAAATGGTGCCTAATTTTAATATGTTTTGTACGTTGATGAAAAACAGGATTCTTCACAATGCAGATAGTGCTTTGATTTTCAATGAAAATTTGGGGTTCATGAAGTTGAACCCATAATCCAGCATCTGATTTTGTATCAACAAGACTTGTCCATAACAACTAGTAGCAGCTACGTATTCAGCTTCTGTTGAAGAAGTAGCTACTATCGTCTGTTTCTTACATTGCCATGAGATAAGTCTTCGACCCAAAAACTGACAACCACCAGTAGTAGACTTTCTGTCATTATTAGCACCTGCATAGTCACGATCACTATAGGCTTCAAGAACAAAAGGTGATTCTATAAAATACCACAAGCCTAGCTTGGGTTGAGCCTTGATGTACTTGAAAATTTTCTTGACTGCATTCAAGTTAGAAACAGTTGGAGCCACCTGATGTCTAGAACAAGCACTTACTACAAACATAATATCCGGACGTGATGCAGTCAAATACATGAGTGAGCCAATCATTGACCTGTACATGTGAACATTTACCGGAGGATCTGGCTCATTCTTGAGTTTGACTTTAGTTACTTCATAAGGTGTTGCTGCAGGTCTAAGAGGGTCCATATCAAACTTCTGAAGGATCTCATGAACATATTTGTCTTGACTTATGAAGATTCCATCCGACTGTTGCTTGACTTGAAGACCAAGGAAAAATGTAAGCTCTCCCATAGCACTCATCTGAAATTCACCCTTCATCAGTTGTTCAAACTCATCACACCATTCCTTCTTAGTAGAACCAAAGATAATATCGTCCACATATAATTGAACTAGGATAATGTCCTTGGTATTCCTCTTAAGAAATAGTGTTTTGTCAATCGTGCCTCTTCTATAGCCATGTTTCAACAAGAAAGTGGAAAGACACTCATACCAAGCTCTAGGAGCCTGATGAAGGCTATATAGAGCTTTGACCACCTTGTAAACTTTCTTGGGATGAAGTGGATCCACAAAGCCCTTTGGTTGAGTGACATAAACTTCCTCATCAATCTTGCCATAGAGAGATGCACTCTTGACATTCATCTGAAAAACCGCAAAGCCAACATAAGAAGCAAAAGCCAAAAACAGACGAATGGCCTCAATCCTAGCAAAAGGAGCAAAAACTTCAGTATAGTCAATGCCTTCAAGTTGTGTGTGACCTTGTGCAACCAACCTAGCCTTATTTATCACCACAATACCCCTTGCATCTTTCTTGTTTTTGAGAATCCATTTGGTACCAGTTGCTGTCTTTCTATCTGGCAAGTCAACTAGGATCCAAACATTCTGAAACAAGAACTGCTGCATCTCCTCCTGCATAGCCTCCACCCAACTTTGATCCTCAAGAGCATGAGAGACTGATCTAGGTTCCACCTGTGAAAGAAAACAAGCAAACAAACAGTGTTGAAAGTCCGTATGATTATTACGCTTTTGGTCCTCAATATAGCTCACAAGAGCATGATGATCAGACGTTGCTTTCTTATGCATCATGCGAGTCTTGACAGTAGAACCAGGATCTCCAATGATTTGAGTACTAGGATGGTCTTTGTGAGACTGCAGAACTTGATTAGAAGATACATCCACTTCTGGTGCCAAGTTATTAAGATCCCCAACAAAGTCATCATCATATGAAGCAGAGTCGAAAATGCCATCTATTGGTTGCTTATGAATATCATCCAGCTTAGTAGAAGACTTCTTTTGATAGTTTCCCAGGTCAGAAGGACCAGAGAATCTAGTAGAGGAAGTGGGATCACTAGCCGGACTACCAATAGGTGTTAAACTAGGACTAGGAGTAACATTTGGAGTACTAGGAGTAGCTTTGTCAGCAGAGGTACTCAAAAGAAACTCAAAACCTCCTTGAGAAGCTGCTGTAGTAGCATCTTGTTGTTGCTTGAGCAATGTGTCAAGAGCTCCTTGTGAGTCCAAAAACGTCTGATGGAGTAGGATCACTAGGAGTAGCATTGGCATTAGGAGAGACTGTGGTGGAATAGGATGGAACAACAAAAATATCATCCTCCTCGTCTGAGTCTGAAAAACTAGAATGAGCACCTACACTAGAAGTTGCAAACACTTGTGGACCTGCATCATGGTTAGTTTTGAAATGAAAATATCCTAATGAATCACTAAGATAATCAAGATCAAAATACCATTCAGGACCATTGCCTTGTATGTTTGACTTCTCCTCAAAATACCTGAGATTAATAGTTTCAATAACTCGCTTGGCTTGGAGATTGTAGACACGATAAGCTCGAGAGTGAGCTGAATATCCCACTATGTATCCTTCATCTGCCTTGCCATCAAATTTCCCCAAATAGTCACTAGTATTCAGAATGGTGACAGGACACCCAAATGGCTTCAAATGAGCAATGCTAGGAACTTTAGATGTGAGTAGCTCATAGGGAGTCTTCTTGTGAGGATTGGTAATAGAAACTCTATTCAAGACATAACTTGCAGTATTGACAGATTTTGTCCAAAACATGGTTGGAAGCTTGGAATCGGCAAGCATTGTTCTCGCAGCTTCTATTAGAGTCCTGTTCTTCCTTTCTGCAACACCATTCTGCTGAGGAGTTCTTGCTGCACTATAATCTCGTTTGATACCTTTAGAGTTACAAAGTGCTATGAGGTCTGCATTTTTGAATTCTGTTCCATTATCACATCGGATGCCTTTAACCTTTTTGGACAACTGATTCTCAATAAGTGTCATAAAGTCCTTGAGTATTGAGTAGGTCTCGCTTTTTGCAGCCAAGAAGAAAACCCATGTGAACCTGCTATACTCATCAGTTACCACAAGACAGTATTGTTTGTGGTCAATGATCCTAATGGAGGTAGGACCAAATAAATCCATGTGTAGCAGCTGCAATGGTTCAGTTATAAGGCTAAGAGCAGTAATGGTCTTGAAGGATGATTTATGTTGTTTCCCTTTGCTGCAAGCAAGGCAATTGATGTCCTTTCTGAAAGTTTTTGGAGGTAAACCAGAGACCAAGTTCATGTTTCCTAATTTGTGAATGGTCTTGAAGTTCACATGTCCCATCCTCTGTGCCATTTAGTGGCTTCATCTTTTGAGGCTTTAGCCACCAAACATGCTAGTTGACCAGTAGGATTGACTTCATTCAACTTGATACTATAGAGGTTGTGTCTTCTAGGGATTCTGAGTAGAACTTGTGAGTCATCCGGGAGTTTAAAGTCTTTGGATAACACTAGTGCATCAGTATCCGTAAAGAGGACAAACTACTTCTTGTCATAAATCTGAGAGACTGAGATCAAGTTGAAGTGTTGAAGTGCTTCCACATAGTACACCTGCTCAAAGTTAAGGTTAGGCGTCTGAATCATTCCTTTTCCGGTGATCCTTCCTTCACCACCTCTAAAATAGACCTTTCCTCCTTGAAATGGTACAAAGTTAGATAGAAGACTTTTATTTCCTGTCATGCTCCTAGAGCATCCACTATCAACTATCCCAAGAGTAGGATCTTGGTATGGAGTAACCTACAACAACAAGAAAAGATATATGCAAAAGTTAGTGTCTTAAGGGGACCCAAACCTTTTTAGGTTTGAGCTTGCCTTGTGGATCTTTAGTAGATAGCCAAGAAGATTGATGAGATCCACTGTTGTTATTAGGTTGCCTATTCATCATATGAGTGTTATTGTTTGACCAAGAACAACCTGTTGAGGGCTTAACAGCAGCACCCAAATTTCTCAACCTAAAATACATTTGGCTTGAATTAAATGCATAATTCTGATTAAAGTTCTGAAAGTAGTTGCTGGTTGGTCTATTAGGGATTAAGCCATTGTTTCTCTAATGATCAGAAGCTAAAGGAGAGGTCCTTCTAGAAGAAGAAAAAGATTGGGCACATGGGTTTGGTCTTCTAGAAGAATATGGAGCAACTCCTGGTGGACTAGGAGCAGGATATGTTTGATAAACAGAAAGATGTTGGTCATAAAAGTTACAATCTTTAATCAAATGAAATGTACTGCCACAAACAAAACATCTTTTATTCAAATGACCTTGTCTCATACTGCTAACTTCATTACACACAATTCTAGGAGAAACATTATTCCTAGGACTCAATAAACCAGAACTAGACACAGTTGAAGTAGAAGCAACTCTCTCTTTACTCTTCCTAGCACTAGTAGCAGCATGGTCATTTGTTTTGGAGCTTGTAGGTCTCGACTCTTCACTTGAATCACATGATGCAGAGTCACTGGCTTTGTCACTGAAAGTACAAGAGACAAAGTCATTAGTATTAGTAGAACTTTTTGGGGACTCACGCATCTGCGATCAATCCAAGTCATTATGCCTAGAAGTGGGCATAAATGTTCATGTAAGAGGTGGAGGGACAGCATGCATTGCTGTAGCTGGTTGAAACCTATTGTAGCAAGGTTTTCCCTCTTCCTCCTTGTCAGGATCAAATACACTTGAAAAAAATAAATCAAACACATCTTCTGAATCAATATATTTATCAAATCCTAACCCTCTTTTAGTCCTACCAGACATGCTACTATCAATTAACTTTGAAAGATTCTTAGGTGCATTTTGCCATTTTTCAAATCTTAACAGTGTAGCATCCAATTTTGCCTTCATGTCTTGCTTATCCTTGATACTGCCATCTTTTACCTTTTTAGTGTATTTAAGCATATTTGTTGTGTTTTCTAAATCAATATTCAGAATTCTAATTTTATCTTCATATTCACGCTGTGTGTGTTGAAGCCACCTCTTTTGTTGTTCCAAAGTTTTTAAAGAAGTCTTATATGCTTGAACCTCTAAAAAATACTTATCATTTTGTTCATTTAATTCATTATATTGAGACAAAAATTCTGAATATTTATCATGACAACCAAGAGGACAATGTTGTACCTGAGGTGAGATGCCCATAAAAGCAAACTCTTCTGCTTCCTCGGCATCAGACAGATTCCCCGTAATCATTGCAAACACATCAGTAGAAGGTTCAGCTGTTTCCAGGGTAGCATTTTGATGATCACTCCAGTTGACCATAGAGTCAACAGACACCAAAGCCTTCTTGTCATCTTTCACCTCCTGAATCTTGAAAGCTGAATACCTGCTCTTCTCCTGGTCATTCTTGTTAGGATATTCCCTAGAAAAGTGACCTTGCTGCTGACAGTTATAGCATCTAACCTTGCTTCTATCAAACCTTGCTGGCTCACTTGGGTTGTAGTTAAACTTTCGACCAGCTTTCTTCTCAAACTTGTGAACCCGAAGAGTGAGCATGGCCATCTGCCATTTGAGATCCATTTCATCCAGGTCAAGTTTATCAACCTGTTTGAAGTCATCAAAAGCAAGTTGCTGTTGTGGATCAACATCAGCAACAAAAGAGTGAAGAACAACTTCTACCATGCTACGAGACTTGGCTTTCGGTTCAGGAGTAGAAGTATGCTGAGAAGTATGCTGAGAAGACACGGTATAGCTTGGGCTACTAGCATAAGACAGGGGACTAGATCCCATGGAACTCACAAAGGCAGAGTTAGCAGGAGTAGGAAAAGAATCACTTGAGTATCCCCTCACATGAGGCTCAAAGGTTTTGAGCTTATGAAATACATCATCAAAATCAAGATAGTCAAGGCCACCTTTTGCTTTAAGAGAGATTACTACCTGATTCCATGAGTAGGGTAAGGCTCTAAGAAACCTTGCATTGATATCTCTATTGTCAAGTTTCGACTTGAGTTGACTCAACTGGCTCAGTATCTTTTGGAACCTGTCATACCCTTGATGAATACCTTCAGTTTCTGAGATCTTGAAATCTGTGAATTCATCTCTCAGCATGGATCTGCGCATTTTCTTTGACTCCTCATTCCCACCAAATCTTGCTTTTATCCCGTTCCAGATTTCTCTAGCATCATCCAGGTGATAAAAGTCACCCATGTGATCATCAAGAAGAGACTGAAGCAAAATAGTTTTTGCTTTGATCTCCTTCTGCACAGCTGTGATTTCTTCATGAGTTTTAGGGTCGAGAAGAATAATATTACCATTCTTGTCTCTTCCAGTAAACCTCTTGCTGTTTCCATTCAGAATAATCTTCCAAAGATCTTGATCAGTGTTGGTGATCCAGCATTCCATCTTCATTGCCCAACTATCATACTCATCCTTTTTCAGAAGAGGAAACTTGCCATTTATGTTGGAAACCGTAGCAATGATCTGCTGAGGTTGCTGTGTTTTAGGTGTGCTGTCTTCTCCTGTTTGAGTAGAACTTGAGGCAGACATGATTAAGCAAAGATGTTAGTAACAAGAAAAATTGATTCTTCTTGTACAGAGACTCTCCCAGGCTCTGATACCACTTGTTGGGTCCACTAGATGTGGATCTTGCAGCCTGTTAGGAACGGTGAACGACTTCTATAATCACAACAGAGAGACTCTAGACAAATCACACAATATAAGTGCGGAATACAAATATTATGAACACGAAGAACAGAATAACTATAACGACTTGATCCTTTACTAAGGATTTCTAATATTAATAATACAAGAATACAAGATAATACTTAATCATAATACATGAAATAGATGATTAATACAATATATCGTTTAAAACAATAAACAATACAAGAACATATAAAACAAGCTAAGAACATGCTAGAACCAGTAACGTACTCAGTAATCAGGCAACTTATACATGTCCCTTATTTATGTAGCATTAGTGAGGTCGGAGTAGGACTATTCATCCTTTCGTCTTTCCTCATTCACTAGACATAAGGTACGGATTTTCAGTCCTTCAGTATGGACATTCTTTCCTTGTTAAGATTCCCCGTTTGCAGCTAACTGTTTTCCCAAGTATATGTTTTATATGTTTGATTACTTATGTTAGTTATAAATGCCTAATCCATATACATGCATGAACAATGTCACCTAGTTATTGAGGTACCATAACCATAACACTAGAGGCACCGTTGTTATGACTTCCCCACGGCCGAGTGATTGCTCGTGGCGTCCCTTTTCAGTTTTGGCCATATATTTATATTATCATGTGGGACGTATGGGTGCATCCTAGTTACATGTTTTACAGGATTGTCATGCTGAATGCGATGTGTGTCTTGCATCCTTCATAAGGAGTTGATCCCTCCTACCTAGACTAATTAATTAGAGGCAACCCTTCTAATTGCATGATGAGGTCTCCCCTCCAAGTATTCATGCATGGTGGAACCTCATGACCTATATGGGATATTGGCTAATTAATATAGTTTTTCATATAAAAACATAAGTCTTTTCAAACTATAAAACCAGTTTTATGAACATGTTCCAGGTTATCTAGGACTTATACATTTCCCGCTGCTATTAGTCTTTTATGCTTATGTCATTTCATGCTATACTTGTATATCCGTTCACTGGGCATTATGCTCAGCCATTTTCCTTTCATGTTCCCAAACGGCAGGTACTCAAGGACGCTCATAGACTTTAAGAGTATGTGCATACGGATTGGAAGCTATCTAGCCTTCATTATTTTATGCATTCCCATACATTACGTTACTTTATTTCTTTGGACATTGTTTAGTCCTTTTCCATTTCAGTACTTATATTCATGTGTGTGAGCTTATACTTGAAATACCGATGTTTGTTTCCAGTATTTCCAATCATGGTCATTTAATGTTTTTGGACATTTACCTTCCAGGCTTTGACGACACGCCATATTACCCGTGATATTCCATTTACCAAAATGGGGTGTTACAATTATGGTATCAGAGATGAGCACAAACCCTAAAACATCAATGGCGGCAGAATTTTCATTTCCTCTTC
Source organism: Glebionis coronaria (assembly GCA_025667525.1). NCBI lineage: Eukaryota > Viridiplantae > Streptophyta > Magnoliopsida > Asterales > Asteraceae > Glebionis > Glebionis coronaria. Next base: position 699,613 of record JANFOE010000213.1, read on the forward strand.
ACGATTCGATTTTCTATCATGTTCATCTCTAAATCTATAACAATGCTGGTTTCTCGATTAATCTTTGATTAATATTGAGTTAACATAGTTGTTATTTGGTTGACAGATTTTCTAGGGTTTTATAATCGTTTCTTTTTTAGTTATTCTGCTTGCGTTTTTGTGGCGATTTGTTTTTTAATCTAGGTCGGTTCGTGATTCCTTTAAGTATTGTGTCTCCATTGTTTACCTTCACGATTGTTCCTGTGTGTCGTTTCTTTTCGTAGCTATATTAGGGTTTGGGTTTGTTTTTTACGTTTAGGGTTTGGTTACTCCTTCTACTGGCTCGGATTGTTTATTGTCACACAATTGGTTGGCTGACATTTAATTGGTCGGCTGACATTTAATTAATTGGTCGGCTGACTTTGAATTGAAGGTATCACGTGTTTGGTTTATTTTAATCGATTGTAGGGTTTTGTTGTTTGTCGAATTGTTGAAGCTATGGTGGGTTCCAGTGAGACTAATGTTTCAAATCCTAATTCGGTTGTTGATACAGCAAATTGTGAACGAATTAATTTGAATGTAGGGTCATTAGAGGATGTTGAAAAACTGTTCTCGATCTCTCTCAATACGGTGGAAGTGATTAGTAGGTTTATGATGGATGTCCAAAATAACAAATATGAATTCTTGAAGCGAATGACTACTGAGCAATAGACAAAGACTCTTGATATCGTATGTGCACACCAAGTGGAGTTGGAGAACAGTGTTAGAACACTAAAACGTCAACATGTTAATTCTACCAAAGCAGGTGTGGCATGATGATGCTAGGGATCCGTCTATGAGCACTACTTTTGGACATGATGCTAGGGTTACACCAGATTTATCTAATACCATAATGCGTATGTCCTTGGATCAACATAAAGAGGTGAGTGTCTCATATCCTACGTTTAGTAAATTGGTTAATGATGAGCTATCGTTTGAACAAATGGATATAAACCCTAATGAGAGGAGTGATGTATTTGACTCAAATATGGATGATTTCACGTTTTCTAATCCAAGTGATCCAGTGATATATGTCGAGGAAACTGTGAAGGAATGTCCTATTGTACAGTCGGTGGATATTGGTGGTCCATCTAACTCCTATGCAGCAGCTGCTAGTTAAAGCCAACAAGCTTCACCTGCTGCTCGTGTTAATATAGGTTCTGTCATATCTGAAAACAGGTTTGAGGGTGTTCAGGTATCTATTCCACGTAAAGTGGTTGAGAAGGTTAATACACGTTTTCATGATACGCTCTATGGATACTTTATTGGTAAATGAATGGCCTTTCCAGTGGTTGAGTATTATGCTAAAACTAATTGGGCTAAATTTGGGTTAAAAAGGATCATGATGAATTCCAATGGTTTCTTTTTCTTTCAATTTGATGCACAATCTGGGTATGAAGCTGTGTTGGAAGGTGGACCATGGATGATTCATAATTCACCCATTATTCTTAAAAGGTATACTATAAAGACTAGCCTTCGTAAAGAAGAATTTACCTATATTCCTGTGTGGGTTAAACTTCATGATATGCCTCTTCAAGTGTTTGAGGAAGAGGGTATTAGTCTGATTGATACTTATCTTAGTAAGCTATTATGCTTGATTCTTTTACTAGCACTATGTGTAAAGAATCTTGGGGTCGTAGTAGTTTTGCTCGCTGTTTAATTGAAATTAAATCTGATTGTGATTTACATGAGATAATTACTATTGGTGTTCCTGATTTGGAGGGTGAGGGGTTTAATAAGGAAACTATTAAAGTTGAATATGAGTGGAAGCCGCCTAGATGCCCTACATGTAATATCTTTGGTCATACAACTGAAACTTGTCCTAAACGGGTTATCCCTAAAGTGGCACCTACAGTTATACATGAACAAGATGATGGATTTCAACAAGTTCATAGTAGAAAGTATAACAACAAAGGAAAGCAAGGAAGCCAGATTCCGAGAGGTGTCCCGTTAAGCAAAGGCTTCCAGGTTGGTACTCCTTTTACTTTTAGTCCAAAGTCGTCTACTTATGGTGCTCATATACATGATAACTCATCTAATCCTGGTAAGACTTCGAATGCATCTAACGTAATAATAGCAAAGTTGATAGTGGTACCAAATCTGGGTTGCATACTAGTAGTTCAAATAAAGGTAAATCTGTGGTGAGTGGCGTTTCTACTTCGAATTCATTTGGGACTCTTTCAAGGGATATAGGTGACCTAAGTGGAGATGATGATGATGAGGAGATTGAAAACATTTATGATGAATCTGCTAATCTTCTTAATTCTCAATCAGGGGCAAGCACTCCTGTCACGAATGTTTTAAATGTTTAGTATAGCCTCATGGAATATAGGGGGTCTGAACCAATCCCCTAAAAGAATAGAGGTTCGTCAGGTTATTAATGAAAATAATCTGAGTGTTTGTGCTATCTTGGAGTCTCATATTGATGCTTCGGGTGTTTATGATATGTGTCGTAAGATTTTTAGCAGATGGAAGTGGACGTCAAATGGTGGTTTGTGTCCTAAAGGGACTTGTATAATTCTTGGCTGGAATGATAATAATGTGGATGTTATGGTGTTGTCTCAAACAAGTCAAGTTATGCATTGTCAGGTTAAAAGGCGTATGGATAACCGTACTTTGTTTTGTTCTTTCGTTTATGCTGATAACTACTATATCCATCGGCGTGTTCTCTGGAATAATTTGGTTGCTCATGCTACTTTTATGCGGGGTAAGCCATGGGCTATTTTGGGTGATTTTAATGCTGCTCTTAATATTGAGGATCACTCATGCGGTGGCTACACTCCTAATATTGCCATGCGGGAATTCAAGGAGTGTGTTAATCTTATGGACGTTAATTCTACAGGGTTACATTTTACCTGGAATGAGAAACCACAGGGTGATGATGGTATTCTCAAAAACATTGATCGGATTATGTCTAACATTAAGTTTCTTGATGAGTTTCTAGGTTGTTTTGCGATATTCCAACCTTACAGGATTCCTGACCATTCTCCTTGTGTGTTACGAATCCCTACAATTAGCAAACCTAAGCCTAAACCTTTTAAATTCAGTAATTTTCTTGTGCATAAGGAAGGTTTTCATGCAGTGGTAGCTAACGGATGGTTGGCTAATGTTCATGGTTGTGCTATGTTTAGGCTTGTTAAACGCTTAAAAGGTTTAAAGGCTCAGTTTCGTAAACTGCTGTTTGAACAGGGTAATCTTCATGATCATGTTACTGGACTACGTGTGGAATTAGATGCTGTTCAACAAGCCCTTGATAGAGACCCATCCAATGTGCTGTTGAAAGAAGAGCATGCTCATTATCTAGTTTCTTTTAAGGAAGCTTCTCTTGATGAGGAATGATTCTTACGTCAAAAATCTAAAATTGAATGGCTTGATGCAGGTGATTCAAATACGGCTTATTTTCATAACTCGGTTAAGAGTAGGGCGGCTCGTAATCGTATTGAAATGGTTCGTGATTCTCATAATGTGCTTCATGATGGAGATGCTGTGCCTGGAGCTTTCGTTGCTCATTACGAGCAGTTTCTTGGTCAGGCAAGTGTTTCAGGTTCTTTTAATACGTCTGATTTGTTTGTTCAAAAGCTTGGTGCTCAGAAATCTGCCCATATGGTTAGAGTCATCTCTGATTCTGAAATTAAGAGTGCGTTATTCTCCATGAGTGATGATAAAGCGCCTGGGCCGGATGGTTTTACTGCTGCGTTTTTTAAGAAGTCTTGGGATATTGTGGGTGATGAGTTTACATGTGCTATTCGGGAGTTTTTCTCTAATGGAAAACTTCTTAAAGAGGTTAATCATACTATTATTGCTCTTATCCATAAGGTGTCTGTTCCAAATAAGATTACTGATTATCGCCCCATCTCTTGTTGTAATGTTATTTTCAAATGCATTAGTAAAATAATTGCTAACCGTATTAAAGGGGATTTGGGCGATTTGGTTAATATTAATCAATCTGCTTTTGTTCCGGGGCGTAGGATCTCGGATAACATCTTATTGACGCAGGAGCTGATGAGGAATTACCACAGAATGTTTGGTCCTCCAAGATGTGCTTTTAAGGTGGATATTCAGAAAGCTTACGATACGGTGGACTGGCAGTTTCTGCGTAACATTCTGATTGGTTTTGGATTCCACCATTTTATGGTTGATTGGATTATGACGTGTGTTTCTACTACTTCATATTCCATTTGCATAAATGGTAATTTATATGGCTGGTTTCAAGGAAAAAGAGGTCTCAGGCAAGGTGATCCGTTATCTCCATATCTTTTCACGTTGGTCATGGAGATCCTTTCACTTATGTTGCAACGGAGGGTTCTTAATGCAGAGGTTTTTTATTTTCATCACCGTTGTGAGCAACATCGTATTATCAACCTCTATTTTGCAGATGATCTTTTCTTGTTTGCTAGGGGTCACTTGGACTCTGTGCAGGTTATTATGGATGCGTTGGAGGAATTTAAGATAGCTTCAGGTTTGGTTCCAAGTATCCCAAAGAGCACAATTTTCTTCTGTAATGTAGCTACTGCTGTTAAAAGTTGTATTTTACATATCATGCCATTTGCTGAAGGCGAGTTGTGACAATCCGTCAATTTATGGTTGATATTTTATTCTCAAGTATTATTTAAAAACATTATTTTTATGTTATATTATGAACTCACTTATTTATAGGAAGAAATTTGGATTTACGTCTTGAAGTAGCATCGACTACGTCTAAACCGGAGGATTCTACGTTACTGCTTACGTTTACATACACCGTTTTGGTGACAGTCCGACATTTCAGAAAATAAATTTATCCGTGAACATTATTTTGAGATTTTAAATTTGTGTTGGTTCATAAACTCACAAATTTACGAGAAGAGATTAGGACTTACGATTATAATTTAACGTCCTTTACGACTAAACCGGAAACCTTAGGATTACGTATTTACGTTTTCGAACTCCGTTTTTGATGAGACAATTTTTATTAGATTCGTTTTGTGCCGTTGATTTATAATTTATAAAAACTATTTTCGTAAAACGACCCGAGGGCATGCAAATCGAGGAAACTAGAATAAAGAAATACCCGTAAATTAGTGGGATGAGACAAGTATACACTTGTCCCACCCCACTACATGGGACGGCCAAATGGGCTCCAACACATCTCATGATGTGTCAATTTTTAACTATTAAGCTAACACTTGTTAGCTAATGCTTAACAAGTAAGCTATCACACCACCAAAACCATCCAACACCAAAACCACTTCTCCAAAACTCATACATGCAAACTATTCTCTCCTTCTCTCCATAAATTCGTCCACTCTCTCTCTCTCTCTAAAATACCATTTTGATCAAATTTTGATCAATTCTAGCCATAAACTATGTGTTATCTACACATATAATGAAGAAACCTTGAAGCCTTGAAGATTGGAGGTGATCCTAACATCCAAGATGGTGATTTGGTGATATTCAAGGGCTGATTTCTACAAGGAGTGTACAAATATTGGTGGTCTTGAAGATTGGTGTTGATCTATCACAAGTTTTTCCATCAAACCAAGCCTTGATCATAACCTACACAACCTTGGTGGTATAAAGATTGTTCTTCCTATCCTCTTGTTATTTTGATTAAATCTTGTAATTTCTTTATTTATGTATATGTATATGATGATGAATGATGATTAAAAATATTATGTGGGGATTTGGTGTTGATAGATTTGATAAACATGGGTAAAAAGATGGAAAACCACATGTAAAATGGTTAAAATCTTGCTAAATATGATGGCTGTATAGAAACAGTAAGTAACCAAATGATAAACTGATAAAATGGCATAGTGGAATCAATTTACAGTAAGTATTAGGTGTTATACACATGTGAGAGTTGGCCATACAATGGAGTCATAAAAATGAGTGAGATATGATCAAAACAAGTTTAGAGTGGAAATCTGACTACACTGTTTTGGACGAATTTATTAAAATATTTTGAGGTTGATTCATCAGTAGCTAAGGAATAAAATGAAGCACATATCATGTAGTTTATGTGATAAAAATTTGAGGTCCTATCTCATTATAGAACTCTAGATATGGACATTTTAGTGAACTTAAAATTTAGGACTGATTTTGTGAAATTAAAGTTTAATATTATTATATAAGCACTCAAATAAATATAGTATAAAATGTGAATTAAAACCCACTAACTTATATATTTCATTTATATAAATACGAATAAGGATAAATAAATGGACATTGTATAAAAATGGCAGTTTGGTAAGTTTTATAAGTTATAAAAACTATAAACATGATTTTTTACGTCTTTTCGGCTAATACCGTAAAATTAACGTTTTTCGTCAATTAAAACTTAGGCGGTCGGACCCGTCTAATGTAAACTTTTTAAAAGTCATATACTGATATATAAGTACTTAATACAAGTAAAAACCGATAAAACCCGAACTATATAACATACAGACATTAACGGGCTAAGTTAGCATTATTGGACTAATAATCCAACTAAATGGACTAAACACTTATAAATTTACTTATTGGGCTTAAACCATTTGGGCCCAACATGTAAAGTATAATACTGATAATAAAAGTAAAAAATGGATTAATACAAGTTAATGGACTTATAATAGGCTTATTGGACCTAAAACATGTAAATAAGTAAAACTAGTAAACTAGTATAAAAGTTACCAATACATAACACTAAAATGAGTAAATGAGAATGTTTTAACCCACTTGATAATTATATATATATAATCATCATATGTATACATAATTGTTATTTTGATAAAGTCACTGGACAAAAGTCTAAGACAAGTATTATTTGTCTAGGTTTCCGTGATTGAAGCACGTACCGTACATCCGAATTGCCGATAACCCGCCTTCCCACATCCACGTGAGTTCATAGCCTCGCACTCTTTTAAATGTTTTTATGAAATGTTTTATAAACCCGCGAAGGAGATAACATGTTAGTTTTTATAAAATAGGACACTAGTTGTCCCGATTGTTTGTTTATTGAGTTGGACCCGAATGATTGTATGACCTGATGAATGAATAAATGACCCGATAGATGAAATGAAATGGATTATTAAAGATAGGTTATGTCACTAAAAGTCCCATTAGCATGAATTGTGAACTACCGGGATTTGGTAGACGCTTATGCATATAATAGTACTATTTGGGGACGATCACCCCAGTTCGCGCCTTGACGGTTGATCCCCGTCGTGCCACATTGATTGGTAGGCGAATTTATGTATGAGAAGATTTCTATAAGCGTGATTATTGTGATGACACGCTGTTTTAGATGGGCAAATGATTGTCGGGTTAGCTACCCGTTGTTTGTTGTAGTAAGGTAACAATGTCATGCGGCTTATAATAATCCAATTAACGAAATACTGCTATACGCGCCGAATTACGATATATTGCCTGACTAGCAATACGGGGTCTTATTAATGATATTATGTTCGTGTTTTGGTTTTATAAAACCATATTCATATAACGGTTTTTATTTAACTTTATACAACGTTATAAAACGTATTGTATGATGTTTTTACGACATTGGCTCGTATAATGATTTTGAAGGCATAAGCCTATATTATGATTTTTGGATAAGGATTTGTATAAAATGACTTTGGCTACTTTATGGCCGATTATGACGATTTGTACTAAAATGATTTTCGGTAATAATTATATACCGATGATATATTAATGGTTTTATTAAACTCTATGAATTCACTCGGCGTTATCGCTGACCTTTTCTTTTAACATGTTTTATCTCGGGTACTTGAAGGTAATTCTCGGGAAGACAACAAGAATTCATGGCCCGCACTTCAATAATATTTTTCCATTCAAATGCTTTGTAAAACCTGTATGAGATACAATGAATTGGGACCTATGTAAAATTTGATATTTATGAATGGAAATACTTTATTATTAAAAGACGCGATTTTTAAGCGTTGTCTATGATGTGAGTAATGTGCTATCCCGTAACACCAACGAGTCTTCCGCTGTATTGAATTATGTAAATTTGGGGGGTGTTACAATTTGGTACCAGAGCTCGCGTTATAGAGAACGAAAGATTTTTAAAACCAAGGTTTTGAATAAAACATTTCAAAATCTTTTAACTATAAACATTTTTCTAAAAATGTCTAAAAATCTTTTGACTATAACGGTGCCGAAGAATTCCCGAGTTACCGACAAGGCCAGACTGAGAAGTGTTATTTTAATATATATATATAACTTCGATTATATATATATATATATATGATGTAATTTGATTACATGATTGTTTGATGATTATTTTAATACGTATACGAGGTACTTATACGACGTAGATTGTCACAAGAAACCCTAAATCCCCTAGTAAATCAATCTAACCTATTTCCGTAGGAATTCTAGCTATCCTAGATCTAAACCAAGTTGTGGATATTTATGATCCCAACAAATGGTTGATATTCCGTAGAAATGTAGATATTAGTTGATTGTGATATTGAAAAAGAATTGGCGAGATTAAAACTGATATCGATGTCATGACGATCTTTCCTTATAGAGTGGAGTTTGACAAAACGTTACCACCTAGAAAGATGTCATCTGATTCGTTGTCATCCAATTCTTAAATTGAAATCGAAAGGGTGAATGTTGCACTTGAGGCTGTCATTGGAACCATTACCCAAAAGCCTCATGCCACTAGTACCTTTCCGAGAAGTCTAATTTAATGATCGAGTCATTTCATACTAGTGACTCATTTGATAACTATTATTGAAAGAGCTATAGGATTGGAAATTAAGTGTTGATCATATCAAGATTTTATTGCCCTTTCAAGGTCTAAGAATAAGGTTGAAAGTATTGGAAAATGAGGTAGGATGTTGCATTGAGTATAAGTTGGTTGAAACTTGAATGAAGTAAAAATTTAACTTGTATGGAATAAGAAATGGTTAAGAGGAAGTCGTTAAGTTCTGTGATTGAATTATAAGGTTTTAAATGATTGTTGATTCGTGACTAAGGGTTGTTCCTAGGCCATTGTCCACTAATGAGGATGCCCAGTGTCCAAGAAATAAATTGAAGAAATCTTCTTCTGAATTGGGACGATGGATCTTCTGGGACATGTGGAACACCTAATGACTCTTGTAGATTAGTATTCATTGTGGTATCTTTTAAAAATCCCTAACTTAACTGAGACGTCAGTTGGTAGGATGAGTTCTTGGAATCGTATGACATAGTGACACATAATGTGTTACGGTACAATTTTGACTTGTTTGTGATTGATGAAAAGACTACCTTTGATTGCTAAATCCTACATGTATCGATGTTATCTATCCTTTATTGCCTCATCCTAATGATCGAATTAGTGATGCGACCATTGAACAAGTACTCATCTCGATTTGAGTTACGTTGTGAATTATTATTTTTGAGGGCCATCGAGGTCATGAACCTCATGATTAAGTGTCTAAGCTCATTTCCTGATATATTGAAGTTAGTTCTTGGTGAACAACGTTTCATCACTCTTTTGCAGATCACTCATTGTTTTTATAAAGATAAAACAGTATCCCTTGAGAAAAATTGGGTTTTCATCACCATATGGATTATTTAAAGTGAGACTTATAAATAATCGTTATCGAAATGAAGTTGTTTATAAAACACCTTGGAAAACTTAATTGTTTTCATAACAAAGAAAATCTTTGTAAGTTTATTTTTAATTTTTATTTAAGAATTAAGCATGAAAATGTTTTTATTATAAACATGATGATAAAATTTTGACGAACTGAGTATTGCATCGTTAATCTTGAAATTGTATATAGTTGCGCGCCTACATACAATTTGGAAGGGACCATGCAAGGCTGATTAGTAGTCACCATAAAATTGTTAATAAACATTACATTTCTTTGAAGATTGTGAAAGGTTAAATTTTATGAGATCTGCAAGAAGTGAAAAAAGAGGGACATATTGATAGGGACACCTACATATGTGCCCGTACTATTTATTCTTCTGAGTCGAATTTACTCATCTGTGGAATTTGTCTTATTTGACAATTGATATTCCCTTCTTGTCAAATTCTCCCGTGGTGAGATTCTTAGGAAAAGTATCTGATTACCGAGTGTTGATACCCGACCGGATGTATCGACGTTCTTATCATTTCTTTTGATTTGATTTCATTTGAATGACCTGGGTAACGATCCGAGGAGATTTCGAATGCGTACTCAAATTATGAAAACATGGGATATATTCATATTCATTAAATGTTTTCGTTTGTATCTGATCTGAAATTCTCTCGCGTAGATTATGCGTTGACCTTACTCTTTTAAGGTTAGTTATGTCTCCGGATATCCTTGAATTTGTGAAGAATCATGAGTTATTATTAGTCTTTTGAGAAGATCACATCTTATCGACGACAATAAAACTGAAAAGTTGATAGTGCCAGTAGAATGGATTGATTGATTATGACATGACGACAATGTCTTAATTGATGGGAAATCGAATAAAATTCCCCTAAAAGATAAGATGTTGATTATCAAAAGTGATCTAAATAATTCTTGATGGATGACCATATCCTGCATTTAGACTTGAAATTATACCGTGAATGGTTGTGAATTAGTCATAGATATTATAATCTTGAAAGAACCTAATATGAATTTATTAAAAGATGTTCATGTTATTTGAAACCTTAGGAGGTATTTGTTGGTAAATTAACTAGACTTTCGCCATTAAGGCAAGTTGAATTTGGTATTGATTATATTCCTGGTGCCGCACCTGTGACATGTGCATTGTACATCAGCACCATCTGAATCGAAAGAATTACCGTGCAACTGAGAGAGTTGTCGGAGAAAGCTTTTATTCTACCAAGCTCGTCATCATGAAGAACTATGGTGTTATCATTCCTTATGTTTATTGATTACCGTGAACTAAGTAAATTGACGATTAAAAATATATATCCACTACCCAAGATGATAGATTTGTTCGATCATATACAAGGTTCTAGTGTATGTTCTAAAATATTTGATCCACGGCATGCTTATCATCAAATTCGCGTCCGCGAAAAAGATTATCTATTCCAATCACTACATCCAGAACTTGTAATGAGCATTATGAGTTTCATGTGATGTCGTTTGGATTGACTAATACACATGTAGCATTCATAAAGTTGGTGAATCACGTGTGTAGGCTGTAATTTGATAAATTCATGCTTGTGATCATTAAGAACCATTTGTTTGTTTATAAGAATAAAAATGAGTTAATAATTAGCCATAGATTGCCCTAAATTGGCCAAACAATGAAAACTTGTACCTTGAGTATTTAACATGTGATTAAAGACTTAATACTTTACATTATTTGACCGTGTGATTAATAAGATAATAGAATCTATATCGACTCTTCAAAAATTTAGAGCCCTTTTAAGACTTTGGGTTTTACCAAAAAGAAAGTGCAAATGTGTTTTGACAAATGTTTTATCAACAAGAACTTTTGAGGGATTATTCCCTTATACCCAGAACATTTAACTAAACTCCTGTTTAGGGGTAAATGTTCGTGTATACCTCAAGACAACCTAAGAGGGATTGAGGAAACCATTTAAACCATGACTTGAAATCTGAAACGACACTTTTTGCTTTTCAACTAAGAAAATTTTGACCAAAGTATAACCAAAGATTTTTTCAAACATTTACGAATTTTATTAATTATTTTCGATAAATCAACAAAAATCGTGTTAATTAAATTCAATTTGTTTTGAACATTTTATTATAATTGGTCGAACTAAGAAATTTAAACTTTTAACGTTTACGTTTCATAAAAACTTAATATTTATTGTTAATTTACGTGTAATAATTATCGACGCTTTAAAACATCGGATCAAACAAAACTGATAAAAATAATAGTTGAGATAGAACTAAGACTTAGAAAATATGAAGGAATAATTTCTGAATAAATACGGTCATGATATTTATTTCATCAAGGAATGTGAATATAATTACTGACACATTATGTAGAAAAGATAAAGAACCAATTAGGACATGTTCCTTAATAATGAAGGTGCAAAATAAATTGCCGAACAATATAAAAATAAACAATGATTGTAAAAAAGGATAATATAGATAATAAAAAGGGGGTTCGCGGCTAATGTGAACCATCAAAATTGAGAAGCCGATGGCGTTAAATGTATAAAAGGCCACTTGTGGTTGCCTAAATATGGAGGATTTCGATATTTAGTCATGTTGGAATCTCGTAAGTATAAGTATTCTATTCCTGTCATTTCTGATTTAATGTATCTTTATCTAAAGAAGTTGTACTAATGGCAAATTATGAAGGCAGACATTGCCTCATACATTAGTAAACGTCTAGCTATTGCAAAGGTCATCACCTGAATTTGATTCGATTTGGGTCATCGTCGACAGACTAACCAAATCTGCTAATATCATTCCTGTTAATGATAGATTCTTGATGAAGAAATTGACTCTTTTGTATTTAAATGAGTTGTGTAAACATGGTGTGGCTGTATCAATCATCTCTAACAAGATCCTCGCTTCGCGTCGAATTTCTTGAGATTTGCTCAGAAATCATTAGGAACGAATCTTGATGAGAGTACTTCTTACCACCCCAATCGAAGGGACGAGGTAAAGTAACGATACAAAACACTATAAGTGTTGTTTTATGTTTGAATGATTGACCTTTGGTAATAAACTGTAAAATCGTTTTCCTTTGGAGAGATTATCATTGATAATTATCGTGTTAGGATCGAGATCGAATCTTGTTAAGATTTAAATATTAGAGCATATGTAAGCAGGAGTTGGGATGAAGACACCCGACATACACCCACTGTGAGTTGGACATGTCTTTTAGGTTAAAGGTTTCCTATGATGGCGAACCTAACCTTACAAAATACTCGACCCGCGAGACCTGAAATGATTGTTGAAATTAGGATCTGATTATTGACTGCCGGTAGTGGGCAGGAGGTTATGTGAATATGAAATGTAGATCTTGAAGTGCAAGATGGGTAGCGAAGTTATGCCAGAAATTTTAACCTTGGAAAATCGAATAGATGATCTGAAAGATCATGGGAAATAAGTCCCCGTTGTATGGGACAATTGAGATGATGTAAAAGTTGGTTTGAAAGGCATATAAGCTGGATCTACCCCATGACTTCAAGGGCTACGTGAATTATGTTTCGTATATCTAACTTGATGAAATGTCTATCAAGTGGAAATCTGATTACTTCTTGATGAAGTGTAGATCGGCGAAAAGTTGCATTCATCGAAAACCTGTGAATATCATGGATAGAGAAAGTAAGTCAACATTAAGCCTGATATTATTCCTGTAGTTATGTTTGATGAAACTCGCGTATTGTAATGAATTACACTTGTGAGAAAAGACCGAATGTGGAAGAAATACCCACATGGCTTTAACTCTATAAGAAGCGAGTAGTAAGATAAGATGATCTTTGAGGACAAAGATCTTGTTTAGGGGTAAATGCTGTGACAATCCGTCAATTTATGGTTGATATTTTATTCTCAAGTATTATTTAAAAACATTATTTTGATGTTAAATTATGAACTCACTTATTTATGGGAAGAAATTTGGATTTACGTCTTGAAGTAGCATCGACTACGTCTAAACCGGAGGATTCTACATTACGTGCTTACGTTTACATACACCGTTTTGGTGACAGTCCGACATTTCAGAAAATAAATTTATCCGTGAACATTATTTTGAGATTTTAAATTTGTGTTGGTTCATAAACTCACAAATTTACGAGAAGAGATTAGGACTTACGATTATAATTTAACGTCCTTTACGACTAAACCGGAAACCTTAGGATTACGTATTTACGTTTTCGAACTCCGTTTTTGATGAGACAATTTTTATTAAATTCGTTTTGTGCCATTGATTTATAATTTATAAAACGTTATTCTTAAAACGACCAGATGACACGCAAATCAAGGAAACTAGAATCGAGGAATACCCGTAAATTAGTGTGATGAGACAAGTATACACTTGTCCCACCCCACTACATGGGACGGCCAAATGGGCTCCAACACATCTCATGATGTGTCAATTTTTAACTATTAAGCTAACACTTGTTAGCTAATGCTTAACAAGTAAGCTATCACACCACCAAAACCATCCAACACCAAAACCACTTCTCCAAAACTCATACATGCAAACTACTCTCTCCTTCTCTCCCTAATTTCGTCCACTCTCTCTCTCTCTCTAAAATACCATTTTGATCAAATTTTGATCAATTCTAGCCATAAACTATGTGTTATCTACACATATAATGAAGAAACCTTGAAGCCTTGAAGATTGGAGGTGATCCTAACATCTAAGATGGTGATTTGGTGATATTCAAGGGCTGATTTCTACAAGGTGTGTACAAATATTGGTGGTCTTGAAGATTGGTGTTGATCTATCACAAGTTTTTCCATCAAAAATCCAAGCCTTGATCATAACCTACACAACCTTGGTGGTATACAGATTTTTCTTCCTATCCTCTTGTTATTTTGATTATGTAATCTTGTAATTTCTTTATTTATGTATATGTATATGATGATGAATGATGATTAAAAATATTATGTGGGGATTTGGTGTTGATAGATTTGATAAACATGGGTAAAAAGATGGAAAACCACATGTAAAATGGTTAAAATCTTGCTAAATATGATGGCTGTATAGAAACAGTAAGTAACCAAATGATGAACTGATAAAATGGCATAGTAGAATCAATTTACAGTAAGTATTAGGTGTTATACACATGTGAGAGTTGGCCATACAATGGAATCATAAAAATGAGTGAGATATGATCAAAACAAGTTTAGAGTGGAAATCTGACTACACTGTTTTGGACGAATTTATTAAAATATTTAGAAGTTGATTCATCAGTAGCTATAAAGGAATAAAATGAAGCACATATCATCTAGTTTCTGTGATAAAAGTTTGAGGTCCTATCTCATTATAGAACTCTAGATATGGACATTTTAGTGAACTTAAAATTTAGGACTGATTTTGTGAAATTAAAGTTTAATATTATTATATAAGCACTCAAATAAATATAGTATAAAATGTGAATTAAAACCCACTAACTTATATATTTCATTTATGTAAATATGAATAATGATAAATAAATGGACATTATATAAAAATGATAGTTTGGTAAGTTTTATAAGTTACAAAAACTATAAACATGATTTTTACCTCTTTTCGGCTAATACCGTAAAATTAACGTTTTTCTTCAATTAAAACTTAGACGGTCGGACCCGTCTATTGTAAACTTTTTAAAAGTCATATACTGATATATAAGTACTTAATACAAGTAATAACCGATAAAACCCGAACTATATAACATACGGACATTAACGGGCTAAGTTAGCATTATTGGACTAATAATCCAACTAAATGGACTAAACACTTATAAATTTACTTATTGGGCTTAACCCATTTGGACCCAACATGTAAAGTATAATACTGATAATAAAAGTATAAAATGGATTAATACAAGTTAATGGACTTATAATAGGCTTATTGGACCTAAAACATGTAAATAAGTAAAACTAGTAAACTTGTACAAAAGTTACCAATGCATAACACTAGAATGAGTAAATGAGAATGTATAAACCCACTTGATCATCATATATATATAATCATCATATGTATACATAATTGTTATTTTGATAAAGTCATTGGACAAAAGTCTAAGACAAGTATTATTTGTCTAGGTTTCCGTGATTGAAGCACGTACCGTACATCCGAATTGCCGATAACCCGCCTTCCCACATCCATGTGAGTTCATAGCCTCGCACTCTTTTAAATGTTTTATGAAATGTTTTATAAACCCGCGAGGGAGATAACATGTTAGTTTTTATAAAATAGGACACTAGTTGTCCCGATTGTTTGTTTATTGAGTTGGACCCGAATGATTGTATGACCCGATGAATGAATATATGACCCGATAGATGAAATGAAATGGATTATTAAAGTTAGGTTATGTCACTAAAAGTCCCATTAGCATGAATTGTGAACTACCGAGATTTGGTAGACGCTTATGCATATAATAGTACTATTTGGGGACGATCACCCCAGTTCGCGCCTTGACGGTTGATCCCCGTCGTGCCACATTGATTGGTAAGCGAATTTATGTATGAGAAGATTTCTTTAAGCGTGATTATTGTGACGACACGCTGTTTTAGATGGGCAAATGATTGTCGGGTTAGCTACCCGTTGTTTGTTGTAGTAAGGTAACAATGTCATGCGGCTTATAATAATCCAATTAACGAAATACTGTTATACGCACCGAATTACGATATATTGCCTGACTAGCAATACGGGGTCTTATTATTGATATTATGTTCGTGTTTCGGTTTTATATAACCATATTCATATAACGGTTTTTATTTAACTTTATACAACGTTATAAAACGTATTGTATGATGTTTTTACGACATTGGCTCGTATAATGATTTTGAAGGCATAAGCCTATATTATGATTTTTGGATAAGGATTTGTATAAAATGACTTTGGCTACTTTATGGCCGATTACGACGATTTGTACTAAAATGATTTTCGGTAATAATTATATACCGATGATATATTAATGGTTTTATTAAACTCTATGAATTCACTCGGCGTTATCGCTGACCTTTTCTTTTAACATGTATTATCTCAGGTACTTGAAGGTAATTCTCGGGAAGACAACAAGAATTCATGGCCCGCACTTCAATAATAATTTTCCGTTCAAATGCTTTGTAAAACCTGTATGAGATACAATGACTTGGGACCTATGTAAAATTTGATATTTATGAATGGAAATACTTTATTATTAAACGACGCGATTTTTAAGCGTTGTCTATGATGTGAGTAATGTGCTATCCCGTAACACCAACGAGTCTTCCGCTGTATTGAATTGTGTAAATTTGGGGGTGTTACACGAGTTACCTGTCAGATATCTTGGTGTTCCTCTCATTTCGTCCAGGCTTCTATATAGGGATTGTAAAGTCCTTGTTGAAAAACTTGAGAGTAGAGTTAATGATTGGCGCAATAAATTTCTTTCTTTAGTAGGAAGACTCCAGTTAGTTCGTTCAGTTCTTTCATCAATGCATATCTACTGGGCGTCTGTCTTTATTTTACCTGTTCGGATTATTCATGATTTGGAACAGCTTATGAGAGGCTTCTTATGGTGTCAAGGTGAAATGAAGAAAGGTAAGGCTAAAGTTGCTTGGGACTCTGTTTGTACTCCATTTTATGAAGGTGGACTTGGTATTCGTAAGCTTTCTGATTTTAATATTGCTTTAATGGTTTCTCATATCTGGTGTATTCTCACTCGTAAAGAGTCTTTATGGGTTAAATGGATTTATTATTACAAGTTAAAAGATCGAAGTTTCTAGGACGTTCCATGTATAGGTGATATGAGTTGGGGCTGTAGAAAACTTCTTCAGATTAGACCACGCATTCGTCAATTTATTTGGTACAAGATTAATAATGGTAGATTGGCTTCTATGTGGTTTGAAAAATGGGCAGATTTATGTCCGTTACGGGACGTTCTTTCGTTTCGAAGTATTACAAGATCATGGCTCTCTTTATCTAATAAGGTAAGGGATCTTATTAATGATGGTATTTGGCAGTGGCCGCAGGATTGGTATGCTAGATTTCCGAACATTGTCTCTATCCCGGTCCCTGTTATTAATGAGGCTCAGGATGATGATTTGATGTGGCGGGATATAAATGGGGTTCTACATCCTTTTTCAGTTTCTTTAGCTTGGGACTCCATTCGGGATAGGGCTTTGTTGGTTGATTGGTATCATGCTGTTTCGTTTGCTCATTGTATTCCTCGTCACTCTATCCACTTATGGTTAGTGGTTAGAAGAAAATTGAAGACACAAGATCGGCTTAGGCAATGGGATGTTGGCCCTTTGGTGGATCTAAGCCTTCTACGATGTCCCTTGTGTAAATTGGTTCCGGATTCTCATGACCATATTTTCTTTGAATGTTCTTATTCTATGCAGGTTTGGTCTAAGGTTCGGGGCCTATGTGATATGGATAGCATCCCCCCTCGGATTGATGATATTTTAGCCTATGTTATTCCAATTTCTAAGGGAAAGTCTTGTCCTAGCATCCTTGCCCGTCTTGTGTTTGCTGCTACTGCGTACTTTATATGGATGGAACGTAATTCAAGACTTTTCAAGAAAAAGCTGTTGTCCGTTGATCAGATTGTTCAGCTTACTTGTGATACTATTCGGTTGAAGTTGATTTCATTTCGTTTTAAGAAGTTGTCTGCCATGTCGAGTTTGCTGCTTGACAAATGGAGGGTGCCGAGCTCTAGAGTTCTTCATGATGGGAGTGTCGGGTGAGGGTTGTACTCTTTTTTCCTTGTCCACGGTTTTTCCCACTGGGTTTTCTTTGGCAAGGTTTTTTAAGGAGGCAGGCTCATTTGGATATCATTTTCTCCTTTCGTGCTGTTGGTGGAAGCTGAAGACAATGTGTGACTTCATGTTTGAATCTTGGTTTCTTTCTAGTTTACTTGCATTGTAGTTCTAGATTAGTTTGTGTTTATGCCATGACATAATCACGTGTTAACATGGTGCCTGTAGCATACGGTTAATGTGGTATCTTAGCCACATTCCTTTGTACTTCAACGCTTTTTTGGTTAATATATTTACCGGGGAAACCCTTTACCAAAAAAATAATTATGGTATCAGAGCTAAGGTTTTGACCTGTAGGCTCTTAAAAGATGACCTGTGATTAATGGGTAATCACCATGTTCTTCCTAGAACTGACAGTTGTTTTCATGCATTTATTCATGTATCATTGTTGAAGGAATTTTGACTAAGTAATGGTTGGTATAGGACTGGCAATATTTAGTTGCATGTGCTTTTAATCGAATCATTTTGTTTTGATGAACCGACCCATAGGCGTTCATCCTCGTCATGTCATTTTGTTTAGGTGAACCGACCCATATGCGTTCACCCAATCCCATGTCATTTCATTATCATGCATTCATACACTGTTTTCATGCATAATATTTTTTCATGTTTATATGCATAATTTTTTTTTCATGTATATATATTATGTTTTAATCAGTTTAATCATGCATTTTGTTTTATACTGTCAGATTGTCACACGTGAACAAGAGCAACTGAATGCAACAGTTCAAGCTGCTATGCAGGCCATGTTTCCTCAACTAAGGAATGAAATTCGGGCCGAGGTGCAAGCTGCCAACAATCAGCACCAGCACCAGCATCAGAATCCTCCTCCTCCACCTCCAGCTACACTGATCACATGGCTGGAGCAATTCAATAAGCAGCGTCCGAGGTCCTTCGAGAAGACTGACAGCCCCGATGAGGCTGAGAGTTGGCTAGCTCACATTGAGAAGATCTTTGACCCGATGGGATGCGACCCTGTCTTTAAGAAAAGGTTAGCTTGTTACAAGTTTGAAGGGAACGTGCTTGCATGGTGGAAGGCAATGAAACTGTCGGGGGAAGGCGACGATTGGATGGCTGGCTTGACTTGGGCACAGCTCAGGGAGTTGGGTATGAGACAGTTCTTCCCGAAAGCTGAGCAAGATAAGCTCAAGAGGGAGTATCATGGGATTAGGCAGAGAGCTGGGGAAAACAACAATGAATTTATGCAGAGGTTTCTTCGTTTGGCTGGATTCCTTGGCGCAGCAGCTAGGACTGTAAAGGAGTAATCATATCACTTTCGCTAGGCTCTTCACACATCTGTCGCCAATAACTTGGTTTGTGTGCTACATTCAGTACTGTGACACAAGTAGCAGATGCAGCCCGTAAGTTGGAGATGTTGCAGGAGAGGGATGAGTTTGGAGAGACAGAAAGACCCGACAAGAGCTATATTTCGTCATTCAGCGGTGATCATTTCATTTCATTTAGTACTATCCAAATATTTATCTTTCTCTATACAATTGCATCTTTCAGGCAGAAGACTGGGCACCGGTCCCAACCGGCCACTCAGCAGCAGAGTAAGCACAAGGGTAACGGTCAGACCCAAGACCGTTCTACTTCGGATAGACGTGGCGGTAATGACAATTACTGTAACAACGCTAACAAGTCCAACAACATCAGGTCCCTAAACATACTCATTCTTACGTTATATGCTTTATGATTCATAATTCTGACACTTCAGCATCTACTACCAGGAATCATGGCAACAGACGGGAGCAGGACCGCAGAAGTTCACAGCTTAACTGTGCAGCTACATCTGGTATTACGTCTTATGATTTTCTTTATTGTCATGTTTGTACCCATTAATCATGTCTCACGTATACTTTCCTGAACAGGCTCCCAGTCAGTAAGGGCACCTGTTGGAGGGTATACTCACCCTCTCTGCACTACGTGCAACCGCAGGCACCCAGGGTCGTGTCGCCGCCATAGCGATGCTTACTTCAAGTGCGGCCAGCCAGGCCATCGCATGAAGGACTGTCGTTAGGGTGAGATTGGTGGCACTCCTGGACATGCCGACTCCAAGCCACCTCCTACTACTGGACGGGTGTACACGACATCACGTGATCAGGACAACAAGTCAACAGGTACCATCACTGGAATATTGTATATGTATGGTCAAGCTGCATGCGTATTATTTGACACGGGTGCTATTCATTCGGTCATATCTACTGTTTATGCCAAGAGTGTTAGGATATCCCCTATGCCGTTATAAAAATTCTTAAACATTTCCACGCCCTTAAGAGACTCTGTACGCATAACACATGGGTACAAGGGTCTTCTCCTCGAGTTTGACGACAAAATTTGTCCAGTTGACGCACTTCCATTGGACATATGCGATTTCGACATGATATTAGGCATGAACTGGCTATCCAAACATCACGCCATCATTGACCGCCATTCATATCGGGTCATCTTCGGTGATGTAAACACACGAGAGTACATTCACAACGGTTTCATACCCGGAAGGCATGTACAAATAAATTCAACCTTACAAGCACGTGCATTACTGTCACATGGTTGCGAGGGCTATTTAGCTACTGTTCATGATATGGAGGCTGAATCTCCATCTATCCAAAATCAACCGATCGTGTCAGAATATCCAGACGTGTTTCCAGAAGAACTTCCGGGCATACCGCTCGTGAGGTAGAGTTTAATATTGAGCTCATCCCAGGAGCTGAGCCAATTTCCAAGGTCCTTATCGCATGGATCTCACAGAGCTTAAGGAGTTAAAGGAAAAACTACAGGAACTTTCGGAACGAGGTTTCATCCGACCTAGTGCATATCCATGGGGTGCACCGGTCCTGTTCGTAAAGAAGAAGGACGACTGTAACACCTCATTTGGTAAAATGGAATATCACAGTAATATATGGCGTGTCATCAAAGCATGAAAGGTAAATGTCTAAACATTCATGACCATAAAAAGGAAATACCGGAAACAAACATCGGTAGTCCAAGTAACTCAACACAAGCAAATATAAGTACTGTAAAGGAAAAGGACTAAACAATGTCCAACATGAAATAAAGTAAAATAAAGTATGATAAATGCATAAGATATAGAAGGCTAGATAGCTTCCATCCAAATGCACATACTCTTGAGATCCTACTTGTGACCTTGGGTACCTACTGTTTGGGAACATGGAAATGGAAAACGGCTGAGCATAACGCCCAGTGCACGGATATACAATAAAGCATGGAAAGACATAAAATAATGAAAGCATATAAAGAGAATATAAAACATGAATGGCAGCGAAAATGAATAAGTCCTAAAAAACTTAGATGTATAAAATATTTACTGGTTTTAGTTCTGAAAACATAGCTTATGTTTACTTATGAAAATCTGTATTAGATTAATATACCAAAAGCAAATATATTTCATGAGGTCAACAACGTGCATGAATACTTGGAGGAGTGAACTCGTCATGCAACTAGAGGGGATGCCTCAAATTAATATGGTCTGCGTAGGAGGGATCAACTCCTTGTGAAGGATGCAAGGCACACACTACATTCACCATGAAAATCTTGACTGAAACCGTAACTAGGATGCACCCATACGCCCCACATGATAATATAATAATAATAAAGGCCAAATAAACTGAAGGGACACCACGAGCTATCACTCTGCCGTGGTGAAGTCATATCACTGGTGCCTCCAGTGTTATGGTTATGGTACCTACATAACTAGGTGAAACTGGCATGCATGTATATGGCTAAGGTAACTAATAAAACATAAGCATTTATATCTATAACTACTAGGAAAACAGTTGGCTGCATACGAGAAATCCTAATAACGAAAGAGATTGTCCTTACTGAAGGACGAGAAATTCGTACCTTGTGTCCAGTGGAAGCTAACAGAAACACTGAAGAACCTACTTCGCCTTGACGGATAATACTACATAAGAATAGGGATGTGTATGAGTTGTCTGAGATACATGTGTTTTACTGGTTCTATGTGTTCGTAGCTTATTATTCATGTTCTGTCATGTTTTAACTGTTTTAAGTATTATCTGTAGTTATTCTTGTATTCTGCTGTTTTATTATTCATGTAATAAGGTATTATAATACTTGTATTGTAATACTAAGTAACTTTCTAAAAATAGCAGGTTTCCTAAAATAGTGAGTTTCTAAAAATAGAAAGTTTCCAAAAATAGTAAGTTTCCATAATTAGAAATAAGCTGGATTATTAAAATATAAGGCAAAGTTTATTAGTAAAATACAAATCATGGATTAAGTATTATAGCTTACTAAATAACTAACCTGATTGACTTAATAAACTATAAGTTTATGAATTTAATTAAAATAACCTGTTTAATTAAATTAGGCTAAGTAAATACTTCGGTTAGTCATGAAATATTAATTTTAATATTACAACCTAAGTCATCTATTTAATTAAATTAAATAGTCTTGGAAATAATTTAATTAAAATAATAAACTGCTTTTACAAATTCTCGAGCCCCGAACCCGTGTTTAATAATTATCCCAAGCCCGAAAAGTGCCTAGTCGACACCACATAGCCGGCGGCTAGTGGTGTCAGCAGGCAGCTGAAAACCATCGCAGCCCACCAGTGGCTAGACCGGTTAACCGGTTGCCACTGGTAGCCACTTTTTTCCCCCTGCTGAGCTACGACTAGCCATTGCCGAGCCCAGCTTGATCCCGGCTTAAGCCGGTTCCCACTGTTCTTGATACTAGTCCCACCGAGACCTTAATGGTCTCGGTTGACACGCGATTCAAACCAAAAACACCCCTCGACCTTGCGTCGGGGTTCCCTTGTGTACGATCGACCCAAAACCAACCAAGGCCGAGACCTTGGGTCTCGGTGGTGGTGCGAACAGCAAGCCGAGAGCCCTTGTGCTCTCGGTTGTGTCTCGGCCAAACTGAAACCCAAAACCAAAACCACCCTTTTGGTTTTCTTGATTTATTAACATGTTTTAATGATTTGTTTTTAAGATTCTAATATCATGAAATCATGAATTCATAAAAAGAATTAAAAAGAAAGGGTTGTGGTAATTATCGAATGCGTAGATGATTAAAACTTATGAACACGAACACGTAGCACTAAAAATCAAAGATCAAACCTGACCCAAACACCCCTTGGTGTTGTTGAAATCCGGCTGCAAGGAGAGAGAGGCAAGACTAGTGTTTTTGTGATTTTTGATAAAATTGTATTATGTTTTATTTCCCCTGGTGTTTTAATTGTTTATGGACTAGACTTGGGCTAATGGGCCAAAGGCCCTTTTCTTTCCTTACTCTTGCTTATACCGCTGCCACATGGAGCCCACAAGGCCAAACCGTAGCTTTTCCTAAGTTAATAATATACATGTATGTTCGGTTTAATAGACGTGTTTTAAATGTCATGTTCATGTCACATTTATAATATGTATAAATACTTGTTATTTAGTGTCGTGACACATGTGATATATTATAAATGGAAAGTTTTTAATTTATCGTACTTTTGTGTATTTACTGTTCATGTTTACTGTTCATGGTATTTTAATGCGGGTTTTACAACTCTTCCCCTCTAAAAGAATAATTCGTCCTCGGATTAGAGAAAACATAAACTGAAAGAGAACATACCCGAATCAGAACTGGAAGTGAGGGTAAGAAGTCCGTATAGACTCCTTCGTCTCCCAAGTGGCTTCCCACTCATGATGATCCCTCCAAAGGATTTTGACGAATGGGATCGTCTTCCTCCGCATGACACGGTCTTGTCATTCAAGAACTCTCTCGGGTTCTTGACATATGAAAGATCCTCTCGAATCTGATCAAGCGGGTATTGAATAGTATGAACGGGGTGATAGTTGTATCCTCTGAACAAAGACACATGGAACACGTTGTGAACGTGTGATAGCTGAGGCGGTAACGCTAAACGGTATGACACTTTACCAACACGTTTTATGATGTCGAACGGTCCGATAAAGCGAGGACTGAGCTTCCCTCTGATTCCAAAACGCTTAACTCCTCGTGCAGGTTATACCTTAAGGAAAACGTGATCACCTATGTTGAAGGATATATCTCTATGATGCTTATTAGCATAGCTCTTCTGTCGAGCACGAGCTTCGTGTAGCTTCGCCTTGGCGACGACGACCTTCTCATTAGTTATCTCAATCATCTCTAAAACCTCAATTAGTCGTTCGCCCACCTGATCCCATCTGATTAGGGTGCGACACTTTCTACCATACAACATTTCGAACGGTGCACACTTGATGCTAGCGTTCCAACTGTTGTTGTATGCAAACTTCACTAGACATATATAATCTTCCCAGCTTCCTGTCCATTCTAGAGCACAAGCCCGCATCATGTCCTCTAATGTCTGAATGGTACGCTCCGACTGTCCGTCAGTCTAAGGGTGAAAGGCAGTGTTGAACTTAAGTCTGGTGCCCCAAGCTTTCTGCAGACTCTGCCAAAAATATGAGGTGAAAAGAGGATCTCTTTCAGAGATGATTTCTGATGGAGTAACATGCAGTCTCATGATCTCCTTCTGAAAAGTGTCTGCCAATTTTCTGACCAGATGCTCCTTGCGGATTGGCAGAAAATGAGCAGATTTGGTCAATCTATTCACAATAACCTAGATGGCGTCATGCTTTCTCTGAGTCACCGGAAGACCAGTAACAAAATCCATGGAGATTTTGTCCCACTTCCATTGTGGAATATCTAATGGTTGCAGTAAACCACTAGCTCTCTGGTGTTCGATCTTAACCTGCTGGCAGATCATACATTTAGAAACGAGGTGGCAACATCTTGCTTCATACCACTCCACCAGAAATGCTGCTTGATGTCGTGGTACATCTTGGTGGAACCAGGATGTATGGTAAATGGAGAATTGTGAGCTTCTGTTAGCACAGCTTCCCTGAGTGTAGAGTCATTAGGAACCACTAGTCTAGTGCCCTGCCATAAGATATTGTCATTATTAACACGAAACTCTGTCTGTTGATCAAGTTTCTGAATGATAGCCCAAATCTCACCATCGTCTTTCTGAGCTTCCTTGATCCTAGAATGTAAGTCTGGTTCCACTCTAAGATTCGCCCAGTAACCATGTTGTCCTCGTACACAAATATCGATCATCTCCAGGTCACGGATGATCTCCTTTGCAATCCAGATGCCAGCAATCATACCCGACCTTTTGCTTAGAGCATCTGCCACCACATTCGCCTTACCAGGATGGTACTGAATGATGGTGTCGTAATCCTTCAGTAGCTTTAACCATCTTCTATGTCTTATGTTTAGTTCCTTCTGGGTGAAGATGTACTTGAGACTCTTGTGATCTGTGAAGATGTCACATGATTCACCATACAAATAATGCCTCCAGATCTTCAATGCAAAAACAACTGTTGCAAGCTCCAAATCATGTGTAGGATAGTTTTCTACATAAGGTTTAAGCTGTCGTGATGCGTATGCAATAACTTTCCCATGTTGCATGAGAACACAGCCTAGACTCTTTCCTGAAGCATCACTATAGATCTGAAATCCACCTGTACCAGATGGGAGAGTAAGAATAGGTGTAGTCACTGACTTCTGCTTAAGTTCTTCAAAACTCTTCTCTCGTTCTTCAATCCAGACGAATTCTCTCCTTTCCTCATCAACTTAGTCAAAGGTAAGGCTAACCGTGAAAAGTTCTCTACAAACCTGCAGTAGTAGCCAGCTAAACCAAGAAAACTTCTAACCTTTGTTGTAGATGTAGGTCTCAGCCATTTAGTGATAGCTTCAACCTTTGCAGGATCCATGGTTATCCCCTTTGTAGATACAATATGGCCTAGACATGCCACCTTGCTTAGCTAGAACTCACACTTGGAGAACTTGGCATACAACTGCTTCTGACGAAGAATCTGCAAAACTGTACGAAGGTGTTCCTCATGTTCATCCTTGGATTTAGAGAAAATTAGGATGTCATCAATGAAAACGATAACTAACTTGTCCAGAAACTAATGGAAGACACGGTTCATCAAATCCAGAAAGACTGCTGGAGCATTTGTAAGTCCGAATGGCATGACTACGAACTCATAGTGCCCATAACGTGTACGGAAAGCAGTCTTAGAAATGTCATGCTCTTTAACCCTTAACTGATGGTAGCCGGACCTCATATCGATCTTGGAGAAATACTTGGCGCCCTGAAGTTGATTGAAAAGGTCATCAATACGCGGCAAAGGATAACAATTTCTGATTGTGATCTTGTTCAGCTCACGATAGTCTATACACAAACGCATGCTGTCATCTTTCTTCTTCACGAATAGTACTGGTGCGCCCCATGGCGATGCACTGGGACGGATGAAACCTCGCTCTAGAAGCTCCTGCAGCTGATCTTTTAACTCTTTAAGCTCAATAGGAGCCATGCGGTAAGGAGCCTTGGAAATTGGCTCTGCTCTTGGAATGAGCTCAATTCCAAACTCGACTTCACGAACAGGTGGTATGCCCGGAATTTCATCAAGAAATACGTCAGGAAATTCTGACACAATAAGCTGATCTTGAATCGATGGAGACTCGGTAGTAATGTCATGAATGTTGGCTATGAAGCCTTGACAGCCGTGTGTTAGTAATGCACGCGCCTCCATGGATGAAATAATTTGTACAGACTTCCCTGGCAGAAAACCATGGTGTATGTACTCTGGAGATTTAACATGACCGAAGATAAACCGATAAGTGTGGCAGTCTATCGTAGCCCGGTGTTTGGATAACCAGTCCATGCCCAATATCATGTCAAAATCGCACATGTCCAAAGGAATTGCGTCAACTCTGCGGATTCTATCATCAAATTCTAGGGGAAGATCTCTGTACACCTAGGTGATTCGCATAGAGTCCCTAAGTGGCGTGGAAATGCTTAAGGCATTATCTAATGGCATAGGGGAAATCCTAATACGTGTAGCAAAAGCAGTGGATATGACTGAATGAGTCACTCTAGTATCAAACAAAACGCATGCTGCCATACCATTCATAAAGAGGTTCTCAGTGATGGTACTTGAAGTCTTGTTCGCCTGATCTCTAGTAGTAGTGAACACGCGACCTGAAGTAGGAGGTGGTTTGGAGTCGGCATGTCCAGAGGTGCCTTCTATCTCACCTTGGCGACAATCCTTCTGCTGATGGCCTTGCTGGCCACAAATGAAACCACCACCAGTACCTCGGAGGCAAACACCAGAATGTCTATGCGAACAAGTAGGGTAAATAGGATGCGTGAACCCTCCAACAGGCGTCCTAGCTAGCTGAGAGCCTGTTTCAGGATTACATGCATGAGACATGATCATGGAACATAATCTTGGTTATATAGAAGGTTTAATAGTTACCAGATGATGTAGAACGGTTAGGCTGCGAACCTCTACGGTCCTTATCCCTGCCATTGCCATTGTTCCTAAATATGAGTTGCTGGAGTGTCAGAATACCATAACATAAGACAGTTTAGCATGAAAGAGGTTAAATGTAGGGACATGTTGTTGTTAGAGTTGTTGACATTGTTACGATAATTATCATTACCGTAACGCATATCTGAACCAGAATGGTCGTTGGACTGACCGTTCCCTTAGATGATTGTTGCTAAGCGACCGCGGGTTTCCGGTCGTCAGTCTTCTGTCTGAAATATAAAGTTGAACAAAGGATGATATAAGAATGAAAATAATGAAAGAAATGAATGATTTACGGTTGGTGATTGAAGATACCTCTTCACTGATCGGTCATCACCAAACTACTCTCGTTCCTGAAGCATCTCAAGCTTACGGGCTGCATCGGCCACCTGTGCTACTGTAGTGAACGTAGCACACACCAAACTGTTGGCAACCGAAGTGCGAAGAGCCCATCGAAACTTCTCAGCTTGCTCCTCAACGGTACCAGCTGCTGCACCCAGAAATCCAGCCAAACGAAGAAACCTTTGCATGAATTCATTGTTGTTCTCCCTAGCAACCTGTCAGATATTATGATAATCCCTCTTGAGGGGTTTCTCCTGCTCAGCATGCGGAAAGTACTGATTAAGGAAGATCTCCTTAAACTGGTCCCATGTCAATAGTGCAACCCAATCTTCACCACTGTTGGACTGCTTGACTGACTTCCACCACTGCAATACATCACCTTCAAACTTATAGCAAGCCAGTCTTGCTTTGAAAACACCGTCACAACCCATCGCATCAAATATCTTCTCAATGTGAGAAATCCAAGCTTCAGCCTCAGAGGGGCTGTCAGTCAGCTCAAACGAACGAGGTCTCTGTTTGTTGAATCCCTCCAACCAAGTCATAAGGGTAACAGGCGGTGGAGGTGGAGGATTGTTGTTATGCTGCTGATGAGGGCCGAACTGAATGCCCTGAGCCTGGACTTTAGCATGAACTTCATCCCTGATTTCATTGCGAAGTTGGGGAAGGAGGGCTTGCAAAGCTACATTGACAGTTGCAGCCAACGCTTGAGTATTGCGTGTGTTTACCATCTGATAGTTTAAAACAAAATGCAACATAAATAATGAGTCTGATAAAATATGACATGAATAGAAAAATGCATGAACATTATGTAAAACATGAATTTATTTATGATGCATAAAACAGTTTTAAAATACATGATCAATTTAAATATGATGATAAGTCCATGAGTGAACGCCTATGGGTCGGTTCACAAAACAGAAAGGCAAGTGTGGACGCCTATGGGTCGGTCCACTAAACAAATATCACGTTTCGATAAAAACACATGCGACTAAATAGGGACAGTCCAGTACCAACCATTACTTAGTCAAAATTCCCGCGACAATGAGATGAATGCATGAAATGAATACATGAAATGGAAATGAAATGAATGCATGAAAATCAACTGTCAGTTCTAAGAAGACGCTGGTGACTACCCGTAAGTCACATGTCATGTTTTACAGAGCTATAGGTCGAAACCTTGGCTCTGATACCATAATTGTAACACCCTATTTGGTAAAATGAATATCACAGTAATATATGGCGTGTCATCAAAGCATGCAAGGTAAATGTCTAAACATTCATGACCATAAAAGGAAATACCAGAAACAAACATCGGTAGTCCAGGTAACTCAACACAAGCAAATATAAGTATTGTAAATAAAAAGGACTAAACAATGTTCAACATGAAATATAGTAAGATAAAGTATGATAAATGCATAAGATATAGAAGGATGGATAGCTTCCATCCGAATGCACATACTCTTGAGATCCTACTTGCGACCTTGGGTACCTGCCGTTTGGGAACATGGAAATGGAAAACGGCTGAGCATAACACCCAGTGCACGGATATACAATAAAGCATGGAAAGACATATAATAATGAAAGCATATAAAGAGCATATAAAACATGAATGGCATCGGAAATGAATAAGTCTTAGAAAACTTAGATGTATAACCTGTTTACTGGTTTTAGTTCTGAAAACATAGCTTATGTTTACTTATGAAAATCTGTATTAGTTTAATATACCAAAAGCCAATATAGGTCATGAGGTCAACAACATGCATGAATACTTGGAGGGGTGACCTTGTCATGCAATTAGAGGGGATGCCTCTAATTAATATGTTCTGGGTAGGACGGATCAGCTCCTTGTGAAGGATGCAAGGCACACACCACATTCACCATGAAAATCCTGACTGAAACTGTAACTAGGATGCACCCATACGTCCCACATGATAATATAATAATAATAAAGGCCAAATAAACTGAAGGGACGCCACGAGCTATCACTCCGCTGTGGTGAAGTCATAACACTGGTGCCTCCAATTTTATGGTTATAGTACCTCCATAACTAGGTGAAACTGGCATGCATGTATATGGCTAAGGTGACTATAAAACATAAGCATTTATATCTATAACTATTGGGAAAACAGTTGACTGCATATGGGAAATACTAATAAAGGAAGAGATTGTCCTTACTGAAGGACGGGAAATCTGAACCTTGTGTCTAGTAGAAGCTAACAGAAACGCGAAAGAACCTACTCCGCCTTGACAAATAATACTACATAAGAATAGGGACTTGTATCAGTTGTCTGAGATACATGTGTTTTATTGGTTATGTGTGTTATTACCTTATTATTCATGTTTTAACTGTTTTAAGTATTATCTGTAGTTATTCTTGTATTTTGTTGTTTATTATTCATGTAATAAGGTATTATAATACTTGTATTGTAATACTAAGTAACTTTATTAAAATAGCAGGTTTCCTAAAATAGTAAGTTTCAAAAAATAGAAAGTTTCCAAAAATAGTAAGTTTCCATAATTAGAAATAAGCTTGATTATAAAATATAAGGTAAAGTTTATTAGTAAAAATACAAGTCATGGATTAATTATTATAGCTTATTAAATAATGAACCTGATTGATTTAATAAACTATAAGTTATATGAATTTAATTCGAATAACCTGTTTAATTAAATTAGGCTAAGTTGTTAGCCTCAAAATAATGAGTCAAACAAGAATGTTCGGTCATAGGTTTCTATTGTAATATTTGTTAGAACGTTGTAATAGGTAGTTAATTAGTCGTGGTTTACGGGCTTGGATTTAAACTAACTAAAGTCCAAAAGACAAGCCCGGCCTAATATATAGTCCATTAAAGCCCGCATGTGGGTGGACTATATATACTACCCTCCTAGCATGTTAGGAGGGTGAGATGATCATTTGTAAACTCTAATCTTTCTTAATCTAATATTCTACAAGTTAATCCTCTCCTTCTCTCTAGTTTCTCTCACTACTTTCTCTCTCTAAAACTCATATCTTTTCCATCTCAATTCTTAATCTATCATATTATTAGGGACAACATTTGGTATCAATCGCCATGGGGTAGATGTGTGTTTAGTTTGTGGTTATTATTTTTGATTTCGTGTGATTTTCATCTCTAAAATCATTTCGTATCAAAAAGATTTGTGTTTTCAAGCTCAAAATCTATATACAAATTGCCTACATAGTTGTGGTAGGAATTTGTGTTTATCATTGTTCTTGATTTTTAATAAAAAGTTGCTAAATTTGGTTTCATTTTCAGAAAGTTTGGCTTAATCACGGTTTTGAAGAGTTTGAGTCTTTATCCGGAATAAAAGGGTTTAATTATTCCGGATAAGCCGAAGTTGTTGATTCCGGATAAGGTAGTGTTGCGAGGTATTCCGGATAAGCGAGACGGGAGGATTCCGGATAAGCACTTTTTTTGTTGTGGATTCCGGATAAGCGGACCATCAGGTATTCCGGATAAACCTCAAAAGGTTAGGATTCCGGATAAGCTGCTCCAGTTCATTCCGGATAACACGTCTTTTCTTCAACATTCTGGATAATCACTCAGATATATTCCGGATAAGCAACAAAAGGACGGATTCCGGATAAGACGATAAATTTATTCTGGATAAAGGTCACTTCTCATATTCCGGATAAAGGTCACGACACGTATTCGGGATAAGACAAACATCGAGGATTCCGGATAAGAACATATTCCGGATAAGGTTAAGGAAAATATTCCGGATAAGGTTAAGGAAAATATTCCGGATAAGGTTAAGGAAAATATTCCGGATATACTTATAAAGATTTATTCCGGATAAGCACGTTTTTAAGTATTCCGGATAGGGTGAAGAAAAATTATTCCGGATAAGAGAAAGAACATTTATTCCGGGTAAGAAGATCTACACAGATTCCGGATAAGAATTATTTTGATTATTCTGGATAACTCATCTCAAAACATTCCGGATAAGAGAAAAGTGAAACATTCCGGATAAGCTACTTATTGAATTTTTCCGGATAAGGTCATTGAATATTTCCGGATAAGGTCATTGAATTTTTTTCCGGATAAGTACTTGTTTTTTTTTCCCGGATAAAATTTTCTTCACAATTTCGTCAAGTTTCAACCACAATCTTTTCACAATTTCATCTACTTAAGATCCTATTCACTCCACATTAATTTTGAGATGGATTCTACTCAAGAATATCGTGTCACAAACAACAATATCATGGTGGCGGGGAATAAAGAGAGACCACCAATGCTTGTGTCTGGTAGGTATGCTCAATGGCAATCACGTTTCATACGATATCTTGATACAAGACCCAATGGTGATGCCTTGAGAAAATGTATTACTCATGGACCATATGTATTTAAGAAAATCTCAATTCCTCCAAGAGCAGCCACAGATACTACTGATCTAATTCCTGCAAGTGAACGTGATGAAACAAGAGCTGATCTCACACCTGAAGATTGTGCTTGCCAAGATGCGGAGAAGGAACCCATCTATATGGTCCTAAGTGGGATTGGAGATGACATTTATTCCACGGTTGATGCTTGTCCTACAACACCTCAACAAACAAGATGTCAAAACAAACTTGTTTTGGAATTTTGGCAAGTTTACTTCAAGGGATGGAGAATCAGTTGACTCTTACTACTCCAGGTTTTATAAGATGATGAATGACATGACAAGAAATAACCTGCAAGTCTCCACCATGCAAGTCAATGTTCAATTTCTTCAACAACTTCAACCCGAGTGGACACGGTTCGTCACTTTGGTGAAACAACAAGAAAAGTTAGACGAGGTCTCATATCATCGACTCTTTGATATCTTGAAGCAATTTCAGAATGAAGCAAATGAGATTCGAGCTGAACGTGTTGAAAAAACGGCTAATCTACTTGCTTTAGTGACTACCACCCAACATGCTCAAGATCCTCACTCTCGTGCTCCTAAGCCATACTCCACTACATCATCTTCACCATGATATTCCACTTCATCTAAGTCTTCATCTTCCACAAAATCTCGAGGTAAAGTGCCAAGAGCACCATCACCACCATCTGAATCATCATCTGAAGAAGATAGTGATGAAGACCAAGCTCAAAAGAACCGAGAGATGAAACAACAAATTTCTTTCATAATGAAGACTTACAAGAAAATCTACAAACCCACCAACAACAATCTTCGTACATCATCTAATACAAAGAACCGATATGTTGAGAGTCCTCCAAGGTATGACACACGTCGACATGGTAAAAGTCCTTCTAGGTATGATCGACATAATCCAACACATGTTGAGGGTTCTGCAAGGTATGATAGACAAACTGCTAAGTATGATACTCAGAGGATTGTTGCTCCAACTGGGAATAGGGAAACGGTTGGAAGTCAAGTGGTTCAGCAGAGTGGGATTCAATGTTTTAATTGCCAAGGTTATGGGCATATGGCAAAGGAATGCAGGAAGCCGAAAAGGGTTAGAGACTCCAGCTATCACAAGGAAAAGATGATGCTATGCAAGAAAATGGAAGCAATGGTTAAATCGTCAGCTGAGGAAGGAGCAATGCTTGATGATACTGATGATGAAGATTCTGATCAAGAGCTCGATGCACATTACTTGTACATGGCAAAGGTTGAAGAAGTTCTCAAAGTCACTGAAGATGACAATGGCCCTATCTTTGACACTGAGCCAATCGATAAGGTACACCTACTGATGAATATAATGTGTTTGGTACTATTCCTGAGCATAGTGATCTACCCAATGCCATTAATGACACGTGTATGATGGAAACGGTTGATAGCAATACCACACCTGATTCATCAGACATGTGTAATAATGAGTCTGAGGATGATCAACATGCAAATGAATATGATGAAGAGGAACGTATTGCGCTTGCTAATTTAATTGCTACTTTACAAAAAGATGTCACTGAAAATAAAAAGAGTCAAAAGCAATTAAAGAAGGCAAACGCTACGCTCACTCAAAGTTTTGAAGAATGCAAAGCTGCTCTTATCGAATCTACTGAGATGACTGAAAGCTATAGAGATGAGCTCCTTCAGAAAACAAAAGAGCTTGAGGGGTACAAGGGAAGTGCGTTAAAAGTCAAAAGGACGATTTTGAAAACAAATATAATACAACTCTTGAGTTATTAGCTAAAGAGAAGCGTCAATATAATGTTTTCTTAATGGATGAACGCCAAAAAACGTACCTTGCTAACACCAAAGTTAATGAACTTGAACAAAAGCTCTCTATGACCACTACTGATTCTGTTAAAATTCTTGAGGATAAGAAACAAGAGGTAGATGCGTTAAAACAAGACTTCAAAAGTAGATATGATAAAGAAACTGAAAAAGTAACGAAACTAGAAGCACAAGTCGAATTTTTGAAGAACGTTGTTTATAAGACGCATGATTCTATTCAATCCGTAAGAATTCTAGCACCTCCATCAATGTTTAAGGGTCAAGCTAGCTTTGCAAGTCCTGAGTACCTTGCCAAAGATCAAGCTGCGAACCCGTGTCTTTATCTTGATGAGACTGAAAGAACCGATCTTGATTGCATGCCTGTCAGTGCCGATAGTGAAGAGACTGCCCTTTGGGATGATGATCGTCAACCACTTGTCAATAAGGAGTTTGTGAAACCATATAATTATGCTTATGAGAATAGTCTTTATGGTCTTTTCAACAAGCAAACTCAGAAAACTCGTGAGGAAGTGTTTCTAGAATGCAAACAAAAGAGAATTCAATGGAAGAAAGCTTTTGCCCCTAAGAAATCTAATGTTTACAAATACATAAACTACCTCCCTCTAGATGAATCTAAAAGCAAGAGTAGGAAAACATTAGGTATTCTTAAACACCACATAGATAATGTTAAATCTATTGTTGAAAGAGACTGGGCAAAACGTGAAAATGCTGAGTGGACACGTCCGATTTCTCAAGATATTACCTTGCTTGTGAAAGAACTCTTAATTCCTAACACGACGTTGATTAAACAAACTGTTCTTCAACTTGAGGAGTTCATTCGGACTGAAATATATGATGATTTAAAATATGTTGAATCTCTTGAGAAACACATTGAAGATCTTCAAATGGAGAAGTCTGATTTTTCAGATGAATATGATTTACTCTTGCAAGAATTCGTTTCTAAAGATGTTATGTGTGCTTATTTTACATCTTGTGCTGATATTGATGAATATTCTGAAGTTGCATGCTAATATCTTGATAAAAGCAAAGAATGTGAACGTCTTGAAATTGAGCTTTCGAAACGTAAAGAAAATGTTGACAAAAAGGCTTTTGAGTTACTTCAACACAAAACTGATTTCCTTCAAAAACATTGTCATTCCTTTGAACTTGCTTTGCAAAAAGACGTTGGTAGTTTTCCACATGATTATAAATTGCAAGAAAAACTTTCCCAAATGTTTCGAGAAATGAATGAACAGAATTTGGAAATTAAAGGGTTGAAAGCTCAGTTACAAGACAAGGACAGAGCGATAGCAGAGTTGAAGAAACTCGTTGCTAAAATGGGTGGGAAAATCGTGGAACCTAGCATTAAGAAACCTGTTGTTAGACAACCCAATGCTTCTAAAGTGAATAGATCATCTATCTTGGGAAAACCATCTGCTTTATCAAATTCCTCGTTTGCAAAACCTGTGTTTTCCCCCAAGATAGATGGAAAGGAAAGGTTACCATATAATAAACCCATAAAGAATGTCATAGCACCAAGCGTTAAGCACACTAATGTGATTAAATCAGGGATGTATAGAATGGCCACTAAGCCCACAAACAAAGTTATTCAATCGCCTCAGACTTCTAGAAACACTAATATTTGTGTGTCTTCTACTACAGGAATAGTCTCCACTACTAGTGTTAGCCGGCCTCAGCTTAAGAGCACTCAAGTGAATGATAAGGTCTGGAAACACAAGAATCAAGGAAAGATGAAGGAAGTAGAAGCACACCCTAGGAATTTGAATGTTTTTAAGAATAAAAAGTCTGTAATCGCATGTAATGACGATATGAATGATGTGAATGATTTGAATGCTATGAATGTGAAATTTGTTTGTGTCAAATGTGGCAAGTGTGCTAATGCTAATCATTCTATGTGTGTTATAAATAAAGTCAAAGGCGTAGATACTAGAACTAAGAAGCAAGTTGCGATGCCTATTAGAGCTAGTAAACCCAAACGCAAAGTGAATCATTCTGGTGCTACCCCCACTAAGCAAAGTAATGCATCAGACTCCACCACTAAGAATCTTAGAAGCAAAATTAAGGAATTATATGAGTCTGCTAGCAAGTCTTGGAAATGGTGGTTTGCTAATCAATGTCCATCCGGATATAAATGGATGTCGAAAGCTAGGACATAAAATGTGCAAACGAGTGTTAGTTTGCCTTTAAATGTTGATAAGGACACTAAGGATTCTACTATCACAACTACTGTGGTATCCAATTTATCAAATGTTTCATCGTGTTCTAACTCTTCTACAGGTGATACAAATAATTCTCTTCATACGGGACTCCGGATGCACGAAGCACATGACGGGGAATCTCAAGCTTCTAATTAACTTCGTGGAGAAGTTCCTGGGTACGGTCCGATTCGGAAATGATCAATTTGCACCGATCCTAGGATATGGAGATTTGGTTCAGGGGAATATTACAATCAAAAGGGTATACTACGTCGAAGGGCTCAATCACAATCTTCTCGGTTGGTCAATTTTGTGATGCGGATTTGGAAGTTGCTTTCAGAAAAAAGACATGTTTTGTTTGTGATTATGATGGGAATGACTTACTTACCGGTACACGGGGTACTGACCTTTACATAATTTCACTTCAAGACACAACTTCATCAACTCCAATTTGCTTCATGGCTAAAGCTTCAACGACTCAGGTATGGTTATGGCATCAACGTCTTTCTCATCTCAACTTTGATACCATCAACTTGCTTTCCAAGAAAGATATTGTGAGAGGCCTTCCAAGTTTGAAATTCATCAAAGACCATCTTTGCTCTTCTTGTGAACTTTGTAAAGCTAAAAGAAGTAGCTTCAAAACAAAGACTACACCAAGCTCAAAAGGACGGTTAGATCTTCTTCATATGGATCTGTATGGTCCCATGCGTATTCAGAGTATCAATGGAAAGAAATATATTCTGGTAATTTTCGATGATTACTCAAGGTACACATGGACTCACTTCTTGAGGTCCAAGGATGAAACACCCGACGTTCTCATCAGCTTCCTTAAATTGATACAACGTGGTCTTCAAGCTCAAGTTATAGTGGTTCGTACTGACAGAGGTACAGAATTTTTGAATTCAAATCTGAGAAAGTATTTTGAAGCCGAAGGGATTGAACATGAAACATCTATTGCTCGAACACCCGAACAAAACGGAGTTGTTGAAAGATGAAACCATACTTTAGTTGAGGCTGCTCGAACATTATTATCCGCTTCAAAACTTCCACTGTACTTTTGGGCCGAAGCCGTGTCAACCGCATGCTACACACAAAACCGCTCCTTAATTATCCCAAGACACGAAAAGACACCATATCACATAATTCATGATCGAAAACCTTCATTCAAACACCTTCATGTTTTTGGATGTACTTGTTACATTATTCGAGATGGTGAAAATTTGGATAAAATGAAAGAGAAAGGTGATGCATGTATTCTTGTGGGATATGCAACTCAGTCTAAGGGGTATAGAGTGTACAACAAGAGAACAAAATTGATTTTCGAGACCATTCACATTCGATTTGATGAATTGCAAGAAATGGCACTTGAACAAAGCAGTTTAAGTCCCGATCCACAACGACAAACGAATTCCGTTCACAACCGCACGGAACTCGGAACTCAAGACCACAACAATGAACCGTCAAGTTCAACGCTGGATCCAGAACATGTTCCTAGAGCTGATATGACAGTCGACACGACAATTGAAGAGTTGGAAATGTTATATGGACCAATGTTTGATGAATATTTTACGGGGGAGAAACAAGTTGTATCGAAGTCTTCCACTGACACTCATGATAAGACTGATGATACCGATCATCGTCAACAACCAGATACAACTTCATTTACGTCAACATGGGTTGCTACAGATTTACCTCCTCAGAATATCACTTCAACAATCGATCCTACAACATCCACAACTACTGTCATTGCTCCATAGAACACAAATCAAGCAGACGATGCATTATCTGACGAAGACGAATTTATCAACCCATTCGGTACACCGGTACACGAAACTGGAGAGTCTTCTACTCGCCATGTTGTTCCGTCAAATATGCATACTTTCTATCAACGACATCCTTCAACACATCATTGGACCCGAGATCATCCTTTGGTTCATGTCATTGGAAACCCTTCACAGCCCGTTCGCACAAGACGACAGCTTAACACCGATGCCGATGTTTGTATGTTCGCACTCGCCGTGAGTTCAGCTGAATAGAAAAACATCAAAGAAGCATTAGCTGATCATGCTTGGATTGAATCAATGACGGATGAACTTCAACAATTTAAAAGACTTAAAGTCTGGGAACTTGTTGACAGAACATACGATGTAACACCATTAAATCTTCGATGGATCTGGAAAAACAAGATGGATGAAGAGAACACGATCATCAAGAATAAATCTAGACTAGTGGCTAAAGGGTATGGACAGAAGGAGGGTATTGATTTTGAAGAATCATTTGCACCAGTAGCTCGAATAGAAGCGGTCAGGATTTTCCTTGCTTATGCTGCACATAAGGGATTTATCGTTTATCAAATAGAAGTAAAGACAGCGTTTCTTAACGGTCCTTTGAAGGAAGAAGTTTATGTTACGCAGCCAGAAGGATTCGTCAATCCTCATTATCCTGACAAGGTGTATCGTCTCCACAAAGCACTTTATGGACTCAAGCAAGCTCCAAGGGCGTGGTACGACGAGCTCTCGAAATTTCTGGTCTCCAAAGGTTTCTCAAAAGGTTCCATTGATTTAACTTTATTCACATATAAATATGGGGATGAAATTTTGCTTGTGTAAATTTATGTTGATGACATTATTTTCGGGTCTACAAACCCAAAACTTTCAAAATGGTTTGAAAAGGTAATGCATAGCAGATTTGAAATGTCTATGATGGGCGAACTAAAATTCTTTCTAGGAATTCAAGTTCACCAATCCCCAAGTGGTATCTTTATTAACCAAGCTAAGTATTGTCAAGAGATAATCACAAAGCATGGTATGACACCATGTGACCCCGTTGGGACACTATTATCAACCACATCCCTAGATGCTGATTTGGAGGGATTACCCATAGATCAAACGAGATATCGTTCCATGATCGAGTCCCTTATGTACTTGACAGCAAGCAGACCTGATATACATCATGCTACATGTTACTGTACACGATATTAAGCACGACCCACTGAAAAGCACCTCAAGGAGGTTAAATGGATCTTTCGGTACCTTAAGAATACCATTCACATGGGACTCTGGTATCCGAGGGAAACCGGTTTCTTTCTAACGGCCTATTCAGATTCTGATCATGCAGGGTGTCTTGATACACGTAAAAGTACTTCTGGTGGTGCACAATTTCTAGGTCAAGATAAGCTTGTGGGATGGTCTTCCAAGAAGCAGGATTGCACGTCACTTTCATCAGCCGAAGCGGAGTATGTGTCTCTATCTGCGCGTTGTGCTCAAGTTCTTTGGATGAGAACACAACTCACGGATTATGGCTTCCATTTTGATAAAGTACCTATGTACTGTGACTCAAAGTCGGCCATAGCCATCTCCTGCAATCCGGTACAGCATTCTCGCACGAAGCACATTGATGTCAGATATCACTTCATTAAGGAACAAGTTGAAAAGGGTATTGTTGAAGTATACATTGTTGGAACCGATTACCAATTAGCTGAATTATTTACAAAAGCTCTTTCGAAAGAGAGGTTTGCGTATCTTGTTAGGCAAATTGGTATGAGATGTTTGACTCCAGCAGAACTGGAGATTCTGGCAAAGAAGCCTGCTTGATTCATCTATCAAACATCTATCTTGTAAATATTAATGAAAAAGAAAAATACAAAATTAAAAAATCTTTGATAATCCAAAAATATTCTTCTCGACATGTCTTTTAGTATCGATAATATGGATGTACCTAGAAATGTCGCTCAATAACGACACGGGTGTGTACATAAAGCTCGAATGAAAGTTGCAAATATTTTTCAAAACATGTCATTTCTATCTTTTCAAAAGGAAATTGTCATTTTTGGACAATATTTCAAACAACGTGTAGAGCAATCTATCTTGGGTTGAGCTTGTCACAAAACATTCAACGTTTTAAGCTCAACACAATGGCTTGTAATCACTTTCAGATTTCAACCCGAATCTATTTTTCACGAGGGAGTGTACACTTTTGTGCTCTTACCCTTAGCAAAAGAAGTTAAATCTTCTTACACTTGAGTGGATTCGTCAAGACATTCAAAGTCTATGAACTCAAGTTTATGCTTTAGAAAAACCGTTTCGCTAAAAAGAATTGATTTTTCAAAAAGCGTTGAACACAATTTTTTCAAGAATTTCTCAATGATATTCAAAATCTTTCAAAAATTGTATGTTCAACAACTCCTATCCACAAAAATCTAATGTGGATCACATCCTCGTAATGACAATTCCATTAGATCAATTTTTGAGGGGGAGCGTTCCAAAACTTCATGCAAAAGATTAACACATCTTTCTCCCGAAGACTTTCAAGACTATTTTTCAAAATATATTTTTTAATCAAATTTGATATCTCTAATATCAAAAGATTTTATATATTAGAGATAGGGGAGAAAATGTGATTAAAATGTGATCTAAAGACTCAAGCACTTTAACTCTTACCCACATGTGCAAAATGTCTACTTAAATTCTTTCGCATTAAAATGCACATGTGAAGGGGGAGCATTTCTGAAACGACAAAACTAGCAAGGTGCTAAATGTTTTTCAAACACTTTGTTAGAATTTAAAGTGGTTTTCATGGTTACGATCAAATACCCACAACATCTTTAATTCACGACGTTATTGGTGTCAAAAGGGTGGTTAGGTTAAGTCCTATGATCCAACCAGAACCGGAGGGATCTTCCCAGGGACAATCCAATAGATTATTAGAAGTCCTTAGGAAAGATGGAGTAGAATGTGAACGCAGCTGAATGCCGACTAAGTACTGATGATAGCACTGGAACAATCACAACAAGGTGCTATTAATGATGTCTTGGTAAGCATTGAAGGGGTTGAAGAATGAAAAAAAATGTAAGGATAAAGGGTCTAAAGAAAGAAGCCCTCCATACAACTTAGGCAGAAACCGGGTCAACTCATCATGAAGAAAAACTCATCATGGACCCAGTGATGTGAAGCACAACCCTTTCCTAGCTACTCGGGCTTCTCTCAAAAGAAGTTTGTTTTATTGTCACGGAGATCAACACGACTTCTATTGACTTTCTCACTCCGAGATAGTTGAT
The DNA here is from genome assembly GCA_025667525.1 of Glebionis coronaria. Lineage (NCBI taxonomy): Eukaryota > Viridiplantae > Streptophyta > Magnoliopsida > Asterales > Asteraceae > Glebionis > Glebionis coronaria. Next base: position 741,128 of record JANFOE010000213.1, read on the forward strand.
ATTGAATAGGTGGCATCTGCTCCAGCCTCCAACCACTAAAAGTGCACAAATCGAGTCTAGAGCCAAGAGATCAATCAAATCTCGTTAGGACACACGGATGAAGATCAAGAGAGTCCTACGCTATATCCTTGTGATATTGATAGAACACTCAGAGTGATACTACTTAGTATTCACAATGATGAGTGGAAATCCTTCCAGTGTTAACATCAAACAGCACTGCGGTAGGTCATATGCAAGATTCTTTATGAATTGAACATGTGCAAAACTGAAAAGCAACAGTGGTTTGATTCTGAATTGATTCAAACTCGTTTCAGGTTTCTACGCAATATCTTTATGGTCTTGCCAGAACATTCAGAGTGATATTCATTAATATTCACAGTGACGAATGGAAATCCTTCTAGCGTCAACATCAAACAGCGCTACGGTAGGTAACTTGTGAGATTCTTATGAATCTAACTTGTGTCAACTGTAAAGCAACAATGGTAAGATTCTTAACGAATCAAACTTGTTCCAAGAATTTGAATCGACGACTTTAATCAAGCGGATATTTATCCAATTGATTCTCTTTATGTTCGCAGTCTTGCTTTGAGACGGTCGAGTAAAGAGAACGGCTAGTACGGCCGCGAAACCCTGTCAAGGAGATTCTTAATTGACTCTACCTAATCACAAGTACGGTATTTAATATCGTATAACGATCTTCACCGACCGGAGGTAAAACGCTACCGATTTAGGACGAATGTCAAAGCCATTCAGTCTGTGTCTATGTTTTGTCTCGAGAAGGTGGCGTCACGGTGTACTCAGCAAAGTCAAAGATTCAAAAAAACCACATGTTCATGCCCAAAGACTTATTCAACAATTAATAGTGTGAGCATGTGGATAAAGACACAAGATCGCAAGATGGAAAAGACAAGTCAAGAATGATTTGAAGATCTCAAGATAAAAGACAAAGTCGAAAGTCAACGACAAAGGCTCAAAGATCACAGCATAAGGAACAACACTACTATTACACGTTCAAGACTCATTTATGACGAAATTCATAAATCTCCATGGGACTCCAAATATCGAAAAGGAATGACCTCACATTGGGGGAGATTGTTAGCCTCAAAATAATGAGTCAAACAAGAATGTTCGGTCATAGATTTCTATTGTAATATTTATTAGAACGTTGTAATAGGTAGTTAATTAGTCGTGGTTTACGGGCTTGGATTTAAACTAATTAAAGTCCAAAAAAGAAGTCCGGCCCAATATATAGTCCATTAAAGCCCGCATGTGGGTGGACTATATATACTACCCTCCTAGCATGTTAGGAGGGTGAGATGATCATTTGTAAACTCTAATCTTTCTTAATCTAATATTATACAAGTTAATCCTCTCCTTCTCTCTACTTTCTCTCACTACTTTCTCTCTCTAAAACTCATATCTTTTCCATCTCATTTCTTAATCTATCATATTATTAGGGACAACATAAGTAAATACTTAGGTTAGTCATGAAATATTAATTTTAATATTATAACCTAAGTCATGTATTTAATTAAAGTAAATAGTCTTGGAAATAATTTAATTAAAATAATAAATTGCTTTTATAAATTCCCGACCCCGTGTTTAAAAATTATCCCGAGCCCGAAAAGTGCCTAGCCGACACCACATAGCCGGTGGCTAGTGGTGTCAGTCGGAGGATGAAAACCATCGCAGCCCACCAGTGGCTAGACCGGATAACCGGTTGCCACTAGTAGCCACTTGTTTCCCCCTGCTGAGCCACGGCTAGCCACTGCCGAGCCCAGCTTGACCTCGGCTTAAGCCGATTCCCACTTTTCTTTTTACTAGTCCCACCAAGACCTTAATTGTCTCAGTTGACACGCGATTCAAACCAAAAACACACCTCGACCTTGCGTCGGGGTTCCCTTGTGTGTGATCGACCTAAAACCAACCAAGGCCGAGACCTTGGGTCACGGTGGTGGTGCAAACAGCAAGCCGAGAGCCCTTGTGCTCTTGGTTGTGTCTTGGCCGAACCAAAACCCGAAACCAAAACCACCCTTTTGGTTTTCTTGATTTATTAACATGTTTTAATGATTTGTTTTTAAGATTCTAATATCATGAAATCATGAATTCATAAAAAGAATTAAAAAGAAAGGGTTGTGATAATTACCGAATGCGTAGATGTTAAAACTTATGAACACGAACACGTAGCACTAAAAATCAAAGATCAAACTCGACCCGAACACCCCTTGGTGTTGTTGAAATCCTTCAACAAGGAGAGAGAGAGGCATGACTAGGTTTTTGTGATTTTTGATAAAACTGTATTATGTTTTATTTCCCCTGGTGTTTTAATTGTTTATGGACTAGACTTGGGATAATGGGCCAAAGGCCCTTTTCTTTCCTTCCTCTTTCTTATGTCGCGACCACATGGAGCCTACAAGGCCAAGCCGTAGCTTTTCCTAAGTTAATAATATACGTATATGTTCGGTTTAATAGTCGTGTTTTAAATGTCGTGTTCATGTCTCATTTACAATATGTATAAATACTTGTTATTTAGTGTCGTGACACATGTGATATATTATAAATTTACAATATGTATAAATGTCTTGTTCATGTCACATTTACAATATGTATAAATTTGTTCGTCTCGATTCAATTCGAATTGATTACAGTTGAAAGTGTAACTCAGTCGTTCTTGGTGGAATATAAAGGGGAAATGTTATCTATTTTAAACTAAGGTAAAATGAAAACGTAAATTTAAATGAGAATGTAAAAACAAATGTAAATGTCGTTAAGTAAAAGTGAAAGCTTGAAATTTTAAACTAAAAATTAATACTTAAAAGTAAATGACGAAAAATTAAAAACTTCTATCTGAATAATTCGATCTGAATAATTCTATCTGAATAATTCTATCTGATAATTCTATCTGAATAATTCTATCTGAATAATTCTATCTGAATAATTCTATCTGAATAATTCTATCTGAATAATTCTATCTGAATAATTCTATCTGAATATGGATAACAAAAATTGGGCAGCGTTTCGTCTTAATATAACCTTCAGACCCGTCGCAATATACTATCACAATGAACGATCGCAATCACGATCGGAATAAGGGATCTGAATACTTGATCGCAAAGTAAAACCCTAAGGGTTATTGCGATCGCAATGAAACTGTCTGAATAAACCGTCGCAATAATAGAAACCCTATTGTGATGGAAATGAAACAATATTCGGATGGAATTCAATAAGCTAAAACTCGAATAAGCACTAATAAAAAGAACACTAAACAAAAACTTAACCAACTAAATAAGCACAAATTTGAAAACTTTTAAGACACGAAATACTAAATACGCAAACTTTAATAAACAAACTTTAAAAAGACAAAACTTTTAAGAAAACTTTAAAACTAATAAGCTAAATACAAAAAAAGCCAATAAGCATGACAAGTTCAAAGCTAAATTCGTATTAAAACTTATAGATGAATAAAAAGATAAAAATTTTAATCACATGAACTCAAAGATGAAACAAAATCAAAGATTATCACGAATCAAAGATAAACAAAATAAGAAAGGAAGAATAAGATTAATATTAAAACAAGATTAAGCTTTTAAAAGTAAAGTTTAGATTAAAACTAGAAATGAAGATGAAAGATAAAAGATGAAGTGCTAGTGAGAAAGTTAAACACTTTCTCTCTCTAAAAATTAAAGCTACAAAAAATGAAAAATGGATACTAACTAATGACTAACTAACTAACACCCTCCTAATGTGTCATTAGGAGGGTATATATAGGAAGTGGGGAGTGCATGTGTTGCTTCCTTCTTTCTTTCACTTTCTCGTCTCGATTTGATTTAAATTCTTTGTCTTTCTCGACGTCGTCTCGGGATTTGTCGAAATAAATTGAACTTGTCTTATAATTTCTTCAATAATTAGACGTGAGTTCTTCGACTTCATTAAACTTCCGTCTTTAGAGTTTTTCTTCGATAAATCTTCAGAATAGGCTTTGGACTTCCGTTCTTTTTGCAATCTTCATCTTTTGACTTCGTCTTTTCTCGTTTTCATCGATAAAAGCCCGTGAAAGCCCGTGTTTTCCTCCCTTTTCACATTTTGATCCTAAATCACAACAAAAACACAAAACACGCATAATTCTGACATGGGTTAATATACACAAAAGTTACTAAAGTTTGCTAAAAATTCGATTTCGTTACTAAAGTTTAAAACCTAACAGATAGGTTACCAAAGTTTGGTTTACCGGCTACGCAGGTTACTCCGTATGTATTAACCTATTGATATCGGTAAACCATCTACGTGGCAGTCTACGTGGTAGGGTTAATAAACAACGATGTTACTAAAGTTTGCTAAAAAGTTCGATTATGTTACTAAAGTTTAAAATATTACAAATAGGTTACTCAAGTTATTTTTATTTTTTATTCTTTAGAAATGAAATTTTAAACATTATATCGCATATGTTTTCAAACCTGATATGCTTATTTACGTGTTTAAATGTTTTTTTAACATTTTTTACATTTTTATTTTACATTTTTATACATAGAAAACGTACAAAACATACAAAATGAATAAAAGTTATAGAAAAAAACACACAAAGACATACGAAAATGTAGTATACTTATGTACGTATTTTATTGGGGTAAGTAGAAACTATCAAATAGTACGTAATACATAAAAGAATACAAAAGACAATATTTTTACCACGGAATCGTTGTTTTACGAAGATTTTGTAAAGTAAAGTTGATGCAAGGAAATGGAAATTACAAGTGAAAGATAAATTGCAGACAAGGAAAGAAACAAGGAATCTAAAGAAAATTTTAAATAACTTTGCATTAAATTAAAATAGAGACACATCATACACACACATATAAAAAAACATAAAACTAGTAGATAGAAAAATCTAGTGTCAATTATTTTTAATGCATAAGATAATGTAAATAAAATGGATACAAATATATAATGTTTTCTAAAGAAATACAAAATTCAATTACCACAATACAATGAAAAAAGATGTATAAAGAAATACAAAATATATTAAAACAGACAAAAATCAAGAATAAAAAGGATGAAGTAAATATATATGTGTAATTATTTATTGAGTATAACTTTTTCTATGGTTTAGTAACCTATTTAATAAATTCGTGAACTATAGTAACTTGTTTGTAATATTTTAAACTTCAGTGATGACGTGGACAAGGGAACCGGTAAATCTTCCGGTAGCCCACCTTATGAGTAACCTGAGGATAACATTTTTAAACGTTCGGTAACCCATAAAATAAACTCGTATACTTGAGTAACCTATCTGTAACGTTTTAAACTTTAGTAACGAAATCGAATTATTTGGCAAACTTTAGTAACTTTTGGATTTGTTATTATTATAATTAAGTGGTAAAAGAATAAGTGTTTTCACACTTATTAAATCCCTTACACTTGACCATTGCAATGTCCTCATGCAATGCATTAATTACAAAGCAAGTTTTACATTTTCCATCACAATCAACCCATATTGACCTTTATTAAAGAGACAAAATATTTAAAGGAAGAAAACAAGTAAAAAGATCAAAAACTTACCTTGGGGTTTTGGAATGTCATGAATGATTATCATCCTCAAGTTTCATGTTTCCCATACAAAGCTTAAAAACAAGATCATTGTTATTATAAGTTAGCAAACTATCACAAACTCATGTGGGCCAATTATTTACTTAGACTCCCTTATTCCTAGATGTATTTCTTATATTTTATTGTTGTCTTGAATGATCACGAGGATGCACTGTTGACTTATTTCGATAGTTATTTAGGCTGAAAATAAAGTAGGACGATTTAATCAATAGTTAGCTAAAGGACAAAATCTTTTAAAACTGCTTCTCGGGACCTCATAAACTTCATATCTTGGCATAACTCGCTTCACGATTTGAGACCTTTCTCGGACCGATATTTGGCAGCGGCTTCATACTTCGAATCTTGAGAGACGTTCTTGAAATTATGGTCTTCTCTTCTTAATAGGAATTTATTCACTTGAAGTTTTGAGAGATTCTTCATACTTGGACCACGACTTCTTCATTTTTCTCAATCTTTATTTTGGATTTTGATATACAAAGATCCGCCTACTTTTTGGACTTGGATCTGTTTATCCTCATACCTTGCTAGGGTCTTTTCGGATAGACTTCTCCATGATCTTTAGGGGAGTATTTGCTTTTCGTCGTGTGTCTCGATCCTTCATATTGATTTTTGATAAATGATTCTTCACATCACTTGGGATCTTTAGCAACAAAATGTAGCCCTCATGCCTTGTTAGGGCCTTTTCGGGCTCGCCAATCTTCGCATCCTGCTTCAATAAGATATGCCTTGGCTATGAACTCTAATTAATATCGAGCAACTTTTAAACGATCTTGGGCTAGAAGCTAAGTAACTTTTCAAATCGTACAACCTTATTTATTGCAATTAAATTTATTAGCAAGCGATGGGTGAAAAAGCTTATAATTAACTCACATAAATTCATGAAAGAATACCAAACTTATAATTGACTCTATCATCTCTCGTTCTCCACAATTTAAAATCTCAAGGAATGAGACTCATGGATGCTTAGCCAATTAAATCAAAGTTTTGGGTTTTCAAGTCATCTATAGGATCTTGCAACTTCTTAGACTTTTTCAAGTTTAGAATTCGCATTTTAAAGTTCCCTTGATAAACGACTTTCTAGGATCAATTATAGGAACTTGCGAAAAGTTCTTGTTCTTAACCCGTAAGAGTTAAGACTTTCGCGTTTTAAAGTTCCCTATATAAAAGCCTAGCAAAACTTGACTTAAACACGTTAAGGGTACTAGCTAGAGTAAACTTAGATAAGTAAACTCGGGTTGAGTCAAAAGATTCACAACGTTTAAAAATTAAAACCACGTTATTAAAATTTATTCTAGCAACGAAATAAAATAACTATAACAAAGGAAAAACTACAAGGCCAAAATAGATCAAAAATTTTGAAAAATGTCGAAAAACAAATTTTCCGGTTAAAATGAGGATAAATACAAGGAAAAGCCCACTTAACTTCGATCGAAGTCCTCTTACACTTAATATAAACATTGTCCTCAATGTTTAAGCATGTAGAAATAAACTCCCCTACACTTAGGACATTGTGCACTTTGTTTAAATCTTGCTAAGGAAGAGACAACTAAAGTGATTCCTATTTTAATATTGAAGAATATAAAATAGAGAATCAAAGGAGTTTAGGATAGAATTGGGAAGACGGGAACACGGAATCACGGGTTGTCAAAAGGCATCAAGAATGGATCTTTGATAGCTCGAATCCCTGGACATGATAAGAAAGAAAACAACAAACACATACTAGGGTCTCCCCTTATACTTATTATAAAAACAGATAAAAAGAATAGATACTGCGGGTTGCCTCCCGAGAAGCGCTTGTTTTTGTTAACCGAGTCGTGAGCCTGACTCGACCTTGATTAGCATAGGAAGAAGCTTGAAACACATCCACTGGGATCAAATACATGGTTTTCGTCCATCAAATAGCACAAGCTTAAGGCAAACAAGGCAAGCCAAAGAAGAGTAGGCAAGGTTCCCTTAAGCAGTTGTGGAGCACGGTGGTAGCAAGGGTGATGAGGTGCAAGCATATCTCTAAAAGTTCCAAAAATCTTTCCTTTTATTTCATCTGATGGATACTGAGATGGCTTAACAGTTGCAATACCGGGATCAAACGCCTTTTCCTTTAGGGGAAAATAACACTCGGGCTCAGTAGATCTTGAAGAAGATCCGCTCATAAATCGCACAATCTCATCCTCAGAAGGGGGATAGAGAGGTGTTAAGACATAAGTACTGTGGATATCGGTGTCTTCCGGCTTCTTCTCCTTTGAAACGGGTTTCTTCATATCCAAAGGAGGATAAAGAGCATCATCAAAGTCCAAAGGAGGAGAATCACTCTCATTTGGGAAGTAAGTGTTGAGAAAAGTAGCGAAATCTTCCACAAATGAGTAATTATCCAAAGTATCAATAGTGTTTGGTGGAGGATCTTCATCAAAAGTAGGAGTAAGGTCATCATGAGAAGAATCACTCGAGAGAGTATCAACATCATCAAAATTATCATAAGTGGGCATGTCTGGATACTCTGAAACAAAAGAAGCATAATCATCCACATCGGAACTAGAATCTTTATCATAATCATTATAGATTGGTGGAGAATCATAAATTGGTGGGGAATCCACATTGGGGAGAGAATCATCAAAATCATCCACATCGTCTTGGAAAAGTGGATTATCATGGGAAGACTCGAAAAGAGGATTTCATATACAACAAAATCATCAAGCTTAAAACTTTCCAAAGTAGAAGTAAGCTCTTCTTGAAGCACATTAATCATTTTCGCGGATTCTTTTCCATTTGTCTTACTTGTAATCTTCCCCATCTTAAAAACTTGAGCATCATTCCCGACCCTTAAGATTAATTCACCTTCGGCAACATCGACTAAAGCTTTTCCGGTTCTCAAAAATGGTCGTCCAAGTATTAACGGAATATGAGGGTCCATTTCATAATCAACAACAACAAAATCGACCGGAAAAGTGAAGGTACCAACTTTAATAAACACATCTTCGGCAATACCAACGGGGTAAGCGAGAGTGCGGTTTGCTAGCTCAAGAGTCATCTTTGTCGGTGTAAGGTCAGGTAATGATAGCTTTTTCCACACACTTAACGGCATCAGATTTATACTTGCCCCGAGATCAGCTAAGGCAGTAAATTCTTCGATTTTGTTGAAAATGCAAGGTAACACAAAACGACCGGGATTTCCAAGTTTTTCCGGAAGTTCTTTAAGAATAACTGCCGAACAATTTTCATTTAAGCGTGTGTTGACAAACTCAGCCATCTTTTCCTTCTTGTTAAGCAATTCCTTGAATGCTTTGACGAATTTTGGCATTTGGACAAGTGCTTCAACGAGGCTAATGTTGAAATTCATTTGAGATGTCATCTTCATAAAAGAAGTGACTTGAGCATCCTCTTTAGTGAGCAGTTTGCACTTGTCTAACCGAGAAGGATAAGGGATGTTGGGTTTAGGTGGTGTGGTTGTAGCAGGTAAAGGTTGAGATGTTGAAGGGTGAGAAGTAGAAGGTTTAGAGGTGGTAGGTGGGGTTGGTGGATGCTTTTGTTTAGGTTCTTCTTCCGTGAGAGGTGGAGACGGTAATAGAGAACTGGTACTAGGCGTGGAAGTAGGAGGAATAAATGGAGGTGGAGGAGGTGTAGATGGAGTAACGGGAGGGGGGATAAAAGGTCCTACTAGAGTTGCTCCACTTCGTGTAGTAATAGAACGCACATTAGCTCTAGGGTTTTTTTCGGTGTTAGAAGGAAGAGCACCTTGGGGGCGAAGGGTTTGTAACATTTGAACGAGTTTCCTATCCGTGGACTCTTTAATTTGTCTAGTAGATTCTTGCATTGCTTGCATATGATTTTCTCATGTTCATTCAACTTTTGCAAAACCAAGTCCATTGGCGGATGAGGTAAATTGAACCCTTGTTGTTGAAAAACTTGGTTTGGGTATTGGTTATAAGGTGTAAAACCTTGAGGATTGAAACCTTGGTGTTGAAAACCTTGGTTTTGTATGTGATAGTTTCCCTGGTTTGCATTGGAGCCCCTCACATTAGCATTTTGTGGAACATTTGCTCTTGGTGGCCCTTGGTTGTTATGGGTGGGTGGTGGTGGTCTTTACTGAAAACCGGGTGGAGCCAAGTAATTTGTCGAGTTGTAAGACAAGTGATTAACATCGATATTAGGCTAGAAATGAACTCTCTCGGTGTTGTTGTAAGCATACACTTCCCCGTGAGATTGATCATAAGCTTTATCACAATTAGCATAAGAGTGTGGCCTACCACAAGTTTCACAAGTTATATTAATAGCATTGTTGTTTTTGGCATTGTTAACGGCTTGTAAAGCAAGTGCTTCAACAACCGTAGTAAGGTTATCAAGTCTTCTTTCGATGTCATTAGTGCTAGCACTAGCCACATTAGCCCGAACACTTTTGGTTTGCACTTTAGATTTATTCTCAATAATATCCCATGCGGCATTAGAAGACTTAACCAAAATGTTACCCCCTGAGGCACTATTTAGTGAATCTTGGTCATTCATGCTTAAACCATTGTTAAAAGTGTTAGTTTGATGCACTTTTGTAAAACCATGTTGTGGACACTTTCTTAAAAGTTCCTTAAACGGTCCCAAGATTCACTAAATGTCTCACAGTACTTTTGTTCAAAGTTAATGATTTCATTCCGCAAAGTGGTAGTACGTGAGGGTGGGAAAAAGTAGTTGATGAATTTGGTCTCTAAATCCGACCACGTAAGAATACTTTGTGGCGGTTCCTTATCAAGCCAATGTCGGGCTTGTCCCTCTAAGGAGAAAGGAAAAGTTGCAAGAAAATTACCTCTTGTGAAACCCCATTAAACTTGACCATATTAGTGAGTTGAAGAAACCTTTTGATATGGTCATGAGGGTCATCAAGTGTACGCCCCAAGAATGGTTGAGCAGAGACCGTAAGAATACTTGGTGGAATATAAAGGGGAAAGGTTATCTGTTTTAAACTAAGGTAAAGTGAAAATGTAAATTTAAATGAGAATGTAAAAACAAATGTAAATGTCGTTAAGTAAAAGTGGAAGCTTAAAATTTTAAACTAAAAATTAATACTTAAAAGTAAATGACGAAAAATTAAAAACTTCTATCTGAATAATTCTATCTGAATAATTCTATCTGAATAATTCTATCTGAGTAATTCTATCTGAATAATTCTATCTAAATAATTCTATCTGAATAATTCTATCTGAATAATTCTATCTGAATAATTATATCTTAATAATTCTATCTGAATAATTCTATCTGAATATGGCTAACAAAAATTGGGCAGCGTTTCGTCTTAATATAACCTTAAGACCCGTCGCATTATACGATCGCAATGAGCGATCGCAATCACGATCGAAATAAGGGATCTAAATACTTGATCGCAAAGTAAAACCCTAAGGGTTATTGCGATCGCAATGAAATCGTCTGAATAAACCGGTCGCAATAATAGAAACCCTATGGTGATGGAAATGAAACAATACACGGATGGAATTCAATAAGCTAAAACTCGAATAAGCACTAATAAAAAGAACACTAAACAAAAACTTAACCAACTAAATAAGCACAAATTTGAAAATTTTAAGACACGAAATACTAAATACGCAAACTTTAATAAACAAACTTTAAAAATACAACACTTTTAAGAAAACTTTAAAACTAATAAGCTAAATACAAAATAAGCCAATAAGCATGTCAAGCTGAAAGCTCAATTCGTATTAAAACTTATAGATGAATAAAAAGATAAACTTTTTAATCACATGAACTCAAAGATGAAACAAAATCAAAGATTATCACGAATCAAAGATAAACAAAATAAGAAAGGAAGAATAAGATTAATATTAAAACAAGATTAAGCTTTTAAAAGTAAAGTTTACATTAAAACTAGAAAGGAAGATGAAAGATAAAAGATGAAGTGCTAGTGAGAGAAAGTTAAACACTTTCTCTCTCTAAAAATTAAAGCTACAAAAAATGAAAAATGGATACTAACTAATGACTAACTAACTAACACCCACCTAATGTGTCATTAGGAGGGTATATATAGGAAGTGGGGAGTGCATGTGTTGCTTCCTTCTTTCTTTCACTTTCTCTTCTAGACTTGATTTAAATTCTTTGTCTTTCTCGACGTCGTCTCGGGATTTGTCGATATAAATTGAACTTGTCTTATAATTTCTTCAATAATTAGACTTGAGTTCTTCGACTTCATTACACTTCCGTCTCTAGACTTTTTCTTCGATAAATCTTCAGAATAGGCCTTGGACTTCCGTTCTATTTGCACTCTTGATCTTTTGACTTCGTCTTTTCTCGTTTTCATCAATAAAAGCCCGTGAAAGCCCGTGTTTTCCTCCCTTTTCACATTTTGATCCTAAATCAAAACAAAAAGACAAACCACGCATAATTCCGACATTTACGACATAAAATACACGTTTTGGCTTGGTTATTATTATAATTAAGTGGTAAAAGGATAAGTGTTTTCACACTTATTAATTAACATGTTTTAATGATTTGCTTTTAAGATTCTAATATCATGAAATCATGAATTCATAAAAAGAATTAAAAAGAAAGGGTTGTGATAATTACCAAATGCGTAGATGATTAAAACTTATGAACACGAACACGTAGCACTAAAAATCAAAGATCAAACTCGACCCGAACACCCCTTGGTTTTGTTGAAATCCTACAGCAAGGAGAGAGAGGCATGACTAGGGTTTTTGTGATTTTTGATAAAATTGTATTATGTTTTATTTCCCCTGGTGTTTTAATTGTTTATGGACTAGACTTGGGCTAATGGGCCAAAGGCCCTTTCTTTCCTTCCTCTTTCTTATGTCGCGACCACATGGAGCCTACAAGGCCAAACCGTAGCTTTTCCTAAGTTAATAATATACGTATATGTTCGGTTTAATAGTCGTGTTTTAAATGTCATGTTCATGTCACATTTACAATATGTATAAATACTTGTTATTTAGTGTCGTGACACATGTTATATAGCATAAATGGAAAGTTTTTAATTTATCGTATTTTCGTGTATTTACTGTTCATGTTTACTGTTCATGGTATTTTAATGCGTGTTTTACAACGACAATATGCGTCTTTTCATAGATTATCGTGAACTTAATAAGATCACCATCGGGAATCGATACATTTGCCACGCATTTGATGATCTGTTTGACCAACTCCAAGGGGCCAAACATTTCTCCAAGATTGATCTGAGGTCGGGCTGTCATCAGTTACGGGTGAAAGAGCAGGACATCACCAATACTACATGTTATGAACACTACGAATTTGTAGTCATGCCATTTGGCCTTACCAATCCTCAAGCAGTTTTCATAGACTTGATGAACCGTATCTTCCATCAGTTTCTGGACAAGTTCGTCATTGTCTTCATTGACGATATTCTAATTTTCTCTAAATCAAATGAGGAACACGAAGACCATCTTCGTACAGTATTACAGATACTTCGCCAGAAGCAGCTGTATGCCAAGTTCTCCAAATGCGAATTCTGGTTGAGTAAGTGGCGTTCCTAGGCCACATAGTATCCGTAGAGGGAATAACCATGGATCCTGAAAAGGTTGAGGATATTACCAAGTGGCCAAGACCGACATCAACAACTGATGCGGAAAGGGGAGAAATTCTTTTGGACTGAAGAAAGAGAGAAGAGCTTTGAAGACCTAAAGTAGAGGCTGGTATATGCACCGATTCTTACTCTCCTATTTGGTACAGGTGGATTTCAAATCTATAGTGATGCTTCAGGGAAGGGACTTGGCTGTGTTCTCATGCAACATGGGAAAGTGATTGCTTAGCATCATGACAGCTTAAGCCTTATGAGGAGAACTACCCTAAACATGACTTGGAAATTGCAGCAGTCGTGTTTGCACTGAAGATATGGAGGCACTACTTGTATGGCGAATCATGTGATATCTTCACAGATCACAAGAGCCTAAAGTACATCTTCACTCAGCGTGAACTGAATATGAGGCAGAGAAGGTGGTTAGAGCTGTTGAAGAATTATGACATTAATCTGCAGTATCATCCCGACAAGGCGAATGTAGTGGCAGATGCTCTTTGTAGGAAATTGGGTATGATAAACGACATTAAGATAGAGGAAGATATTATACGAGACTTGGAGCGACTGGATATTGAAATCATGGTACGTGGACAACATGGCTACTGGGCTAATCTTAGAGTGGAGCCTGACTTACTCTCTAGGATCAAGGAAGCTTAGAAGGATGATGGTGAAATTTGGGCAATCATACAGAACTTAGAGCAGCAGACAGAGTTTCGGTTGGATGCCCACGACATCTTAAGGCAGGACACTAGACTTTGTGTTCCTGATGATCTTACACTCAGGGAAATGTTATTGGCTGAAGCTCATAGCTCCCCATTCTCCATTCATCCTGGTTCAACCAAGATGTACCACGACATCAAGCAGTATTTTTGGTGGAGTGGTATGAAACAGGATGTTGCTACCTATGTCTCCAAATGTCTTACATGCCAGCAAGTTAAGATCGAGCATCAACAGTCTAGTGGTCTACTACAACCATTAGACATTCCAGATCCTCGATTTACTTCATGATTTTGGAGGAGTCTGCAGAAAGCTTGGGGTACCAAACTTAAGCTTAACACAGCTTTTCATCCTCAAACAGACGGACAGTCAGCGAACCATTCAGACATTAGAAGACATGCTTCGAGCATGTGCGTTAGAGTGGACAGGATATTGGGACGATTATATCTGCTTGGTAGAGTTTGCATACAACAACAGTTGGCACACCAGCATCAAGTGTGCACCGTTTGAGATGTTGTATGGCAAGAAGTGTCGCGCCCCAATCTGCTGGGATCAGGTTGGTGAGCGAACACTTGAGGGTCCGGAGATGATAGAGTTGACCAACGAGAAGTCGCTATAGCTAAGGCGAAATTACAAGAAGCTCGTGCATGTCAAAAGAGTTATGCCGACAAGCATCGTAGGGATTTGCATTTCAACGTAGGAGATCATGTCTTTCTTAAGGTATCACCGGCACGTGGTGTTAGACGTTTTAGAATCGAAGGAAAACTCAGTCCTCGATTCATTGGACCGTTTGATATCATCGAGCGAGACAGTGAAGTATCGTATCGTTTAGCGTTACTTCTGCAGCTTTCTCACGTTCATGACGTTTTCAATGTATCCTTACTCAGAGGATACAAGTATCATCCCTTCCACATGGTTCAATATCCACTTGAACAGATTCGTGAAGATCTTACCTTCATCGAGGAACCCGAACGAGTTCTTGATCGACAGGAACGAGTCATGAGGAAGAAGACGATTCATTCGTCAAAATCCTTTGGAGGAATCATACCAAGCGGGAAGCCACTTGGGAAACAGAGGAGTCTATCCGGACTTCTTACCCTCATTTTAAGTTTTGATTCGAGTATGTTCCTCTTTTAGTTTACGTTATCTATAATTAGGGGACGCATTATTCTTTTTAGGGGGAAGATTTGTAAAATCCGCATATAAATGTCATGAACAGTACACTACGTAAACATACGAACCAATTAAAACTTTCCTTTTATGTCATGAACACGTGTCACGAATATTAAATTCAGAAACTACGTACATGTTACTGCACGATAATTATTAAGTACGTGATAATACACGATAATTATTAGGTATAATAATTATAATCACGAACATATGATCACGAACATTTACGAACATGATAATTATTACGTATAATAATTATAAGACGACTATTAGAACACGATATATGTACGTAGTATTTATAACAGGAACTTTTAACACGAACTAGAACGAATAATAAAAACGAACGAACACGAGTATAATTTAAACATGAAAATTGTACTGGTTTACCTTTAGGCCTACGATAGCCGTGGACAAGAGCAAGGAGGGGGGACCAACCCAACTTTAATTTTAACTAAAAAGGGAAAAAGAAAAACACAGAGTTTTCATTCACAAAATTTTTACAAAAAAATTAAAACCCTAGCTTTCTTTTCTCTCTTTCTTGTCGTCGGCTACAAGGACACCAAAGGAGGTGTTTGGTTGATTTTGATGTTGATTTTGGGGTTGATTGTGTTCGTGTTCTTAGTTCTTTTCCAAGCACGTGTTCGGTATCATCAAAAACCTTCATCTTTTATTTTTATTGTTCTTTTACTTATGTTCATGTGACTAATGATAATAACATAACTAAAAACATGTAAAACAAATCCAGGAAACATGAATTGTGGGGGTTTTGGTGGGGTTTTGGTTCGGCCGGCACCCAACCGAGAGCCACCAAGCTCTCGGCTTGGTCTTGTGATCACCAACAGCCGAGACCAATAGATCTTGGTGTGGCCTTGGTCGCTCAGCAGCAAGAACATGGGACCCCAACGTGAGTCGGGGTGGTGTCGTTTGGTTTGTGTTTGGGTCTCGGCGCAGCAACAGCAGCACCACCGGCTTACGCCGGTGGCTGTTTTGGGTTGAGTAGGGGAAATCACAGCCGAGCAGGGGGAAACCACCGGCATCAGCCGGTGGTGATGGTGGTTCGGACAGTGGCACCGGCTAGGCCGGGTAGCCACTGTCGGGCTGTTTTGGTTCGTTTTATGTTTTGGTTTATATTAAAACACGGGTTCGGTCACGGGATTATTTTTACAGGGTATATTTTTACAAGGAAAAATTAAATTAATTAAACATGACTAATAATTAATTTAATTTAATCATGACTTAGGTTTTATTATTTATTAAATAATACATGTTTTAACCTAAGTGTTTTTACTATTTAATTTAGACTATAGTTGTTAATTAATTATTAAAAGATGGACTATAATTAATTAATAAAAAATGACTTAGGTTATAATTATTAAATATAATAATTCATGATTAACCTAAGTATTTTATATGTCTTAATTTAATTATTTCATGCCCTTTATTTAATTAAATCATATAACCTATAGTTTATTAAATTATCATGACATTTAATTAATAAACAATACTATTATTACATGACTTATGACTTTTAACCAATAAACATTAGCTTATATTATTAGCTTATTAATCCAGCTTATTTCTAAATATGGAAACTTTCTATTTCAGGAAACTTACTATTTTTGGAAACTTTCTATTTTTAGACACTGATCTATTTTTAGAAACTGATTTAATTTTGGAAACTTTCTATTTTTGAAAACTTTCTATTTTTGGAAACCTGCTATTTTTGGAAACCTGCTATTTTTAGAAAGTTACTTATTATTACACAACAAGAGGCACCCGTGTTATGACTTCCCCACGGCGGAGTGATTGCTCGTGGCGTCCCTTTTCAGTTTTGGCCATGTATTTATATTATCATGTGGGACGTATGGGTGCATCCTAGTTACATGTTTTACAGGATTGTCATGCTGAATGCGATGTGTGCCTTGCATCCTTCACAAGGAGTTGATCCCTCCTACCCAGACTAATTAATTAGAGGCAATCCTTCTAATTGCATGATGAGGTCTCCCCTCCAAGTATTCATGCATGGTGGAACCTCATGACCTATATGAGATATTGGCTAATTAATACAGTTTTTCATATAAAAACATAAGTCTTTTCAAACTATAAAACCAGTTTTATGAACATGTTCTAGGTTATCTAGGACTTATACATTTCCGCTGCTATTAGTCTTTTATGCTTATGTCATTTCATGCTATACTTGTATATCCGTTCACTGGGCTTATGCTCAGCCGTTTTCCTTTCATGTTCCCAAACGTCAGGTACTCAAGGACGCTCGTAGACTTTAAGAGTATGTGTATACGGATTGGAAGATATCTAGCCTTCATTACTTTATGCATTCCCATACATTACGTTACTTTATTTCTTTGGACATTGTTTAGTCCTTTTCCACTTCAGTACTTATATTCATGTGTGTGAGCTTATACTTGGAATACTGATGTTTGTTTCCGGTTTTTCCAATCATGTTCATTTAATGTTTTTGGACATTTACCTTGCATGCTTTGATGACACACCATATTACCTGTGATATTCTATTTACCAAAATGGGGTGTTACACTAATCCTAGACTTAGCAAGTTAAATGGTTCACGCATAAGTGGTTTGGTCAAGACATCGGCTATGTTATCTTCCGAGGATACCTTTTCTATGGAGATATTACCTTTTTGGACGTTGTCCCGTACAAAGTGATGCTAAATATCGATGTGTTTGGTTCGTGAATGTAACACGAGATTCTTGCTGAGGTCAATGGCTCCTTTATTATCATAGAGAATGGTCACGTCCTCTAACTTGATATCATAGTCAAAAAGAGCTTGCTTCATCCACAATGCCTGTTGACATGCTTTACCCGCCGACACATACTCGACCTCGGTTGTGTAAATAGCAAGTCCCGTTTGCTTTTTCGAGAACCATGAGGTAATACAACACCCGATGAATGTGCATACACCACCTGTACTCTTTCTATCGACATAGTCACCGACATGGTCCGAATCTACATAGACAATGGTTTCCATTCCCATGCCCTTGGGATACCAAAGCCCAAGATGAGTGGTTCCTTTGATATATCTAAAAATCATCTTGACGACTTCAAGATGTGATACATTTTGATTATTTTAAAAGCGAGCACACATACAAACACTAAACATAATATCCGGCCGACTAACCGTGAGATATAGTAAACTACCAATCATACGTCGATATTTGGTGCAATCAACATAGTCATTAGTACCATCTTCTGTTAGTTTAGTTTCCGTTGTCATTTATGACAACCCATAAAATTTACAAGTATAATATATGCTATGATTGAATAGGAGTAGAAAAGCCACTAGAAATTTTTGCTTTTTGTATATTACTTGGTAGAATGAACTGCTTCTCACACACATAAACTATTATAACCACATATTCCTATAATGATGTAAGACACAAGTATAAGTTGAAAAAGAGATCTAATAAGTTAAATATCAATAAGAACATCTCAAATGTAACCATGATGCCCTAAATTCCCTTAGGAACCCTAGAATTCTATAAATGAATTGTAACTCAAGAATGGTAAACCATGAATGGAGAATACTTATGAATAAGTCATTATGGAACATAAAAAAGTTATAAAATATACTTTAAAGACATAATAATACCTAAGAATGGCAAGAACAAACCATACAAAGCTAAGTACAAGTAATTGTACATAATAGTCTAGATCATCACCTATAAACCCTTGATAAACAATATTTCAAGCAATGTAACTACATAATATCTATATACTATTATAAAAAACAATATACTAATTACAATCTATCATATACAGGCAAGATAATGAATCACAAGTTACTAATATTCATTAATCCAAGGCTAATTGCAAGTTAAGACCTAGTAACCAAGATTAGCATATAAAATCCATTATAAATTGAATTAGAATCTAATCTTTTGCAACAAATTATAAAACTCGACTATATATGATATTAAGAATATACGTTTATTTCAAGTTATGTTACAAGTTCATAAAGAACAAGGTACAAGTTATCAAAGCATAGGATCTTAAGCTCCCTTAATCAACCCTCGAATATGATCAACCTACACAAACCCTTAAACCAAGAATGTAGAAACCATAGAAGTAATAAACATATCAAATAAGCCCTAGAAAAAGTATACATAAGTATATATACCCTAATTACCCAAGATAGAAAGTCATTAGGATTAATTACCTAAAAACCTATATATTAAGAAATCTACATAGAATCACTACCTAGTCTTTTTGGACAAGAATATAAATAATTATAGGACTTCATTAAGGTTATAAGATTATATTAAGACAATATACAAGTACCCTAATGCACAAGGTACAAGATTTCAATGCATGGCTTGTAAATTAGGTCAAAATAAGTATTTTCACTCTTTAGACCCTAAACTAAACTATTAAAACAAGTGTGAGAGCTCATTGGACACTTAAAACCCAATGTATAGGACCTAAATTAAGTTTACATCAGTAACCAATTGCCGGATAAAGCCTTTTACTAAGATTTAACCCTAGATCATTAGGAAACCCTAATCTACATAAGTATACTTCCCATTTTCACATCATACCTTTGTTAAACTCCAAAGGACCTAAATCTATTAAATAGAATTTCTAAACCCTAATTAAGCCTTAATCATTCACTAATCAGTTTCCCAAGTCCTTAATCACCAAAAACACAATCCATAAGTTACAAGCCCTAGTTTTAAAACCCAATTTTGTATTTTCCTTCCAAACTCATATTCAAACCATTTCCCTCCATTCCATGTTTGAAAACCTGATATTTATAAATTGTAGGATATTTTAGAATGTCTACAAGCAGGTGGGTAAGCTCCTTGCTTGCTACACATCACCATTCTTATCCTAATCTAGCCGTATATCATTTTTGGCCCCAAATAAAAGATTTGATCAAACTAGCTTATACACTCAGCCCCTAGACTTGCATAGACTTCCATAGCTTCCCTTAGTCATTATCCTAACTATCTTATACGTCCTAGGGTAGAACTTGGAGGCTAAGTTTCCAAAATGGTATAAATAGGAGTGTATAGTCTTCATTTCAACTTGCACTCTGTTTCCTTTGTATCTCCTACCCATTCTTCATATCCACCTCTATATACATCTTAGGACATCCCCCAAGACCAGACACCAGATCAAGAAGGTAGCCATTTAAGCTCTTGAAGCTTTGGTAGCAAGTTGTATTCATAAGAAGCCATAAGGATCCATTTTGGAGCTACCAAGGTAAACTCTATGTTAACCAAGCTCTAATCGTGTTATAATGCTTATTTAGACTTTTTATAATGACAAAATTATGTTAGAAAGATAATCTAAAAGAAACTAAGTCATTTCATCATTTTAAATCAAAGTTATAAGTTCAAGATGTCTTAAAACCCTAGTTTTGTAATTTACATAAAATAATAAGCAAAACCCTTTTCAAAAGCTATAATTATGAAGAAATGTTATTATTATGATTATAAATGTTTTCATAATCTTTTTTTCAAATCCTAGATAATTTGGATCATTTTTTAGCTTGTTATGTGATTTTACAAGTGTAGGGACTAAAACTGTCATTTTTGAAACTATTTAACATTTTGGGCCAAAAGTGTCATTTTGTGAAATTTAAATATATAAGAATATATATTGGAAAGTTTGAGGCCCTAAGGTTAAATATTGAAGGTTTAAAATGCAAATACTAAAACTATATACTTTAGGGGTTAAAGTGTAACTATACCAAAATATAACTATAAGAGCTATTTTTGCCAATTTGAAACTAAAGAAGATCAATTAAGTATATAAGGAAGTAATGAAAATATCATGTTAGTAGGGAGCTTTGTACAAAGATTTTCCATCTCGATATTACGTTCTGACTGAGTGGTTGGGTTTACGATTTAAAGTGCCCTCGCTCCTCAAACGTTTATAAAATGGCTTCTGAGTATGATGACCCGAACAATGGTGCTAGAATTACAACCAAATAATAATTAGAGAAAATATAACCAAATGCTTAAAGAGATTGATCAAAATATTAAAAACTTAATACCATACCAATTATGTTAAACAGGTTGGTGTGAGACCACGTTCTTGGTTGTTAGCTCAAGTTGATCTGTGTAACATAAACCCAACAAGATTACTGGACCTAAGGTGAGTTCATAGCCTCATTAAAGTATACTACTTTCAAATGATTTCACAACCCGTGAGGGTGATATATGCTAAATTGGAATACAAGTATTTTTGGTATGCTTTCCAGATATGATTCATTGACACTATGTTTACATCTGCCTATAAAAGTCTCTTTTTAATTGTGAAATGCTAATCATTTCTCGGAATGAGCGCTAATATCGTAAATAGTACTATTGGAGACTGACATCTCCTGTTTGGGCAAGTCGCACTTGCTAGCACCTTAGTAGTCAAACATGCATACTTTATGTTGCTAATAAGGATAGTTTGGCAGACTTCCTCATAAGGGCAAATTGTTGGTTCCTATGTCTAGTCGCTGTATCATGCGTTTAGTGCAATTGAATCCTTTTATTATTCAAACTTACGAGCAAATAACAACGTAGCTCAGGAAAAAGGATCTTGTATTCATATTGATTTTAAAACCTATGGATTCACTCAACATTCGTGTTGACTTTAAGCATATATTTTAGGTATTGAAATTGATAGCATGGAGCAGCATACTAATGACGTGGAGAGATATAATCTTGGAAGATTTTGTCATTCAAACCTATTTTCTAGATCTCGAGAACATGTTATGTACAATGTATGTACAGTTGTTTTATTAAAAATCTCTTATTTTGAATGATAAATTTATAAAGAATAAATGAAGTTTATTTAAAAACTCTTGTGAGCTGCTCTATTACTTTTCTTTCATATCGTGAAGTAATACCCTAAAAATATTATTCGGTTGTGTCAAGGTAAAAATGGTGGTGCACAGAGTGGTATCAGAGCTATAGTTATAGAGAACTAAGAGATTCAAAATCTTAATTGTGACACCCCCAAATCAGGTTTGCAGCGGAATAGTAATTGGGTGTCACGTTGCGGATCACAAAACAAATGGCATACAAAGCATTGATCATAATTATATGATTTTGAAATACAATTGATACAAATATTGTTTTAGTACAATCAGTTGAAATCTTGAATATCCGTTGTTAAAAGTATCCCAGTGAAAACAGATCCCCCAAAAATTATGATGCTCCTAAATGATGCTCAGTCCATGCTCAAATAATCCAGCTTAATTTCCTGAGAAAAACATGCTTAAAACAGTCAACATAAAGTTGGTGAATTCATAGAGTTTTGTTAAATCATAGTTCATTTGATATAAAAATCAAGTTTAGTATCTCAAATATCCCGTATAGTATTTCATAAGGTTTGATGAAATCCAAGTTCAGAAATATCAAAATGTTCCATATTGTACTACACAAGGAGTGATAAGATTCTAGTTCAGAGATCTCAGTATGTTCCATGTATTAATGTACCAATTAAAATAAAGTCAAGTTTAGAACCGCAAACGTCACAAAACTAGTATCGCACAAAGCCAAATACTATAAGATAATTACATTTCCTATTGCCCGAAACTGACACTTGACATAGTTGAGCCCTCAACAAATGAGAGCGCTTCGCCCTTTCTAAACAGGCACCCATCAATAGTAAGTGCTGACATGGTAAACACATGTTGTCCCGGCCAAGGCACAGTGAGCATGACTCACCCAGGTGGGGATGGTCAGTCCCAAATAAATCTATTTATAACATTCAGGTAATCCAACGATTTTAACAGTTTCAGTTCATGGGTCATGAGGAATTCTACAATAGGCAAATGTAAATCAAGGTAACAGCTCAGTTTGCGTCCTATAAAATATATTACCAGTTTTCTCCCGCAGTATTTAATCAACAGTTTATTAAATATAAGTATAGGGCCATAATCTCATGATATTAAAATCATATAGTCAAAAAAAGTTATAGCATGTCTCCCCCTCGCGGGTTAGTAAAGACATAAATAGTAGTGAAAAGCGAGGCTATGAACTCACCTCAGTAGCATTGATGTAGTGATGATGTCACTAAATAAATTGGCACAGTATGATCACGAAGCAGTAGAATTACCTAAGTAATTAATTGGGTCTCAGTATATGTACAAATATAATGCACATATAAATGCAGTTGATGAAAATGAATGATCACCGATTTAATAAGTTGTTATCGTTTTAAGTGTTAAACTTATTGTAAGTTATCGTAACATGTACACTTTTAATTTAATAAAGTGTATTTACTTCGTTCGAATTGTAATGAATTAAATAAAATGATTTCTATTTAATTAAGACTTATAGAATATAATATTTCATAAAAGTCCTTGAAGTTTTAAATGTTCGTAATTAGTCCTCCACGTTTCACGAAATACAATATAGCAATTAAAGTTTATTAAATAAATAATATTAATAAAACTTAAGTTAAATTGCTCATGAGTCCTTGGTTTTAATATAATTACCAAAACAGCCCCTAGGGCTTGCTAAACTTTCGAAAAACGGCATGATTGGTCCTTGTGTTTCAAGTGTTTTGTGATATAAACATTGATTTTTGAAAGCCATTTACGGGTTCGTTATTTAACCATAAAACGAACGGAAAACATATTTGTATTCGTGGACACGCCGTCTACAAGTTCGTTCTTTAAGTTTTGCTTGAAAACGGCTCTAAAATGGGTAAAAACGAGCTTAAAGTCAGCGGGTCAGAATGACTAAATTTTCATAAGCTTTTAAGGTGTGCGAGGCAGATTTTTAAAGGGCTGTAACTTATTCGTTACTTGACCGTTTTTAGTGTTCCTGGTGTCTACGGAAAGGTAGCCAGGAGATTTACAATATCCTAGTTGGTGTCGGGTTCTGGTTCTAATTCTAACTTGCTCAAAAACGCAGCCAAAGTCGGCTGGTCAGCCAACGTGCAAATGCTGCCAGCTTTTTATACAAGTGCTGACAGCTTTTATTGTGTAAACGCAGATTTTCAAACTCAATTTTCCGCTTCGTTATAGCTCCGTTTTAGGTGATTCAAGAGGCTGTCGAAAGCTGGCTAGGTGATCTACGAAGCGCCCTCATAACCAGACCTATAATCGGGGTCCTAATGGGTCTAAACGGGCTCTAAATAGGCTGGTCGGGCTACTTTTACACATAAAATAACGCTCATGTTATATTTGTTTAGGATAGCAAACGTGCTCCGTTTTTACTCAAATTTGGCAAGGATACTAAATAAAGGATAACTTAAGAGCTAGTTTTTTTGTTTTTAGCCCAGCTCGTGTTTTAAGTATGCGTTCCCTATGGTATGTTCGTTATATCAGGAGGTTGCGTTTTGTGTTTAGGCCACTAGTACATTTGTTTTCCTATTTTGTTATTACAACCTAAGACATTCAGTAGGATGGTATGCATATGAAGAGGAAATAAAATAAATAGAACAAGGATTCGTGAACTTACGAAGGGCGAACACATGGTTCGACTCGAGGACGTGTTGGTGTCGTTTGAAGATCCTAGCTCCAAAACAGCCCATCACTCCAATGCTACTGTGGCTAGGTGACGCGAGAGTGATGGTGTTGATGAGTTTAGACAATGGTGATGATGCCGTGACCAGGAAGACACCAACGAGCAAACATGGTGTTTGCTTGGCAAGACCAAAAAGAACAATGACTACATGACTTCGCAAACATGAAAGGGTAAGCAAGGACGCCACAGTAGGTTGTTTCTACTTGTTGTTGTGAACGATGGCAGTGAGGATAAATACAGATCGGGGGATTGCTAAAGATAGCTAGTGAACAAAGGGTGTATGTTGTTGTGGTTTATGACTAAAGAGGAAATGGAGTTTTGTGGTGCATGTATATACAGTGAGGGAGAGGTGTGAAATCAGGAGGTTTGTTTGTAGTTTATATATAGACAAGAGAGATAGGTTTGTGTGGTGAGGTCTTGTACACGAGAGAAAGAAAGGGATGTAAATGTTGAGATTGTGTTTGTGGAGTGTGTTCATACACGACTAGCAAGGTAAATCTTGTAGGATCCTAGTCAAATCTTAGGTAAGTACAATCTTAAGATTGTATGGGATGTACACTTGGCCTTTCAAGCATTTGTTGGCCGTGTATGAGGCTTTTGGGGGCTTGCCTTAGACGAATACCAAATGGCAAGATGGGAGTCCTAGGAGACATCATAGTACATGTCTTAATTAGGAGATCTAAGTACTAGATTGTGTAAGAGAATGTTGATGTTTTGAATTGTTGGAGGGTTCCTAGCCGTGAGTTTTATAACATGTGGGTAAAGGATGGTTACAAAATATCTAGAGAAGGTATAACGGAATACATGTTGTTGATATTAAGTTAGGAAAAGAAATGTAAGTGTTTGTGTGCTTATAGAGTGAAACGTGTGATTTTATGCTCAAAACGTATGTTTAAATACTTTAGATTGTTACTATTAATTATCAATATAACTAATAATAATTTATGCTCATAAAAAGTGTTTAAGGATACTAAAATAATTTAAAAAGGTAGCTCTTCGGTTAAAATGTCAAGTTTTTAAGTATTATAAGTAAATATAATATATTTACTACATTGTGATCTCGTTTATAAAAGTTGTTGATAAAAATATTATAGGATGAGTAGTAATGAGAATAAAGCCAGTGACGTGTTAAAAGCCCAAAATTTGGGGTTTTACAGTACTTACCCGTTATTTTAGCTTTGTCCTCAAAGCTTAAGATGAAGTTACTCGTCCAGGGAACAAGTGAGGACACTTTTCCTTGAACGTGTAATCTTGTGAACTCAAGTTTATACTCACAGGTGATATTTAAAATGTAGTTATTGATCCCATGCCTCTGATGAGTAAATTTTGATGCACAAAGTAACTTGTCTTTTATGTTTTGGTAATTTACACATTTGGTTCTTCTATTTTTGTAATGTGGCCCTTAGGGCACAGATATATATATTTTTTTTCCAACAAAATAACCTAGGGCTTAAATTTAGTTTTCAAAGTGGCAAAATCAACCCCTAGGGTTATTAATCCATGTTAAATCAACAAGGGATTTTTTAAGTTCATTGAAATCCATGTTTATTCCTTAGAGTTTTGTCTTATTATCCTAGGGCTTATAACATGTTTGACAAATGGAAAAATAAGTCCCTGATAGTTTACAAGGTTGGATAAAATAGTGCACGCTTGTTTTAAGTCTTGGCTCTATTAAGTGTGTTCCATGGCCCTTATCGGGCCTCAGTGTGCATAGATAAGGCTTGTTAATGTTTTAATTGTTCTACAAGAGATTTATAAGTCTATTAAGCTTCAAAAAGCTTATCTGCTGTTAGGAAAAGAAAAACAAGTCGAGAATCAATAGCACAATGCTATGATCCAAGAGAGATGAACATGAATCTTTATAAGGATTTTATAATGATAAGGTATTTTGGACGAACCGTGAGTCAAAAGGAATACGCTCCATAGCTGGAATAATAATATCGATAACGAGTCACGTCGAATATATTTAAGCCCACTTGTTTATAAATTTTTATTTACATCGATAAGCGTCCTTATCCACGTAAGGTAAAAATTTATAACTTCATGGTTCGGTGCCCTATGATTTCTTTATTCAAACGAAAAAGCGTCCTAATTCGTTTCAATAAGGATTTCATAGCCCAACCTACTCAGATATTCCCGGCAAGGCTTACCATCAAAACGAATATAATCTCTAAGGAAATAGATATTACTAAGAGAGTTTACAGTCGGTTTATTTATAACTTTCGTCTTCAGACGTCCCATAACATCTTAATACGAAACTATAAATAAACTTCTGGTCCGGTGGCTTATGATCAAGAGACTTACGTTCCATATTTAAACGTCATCTAAATCTAGAGTCATACCTTGATTTGGGTCCCAACGCATCATTTAAACATGCAAACTTATCCTAATAATATCACATAAAATTACCAAAAGCAAAGCGTATAAGTCGTCAATACGTTGTGTTTCGTAAGCAGAAGTTCAAATTTTATGTGCTAAAATATGTATCAATCAAGGATCTATAATATAATGATATATTATAAACGTTGGCAAATAAGTATAAGGAACAATCAGTGTATAAGCTTAAACTGATACAATAAGTAGTCATGAAGTATTTGAAAATCCTAGTATAAGATTTTCATAGTTCGAATAAGATTTCTCAAGAATTATAAACTCTAATTTAGACTTTTCCAAGATTTAGTTAGATTATTCTAAGGTATGATTCTTCAAGATAGGATTTTCTAAGATTTTCCAAAATCCTTTTTAGATTTTTCTAAGATTTAAAAATCCGTCTAGATTTCCCAAGATTTCTCAAGATTTAATTTAGGTTTCCATTTAGTTATTTCTAAGGATTTGGTATGTATTATGTTGTTTGTGGTTACCATGCATTGTTCGGACCATCATACTTCAGAAGCCATTCTATAAACGTTTGAGGAGCGAGGGAACTTTAATTCGTAAACCCAACCACTCAATCAAAACGTAATATCGAGATGGAACATCTTTAGTATAAAGCTCCTTACTAACATAGCATGTTTATATGTTTCATTAAATACATTAAGTATTTTAGTATTTTAATATCTTAATAAAGATATTAAATAGTCGTAATATGTAAAGCACGTAAAGGGTTAATATCTAGTACTATCATAAATATAAATACATAAGATAATGAATTGCATTTAAATCATATAGTCATGCATGCTCCCTATGCTAAATGCTCTCTAAGTATGTCCCCGTCAAAAACCCATTTTTTGAAATCTAAGTTTTTGAAAATTTTGTCCGGTTATAGTTCAGTTAATAAAATGAAAATTTTATTTTTGATTTGATTCTCTATAACCATTGCTCTGATACCATTCTGTGACACCCCCAAATCAGGTTTGCAGTGGAATAGTAATTGGGTGTCACGTTGCGGATCACAGAACAAATGGCATACAAAGCATTGATCATAATTATATGATTTTGAAATACAATTGATACAAATATTGTTTTAGTACAATCAGTTGAAATCTTGAATATCCGTTGTTAAAAGTATCCCAGTGAAAACAGATCCCCCAAAAATTATGATGCTCCTAAATGATGCTCAGTCCATGCTCAAATAATCCAGCTTAATTTCCTGAGAAAAACATGCTTAAAATAGTCAACATAAAGTTGGTGAATTCATAGGGTTTTGTAAAATCATAGTTCATTTGATATAAAAATCAAGTTTAGTATCTCAAAATATCCCGTATAGTATTTCATAAGGTTTGATGAAATCCAAGTTCAGAAATATCAAAATGTTCCATATTGTACTGCACAAGGAGTGATAAGATTCTAGTTCAGAGATCTCAGTATGTTCCATGTATTAATGTACCAATAAATATAAAGTCAAGTTTAGAACCACAAACGTCACAAAACTAGTATCGCACAAAGCCAAATACTATAAGATAATTACATTTCCTATTGCCCGAAACTGACACTTGACATAGTTGAGCCCTCAACAAATGAGAGCGTTTCGCCTTTTCTAAACAGGCACCCATCAATAGTAAGTGCTGACATGGTAAACACCTGTTGTCCCGGCCAAGGTACAGTGAGCATGACTCACCCAGGTGGGGATGGTCAGTCCCAAATAGATCTATTTATAACATTCAGGTAATCCAACGATTTTAACAGTTTCAGTTCACGGGTCATGAGGAATTCTACAATAGGCAAATGTAAATCAAGGTAACAGCTCAGTTTGCATCCTATAAAATATATTACCAGTTTTCTCCCGCAGTATTTAATCAACAGTTTATTAAATATAAGTATAGGGCCATAATCTCATGATATTAAAATCACATAGTCAAAACAAGTTATAGCATGTCCCCCCCTCGCGGGTTAGTAAAGACATAAATAGTAGTGAAAAGTGAGGCTATGAACTCACCTCAGTAGCATTGATGTAGTGATGATGTCACTGAATAAATTGGCACAGTATGATCACGAAGCAGTAGAATTACCTAAGTAATTAATTGGGTCTCAGTATATGTACAAATATAATGCACATATAAATGCAGTTGATAAAAATGCATGATCACCGATTTAATAAGTTGTTATCGCTTTAAGTGTTAAACTTATTGTAAGTTATCGTAACATGTACACTTTTAATTTAATAAAGTGTATTTACTTCGTTCGAATTGTAATGAATTAAATAAAATGATTTCTATTTAATTAAGACTTATAGAATATAATATTTCCATAAAAGTCCTTGAAGTTTCAAATGTTCGTAATTAGTCCTCCACGTTTCATGAATTACAATATAGCCCTTAAAGTTTATTAAATAAATAAGATTAATAAAACTTAAGTTAAATTGCTCATGAGTCCTTGGTTTTAATATAATTACCAAAACAGCCCCTAGGGCTTGCTAAACTTTCAGAAAACAGCATGATTGGTCCTTGTGTTTCAAGTGTTTTGTGACATAAACATTGATTTTTGAAAGCCATTTACGGGTTCGTTATTTAACCATAAAACGAACGGAAAACATATTTGTATTCTTGGACACGCCGTCTACAAGTTTCGTTCTTTAAGTTTTGCTTGAAAACGGCTCTAAAATGGGTAAAAACGAGCTTAAAGTCCGCGGGTCAGAATGACTAAATTTTCATCAGCTTTTAAGGTGTGCGAGGCAGATTTTTAAAGGGCTGTAACTTATTCGTTACTTGACCGATTTTAGTGTTCTTGGTGTCTACGGAAAGGTAGCCAGGAGATTTACAATATCCTAGTTGGTGTCGGGTTCTGGTTCTAATTCTAACTTGCTCAAAAACGCAGCCAAAGTCGGCTGGTCAGCCAACGTGCAAATGCTGCCAGCTTTTTATACAAGTGCTGACAGCTTTTAGTGTGTAAACGCAGATTTTCAAACTCAATTTCCCGCTTCGTTATAGCTCCGTTTAGGTGATTCAAGAGGCTGTGGAAAGCTGGATAGGTGATCTACGAAGCGCCCTCATAACCAGACCTATAATCGGGGTCCTAATGGGTCTAAACGGGCTCTAAATAGGCTGGTCGGGCTACTTTTACACATAAAATAACGCTCATGTTATATTTGTTTAGGATAGCAAACGTGCTCCGTTTTTGCTCAAATTTGGCAAGGATACTAAATAAAGGATAACTTAAGAGCTAGTTTTTTTGTTTTTAGCCCAGCTCGTGTTTTAAGTATGCGTTCCCTATGGTATGTTCGTTATATCAGGAGGTTGCGTTTTGTGTTTAGGCCACTAGTACATTTGTTTTCCTATTTTGTTATTACAACCTAAGACATTCAGTAGGATGGTATGCATATGAAGAGGAAATAAAATAAATAGAACAAGGATTCGTGAACTTACGAAGGGCGAACACATGGTTCGACTCGAGGACGTGTTGGTGTCGTTTGAAGATCCTAGCTCCAAAACAGCCCATCACTCCAATGCTGCTGTGGCTAGGTGACGCGAGAGTGATGGTGTTGATGAGTTTAGACAATGGTGATGATGCCGTGACCAGGAAGACACCAACGAGCAAACATGGTGTTTGCTTGGCAAGACCAAAAAGAACAATGACTACATGACTTCGCAAACATGAAAGGGTAAGCAAGGACGCCACAGTAGGTTGTTTCTACTTGTTGTTGTGAACGATGGCAGTGAGGATAAATACAGATCGGGGGATTGCTAAAGATAGCTAGTGAACAAAGGGTGTATGTTGTTGTGGTTTATGACTAAAGAGGAAATGGAGTTTTGTGGTGCATGTATATACAGTGAGGGAGAGGTGTGAAATCAGGAGGTTTGTTTGTAGTTTATATATAGACAAGAGAGATAGGTTTGTGTGGTGAGGTCTTGTATACGAGAGAAAGAGAGGGATGTAAATGTTTAGATTGTGTTTGTGGAGTGTGTTCATACACGACTAGCAAGGTAAATCTTGTAGGATCCTAGTCAAATCTTAGGTAAGTATAATCTTAAGATTGTATGGGATGTACACTTGGCCTTTCAAGCATTTGTTGGCCGTGTAAGAGGCTTTTGGGGGCTTGCCTTAGCCGAATACCAAATGGCAAGATGGGAGTCCTAGGAGACATCATAGTACATGTCTTAATTAGGATATCTAAGTACTAGATTGTGTAAGAGAATGTTGATGTTTTGAATTGTTGGAGGGTTCCTAGCCGTGAGTTTTATAACATGTGGGTAAAGGATGGTTACAAAATATCTAGTGAAGGTATAACGGAATACATGTTGTAGATATTAAGTTAGGAAAAGAAAATGTAAGTGTTTGTGTGCTTATAGAGTGAAACGTGTGATCGTATGCTCAAAACGTATGTTTAAATACTTTAGATTGTTACTATTAATTATCAATATAACTAATAATAATTTATGCTCATAAAAAGTGTTTAAGGATACTAAAATTAAAAAGGTAGCTCTTCGGTTAAAATGTCAAGTTTTTAAGTATTATAAGTATATATAATATATTTACTACATTGTGATCTCGTTTATAAAAGTTGTTGATAAAAATATTATAGGATGAGTAGTAATGAGAATAAAGCCAGTGACATGTTAAAAGCCCAAAATTTGGGGTTTTACATTAACTATAACTGTTTTTCTTAAATAAAATTCCCAAGTGAAGTCTCCGCATAAAAAATCATACTGCTGCAAAAAGTTGTAAGTAAAATTTAAGATTTCTAGTAATGTTATTACGTGTTTAAATAATAGTATGTGTAAGTAATATAGTGATAGCTACTGATAGAAGTAATTTTTTTACCGACATCTTCTAAATTATGTCTTCCTATTTTCATCCCATTGTTATATCTGATTCGGAACCAGAAAATCTTTACCTTTTGGATTTTCCTGAACCTTTAATACTAGGCCTTTCTGCTAATAATAATAATCACCTTAAACCTTTATCACTAGAAAATAATCCCCAACCAAATAATCAAAATATACCTATTCCGCAGTATCAAACTCCTTCATCCCAAACTTCCAATAATATCCCAAATAACCAAAACCTATTTGTGGAACAAATGGAGAATATGATCAATTATTTCAATGAAGTGCCACCCAAACGTATTGAGGATTTGAAATATGAAGTCGAAAGGCGCAAGTGTGAACAAAAATGATGCAAGAGGAAATAGAGAAATTAGAGAATAATTTTATAAGAGTAAAAAATGAGAATTATGTTACGTAATAGGCAAAGGATAAGTGAAGAGGAAATCACCTTAGCAAGAGCAAGAATGGCAGCAATGGAAAAACTTATCAAGGATATTCAAGTTCGAGACCAAGACAACATAAAATCTCTCTTAGCAGAAATCAAGGATCCCAAGAAGAAGAAATAGACCAGCTTATAAATATTTCAACTTCCCAAAAAGCCTTGTAAATATTCAAGCTATCAGTATTTACTTTTATGTAACAAAGAAGCTTATTTGTCCATCAGTAAAGTAGATTATTAATAAATAAAAGTTTCTTTTTGATCTTTCCTTTATTTTCATATTATTCTAGAAAAGAGAAATACTTGAAAAGTATAAATCTTTAAAGGAATTATAGCAAAATAAATATATTATCTTAAACTAAAAAGGACTTCTCAAGTCTATTTGGTTAAAAAGAGTATTAATCTAATTAAAGGATAAATAAAATAAGAAACTTAGGACAAGTTGCTAGTTATGCGAGCCCTATAAACCTATTCCCTAAAGATTTTTATGTCTCTAAATTTTTGGAAATTTATGCTCGTAAAAGCATTGTATGTATACGCATATGACAAATGCTTAATAGACAAGTATATCTAAATTTAAAAAATTTGTCTTCTAATTTCAGAATGACACATTTAAAGACATCGATATCTTCTACCCTAACTCCCGAAAGACTTCAGCGAATAACTAACGATGAAGTAGTTGCAGCCTTGAAAATATCGATCTTCAAAATAGTAAGGAATGCTAATCCAACGGAAGACTATATAACTAGCCAGTTATATAAATTCCAAGAAAATGAAGATGTTATTGGTATTGCCCATTGGATTAATAGGACATAAACGATTTTCTCCCAAAGTGGTTGCGTTTAGGATCGCAAAGTAAAGCTTGCTATTAG
The DNA here is from genome assembly GCA_025667525.1 of Glebionis coronaria. Taxonomy (NCBI): domain Eukaryota; kingdom Viridiplantae; phylum Streptophyta; class Magnoliopsida; order Asterales; family Asteraceae; genus Glebionis; species Glebionis coronaria. Next base: position 774,193 of record JANFOE010000213.1, read on the forward strand.
TACCCTAACTAATGAAGCATTTTCGTGGTGGAATTACTATACTCAACTTGTTGGTTTAGAAGAAGCCTATAAGATGAAGTGGTTAGATTTTAAGTGCCTCCTAATAACACGATATTATCCTTCAATAGAAATCGAGAAAGTGAAAAAGGAATTTTTCAACCTAGTAACACAAGGAATTGATCTCAAAACCTATTTGAGAAAATTTCAAGAGTTAGCAAAATTGTATCCTATCACTGATTCGCAAAGGATTATGAAGGATTTTATCAAAGGAGTTCCCCAAAGATTCAGAAGGATGATTACTATTTATAAACCCCATAGTTTAGAAGAAGCCATTAAGATTTCTCAGAAATTAATGGATCATGTAATCAAGCACAATCCTGTGCAAGAATCCAACACCCTTAAACGTAAATTTATCAAAGAAGAAGAAGAATCTGCTGAAACTAATCCCAATCCCTTAAACTTTACCTATGATCCCTATTTTCCCTACCTATATTACCCAAATCCTAACCTAGTCAACCCTTCCAAACCAATAAGATACAATGACTATGCTAGACACATTCCCTAATGTATGAAATGTCTATTGCATCACACTGGAAATTGCACAACAAGGTGTCAGAACTGCTTCAAAATGGGTCATCAAACACAATACTGTTGGAGCAAGGAAAATTTTTAGATTTTCTAAAAATTTCCGTATTTTTGTAAATATATAAGTGTGTTAAACATACGTGAGTATTATCAATAAAATCTATGAAATTTTTGATTTCATTTTCTAAGTGTTATTTTACTTCACTATCTGACAGAAAAACTCATTTGTGTTATATATACTTAGGATTATATGTATTTGATTATCTTTTGACTAAATATTCAACTTATATCTTAACGTAATTTCGAAATCTGAATTGTTAAATGTTTAACCTAAATTTTCTTTAAGAAAATAGGTAAGAACAAGTAATGAGAAACTTATTTCAGAATTTCTTAAGATACGACATGACACCATCTGGATCATTGTCAATTGTATTTCATAAAGGATATGGAAACTTTAACAAGGTTATCCCCAAAATAATCTGTTGACATAAAGTGTCGATATCTGTAATATTGAATACATTAAGAAAGAATACTACCCTCTATACCAATAGGTTAAAGTGAGAGAACTATCCAGATATTAGAATTTCATACTCCATGTATGCATTATATTATCTGGAATTGCACCTATCCTATGAAGGTATTATAATAATAGAGCATTCGTAGTGTAATAGGAAGTAACTGTTAGCTATTTACTGGATTAAAATGGTGAGTTGTAAAAAATATTTACCAAGAGTAATCACCAATATTTTCTCAAGAAGGATTAGAAGCTACACCATGTAAATAGTAGTAACATTGGTGAGATGCTTTCCTTATTGATATTAAGAGATGCAATAATCAATTCAGGATTTTTAAGTAAGCTGTGACTTATTAACTTGAGTTTAACCAAGAAAGTCATAAATAATCACATTTTCCTTCCTATTTAGAAAACTAAGGAGGATTTACCTGATTCATTGGTATGATTTACACTTATTCTTGTAATCTTAATAAGATTTCATTGCAACCTAAATGGTCAATATATCATAAGTGTTTATTCATCGCGATAACTCTAATAAAAGAGATTGAGAAAAGAAGAGACAACAACAGTGAGAACTTTATTCAATATGAATAGAATGTTAAGCGGAATTTTTTTAAAGCAAGAACTACATCTGCCCTTTTTGATACACTATGTTATGATTTTAATCTCGGGATGAGATTTTTTAAGGGGAAGAGGCTATGACAACACATAAAATTTACAAGTATAATATATGCTAGGATTGAATAGGAGTGGAAAAGCCACTAGAAATTTTTGCTTTTTGTATATTACTTGGTAGAATGAACTGTTTCGAACACCATAAACTATTATAAACACATATTCTTATAATGATGTAAGAGACAAGTCTAAGTTACAAAAGAGATCTAATAAGTTCAATATCAATAAGAACATCTCAGATGTAACCATGATGCCCTAAATTCCCTTAGAAACCCTAGAATTCCTATAAATGAATTGTAACTCAAGAATGGTAAACCATGAATGGAGAATACTTATGAAAAAGTCATTATGGAACATAAACAAGTTATAAATAAACTTTGAAGACATAATGATATCTATGAATGGCAAGAACAAACCATACAAAGCTAAGTACAAGTAATTGTACATAATATTCAAGATCACCACCTAGAAACCTTGATAAACAATATTTCAAGCAATGTAACTACATAATATCTATATAATTTTATCAAAAACAATATACTAATTACAATCTATCATATAAAGGTAAGATAATTAATCTCAAATTACTAATATTCACTAATCCAAGGCTAATTACAAGTTAAGACCTAGTAACCAAGATTAGCATATAAAATCCATTATACATTGAATTAGAATCTAATCTTTTGCCACAAATTATAAAACTCAACTATATATCTTATTAAGATTATACATTTATTTCAAGTTAAGTTACAAGTTCATAAAGCACAAGGTATAAGTTATCAAAGCATAGGATCTTAAGCTCTCTTAATCAACCCTAGAATATGATCAACCTACACAAACCCTTAAACCAAGAATGTAGAAACCATATAAGTCATAAGCATATCATATAAGCCCTAGAGTAAGTATACATAAGGATATAAACCCTAAATACCCAAGATAGAAAGTCATTAGGATTAATTACCTAAAAACCCTTATATTAAGAAATCTACATAAAATCACTACCTAGTCTTTTTGGACAAGTCTATAAATTTTTATAGGACTTCATTAAGGTTATAAGATTATATTAAGACAATGTACAAGTACCCTAATGCACAAGGTACAATATTTCAATGAATGGCTTGTAAATTAGGTCAAAATAGGTATTTTCACTCTTTAGACATGTTTACCTAAACTAAACTATTAAAACAAGTGTGAGAACTCATTGGGCACTTAAAACCCAATGTATAGGACCTAAATTAAGTTTACATCAGCAACCAATTGAAGGATATAGCCTTTTACTAAGATTTAACCCTAGATCATTAGGAAACCCTAATCAACATAAGTATACTTCCCATTTGCACATCAAACCTTTGTTAAACTCCAAACCAAGGACCCAAATCTCTTAAATATAATGTCTAAACCCTAATAAAGCCTTTATCATTCACTAATAACTTTCCTAAGTCCTTAATCACCAAAAACATAATCCATAAGTTACAAGCCCTAGTTTTAAAACCCGGTTTTCTATTTTCCCTCCAAAACTCATATTCAAACCATTTCCCTCCATTCCAACTTTTAAAACCTGATATTTATAAGTCGTAGGATATTTTAGAATGTCTACAAGTAGGTGGGTAAGCTACTTGCTTGCTACACATCACCATTCTCATCCTAATCTAGCCGTGTATCATTTTTGGCCACAAATGGAAGATTTGATCAAACTAGTTTATACACTCAGCCACTAGACTTGCATAGACTTCCATAGCTTCCCTTAGTCACTATCCTAACTATCTTACACGTCCTAGGCCAGAACATGGAGGCTAAGTTTCCAAAATGGTATAAATTGGGGCATATAGTCTTTATTTCAACTTGCACCCCGTTTCCTTTGTATCTCCTACCCACTCTTCATATCCACCTCTATATACGTCTTAGGAAATCTCCCATGACCAGAAAACAGGTCAAGAAGGTAGCCATTGAAGCTCTTGAAGCTTTGGTAGCAAGTTGTGTTCATAAGAAGCCATAAGGAGCCATTTTGGAGCTACCAAGGTAAAATCTATGTTAACCAAGCTCTAATCTTGTTATAATGCTTATTTCGACTTGTTATAATGCCAAAATTATATTAGAAAGATAATCTAAAAGAAACTAAGTCATTTTATCATTTTAAATAAAAGTTATAAGATCAAGATGTCTTAAAACCCTAGTTTTGTAATTTACATAAAATAATAAGCAAAAACCCTTTTCAAAAGCTATAATTCTGGGGAAATGTTTTTATTATGATTATAAATGTGTTCATAAACGTTTTTTTCAAATCCTAGATCATTTGGATCATTTTTGAGCTTGTTATGTGATTTTTACAAGTGTAGGGACTAAAACTATCATTTTTGATAACATTTTGGGCCAAAAGTGTCATTTTGTGAAAGTTAAATATATAAGAATAACTATTGGAAATTTTGAGACCCTAAGGTTAAATATTGAAGGTTTATAATGCAAATACTAAAACTATATACTTTTGGGGTTAAAAGTGTAAGTATACCAAAATATAACTATATGGGCTATTTTTGCCAATTTTGAAACTAGAGAAGATTAATTATGAATATAAGGAAGTAATTAAAATATCATGTTAGTAGGGAGCTTTGTACAAAGATGTTCCATCTCGATATTACGTTCTGACTGAGTGGTTGGGTTTTTCGATTTAAAGTGCCCTCGCTCCTCAAACGTTTATAGAATGGCTTCTGAGTATGATGGCCCGAACAATGGTGCTAGAATAACAACCAAATAATAATTAGAGAAAATGTAACCAAATGCTTAAAGAGATTGATCAAAAGATTAAAAACTTAATACCATACCAATTATGTTAAAAGAGGTTGGTGTGAGACCACGTTCTTGTTTGTTAGCTCAAGTTGATATGTGTAACATAAACCCGACAAGATTACTGGACCTAAGGTGAGTTCATAGCCTCACTAAAGTATACTACTTTCAAATGATTTCAAAACCCGTGAGGAGGATATATGCTAAATTGGAATACAACTATTTTTGGTATGCTTTCCAGATATGATTCATTGACACTATGTTTACAACTGCCTATGAAAGTCCCTTTTTGATTGTGAACCGCTAATCATTTCTCGGAATGGGTGCTAATATCATAAATAGTACTATTGGAGACTGACATATCCTGTCTGAGAAAGTCGCACTTGCTAGCACCTCAGTGGTCAAACAGGCATACTTTATGTTGCTAATAAGGATAGTTTGGCAGACTTCCTCATAAGGGCAAAGTGTTGGTTCCTATGTCTAGTCGCGGTATCATAAGCTTAGTGCAATTGAATCCTCTTATTATTCAAACTTACGAGCAAATAAAAACGTAGTTCAGGAAAAAAAAGGATCTTGTATTCAAACTGATTTTAAAACCTATGGATTCACTCAACATTCATGTTGACTTTAAGCATATATTTCAGGTATTGAAATTGATAGCATGGAGCAGCATACTAATGACATAGAGAGATATAATCTTGGAAGATTTTGTCATTCAGACCTATTTTATAGATCTCAGGAACCTGTTATGTACAGTGTATGTACAGTTGTTTTATTGAAAATCTCTGATTTTGAATGATAAATTTATAAAGAATAAATGAAGTTTATTTAAACACTCTTGTGAGCTGTGTTCTATTATTTTTCTTTCATATCATGAAGTAATACCCCTAAAAATATTATTCTGCTATGTCAAGGTAAAAATGAGGCTGTTACATCATTGATGTGTTTGTTGGTTTAGACTCTTCTAGTCCAAATTTCTTGAGCATTTCTTTTATATATTTAGATTGATTGAAGAAAATATCATCTTCCATTTGCTTGATTTGTAAGCCCAAGAAAAATTTAAGTTCACCATCATGCTTATTTCAAATTCTTCATGCATAATTTTAGAGAAGTCATCACAAAGTTCTTGACATGTAGGCCCAAAATAATATCATCGACATAGATTTGGGAAATTATTATGTGTGAGCTATTTTTTTTAACCAAGTGTTGTCTACTTGACCCATTGAATAATTATGTTCAATTAGAAAGGACTTAAGTCGGTCATACCATGCCTTGGGTGCTTGCTTGAGACAATAGAAAGCCTTTTTTAGTTTGTAGACGTGATTAGGTTTTTCAAAGTCTTCAAAACCGGGAGGTTGTGCAACATACACATCCTCATTTATAAAGCTATTTAGGAAAGAACTTTTAATGCCCATTTGATAGAGTTTAAAGTCACAAGCACAAGCATAAGCAAGTAAAATTCTTATGGACTCATTCCGAGCAACCGGGGCATAGGTTTCATCATAATCTATACCTTCTTGTTGGTTATACCCTTGAGCAACAAGCCTAGCTTTGTTTCCTGACACAACACCATTTTCATCTAGATTGTTTAGAAAAGCCCATTTTGTTCCAATTACCTTTTGATTTTTAGGTCTCGTCACTCAGTACCAAACATTATTTATCACAAATTGATTTAAGTTTTCTTGTATTGTAAAACCCGCAGGAAAAATCCAGAACATATTAATTACAGGAAATCAGGGATTAATTAAAACTGTTTATTAAGTAATTCACGACAATTATTTCGGTATTCTAATTGTTACACGACAAGTATTCACGAATAATAAAAGAAACCATGACAATAAATCACGAACCAAGTCACGAGGTAATACACGAGAATTATTTAGAAAATCACGAAAATGAAAATATATGTTAAAGGGGTTGTTTGAACGGCTTGTTAACAAGAAAACAAGTAAGGCTCATGAGCCCAACCCGTTTAGCAAAAGTAACAACCAGAGAGTGTGTTTCTACACATTCATTTTACAAAAAAACGAAGAACTAGGGTTTTGGGGGAAAAGGAGCCGCCGGCTGGGAAAAAAAGAAAAGGGGAAGGAAGGTCGATTTTGATCTCAGTTTTGGTTTGGGTCGTGTTTGTCCTTCATTTGATCACAAGTAATAGGTAACCATTAATCTTAATACCTTTTATTTTATATTATTTTATTTAGTCACGGATTCCAATTAATTAAGATATGAACACATGATACAAATAATTAAAACATGAAATCGGATTCGAGGTTGGTTTGTGCACCGAAACGGAGACCACATGAGTCTCGGTGGTGGTGGTTATGTGATAGTCACAACCATAAAGGCTCATGTGACTGTTTCTATGGGTCAGCCGCAACAACAGCAAGTTAGTGGGGCAAATGGGTTAGTCGGTGGCTGGTTTCCTCTAGCAGCCGCAACCCATCAGGGGTCGCAGTGGATGGTTTGACCATAACAGGGGCAACCGAGACTGTGGTCTCGGTGGGGGACTTTGTACAGTCGGGGGCAAGGTTTGCACCGTAGTGGTAAAACCACGACCAGTAGCTAAGGCCTACAACCAGTGGTAAGTGGGTGTGTTGGTTGGCTCGGCTAATCTAGAAAACCAAAAGGGGTGTTTGGTTATGGTTTTAACTTAAGTAAATTGTGGACTAATAATAATTAAGTAAGTTAATTATTCATGGAAATTTTCATGACACTTAAGTTAATTAAATTAATTTATGACTTAGCTTTAATTAACTAATTGCATGTTAACCAAGTTTAACTAATTTAACTATAGCCTTAATGTAATTATTTAATTATCAACTTTGTGGTAAAATTTATATCATGTTTTATTAACTAAAAATAAGTTAAAACATGTTATTTAATTAATTATTAATTTAACTATAGGTTATGACACGTCACATTATTTATTTTATAAACTTTACTCTTTTCTAACAGTTAACTAATCAGGACTTATCAGATATATTGAATAAGCCTCAGCTTAAATTTTAGGCTTATTTAATCAGCTTATTATTATTATGGAAACTTTCTATTTTTGGAAACTTTCTATTTTTGGAAACTTACTATTTATAAAAACCTGTTATTTTTAGAAAGTTACTTATTACGATTCTACGAGTATAATAACACAAGAATTCATCAAATTTTCATTAATCAGAAACGTATGAAAACATCAAGAATTATAAGATAATACATGAAACAATGAAACAAGACAAGAACATGTAAAACAAGTAAGAACACTCAGAAACAATAAAGTATACAGTAATTAGATAACTCATTCACGTCCCATATTTATGTAGTATCCCTGAAGTCGGAGTAGATCCTTTAGCTTTCTCCTTCATTTCATTACTAGACATAAGGTACGGATATTCCGTCCTTCAGTATGAACTTTCCTTCCTATGCATGATTAGGATTCCCCATTTACAACCATCTATTTTCCCCAGTTATATGTTATAAAACTTTACATGATCTGCCATGATTACCATGTTTAATTGCCTGAGGGAGTGATTTCTCGTGGTGTCCCTTTCAGTTTTAGTTGGCCATTTATCAATATTTATCAGTGGGGCGTGTAACACCCCCAAATGGTCAAATGCAGCGAAACAGTACGTGGTGTGTTACTTTTTGGTGGATCGATAGCACACAGTATATAGAGCAATGATCATTAAATGTCATTAAAACATATCACATAAATTTAATTGTGCAAATTAAGTAAATTGTCTTGAAAACACATTTATTATAAATTGTAGAAATATCCCAGCCCGATGGTAAACATGAATGCTCCCTATGATGCTAGAATCCATTGCATGCACCTGCTTACTTTCCTGAGAAAACATAAAAAGTAAAATGGGGGTCAACACGAAGTTGGTGAATTTACAGGTTTAATTATAAAGTAAATGTACTGATATGCAAAACATCACGAAGATAGTAGAGCACCAAGCTTCCTACTATAGTAGTTCCTATTTTCCTGTAATAGATGCTAGACAATGTTTCTCAGGTGCCTATCTGGATCATCCTGATGTGAGACCCTCAGTCCGACAATGAAATAAACCTGTTGCTTGGCCTAAGCGTTTCGTGATAGCAAATCACGCAGGCCGGGTATTGTCAATACCCAAATAGATCTATTTATATCATTTTGCGCTACACTATTAACTATTATAGTCCACGGGAATAAATGGGGCAAACAATAGGCAGTAAATATGTTGTTGTTTGTAAGTGTTTGCTTATACAATAATTAAGTATGTTTTCTCCCCCAATTGTAAAACAGTAAAAGATGAGGCAATGAACTCACCTCAATGATAAAGCAGTGGTAGAATGTCACTAGGTATGCTGATATGGTATGATCACGGAGCAATAAAATTACCTAAGTAATTCATGTGACTCAGTATATGTACAATAAAATGCACAGATAAATGTAACTGATGAAAATACATGATCACTAATTAATAAGTTGTTACTATCGTTTAAACGTTAAACTTATAGTAAGTTATCGATAATAATATATTTTTAGTTTCTAAAAATATATTTAAATTGTTCGTACGTTAATAGTGTAATTAATTAAATAAATAGATTTTTATTTAATTAAGTGATTGTAAAAAAATAATACGTTTCACCAAATTTCCTTAGTGCTTTTAAATATACTAATATAGTTCGTCCGTTACACGAACGTCGTAAATAAACTCTTATTGTTTATTTAGTGAAAAGTAACTTAATTTATATTATTTTCAAAACAATTTTATTAATGTTTTAATAAAATTAAATTGTGCATTAGTTCTCGTAAAGATAATAGTTTCCAAAATTAACCCCTAGGGTTTCGTTTGTTAAATGTATTTTCATCGTTAGTCCTTGTCCGTTATATTTATTTTCAAAAAAACCCCTAGGGCTCACAGTAGTTTCAAACAATGGCATAAGTAGTCCCTAGGGTTTAATATCTTTGGGTAATTTGCAAACTGAGTCCCTAGGGCTCGGTTATAGTTTGTAAAATAGCAAATCTAGTCCCCCAAGTCTCGAAAATATTTAGAAGACACAAAGGAAGCATTCTAAGGCTTGTTATAAGTTTGGGAAATGACCATTATGGTCCTTGTGGTTTATTAAAGTCTCGATTAAAACCAAACACAACCTTATACTCTCGAAAATGGACAATTTAGTCCCTAGACTTTCAAAAGTCACGAATTTAATATATATGTTTTATAATATTACTATTTTAACTAATACTTTCATCATTTGGCACATTTGGCACGAAAAGACTCTTAATAGTAATTTTGGAGCTAAATGGGCTCGTTAACCCCATTAGTGGTACGGATTGGGTTTTTGAGTTAAATGGGCTCACACTTGGGCTTGTTTAATACTAGTACAAGTAAACTAAGCCTTCTAAATAATCCAATTCACTATGTGGGCCTAGGGGGCTTACTTAATACTCAGCTTATATAAATAAGCAGTGTATATGGTTTATTGCTTATTTTAGTTTACGAATTATATATGGCTTATGAGTTTATACTCGTGGCTTATTTACGCTTATAAGCTTATTTAAGAATCATCTAACCCTAAGTAATTGTTCCAAGTTAAGTGGGCTTATTAGGCAAATGTTTTATACCCGGTTTTAAAATAAGCCAAGATCTATGGGCTTATATTTTAGTGTACACGTTTAGCTTATTAAATCTAGCTTATCTAGGGTTTTTAGAGCAAGGTTTTCCAACTAGTTTCCATAGATCTGTTACTTAAGCACGTTTACCACTAAAGAAGTCCAAGTCGTAGGCTTCTAGTGTCCTTGTGGCTCGAGTTCTAGCATGTTCCACGTTTGCATGGTCATCTTATCACGTTTTATATTAGGTTTCCAAGCATGGGTTCATATGTTCATAAGTTGATGATGTAACAATGAAAGAATATGGATATAGAGGTTTTTACTTACTTGTTTAGTTAAGGTGTTGACGAATAAATTGAGACTAGCTAGGATTCCCTATAGATCTACCCGTCTAGTCTTCTTAACCGCGACCTAAGGACGACCTGAGTTTCTTTGTGAGCCAAGAATCATGATGGTAGTATTCAATGCTTGCACTTAATGTTCTTGAGACAAAGATTTGTGTAGTAAATAATGTATGGAATTTATGTTTCGTGTTTAGGTGATATATGATCCAAAAATAGAAGAGTTATAAATGATATTTGAGGATGTTGAAGTTAAGCTTATACTCAAACTTGGGATATGTGTGTGGTTCGGCTTGTAGACACGACAAGAGAGAAGGAGTGAGTAAGATTTGGTGATCTAGTTGTAAGATTTGTTTGTACAAGGTTTAAATGCAACAAAGTATGCTTGCCCTTGTCTTGCTTCTTAGCTGTCGCCTACCATGGTCAAGGGGACAAAAGTGATGTATGTATAGTGTTAGGTTTATACAATGTGTTGTACATGTTTAATTTAAAGTCTAATGTAAGCTTGTAAAGATTTAAGTTAGTGTAAATGTGATTTATGTAGTATTCGGCTAGAATAAGATGTGTAGGGTAGTTTTAGGTTCAAGTCTAGTGATTTGGTAGAGTTATTAGGAGTTTAGGTAGTGTAGTGTGAGTGTCGGTTCGAGTCTAAGTCGATTTGGTTAGGTTCTAGGGTTTTTGGTGAAAGTATAGTCATAAATTTATAAACGTATAGTTTTATTTATTAAAGGTGTATGACACAAACTAAAATGTTAATAATTTGTTAGGTACAAAATTATATTGTTGCAATAGTTTTTGTTGATTGTAGTAACACTTAAAGTGTATAGAAAATATATAGAATATATATATATTTTGTAGTAATGTGGTGCCAGTTAAACGTTATTAATCGTGATCATGGTTTTAGGTTTTCATACCACTAAAATGATGCATGAATATGCTCATGTGTTTACAGGTGACTTTATAGTCCCAAAAATGATTGTTTGTATGTTTTGTATGCTCATAAAGATGTAGTCATACTTAATGTTCAATGAAATATAGTCCGTCTGTATGCTCATAAAAATGTAGACATACGAAGTGTGCTTGTGATCTTATGATTGAATTCTCACAATCATAATGTATTGTTCAAAGTTTTTGTTGCTCAAATGTTTCAACTGTTCCCAGATATGATAAATTGCTCAAAGCTCTAGTGACCAAAATGATGTGTGCTCATGTATGATGCATATGATTGTACAAAGTTTCATGCAAAGGTGAATATATATATATATATATATATATATATATATATATATATATATATATATATATATATATATATATATATATATATATATATATATATATATATATATATATATATATATATGTGTGTGTGTGTGTGTGTGTGTGTGTGTGTATACAACAATCATTAGTTGATCTTATGTTATTTGCAAGGAAACCTTGAGCTGTAATGTATTATTTAGAGGACATTCCAGTCACAGGCCTTTGCAAGAGGCAATTTATTTGGTCCACCTCTTCCTCATATAAATTAATGAGTTCCCCTCAAGAGTGAAGTATGTAATCTTTTTTTTAAATGAGAACATTTACCAACGTTAAAAACTGAGTTTTCTCGTAAGGTTAATGAGCTTGGCAATATTCAAACCGGGCTGCTGAGCTTGGCAATAATGAGCTTGACATCTTCTCTCTGCTTCCCTTCAGATAACAAAAAGAAAGACCCAAATCCCATTACATCGAGTCTACAGATCTAGCTTCTGCTGCAGACCTCTCAGCAACATGCACCTTTCTCAAAACTCCATCGAAACTTGAACCTAAAGTCAAAGGACCTTTCAAAGTCCCCCCTCCCCCCCTCCCCCCCCTCCCCCCCCCTCCCTAGTCCCCCCCCCTTTTTCCTCCCCCCCCCCCCCTCAAGTCCTATTCAAATTGATTGTGGGCCAATTAATCTAGTCAAAGCAATTGGATTTACACCATAAGCATATGTCAAAACATGAATTCATCAAGTTGACTCCAGTTCTGAGGACCGAATCAATCACAAATAATTTATAATTGAGAGGCTATTCAAATTTTTTGTGAAATTGTGTTAAGGGATCACATTTGCATCTGACAAGCATGGACAAAAAAGGGATCACATTTGTGTGTTTAAGTTAAAAGATCATATCTAAATTTGAGTCTAAGTTCCCCACTATAGTAGAGTATTAATGTAAAATCGATCACATATCATATCCACTTGTTATCTGGATACGCACCTGGCTCTTCAAATGTTATGAATAATTTTGTATTTGGGTCTCAGAGTTTTGATCACTTAAGCATATATGCATACATGAATTATCAGGTCGAATGATTTTTTATCTTCAAAGACGTATACGTACGAAAAACAGACATGTACTACAGTAACATTTGAAGACCATGAAATCATAGTTTTCGAATATCCAAAAGTTTTTAAAAAAGGTACCTCGAGAAGTAAAACTAAAATAACTGGGGTCCAAATATATTACGTTGGTGTTTTGTATACCACAACACACTTCCTTTTCCTTCAATCTTAACATGACCCCTTGTCCTGCATCAGTTTTTAGAAGGGTGTTGATATGTGTCCTACGCATAAAAAGCGAACCTCACCCACTTGGGGACCTCATTCGGATTGGGAAACATGTATGTGCTTTCTTTGAACCTTTGAATCCAATCCCCTATGATTTGTTATGAGAAATTTCATAATAATGAAATCAATCACAAATTTTAAATTACCTGCTGGACTTAAGTTTGCTGCTAAAATCAGAGCACTTTGTCAACATCTCAGTGGGGTCTCCATAACTCCAATCTACTTCAGGTGATGACACCTGGTGTGTGAGAAGATCAACACTATACACCCCAGCCATTTTAGCAAGAGCTCGAGCGAGTTCTACTACACACTTGGTCTGAAATTTCAAACAAAGGAGTGGAATCCATTCGAGAAATAACTGATAATCTCATTAGTAGTAGGTTAGCTTGTATTTGTGTATACCTGAACACTGGTATCATCGAAAGTGCAACCATGTTCAGTTAAGGCCCACCAACCATCACTGGTTTCACTGCCTTATTAAAAACTCAGCTGATGCCTCAATGGCTGCTTCCAAAGCCATGTGATTACTCAACCTACAACATCCATAAAATTTTGAATTAAATCCTTAGTAAAGATGGCGCCATCTATCACCTCTTGCAGCAACAACATTTTTCTCTCCTATTGCCGCATCTACTGAACGTATATGATTGTTGACCGTGCTGATATATATTTATGTCATATCAGTTGACTTCCATTAAGAAAAAAAAGATCGAAATCTTTATGGGAAAGTCCATACCTACTTAAGCTTTCCAATATGGTGCTTTCTGCTTCTGCTACAACATTTGCCCTTTCTGCAGTCATACACAGAAGTGTCATTTTGTTGTACTTTTTATTTATTTGAAATCCCTTAGTTATTTATTAGGAACCACAAAATTTTAACATGTTATTCATCAATATGAAGAAAGATTGGGATATTCACTCACATGAACCAACTGTTTGCTTAGTAAATGTTTCAAGCAGCTCTTTTGTGTTGAGTGGCGTATACCTAAGAAGCGCACATAAGGGTCATAAGGTAATTCTTATATTAGAACTTCCCAATCTTGCACATCATATGATCGAGATGTACCTTCCAAGCTCTCCTGACATATATTTTCTCTTCAAATTACCTGATAGTATGGCAGAAATCTAACATGTCATTTGGCAACACCTGACGCAAAATCAATAAAACATCAAATAATATTTAATACAGTTCTGCACGGAATTGGACTCATTGCATGAAGATTTGGATTCGATTAGATCTAGGTTTATGTGAAGAAGAATTCGATTATGTAGAACTGAGTTTCTACATAACCAAAGTACAGATAGTATAGTACTAAATAAGAAAGTGAACCAATAAAAAAGTCACATGGAGGTGGAGACTTTTGTTAACCTAATTGTTCTAAAAGTATATCTCATCCAACCTGTAAACAAAAAAAATGCAAACGGTTAGCGTGTTAAGGATGGCGATAGGAACCCAAGGGCACATTGATCATCTGACGCCTAACAGATGCATTCAACAGGCATATGATTTGATTCAAGGAATCACTAAATTCTAAATTAAATGAAAACTTAAACTGTAATCTGATAAAAGAAAAAAAAACATTATTACGAACACACATTATACCTGCTCTTATATATTCATGAGGGTGAAAGCTATGTTTATGCTATAGCTTTTTCCATCTCGGATGTTCTTCGTTAAGAGAAATCACGAGAGCCTGGGATTTAAATCCTACCATATACAACCATAAGAATAAAAACACAAACACAATATCCTTTCCATTTGCCAAACCAGACACATTGTTTCCAGTAATCACACCAACCCCTATTATTACCTACAGTTTATTTTAGAAAAATGTTATGTATGAAGAAAAATATAAAGAACAATAGAATCACACCAGCTTATAGTAAAGCTATGCATCTATGCTAAATTTATACTATGATCCGTTTTGACTGTTTACTTGAATCTGTTATCTGATATTTTCTAATCCCTTTGACAAAACTTTGAACATGGTTTTGACATTTTCTAGGCTAGGGGATATCACAAAAATATTTGAATACCTACAAATTTCTTAGTAAATTAGAACAAAATATCAAAACCAAATCCAAGAAGCACTTCTCAGAGATTAAGAGGTAGACTTGTTACCCTTTAACAACAGCTCCAGCAATAGCAAGACCATGCGCAAACGACTTATGATTGTGGTAAAATACACCTCTTGTTTAGGAAAACAAAAGAGCGTATATGAGCGGTAAGTATCAAACAAATGACTTTAGGAAAAATCAAGTGTTAATGACCCAATGAAGTTCGTTTCCCAAGGAGGTATATGTGTGTGACTAAGATGTACAAGATTTGAGATTAATATTTGGTTTAGAAGGGGATTAGAAGAGAAAATGACGAAGACGTAAAAA
Organism: Glebionis coronaria; assembly: GCA_025667525.1. Taxonomy (NCBI): domain Eukaryota; kingdom Viridiplantae; phylum Streptophyta; class Magnoliopsida; order Asterales; family Asteraceae; genus Glebionis; species Glebionis coronaria. The sequence continues at coordinate 789,657 of JANFOE010000213.1, forward strand.
TAAAAATTAACACAAAATCAATATTAGAAAGTTAAAACGTAGAAGCTTAAAAACCACAAAAATAAAAATAAATTCTAAAAATTACCAAAAATTCACCAAAAATCAAAAATAATAACCTAAGAGTTTACCAATTATCAAAACTTTTTCAAACCTTTTAAATAATTAAATATTCAATTTTTAAATGCTAATTAAAGCCCTAAAAATCAAATAAATTATCAAAAAGCCCAAATAAAGATTTTTCAATTGATAAACCTATAAAATGACCTAAAAAGATTAAAAACTATTTTTGGAAATTTTAAAACTAATAAAAACTATTTAAAATGATTTAAAAACTATTAAAAATTAAAATAATTATGAAAATTAATCTATAAGTGATAAAATTATTCTAAAAGTTGCTAAATTCCTATTTTAATGTATTTAACCTAAGAAAAATGTAAAAAGTTGGAAAATGTGAAATTTTAAAAATAATATTAAAATAATAATAAAATAATATTAAAAATCAAAAATTTTAAAAAATTCTAAAAACTTGCAAACTAGTTTATTTTAACCTAAATTATCAGAAAATCAAAGTGAAATTACCAAAATACCCCTAATGGGCCCTCAAATGGGCCAAATCCAAAAACAGTCAACCTAAATGGGCATTTGGGCCCAAAAAGTCAAACTTGGCCACTTGGAAAAGCCCTATCTGACTTAAAATTCAATTCTAAGAACAAAACTCTAAAGGCCCAAAAGCTGAAAATGTGCTTATCACAGCTTATTGAACACAAAGCTTATTCTTATTGGGCTTTTCAGCCCATTAAGCCAAAAGCTAATGCCATAAGCTCTAATTTGACACACAACCCTCTTTTAGGATGCTTAAGAGTTCTGTCAAAATAAATTTTCAATAAGCTCACTCAATAAGCCAGAAAATAGAAAAGCAAAAATCCACAAAACGACAAAATAGTCGGGTTTGAGAAATAATGCACCTCAGAAGCTCTAGTTTGTTGCAAAAGCTCACAAATAGCTTAACTAAGAATAATCAATCAAGAAAAATCCAATAAGCACAAGCAATAAGCCAGAATAAGCACAAATGAACTTATGTAAAAGTCAAAGGAGTTGGTTTTCTAGTCAAACCTAAAAGTCAACCACCCAAATGCTCCAGGATGAACAAATGGGTCAAAATATGAGCACCTATTACAAAAACAAAGTTGTTGCTGGTTAAAATAAGCTATTATAGCTTATTATTAAGCTGACACCAAAATTGCACTATCAGTGGCAACCAGCAGGGGAAAGGAGTTCCCACTGCTTTGACTAATTGACCAAGCTTATTTTAGAGTTCTGGTTTGATTTAATTGGAAACAAAGGCACCCTTGTGATCAGTGAACCACAAGGAGTCAATAGCAACAATAAAATCACAAAATGACCCACACAATAAGCCACAATAAGCCAAACAATCCACAGATATGCTCCAGATATGCAATAAGCAGTTAAGCACTTAATAAGCAGATTTAAGCAAAATAAGCCAACCAAACTTAACCAGATGCATACACCAGCTATATAAACTAACAATAAACACAAAGCAACAAGAATCAAACACTGAATCAAACTAAATAGCAAGATCAAAGCACTAGAAGTTACTGATGAACAAAGAACAATATGCATAAACAGTTTGCTGATATACTTGACACTTGATCCAATTTCAAGCCTCAAATCCCTCTACCCTGGTGTGATTAACTATGATTTAGCACTTGTTACCCTTAACCTATGCTTAGATCTAGGTGTCCTCAAAATCCTAGCCAATATTACCAAGGTATGAAGATTTTATAGCCAATCTATGAATCAATGTGTTCAAAGCCTCAAAACCTGCAAACAGATGAACATATGCTCCCAAATAACAGATACCAATACTTGCATACAACACACAAGCACTTAACAAACCTCAAATCCAACTTATGCAGTAATCCCAAACACCCCTTTTAAAACTTATTTTCACAAATTTTCAAAGGATCATTAAGATTCAACCCACAAATCAGATCAATAACACCTCAATAACATCAAACAAAGCCAAATCAACAATAATCAACCACAATAACACAGATTCAAGCAATAATCCACAAAAATCACAAATAATCAGAAACTTAAAGAGAAAATGAAAAGGGAAGAAGGTGCAAACCTCCAAGACCTACATCCAGGCCCTGGATCGTTTGAGCTGAGGTACTAGCAAAACAAGTACCAGCTTCCAATGCTGCTAAGATGAACAAACACAAAGTGAGATCAAAAATAATGCCAACTTTCTGATTTTTGATGCACAAGCTTTATCACTTAAAACTTTGCCTCAAAAACCTTCAAACAAGATAATGGAACTCAGATTTTAGCTTCTCAAATACCAAACTTTTATAAATAACAGATTAGAACTCAAAATTTTAAGAAATTCAAACTTTATTTCATAAAAAGGAATTACAAAGATTAAAAGCTAAAATCTGGAACAAAGGGACTCTCACATGTTGAGGTCTCCTTTTATAGGCAAATGCCTGGCTAAACACTATTCATAAACCCTAGAACTGAATTCCCTATAATGCCCTTGGTTCTTCTAGACGAATCCTTGGTGTGAGCTGTCCAAAGTGATCCTGGATGTTCAATTTAGCTTTGTGATGAAGCAATGAATCATAGCTGTTGATTTGGATACGTCACATAACTTGGGGGCTAAGTTGCATTCTGATTGGTGGAAAGGGAATTGGGGGTGGGGTCCTTTGTGAGTGGGAGTGAGGGTTTTGTGTGTGGGATGTGTTTAAGGTGAGGTGAATCAAACGTGTGACAAGGTAATTGCAAATTACCCTTTTTTTTTAAGTGATGTAATTCTGGGTGGTAAAAAGGTAAACAGTAGTGTGTTTGATCCGTTTTTGGTGGATTGAATAAGTGTTTGGCGCAAAAACGTGTTTGAATGTTTCATTTGCTCACTTTCAGTCCTTCCTTTTCTTTTATTTTTGCATTTGTAAGCAAACTTCTATCAGCGCCCAATTTAACTTGTAACAACTTTCACCACTTGGCAATTTTGGCACAAAACTTTATAAAAAGTGTTTCAAGGGTTATATTTGCTATTTTGAGATATTTCAAGGACTGATTTTGGACATTGTTGATCTTCAAAGGTCTTTATTGTAACTTTGACTTCATAAGGGACCATTATTGGCGATTTTGATTTGTTGAGGGACTAATTTTGCCATTTCTTCAAAGTTGAGGGACCTTTTATGTAATTTTGACAAACTTAAGGGACCAAACTTGTAATTATGAATATACAAGGGTTTTAAGTGTCATTTCTTCAATAAATGAGGATCAATCTTGTTTGTCTTCAAGTCTTCAAGGGTATTTGTTGAGAATTCCATGATTAGGGCCCGGTTCTTTGTACGGCTTCGTTTCTCGTGTCCGTTTTTCCTTGTAACTTGTGATCTTTTGTCTTTTTCACGATATCCATACCTAAAATACACAAGTAAACAAACACAAGCATATATATGGTATTTTATGACATTTTTATGCATTTAAAGCCCGAAAAGAACGATGAGATCATGTATAAATGCCATCTCATCTCTCCCCCATACTAAACCATTGCCGTGCCCTCACGCAATGCTAGAATAAAGTATCTAAGCATCAACAAAGTTCAATTTTATTAACCTTTATTGAAGAGTAAAAGACTTGCAACATACTACGATGATGTGTAAAGACATAATGTATGATTTTCATCACAAAAAGTGACTTTTAGGGTCAAAGAATAGAAACAAGTTAATGTCCCTTAGAGTAAACTTCGTCATCCTTGATTGTCATACATTCCATGCTAAGTGCAAAAACAAGATCATTGTTGGTACAAGTCACAATGCTAACACTACTCATACGTCCAAATTGTGTAATACTTTTTCTCCCCGCAATCCTAGTTATTATAGAAAGAAATGGGTTACTAGCATTTTTTATCTATTTGTCATGGATCACAAGTGATTCATATTGACTTATTTGAGTAGTTATTAGTACGAAAGCAAAGTAGCACGATTTGATCAATAGTTAGCCGAAGGACAAAATCTTTTAAAACGGCTTCTCGTGTATCTCCTTAAGTTCATATCTTGGCATAACTCGTTTCACGATTTGAGACCTTTCTCGGACCGATATTTGGCATGTACTTCATACTTCAAATCTTGGGAAGACGTTCTCAAAATTATGGTCTTCTCTTCATATATTTGGAATTTCTTCACTTGACATTTTTGAGAGATTCTTCATATAGGACCACGACTTCATCATTTTTCTTCAATCTTTACATTGGATTTTGATATACAACGATCCGCCTCCTTTTCGGACTTGGATATATTTATCCTCATACCTTATTAGGGTCTTTTTGGATAGACTTTCTCCATTCTTTAGGGGAGTAATAGCTTCTCGTCGTGTGTCTTGATCCTTCATATTGATTTAGGAATAATGATACTTCACATCATCTTTGGATCTTTAGCAAAAATAGAGCTCCTCATGCCTTGTTAGGGCCTTTTTGGATAATCGCCAATCTTCGCGTCCCGCTTCAATAAGTTATGCCTTGGCTATGAACTCTATTCAACCCCAAGCAACTTTTAAACGATCTTGCGCTAGAGGCTAAGTAACCTTTCAAATCGTACGACCTTACTTATTGCAATTATGATTTATTCCTAATGCATTGATCTTATGGGAAGAAAAAGCCACAATTAAAAACATATGAGTTTTTGAAAGAACACTTTCATGTTCTACGTTTAGCATGATCACTTGTCTAACTCTATCATTTCTCGTTCTTCACTATATAAAGACCTCTAATTAAAGAGACTCGTGAATACTTAGCCATGCAAGTCAAAATTAAGCCAAATTTGGATTAGCTTTCATTAAGACTATATCAAATCAAAGTTTTGGGTTTTCAAGCCACCTATAGGATCTTGCACTTTCTTGGACTTTTTCAAGTTTAGAGAATGCGTTTTAAAGTTCCCTTGATAAGTGACTTTCTAGAATCAATTATAGGAACTTGCGAAAAGTTCTTGTTCTTAACCCGAATGAGTTAAGACTTTCGCGTTTTAAAGCTCCCTATATAAAAGTCTAGCAAAACTTGAATTGAGCGGGTTAAGGAATGTAAATGGCTCCAAATGCCCATCAAGTCAAAAGTTAACTCTTATTCTACCCATCGGAAAATATACATTTGTGTCTTAAAAACACTTATGAAAACTAAGAAAAATTTTAAAATTTGGCCATTTTTAGCCTTATTAGCAAAACAAAACATTGAAAATTGGGAAGCGTGAGGGCGTAGCAAAGCAAGTACCTATTCACCCCCCCCATACTAAAAGTAAACATTGTCCTCAATGTTTCGAGTCTAAAGGTGGAGCACCCCCATACTAGAGACGAATAGTCGAATGCTTAGGATCTAGCATGGAAAGGGTGATCAATAATATATCTAAAGCCGTTTATTAATTATGCTAAAAGATAATTGTTAGAACAATAAAGGATATGTCATGGATTCGTGAAAAACTTCTTCAAACGAACGATGGAGGCTTACGTAAACGAACACGAGAGTCTTCAATCGTAGGTGATGATGATGATCTAGATAACACAATCACAAACAACCACGAGACAACGAGTTGAAAGGGTACAAGTCCCCTTATTAGTGAATAGTGAGTATAAAAGATAAGCATGGGATCTCCCCCACGAGGCACCCCGTTTTTGATTACCGAGTCATGAGCTCGACTCGATCCCCTCAAAATGTGAAAATTTAGGGAAAATAATGGTATGGTAAATTTTTGGTGGGGCTTACATGATAAACAAGGCCCAAAAACAACCGGTATTAAGGACTAAGTCCTTAAATGATGCAAAATACCGGGGTCGAAGATGGCGTTCTCGTTTTCATTGGAAAAATAAATTAACGCCACTTCAACATGTGCCATAAACTCAAAGAGTTTGAAGAAAAGAGATGAGAAGAAATAGAAGGGTGGGACAATTGGTAAGACAAAATTTTGAGCTACTCGAGGTAGACTCGCACCAAGCAAATAGAAAGATTTTCCATTTATTGCATCGGTGGAAGACCGAGATTTCCCTTTATACGAAATTCCGGGATCGAATATCTCGTCCTCGGTGGAAAAGGATGAGGGAACATAAGGGGCTTCCCCCATACTAAAACCACACAAAGCATCGTCAAAAGGAGTAGACGAGCTTGTAGCACTCAAAACACGTGGTGATGACGGAGTTAGATTTGTAGAAAAATCAATTAAATCACATTTAAGATCTTTTCCTTTTTTATCTTTTGAACTCTCCTTATGAAAACCCTTTTTGATTATGTCGAAAATATTTGGTGTTTTTAAGACGATGTTAGTTACACTAAAAATTCTCATATTTGTAAACCGTTTTGGTTTTGGTGGTGGCAAGTTCTCAAAACGTTTATCGACGAAGAAAACCTCCCCATCGGGGTCAACAGATTCATCATCCGAAAGATCTTCCGTAGAAACCGGCAATTTATCAACACTTTTCAAGAATGAATGTTTGAGGTTAGGCGAAGGATTTTTCGATTCAAGTATTGACGGATTCTTCTTTGTAGGCTTTACACTCATAACCTCCACCGGCGGAGGAAATGGTAAATTGTTTTTGGCGACATTTCCTAAAACTCTTGGTGAAAATTCTTTGCAAACAACATTGGTTGAATCACCATGGTTTAAAGTTTCAATAGAATAGACATGAGAAAGATTGGAGTTTTGTGTTGCATTGATGACAAGTTCTTCCTCATTGAAACGAAGGGTGATTTTTCGAGCATGAACATCGATAAGTGCTCTTGATGTATCCAAAAATGAGCGACCCAAAATGAGAGGAACTTTTCGATCGATAGGAATGTCTACAACGATAAAGTCAACGGGATAGTAAAACTTTCCGACTTTAACGAAAACGTCCTCGGCTACTCCACATGCTAAAATCGTAGAATGATCGGCCATCTCGATAGACATGTTCGAAGGAATTAGAGCCGGAAGCGAAAGCGATTTGAAAATCTCAAGAGGCATTAAATTAATACTAGCACCAAGATCGGCCAAGGCGTAGCATTCCTCCATATCTTGAATAGCACACGGAATCAAAAATTTACCGGGATCACCGACTTTTTGTGGTATGCGGCTAAGAAAAACCGATGAACAACTAGACGATTGTTGTAACTTCTCTTTGTTGTTTAGCATACTTTTGAAGTTTGCGGCGAATCGAGGCATCATGATAAGAGCGTCGGCAAAACTTATGTTAAAGTGAATATCACGAAACATTTTCATAAATAGCTCAAATTGATAATTATTCCGTTCTTGTGCTTTCTCTTTGTTTCGTCTTGAAGGGTAGGGTAAAGGTGGTGTGGGTTGGTCATTAGGCAACGGCCTTGGAAACTCGGGTTCCACAATTGGTATTGGTTCAACCGTAGGTGTGGTTTGAGCGGTACTTTGTGGGATTGTAATATGCTCCTTTTCGACCATCACCTCGGGTTCTTTCTTGATTTCCTTCTCCTTAGAAGTACTTGGACGAGAGATTGGTTCCTTGAAAGTTTTACCACTTCGTGTAGTAATAACCTTCATTTCTCCCCTTGGGTTGTTAATGGTATCACTAGGAAGACCACCCGAGGAAGAGGGTTTACACATGATTGCTTCAAACATCTTAGCCATTCGGTCCTCAAATTTTGATTGCCTAGCATCCGCTTTTAATAACTCTTGCTTAATCTCATGTTGTCCTAATTCCATCTTTTGTTGATTTTGTTGAAGACGTTGGACATTTCCTTCCATTTTGTTTGCATGAGTTTTAAGTTCATTAGCAAGTTCATTTTAAGCTCGTTTTTCAACTCGGACCTTAAGCTAATCATCTCACGTTGCATATTATCAAATTTAGCATCATTTGCTTTTGCATAATCCAAAAATTCTCCTTGCAAATTCTTAGTGTGAGCATTTTGAAAACCTTGTGTAGTGTTTTGAAAATCACGGTTTTGGTTTTGATTAGAAATTTGTCCATTCCCACTTTGAAAATTCCCCTTGTTGTAATTGCGTGTATTCCCTTGGTAATTACCTTGGTTGTTGTTTCGATAATTGTTAACATTTTGGTTTGGTGGAGCTTGATTTTGGCGGGAACCTTGACCGTTTTGGTTGTAAGTTCCCGTTGCTACATAAGTACTCGAAGTGTTACCATCCGTGGTAATGCACTCGGAAAGATCATGAGCTCCCCCACAAGATAAACAACTCTTAGCAACCGCTTTAACCGAAGCGGAATTGGAAGCTTCTTGAGCCTTCCAATGGGACATTAGATTAGCAAATCTATCAAAAAACCGATTTTCCTCATTAGCTTCATCATGTAAGGCGTTAATGCTACGAGACGATTGTGACGAAGATGACGAACCCATATTGGCAACACTCGGTGTGTTACGAGGGCTATAAACCTTAGATCTATTCTCAATGATTTGTAAAGCCTCATTTGTCGTCTTGCACAAAAAATTACCACCCGCGGCGGCATTTAAATAATCTCGTTCATGATCATTAAGCCCATTATAAAAAGTATCCACTTGATGCAATTCCGTAAAATCATGGTGTGGACATTCATGTAACATTTCTTTAAAGCGTTCCCATGCCATTGAAAAACTCTCATTATTTCTTTGCACAAATCGTGAAATCTCATTTTTTAAGTGTGTTGTTTTAGATGGTGGAAAAAACTTGTTCACAAACTTAGAAACGAGATCGGCCCATGTCAAAATCGAATTTGGCGGTTCTTTCTCGAGCCAAATTTTTGCGGGTCCATCCAACGAGTATGGAAACAACATCATCTTAATGGCGTCATGTGGAACATCCTTAAATTTGCTAGTGGCGGTGAGACGGTTGAAATTCCTAATATGGTAATGCGGGTTGTCTTTCTCGTGACCTCTAAACTTATTTGCTTGCAACATCGACATTAAACCCGTCTTAATTTCGAAATTCTCCGCAAGGATGGCGGGAATCACAATAGCCTCTCCAAAACCCTCGGTGGGTGCTTGTAGCAACTCCATCATAGTACGATTAGCCATGACGACTTCTTGTTCTACAATAGGTTCAACAATTGGAGGTTCTTCAACAATCAACGTCTCTTGATTGGCTTGCTTTTGAAGTCGTTTACGAGCTCGTTTTGCTTGATTACGAGTGATCATAAACTTCACGAAGAATGGGAGGTGAGCAAAGAAGATTCTTTTTGGGTGTTTTGTGAATTTTCAATTTTTTTTTTTGTTTTTGATGATATTTAATTTTTTTGGATTTTGGTGTATCTTCGTAGACAACAATCTACAAAATCTCTCCTCGAATCAAACTCTTGATTAAAGAAGCCTCAAAGGAATGAAAACGATCACGTGGAGTGAACGCCTTCGAATGACTTTAGAACTTTGGTGAAAACCAAATTGTTCAAGAGGTTTTAATCACAAAGAAAACCAAGCAAATATAGTATACGTAATAATACTTTGGGTGGCAAAACCCTCGATTAGCCTTCAATCTCAAAATACTCACAAGCAAGCGGGAAAACGAGGCGGCGCGAAGCACTTAAGAGCCTTTTTCCTTAGGGTATATTTTATAATACCCGCCTTATACCCACCTTATAGTTTGTATCTTTCAAAATCGAGCTTCACGAAAGTATTTATCTATTTTTGCCTTTTTCTTTTTGTTTGAGATTCGAATACAATAATTGGGAGATCAAATCCCAATTAAGGTTGTGTTTTCACACTTTTGGAGATATTGTAAATTTATTGTGATACTTAATACAATATAGTAATAATATTTGTACAAGAAAAACCAAGAAAACCGATAATACGTATTAGTAGAGTTCTACTAATACAAATACTATTTGGTTAATATTAAAAACAACAATGCAAATTAATCACGACACACCTCCCCGGCAGCGGCGCCAAAGTGATTGTGGTAAAATACACCTCTTGTTTAGGAAAACAAAAGAGCGTATATGAGCGGTAAGTATCAAACAAATGACTTTAGGAAAAATCAAGTGTTAATGACCCAATGAAGTTCGTTTCCCAAGGAGGTATATGTGTGTGACTAAGATGTACAAGATTTGAGATTAATATTTGGTTTAGAAGGGGACTAGAAGAGAAAATGACGAAGACGTAAAAATAAAAATTAACACAAAATCACTATTAGAAAGTTAAAACGTAGAAGCTTAAAAACCACAAAAATAAAAATAAATTCTAAAAATTACCAAAAATTCACCAAAAATAAAAAATAATAAACTAAGAGTTTACCAATTATCAAAACTTTTTCAAACCTTTTAAATAATTAAATATTCAATTTTTAAATGCTAATTAAAGCCCTAAAAATCAAATAAATTATCAAAAAGCCCAAATAAAGATTTTTCAATTGATAAACCTCTAAAATGACCTAAAAAGATTAAAAACTATTTTTGGAAATTTTAAAACTAATAAAAACTATTTAAAATGATTTAAAAACTATTAAAACTTAAAATAATTATGAAAATTAATCTATAAGTGATAAAATTTTTCTAAAAGTTGCTAAATTCCTATTTTAATGTATTTAACCTAAGAAAAATGTAAAAAGTTGGAAAATGTGAAATTTTAAAAATAATATTAAAATAATAATAAAATAATATTAAAAATCAAAAATTATAAAAAATTCTAAAAACTTGCAAACTAGTTTATTTTAACCTAAATTATCAGAAAATCAAAGTGAAATTACCAAAATACCCCTAATGGGCCCTCAAATGGGCCAAATCCAAAAACAGTCAACCTAAATGGGCATTTGGGCCCAAAAAGTCAAACTTGGCCCAATTGACTTGGAAAAGCCCTATCTGACTTAAAATTCAATTCTAAGAACAAAACTCTAAAGGCCCAAAAGCTGAAAATGTGCTTATCATAGCTTATTGAACACAAAGCTTATTCTTATTGGGCTTTTCAGCCCATTAAGCCAAAAGCTAATGCCATAAGCTCTAATTTGACACATAACCCTCTTTTAGGATGCTTAAGAGTTCTGTCAAAAGAAATTTTCAATAAGCTCACTCAATAAGCCAGAAAATAGAAAAGCAAAAATCCACAAAACGACAAAATAGTCAGGTTTGAGAAATAATGCACCTCAGAAGCTCTAGTTTGTTGCAAAAGCTCACAAATAGCTTAACTAAGAATAATCAATCAAGAAAAATCCAATAAGCACAAGCAATAAGCCAGAATAAGCACAAATGAACTTATGTAAAAGTCAAAGGAGTTGGTTTTCTAGTCAAACCTAAAAGTCAACCACCCAAATGCTCCAGGATGAACAAATGGGTCAAAATATGAGCACCTATTACAAAAACAAAGTTGTTGCTGGTTAAAATAAGCTATTATAGCTTATTATTAAGCTGACACCAAAATTGCACTATCAGTGGCAACCAGCAGGGGAAAGGAGTTCCCACTGCTTTGACTAATTGACCAAGCTTATTTGAGAGTTCTGGTTTGATTTAATTGGAAACAAAGGCACCCTTGTGATCAGTGAACCACAAGGAGTCAATAGCAATAATAAAATCACAAAATGACCCACACAATAAGCCACAATAAGCCAAACAGTCCACAGATATGCTCCAGATATGCAATAAGCAGTTAAGCACTTAATAAGCAGATTTAAGCAAAATAAGCCAACCAAACTTAACTAGATGCATACACCAGCTATATAAACTAACAATAAACACAAAGCAACAAGAATCAAACAATGAATCAAACTAAATAGCAAGATCAAAGCACTAGAAGTTACTGATGAACAAAGAACAATATGCAGAAACAGTTTGCTGATATACTTGACACTTGATCCAATTTCAAGCCTCAAATCCCTCTACCCTGGTGTGATTAACTATGATTTAGCACTTGTTACCCTTAACCTATGCTTAGATCTAGGTGTCCTCAAAATCCTAGCCAATATTACCAAGGTATGAAGATTTTATAGCCAATCTATGAATCAATGTGTTCAAAGCCTCAAAACCTGCAAACAGATGAACATATGCTCCCAAATAACAGATACCAATACTTGCATACAACACACAAGCACTTAACAAACCTCAAATCCAACTTATGCAGTAATCCCAAACACCCCTTTTAAAACTTATTTTCACAAATTTTCAAAGGATCATTAAGATTCAACCCACAAATCAGATCAATAACACCTCAATAACATCAAACAAAGCCAAATCAACAATAATCAACCACAATAACACAGATTCAAGCAATAATCCACAAAAATCACAAATAATCAGAAACTTAAAGAGAAAATGAAAAGGGAAGAAGGTGCAAACCTCCAAGACCTACAGCCAGGCCCTGGATTGTTTGAGCTGAGGTACTAGCAAAACAAGTACCAGCTTCCAATGCTGCTAAGATGAACAAACACAAAGTGAGATAAAAAATAATGCCAACTTTCTGATTTTTGATGCACAAGCTTTATCACTTAAAACTTTGCCTCAAAAACCTTCAAACAAGATAATGGAACTCAGATTTTAGCTTCTCAAATACCAAACTTTTATAAATAACAGATTAGAACTCAAAATTTTAAGAAATTCAAACTTTATCTCATAAAAAGGAATTACAAAGATTAAAAGCTAAAATCTGGAACAAAGGGACTCTCACATGTTGAGGTCTCCTTTTATAGGCAAATGCCTGGCTAAACACTATTCATAAACCCTAGAACTGAATTCCCTATAATGCCCTTGGTTCTTCTAGACGAATCCTTGGTGTGAGCTGTCCAAAGTGATCCTGGATGTTCATTTTAGCTTTGTGATGAAGCAATGAATCATAGCTGTTGATTTGGACACGTCACATAACTTGGGGGCTAAGTTGCATTCTGATTGGTGGAAAGGGAATTGGGGGTGGGGTCCTTTGTGAGTGGGAGTGAGGGTTTTGTGTGTGGGATGTGTTTAAGGTGAGGTGAATCAAACGTGTGCCAAGGTAATTGCAAATTACCCTTTGTTTTAAGTGATGTAATTCTTGGTGGTAAAAAGGTAAACAGTAGTGTGTTTGATCCGTTTTGGTGGATTGAATAAGTGTTTGGCGCAAAAACGTGTTTGAATGTTTCATTTGCTCACTTTCAGTCCTTCCTTTTCTTTTATTTTTGCATTTGTAAGCAAACTTCTATCAGCGCCCAATTTAACTTGTAACAACTTTCACCACTTGGCAATTTTGGCACAAAACTTTATAAAAAGTGTTTCAAGGGTTATATTTGCTATTTTGAGATATTTCAAGGACTGATTTTGGACATTGTTGATCTTCAAAGGTCTTTATTGTAACTTTGACTTCATGAGGGACCATTATTGGCGATTTTGATTTGTTGAGGGACTAATTTTGCCATTTCTTCAAAGTTGAGGGACCTTTTGTGTAATTTTGACAAACTTAAGGGACCAAACTTGTAATTATGAATATACAAGGGTTTTAAGTGTCATTTCTTCAATAAATGAGGATCAATCTTGTTTGTCTTCAGGTCTTCAAGGGTATTTGTTGAGAATTCCATGATTAGGGCCCGGTTCTTTGTACGGCTTCGTTTCTCGTGTCCGTTTTTCCTTGTAACTTGTGATCTTTTGTCTTTTTCACGATATCCATACCTAAAATACACAAGTAAACAAACACAAGCATATATATGGTATTTTATGACATTTTTATGCATTTAAAGCCCGAAAAGAACGATGAGATCATGTATAAATGCCATCTCATCAACTTACCACGCCCAGGACCAGCAAGCAAAACCGTTGTGCTACTAATGAGTTTCGTATGTGCGGCACTGTTTAATTAAGGGACTAAAAGGAAGCTCGTCGTTTTTTTCCTACCAATGACCTGTAATAAGACATCATTATATTCAAGTAAAATGAGACGTACACTTTAAAAACCCAAATTTACAGTAGTCGGCTTCTTATAAAGTCTCCACTGATTTGTGGGTTCATTATTAGGGTTTTAAGAAAACAATTAACATGATTAAAAAATCCCCTGCAAAATAAAACAAGGAAGACATTCATTAGGATCAAAGAAGAATCGAAGACATTTAAAAATTAGAAGAAACATAGTGTCACCCAGGGGTGTAAGGGTTATGGATATTAGAGTTGTAAGAAGACGATGATACAAGAGCATTAGGGTTCTGATAAAAAAATACATTAATACGTGATTAATAGAAAATTATAGATTATAATATATCAAGAAGTATATCTTGAGATATTTTCTAAAAATGAAAAGAGATCATATATTAAATAGATACCATAATTTTTTTATGGAATATATTAACTGTATTTTGGATATAAAAACACAAATAATTGTTTAGCTTAGTTGGTAAAAGTCATTGTCTTTTAAATGAAAATCGCAGGTTCGAATCCTAACAGAAACTTAATTTTTAATAAATTTTTGAAAATAATATTATCCTGGGAATTGAACCGGACCGGCCCAGACATAAACCGATCTTCAAAACGCGATTTAAAAACGCAATTTTCAAATTTGTTTATCCAAAACGCGATTTTCAAAATACTGCGATTTGAAACCACCAAAAACGTGAAAAATGGAGATGTTTTAGGGATTTATGAAATACTATTGGCTAATAGGTGCCATGTCACATATGACATGGATTAGAGGTGTGGTATCAAGTCATAGTTATACCTATATATTATATAGAGATATATATATCATGAGTTGACGTGTACAATGATGTCATAGTCAAAACCTGAAAACTGCAGGTTTTACAACACTATCCCGTTATTTTAGCTTTGTCCTCAAAGCTTAAGATGACGTTACTGCTCAGGTGAACAAGTGTGGGTACTTAGCTCTAAACGAGTCTTCGCGTTCCCAAGTGAACTCAAGAACTCTCCTGGAGTTCCAACGTATCTTAATTAACGGAATTTGGCTATGCTTCAGCTTCTTGACTACTCTCTCAATGACTTCTATGGGTTCTTCTGTAAATTGGAGTTTGTCATCAAAATGAACTCCCTCCAATGGCATGGCTAACGGCTCATCCGCGTTAGCACTTCTTTAGGTTCGAAACATGGAATGTAGAGTGTACCCGTCTCAATTGCTGGGGTAACTCTAGATGATAAACGACTTCACCAATTCTGGCAATCAATTTGAAAGGTCCTACGTACCATGGGTTTAACTTCCCACGTTTCCCAAAACGTACAACGCCTTTCTAAGGTGATACCTTAAGCATAACGCGGTCACCTATTTCGAATTCCATAGGCTTCCGTTTGCGATCTACATAGCTCTTCTGTCGGTCTTGTGCAACTTGAATTCTCTGCTTGATGAGAGTGATCTTCTCAGTCGTTTCTTGGATTAATTCGGGTTCAGTAAGCTGAAACTCCTCTACCTCTGCCCAGCACACGGGTGATGCACTTGCGGCCATATAGAGCCTCAAATGGTGCTGCTTTGATGCTGGCATGGTCGCTATTATTGTAGGATAATTCAACTAAAGATATATGTTCGACCCATCCTTTTCCAAAGTCGATCACACATGCCCTCAGCTTCCAAGGTTTGGATTGTTCTTTCACTCTGACCATCGGTCTGTGGGTGATAAGCGGTACTCATATCTAAATTTGTTTCTAAAGCTCTTTGAAAAGCTTTCCAAAAGTTTGACGTAAACCTACCGTCTCGATCACAAATAATTGAGACTGGTATACCGTTTCTAGTCACAACTTCCTTTAGGTATAGTTTTGCTAACTTGCTCAAAGAGTTATTTTCTCTTATGGGTAGAAAATAAGCGGATTTTGTGAGTCGGTCGACGATTACCCAAATTGTATCGTAACCGTGAGATAAAGTAGGAAGTTTGGTAATGAAGTCCATGGTGATGTTTTCCCATTTCCAATTCGGTATCTTAGGTTGGACTAGTAATCCTGACGTTCTCTGATGTTCAGTCTTCACTCTGGCCCAAATTAGACATTTCTTTACGTATGTGGCAATGTCTTCCTTCATGTTTGGCCACCAATACAACTTCTTCGTGTCTTGATACATCTTTTCAGATCCGAGATGCATGGAATACTTAGACTTATGAGATTCGTGCATGATCACGCTTCTCAAGTCTCTGTAGCACGGTAACCAACTTCTTCTATGTAGACATAACGTTCCGTCTGCTCTTGGCTCTAATTTCTCCTTGCTTACATACATCCTAAGTATTCCTCCTATGTCTTCTTTCCCAATGTTTTCAAGCTTCTGTGCTTGGAATTGAGCCTCTAATATTTGCTTGGGTAGATCCAATCTAATGGTCATAACTAAGGCTCGAACTCTCATGGGAGGATCAGTTCCCTTGCGACTTAGTGCATCTGCAACCACGTTGGCTTTACCTGGGTGGTACTTGATGTCACAATCGTAGTCACTAAGCAGTTCTATCCAACGACGTTGTCTCATGTTCAGCTCCTTTTGGTCTAGAATGTGTTGCAAACTCTTGTGGTCGGTATGCATAGTACACTTTGTTCCGTATAGGTAGTGCCTCTAGATTGTCAAGGCAAAAACTACGGATCCAAGTTCTAGATCATGAGTAGAGTAATTCTGTTCGTGCTTCTTTAATTGTCTTGAAGCATAGACATTACTTTCTTTCTTTGCATCAGTACAACACCTAATCCTTTGTGTGAGGCATCACAGTAGACAACGAAGTCTTCGTTGCCTTATGGCAAGGCTAGAATAGGTGCGCTACACAACTTCTGTTTGATGGTTTTGAATGTTGATTCCTCCTTTTCTCCCCATTCAAACTTCACGCGTTTCTTAGCAAGCTTCGTCATAGACTTAGCTATCTTAGAGAATCCTTCTATAAATATCCGATAGTAACCGGCAAGACCTAAGAATTGACGTATCTCTAGTTGGTGATGCCCAATCCTTTACGGATTCTACTTTTAAGGGGTCTACTTCAATTCCCTTGCTATCGATCACGTGACCAAGGAAATGTACTTTAGGAATACAAAAATCACATTTAGAGAACTTGGCGTACAACTTCTCTTCTTTAAGCAATTTCAGTACATGAGCCAGATGTTCTCCGTGCTCCTGCTCATTCTTGGAATAGATGAGTATGTCATCGATGAACACGATAACGAATTTATCCAGATACGGTCTGCAAACTCGATTCATGAGGTTTATGAATATGGCTGGTGCGTTGGTCAATCCAAATGGCATGAGCTGAAATTCATAGTGACCGTAACGAGTTCTGAAAGATGTCTTTGGTATGTCTTCCTCTCTGACCCTCAACTGATGGTATCCAGATCGTAAATCAATCTTGGAATACACACTTGATCCTTGTAGTTGATCAAATAGGTCATCGATCCGAGGAAGTGGGTAACGATTTTTCACAGTTAACTTATTCAGTTCTCTGTAATCAATACATATTCCGAAATAACCGTCTTTCTTTTTTACTAATAGTACTAGAGCTCCCCAAGGTGAGGAACTGGTTCTAATAAAACCGTTGTCTGACAGTTCTTGGAGTTGTTCTGTGAGTTCTTTCATCTCGGTTGGTGCTAACCGGTATGGTGCTTTAGCTATAGGTGCAGCTTCTGGTATCAAGTCAATATGAAATTCTACTTGACGAGTTGGTGGTAAACTAGGTAAGTCGTCTGGGAAAACTTTGGGATAATTGTGGACAATTGGTACATCCTTGATTTGTTTCTTCTCGGGTTCATCTCATTTGTCTGCTTGGGAAATATGTGCTAAAAAGATAGGACATCCTTTCAGTATGTATTTCTGGATTTTAGTGCATGAGATGACACTCAGTCTGGTGTCAGTCCTGTCCAAATTCCCTTCTCCTCGTAAAATTAAGTTTTCATTCCCCCACGGTATACGAACTAGCTTTTCGTCACACACAATGGTTGCGTGATATTTCGTTAACCAGTCCATACCGATGATAACGTCAAAAATACCGAGATTTACTAGGATTAGGTTGATATCAAAGGGATGGTTCAAAAGGTTTAGGGTACAACCTCTTAAAATAGCATTAGTTTCGATGATTTTGCCGTCGGCTAATTCGACTCTGTAACAGTTGTCTAACTGGGTAAGAATGATGTCTAGTAAATCACTAAACTCGGTAGATATGAAACTCCTATCATCTCCGGTACCAAACAAAATGGATGCATATCGATTGTTCAAAAGAAACGCACTGGTAACAACATTGGAGTCGGTCCTGGTGTCTCCTATCATGTAAACTCTGGCTGGTGCTCCTCCACCATTCCCGCTCTTGCTTGCTTTCTTTGGGCACTCGGGTCGGATGTGTCTTGTCTCTCCACAACCATAGAAACGAACCTCCTTCCATTTCACATCATTTCCACCTGTAGGAGGACGATTTCCGTGCGGTCTAATTCCACGGAAGTTCTGGTCGTTTCTGTTGTTGGGCCTGAAGGTGGTGCTAGAGTTGTCTCTATCAGTCGGAACATAGGTATTGCTTTGTCCGGCCTTCGGCAAGATGTGTCACTGTAGTGGCAAAAATTGCACTTGGGACATTTTGGCTTGGTGCCTACGTATGGAGGCGATCCTGAGAAAGTAGCACTGTAAATCTGTCCTAAGTTCTGTCTCTTTGGTTGGGTCTGATGATGATTACGGGAGTTCTCATCAGCTTTCCTCTTGTGCTCGGTCTGTCTTATCGCATGATCACGACCTCGTTTGTCCATTAGTTCAGTGGCAAACTCGATGGCACTCTCGACTGTAGTAGGTCGAGATGCTAGCACACTGTCATGAACAGATTCTGAAAGTCCACTAACGTACTTCTCGATCTTGTCCTTCCCCTCAGGAAACATCCTGGTACACATCAAAGTCAACTCTTGAAACCTTGTTGTAGGCTGTGATGTCATAGTTGGTGCACTTGAGATTCCATAGTTCAATCTCTAGCTTCTTGATTTCACCGCGAGGACAATATTTCACTGTCAGCCTTTCTTTCAATGCAGTCCAAGTCATCCCATAGGCATCATCATGCCCAAGGGTAGCAACTAGTGAATTCCACTAGGTAAGAGCATGTTCCAATAGTGTACAGGTAGCAAATTGTACCTTGTTCTATTCTGTATAGTCACTAATACGGAACACAGTCTCGGTTCTCTCGAACCATTGCATGAGCTCGACTACTCCTTCTTTGCCCTTGAAGTAACTGGGCTTGCATTTTAAGAAGTCGGGGTAAGTGCATCCTCTAGCAACTCGGTTTCTAGCATTGGAGTTCTGACTGTCACCTTGGTTTCCACTGGGATGTGTTTCCCTGGCAGCTAGGGCGTCAGCTATGCCTTGACCAATGAGCACTCTAAGTTGTGCTTCTGAAATAGTTGCTGTGGGAGCAGCTACGGGGTTTTATCGGGTAACTCTTTGTGCCATTTTTCTATAACACACAAGAATGAGATTTATTAGTTGATCAATATGATGGTTATATTAAATTGCATGGAAAATATATGCATAGAATTCACACCAAATTGGATAACCTGTCAAGAGTTCATAATAATATAAGTACAAGAGATAATAGAGTAATTTTGGTACAAGTCTTTCTGGCAAATAACAATATCATACAAGTACAACCTATCTAAGACAGGGATACAACATGCCTGTCTGAAATAGTGGTACATATGTTTTTAATACAACAAAAGATAACCTACCTACTACGGTTAGGTGCTAAGGATAGGAATACAACTGAAAAAAAAGAGATATAGTACAAAAGTCCTAAATTATGCGAGCTGAGATGCAACTCAATGCTTGGCATGATATATAATAACCGATTTTTGATAAGTGAAATTATTGTTCTTGATATGTCTTATCGAATTGATATTCAGTTTAAAGTGTGACTCAGTCGTTTTTGGTGAATAAAAGAAATTTGGTTATCTATAACTACTGAAAAAGTAAAATATGAAAGATATTAAAAATAAGATAAAGATAAATGACAAACAATAAAGAAAACGAGACAAAAATTAAAAATAGACAATTAATAAAAAGGCTAAAATACTATAAAAAGTAAAATGCAAAATTTATTAAATGCCTAAAAATATAAATGCAAAATTATTATAAAAATAAAAATGCCATATTTATTCTAAAAATGTAAAAACTAATTTTTTTAATATATTTTTATATATTTATTTATTAAAACTATATTTTTTTATATTAAAACTAAATTCTAAAATTTTAAAACTTAAAAATAAAATAAAATTTAAAATGTAAAGAAAATGTAATGTAAAGAAATAGATTTGTAATAAAATGAAAACGCACCCCTAACGTTTTCTTATAACATATAGGGCCAAAAAAAAATGGTAAGCCCAACAATGAGTTTCGGAACTTTAATCCTAACTTCACTTTCGGAAGGTTGAGCTTTTTGGCGGGAAAAATAATTGAGGCTATATGACCACTTTCTGAATCAATTGCGATAATTGAGTTTCGGAATTTATAAAGAAAAAGTGAGTTTCGCAATTTTGATGATAAAAATTGAGTTTCGGAACTTAAAAAAAAAGTGTTTCGGAATATTAGGTATAAAATGAGTTTCGGATAAAATCTAAAAAAACTTACTTTTAGATAAAAAATTAAAATGACTTTCGGATAAAAAATTAAAATGACTTTCGGATAAAAATAAAAATGACTTTCGGCTAAAAAATTAAAATGACTTTCGGATAAAAAAGTAAAATGACTTTCGGATAAAAATAAAATTGACTTTCAGAATAAAAAATAAAAATAAAATGACCTTCGGGTAAAAATAAAAATGACTTTCTGATTAAAAAAAAAACAAAAACTCACTTTCGGAAGTTTATTAAAAAAAGCGGGAAAATAAAAGGTTGTATTGCAAAATCACTTTCGCAATGTTTAAGATTGAAGGTCACGTTCGCTATTTTCTTGCAAATGACTAAAAACGACTTTCGCAATTTACTTTTTGATTATGACTTTCGCAGTTTACTTTTTGGAACTTTTTTTTTCTTTTTTTTTATACAATGACTTTCGCAAGAAATTATTCTTGCTTCATTTTCGCAAAATTTTGCTATTGTTGACTTTCGGTATTTTGTAACTGAATTTCGCTATTATCTATAAACCTTTATCCGAAACTCCAATATTAAACAGACTACGCAAGATCCTAAAAGCTGGTACCTAAATAAGCTAAAATAAGCAAAAATTAATAAAAGCACATAATCAAAAAAAATTAAGCTAAACTAATTTCTAAAATAAGCCAAACACAACACTAGTAAAAAAACTATAAAAAGTACCAAATAAGCAAAATAAATAAATCTAATCTAAAAACATTAAACTACCAAATCCACCCAAATAAAAAATAAACTAAACATAAAATAAGCAAAAAGCACAATAAGCTATAAAAATCAACCATATAAAAAGTAATAAAAACAAGGAATAAGCAACACAATCAAATAAGCGATAAGATCAAATAAGCTAACAAGATTAATCAACTCAAACACAAATTTAAAACAAGAAAGGAAGAATGAGATTAATTGAAAAGCTTGAATTAAAGATCCAACAATTGAAAGATTAAGATGCAAAGATGAAAAACATGAAAGGAAACTTGAGAGAAAAGTAAATTACACCTACTCCTAATTACCTTAATTAAAAACTAATGAAAACTAACTAACTCTACAAATGAAAGATTAGGAGTCTATTTATAGGTGGAAGAGTAGTTGGTGTTGTTGCTTCCTTCTTTCTCTTTGTCTTCTCGACTTCTTAATTAATTCGTCTTTCTCGACCTTGTCTCGGGATTTGTCGATAGATAAAATGAACTCGTATTCTAATTTCTTTGTTTATTATATTTGCTTCTTCGACTTTGTTAAACTTGCGTCTTTGGTCTTTCTCTTCTATAAATCTTCAGAATAGGCCTTTGACTTCCGTTCCTTTTGCACTTTTGATATTTTGACTTTGTCTTTTGTCTTTTTCTTCGATAAAAGGCCGTGAAAGCCCGTGTTTTCTTCATTTTTCATCTTTTGGTCCTAAAACACAACAAAAACACAAACCACGCGTAATTCCGACTTTTACGACATTAAACACACGTTTTGGTCTCGTTTTTATTTGTTTTAAATGGTAAACGGATAAGTGTGTTCACACTTATTAAATCCCCTACACTTGACCATTGCAATGACCTCATGCAATGCATTAGTTACAAAGCAACATTTACATTTTCCTCATAAATAACCCACCTTCGCCTTTATTAAATACTACGACAATATGGAAACTAAAAAGATAGAAAAATTAGAAATTTTTTGATGGAAGAAACTTGTAAAGAAATCAAAGACTTATATTAGAGATTTGGTATCATGAATGTTTATCACCCTCAAATTTCACGTTCCCCACACCAAGCTTAAAAACGTGATCATTGTTATTATAAGTTAGTAAAGCTATCACTTACTCATGTGGCTCAATTATTCACTTAGACCCCCTTATTCCTACGTTGTATCTCTTATATTTTATTTTTGTCTTGAATGATCACGAGGATGCATTTTTTACTTATTTCGATAATTTATTAAGGCCGAAAATAAAGTAGGACGATTTAATCAATAGTTAGATAAAGGACAAAATCTTTTAAAACGGCTTCTCGAAATCTCATAAAGTTCATATCTTGGTATAACTCGTTTCATGATTTGAGACCTTTCTCGGACCGATATTTGGCATTTACTTCATACATCGAATCTTGAGAGACGTTCTTCAAATAACGGTCTTCTCTTCATAATTGGAATTTCTTCACTTGAAGTTTTTGAGAGATTCTTCAAACTTAGACCACGACTTCTTCATTATACAACGATCTGCCTCCTTTTCGGACTTGGATCTATTTATCCTCATACCTTGTTAGGGTCTTTTCGGATAGACTTCTCCATGATCTTTATGGGAGTAATTGCTTCTCGTCGTGTGTCTCGATCATTCATATTGATTTTGGAAGGATTCTTCACATCATCTTGGATCTTTAGCAACAAAATGTAGCCCTCATGCCTTGTTAGGGCCTTTTTGGACTCGCCAATCTTCGCATCCTGCTTCAATAAGTTATGCCTTGGCTATGAACTCTAATTAATCCCGAGCAACTTTTAAACGATTTTAAGCTATAAGCTAAGTAACTTTTCAAATCGTACGACCTTATTTATTGCAATGATTTATTGATAAGTGATGGGAGAAAAAGCTTATAATTAACTCACATAAGTTCATGAAAGAATACAAAACTTATAATTGACTCTATCATCTCTCGTTCTCCATAATTTAAAATCTCAAGGAATGAGACTCGTGGATGCTTAGCCTAATAAACCAATTAAGGTCCATATGTTTAAGGATACTAGCTAGAGTAAACTCAAATAAGTAAACTCGGGTTGAGTCAAAATATTCACGACGGGCCTAGTATATCAAAGACATCTAAACTTGTTAAAATAATTTTATTTAATAATTTATTTTGACTTTATTCTAGAAATGAAATAAATACATAAAATGAAAGAAAATAACGATAACAAAGGAAAATACTACTAGGCCAAAATAGATCAAAATTTTTGAAAAATGTCGAAAAATCAATTTTCCGGTTAAAATGAGGCCATATTTATGGAAAAACCCACTTAACTTCGATAGAAATCTCCCCTACACTTAATATAAACATTGTCCTCAATGTTTAAACATGTGGAAGTAAACTCCCCTACACTTAGGACATTGTGCACGTTGTTTTAATCTTGCTAAGGAAGAGACAACTAAAGTGATTCCCATTTCAACATAAATGATAAAATATTGAATCACAAGAGTTTAGGATAGAACCGGGAATACGGGTACACGGAATCACGGGTCGTCAAAAATCATCAAAAGTGGATCTTTGAAAGCTCCAATCCCTGCACATCATAAGAAACAAACAACAATCACCTACGTGGCCCCCTACACTTATTATGAAAAACGAATAAAGAAGGATAGATCATCGGGTTGCCTCCCTAGAAGCGCTTGTTTTTGTTAACCGAGTCACGAGCCTGACTCGACCCCGAATACTATGGTTGAAAGTTCATAGAAAACCTTGAAGAAAATCTGTCGGGGTCAAATACATGGTTCTCATCCAACAAATAGCATAAACCTAGGGTGAAGAGCACAAGCCAAAGTAGAGTAGGCGAGGTTCCCTTAAGAAAATGTTGAGCATGGTGATAGAAGGTGTGGTATGGTGAAAGCGTAGCTCCGTATTTTCCAAAAGTATTTCCTTTTACTTCATCAGATGGATACTGAGATGGCTCAAAAACTATGATACCCGGATCGAACACCTTTTCCTTTATGGAAAAATAAGAATGACACTCAGTAGACTTGGAAGAAGATTCGTCCATATACCGCAAAATCTCATCCGAAGAAGGTGGAAAGAGAGGTGTCAAAACATAAGTACTGCGAATGTTGGTGTCGTCCGGTTTCTTCTCCTTTGAAACGGGTTTCTTAAAATCTGAAGGAGGGTAGAGGCCATAATCAAAATCCAAAGTAGGAGAATCATGCTCGTTAGGAAAGTAAGTATTGAGAAACTTGTCGAAATCTTCCTCAAAAGAGTAATCCTCTAAAGTAGTATCAAGCGTTGTTGGTGGAGGATCCTCATAAAAAATAGGAGCAAAATCATCATTAGAAGACACAACACTTGAAGAATCACTCGAAAGAGTGTCAACATCATCAAAGTCATCATAAATCGGCATGTTTTCATACTCCAAAGTAGAATCATCATATTCATCATAAATTGGTGGATCACCCAAATCGGAAAGAATCATCATATTTATCATAGATTGGTGGAGCATCCAAATCGGAAAGAGAATCATTAGAAACTTCCATATGTTCTTGAAAAACTGGATTATAATAGAAGGTCTCGAAAAGAGGATTGTTGTGTAGTACAAAATCATCAAGCTTTGTAGTTTCCAAAGGAGTTGTAACAAGCTCGTCTTGAAGCACATCAATCATTTTCGCCGATTCTTTTCCATTTGATTTGCTTGTAATATTCCCCTTTTTAAAAACTTGTTGATCATTCCCGACCCTAAGAATTAGTTCACCTTCGGCAACATCGACTAAAGCTTTTCCGATTTGTAAGAATGGCCGTCCAAGTATTAGCGGAATACGAGGATCCATCTCATAATCAACAACAACAAAATCAACCGGAAAAGTGAAGGTACCAACTTTAACAAAAACATCTTCGGCAATACCAACGGGGTAAGCGAGAGTTCGATTTGCTAGCTCAAGGGTCATACGTGTTGGTATAAGATCGGGTAATGATAACTTCTTCTAAACACTTAATGGCATTAAATTTATACTAGCCCCGAGATCGGCTAAGGCAGTACATTCTTTGATTTGAGAAAATGAACAAGGTAACACAAAACGACCGGGATCTCCAAGTTTCTCTGGAAGTCCTTTGAGAAGGACTGCAGAACAGTTTTCATTTAATCGAGTATTAACAAACTCAGCCATCTTCTCCTTCTTACTAAGCAATTCCTTGAACGCTTTAACAAATTTTGGCATTTGGACAAGTGCTTCAACAAGGCTAATGTTAAAGTTCAATTGTGTGATCATCTTCAAAAAGGAAGTAACTTGAGTATCCTCCTTTGTGAGCACTTTGCACTTGTCTAACCGAGAAGGGTAAGGAATATTGGGCTTAGGAGGTGTAGGTGGAGAAGGCGAAGGTGTAGAAGGTGAAGGTCGAGAGGGTGAAGGGTTTTTCTTGGGTATATCTTCAGTAAGAGGTGGAGACGGTAATGGAGGACTAGTACTAGGCGTGATAGTAAGAGGGATAAATGGGGGTGGAGGATGTGTAGTTGGAGTAACTCGGGGAGGGATAGAAGGTCCTACTAAAGTTGCTCCACTGCGTGTAGTAATAGCACTCACATTAGCTCTAGGGTTGGTTTCGGTTGTTGAAGGAAGAGAACCTTGGGGACGAAGGGCTTGAAACATTTGAACGAATTTCCTATCCGTGGACTCTTGCAATTCCTTTAATTTCTTATCTTGTTCCAAAATCTTTTGAAGAACTAAGTCCATTTGTGGATTAGATAAATTGAACCCTTGTTGTGGAAAACCTTGGTTTGGGTATTGGTTGTATGGTGGAAAACCTTGAGGATTAAAACCTTGGTTTAGATAGCCTTGATTTTGCATTTGATAAGGCCCTTGATTAGCATTATAGCCCCTCACATTTGCATTTTGTTGAAAATTAGCTCGTGGTGGCCCTTGGTTATTTTGGGTGGGTGGGGGTGGTCTTTGTTGAAAACTGTGTGGAGCCAAATAATTAGTGGAATTATAGGACAAATGATTAACATCGACATTCGGCTTGAAAATAACCCTCTCAGTGTTGTTATAAGTATACACTTCCCCGTGAGATTGGTCATAAACCTTATCACAATTAGCATAAGAGTGTGGCCCACCACATGTTTCACAAGTCACATTAAGAGCATTTACATGTTGAATAGGGGTGTTTTGAACATGTAAGGCAAGTTTAGTCACTATTGAAGTAAGTGCTTGAATTTGATTGGTAGTCTCACTATCACTAGTACTAGCCATAGTAGCCCTTACACTTTCAGTTTGCACTTTGTCTTTGTTTTCAATAATTGCCCAAGCCTCGTTCATGGATTTTACAAGAATATTACCCCCCGAAGTACTATTTAGTGAATCTTGGTCTATCAAACTTAATCCATTATAAAAATTATTAATTTGATGCACTTTAGTAAAACCGTGTTGTGGACACTTTCTCAAAAGTTCCTTAAAACGATCCTAAGATTCACTAACCGTCACACCGTACTTTTGTTCAAAATTGAAGATATCATTCCGCAAAGCGGTAGTACGTGAGGGTGGAAAGAAGTAATTGATGAATTTAGTCTCTAAGTCCGCCCATGTAGCAATACTTTGGGGTGGCTCCTTATCAAGCCAAGCTCGGGCTTGTCCCTCGAGAGAGAAAGGAAAGATGAGCAAACGAATTGCCTCTTGTGAAAGCCCATTGTATTTCACAGTATTAGTTAAGTGTACAAACATCTTGATATAATCGTGAGTATCATCATGAGTGCGGTCCAAGAAAGGTGTTGTAGAGACCATTTGAATAAAACCGGTTTTGAGCTCGAAGTTGTTTGCGTCAATAGCCGGCACCACAATAGCATCGTCATTGCCTTCAACGTGTGATTGCAAGAGCTCGATCATTGGACGGTTATCCATGGTGTTAATAACATGAGTCTCGATGATAGCGGCTTGAATGGATTTCCTCTTGCGCGAACTGGTACACATACACCTACAAAATAAAAAGATAGAAAAGAAATAGAAGAAGAAACAAAGTTAACGTAAAAAGAAAATATATTTGGTGCAAAACTTTTTAGAAAAGAATTGCTTTTATGATTTTTAAATGTTTTTGGATTTTTGATAATTTTGATTTTTTTGAAACTTTTGAAAAATTTTGAAATTTTTGCAAGAAAAATAACGTTCACGAGTGAACGGATCCCAAAATCCAACGCGTCTCTCACCAAAAACCGTTAATCTTTATGAAAAGAGCCGGCAGCGGCGCCATTCTAATAACAGAATTTAAATGAGAAAATTAATGTTCTCGGTGTCTAATCGAATTGATCTCCGCTTAAAAGTGGACTCAGTCGTTTTTGGTGAATAAAAGAAATTTGGTTATCTATAACTACTTAAAAAGTAAAATATGAAAGATATTAAAAATAAACTAAAGATAAATGACAAACAATAAAGAAAACGAGACAAAAATAAAAAATAGACAATTAATAAAAATACTAAAATACTATAAAAGGTAAAATGCAAAAATAATTAAATGCCTAAAAATGTAAATGCAAAATTATTCTAAAAATAAAAATTCCAAATTTATTCTAAAAATATAAAAACTAATTTTTTTATACTTTTTATATATTTTTATTTATTTATTTATTAAAACTATATTTTTTTATATTAAAACTAAATTCTAAATTTTTAAAACTTGAAAATAAAATGAAATTTAAAATGTAAAGAAACTGTAATGTAAAGAAATAGATTTGTAATGAAATGAAAACGCACCCCTAACGTTTTCTTATAACATGTAGGCAAAAAAAAAAGGAAAATGATTATTCCTCCTACTTCTTGTTCCTACATAACCTTCTACTCATGAAATTGAAACAAGTGGAAAGATAAATGAATGAAACTAAGAGAGATAATTAGTGCATTACACATGTTACATGATTGTATGAGAGGGAAGATATGTAGGCACAATTTGTAGGATGATTTAGCATTGCTCCAAAAAAAATGGTAAGCCCAACAATGAGTTTCGGAACTTTAATCCTAACTCCACTTTCGGAAGGTTAAGATTTTTGGCGGGAAAAATAATTGAGGCTATATGACCACTTTCGGAATCTTTGCAAAAGTGATAATTGAGTTTCGGAATTTATAAAGAAAAAGCGAGTTTTGCAATTTTGATGATAAAAATTGAGTTTCGGAACTTTAAAGAAATGAGTTTCTGAAAATTAGGTATAAAGAGAGGTTCGGATAAAATCTAAAAAATACTGACTTTCGGATAAAAAATTAAAATGAATTTCGGATAAAAAAATTAAAATGACTTTCGGATAAAAATGAAAATGACTTTCTGCTAAAAAATTAAAATGACTTTCGGATTAAAAAGTAAAATGACTTTCTAAAAATAAAATTGACTTTCAGAATAAAAAATAAAAATAAAATGACTTTCGGATAAAAATAAAAATGACTTTCGAATTAAAAAAAAACTAAAACTCACTTTCGGAAGTTTATTATAAAAAGCGGGAAAATAAAGGTTATATTGCAAAATCACTTTCGCAATGTTTAAGATTGAAGGTCACTTTCTTGCAAATGACTAAAAACGACTTTCTCAATTTACTTTTTGATTATGAATTTCGCAGTTTACTTTTAGGAGCTTTTTTCTTACACAATGAATTTCGCAAGAAATTATTCTTGCTTAACTTTCGCAACATTTTGCTATTGTTGACTTTCGGTATTTTTGTAACTGGCTCTCGCTATTATCTGTAAACCCTTATCCGAAACTCCAATATTAAACAGACTACACAAGATCTTAAAAGCTGGTACCCAAATATGATAAAATAAGCAAAAATTAATAAAAGAGCATAACCAAAAAAATTAAGCATAACTAATATCCAAAATAAGCCAAACACAACACTAGTAAAAAACTATAAAAAGCCCCAGATAAACAAAATAAATAAATCTAATCTAAAAACATTAAACTACCAAATTCACTCAAATAAAAAAAACTAAACATAAAATAAGCAAAAAGCACAATAAGCTATAAAAATCAACCATATAAAAAGTAATAAAAACAAGGAATAAGCAACACAATCAAATAAGCAATAAGATCAAATAAGCTAACAAAATTAATCAGCTCAAACACAAATTTAAAACAAGAAAAGAAGAATGAGATTAATTGAATAGCTTGAATTAAAGATAAAGATTAAAGATCCAACAATTGAAAGATTAAGATGAAAAGATGAAAAACATGAAAGGAAACTTGAGAGAAAAGTAAATTACACCTACTCCTATTTACCTTAATGAGAAACTAATGAAAACTAACTAACTCTACAAATGAAAGATTAGGAGTCTATTTATAGGTGGAAGAGTAGTTGGTGTTGTTGCTTCTTTCTTTCTCTTTGTCTTCTCGACTTCTTAATTAATTCGTCTTTCTTGACCTTGTCTCGGGATTTGTCGATAGATAAAATGAACTCGTCTTCTAATTTCTTCTTTTATTAGATTTGGTTCTTCGACTTTGTTAAACTTCCGTTTTTGGTCTTTCTCTTATATAAATCTTCAGAATAGGCCTTTGACTTTCGTTCCTTTTGCACTTTTGATCTTTTGACTTTGTCTTTTGTCATTTTCTTCGATAAAAGCCCGTGAAAGCCCATGTTTTCTTCCTTTTTCATCATTTGGTCCTAAAACATAACAAAAACATAAACTACGCGTAATTCCGACATTTACAAAATTAAACACACGTTTTGGTCTCGTTTTTATTTGTTTTAAATGGTAAAAGGATAAGTGTTTTCACACTTATTAATATACAAGATATCTAAGCTACACTAGTGTGGCTGCCTGCTGGTGCGGCTGGTGTAGTTGGTGGTATAGGTGCCTGAGCATCCTGCAATGCGATCATATTGTCTCTGGTCTCTCTGGTGAGTCTGAGAGCCTCCAAAAGCTGGATCTGGCGTGCGATGTCTACACTCCTCAGATAATATGTCTCTGCCGTCGTCCCCTGATGACGAACTTCAGCTAAGTCGAAGAAGATCCTGAAGGTCTCCTCAAGTAGCCACTGTAAGGTGTTCTGGACAGTCGTCCATGAACCCTGAGCTGCCTGTGACTCAACGGCAACTGACCAGTAAAGAGTGTTAAGTCTCTCCTGAAGTTCTGCGCGTCCCTGATGGTTCGCGCGTAGCAAGGCATGGATAACAGTGGTATCATGTGCCTGCCTAGCAGTCAACGCATCTAGCTGTGCCTAAAAAGTGTCGGGCGCTACCTGGCCGGCTCTCGATCCCTCCCCTATCTCTAATGTGAAGACAGGAGTAGAGGTGTGCCTCCTCTTACGAGGTGGCAAAGCTCTGCTGGGGTAGCAATGGAGTGTAGAGAGTGGTGGTAGAGGTGGTAGAGTAGGTGCGTGCTGCTCTGCTTCCCTAGGTGGGGAAGTAGGTACAACTGGTGGTGATGAAGAGCGAGAGTCTGATAGCACGATCACTCCGTCTGTCGGGTGATCCCCAGACTCTACATCAGATTCATGTATGTGCAATACTGATGTAGGTGATACGGGCGTAGTAGCAGTCATGAGAGCGTCAAAAGTAGTCACGATAGTCGGTGACGTCATGATAATATGAAAATAATAGCATTTCAAAGTTGAGTAAGTATTAGCTTACACAATTTAAAAAATTTTCAAAAAGAATGCATATGTGATGTTATGCATGCATATAGTAGTGTAATCACAATTACGTACGTACTTAGGTGATCATATAGCAGAAGCTATATATCAATGCACAGTTAGTTCACACAATATGTATGCTCTAAATGTGTATGCCTAACTATAAGGTTTCCCAAAAATCAATTTTTGTAAACCAATTGATTTTTAAATTCAGTTATAGTCCAATTATAAATTTTTAGTATTTAAAAATTTTAGGTTTAGATCTGGTTCTCAATAACTATGCGCTCTGATACCATTTCTGTAACATCCCCAAATGGTCAAATGCAGCGGAACAGTACGTGGGGTGTTACTTTTTGGTGGATCGATAACACACAGTATATAGAGCAATGGTCATCAAATGTCACTAAAACATATCACATGAATTTAATTGTGCAAATTAAGTAAATTGTCTTGAAAACACATTTATTATAAATTGTAGAAATATCCCAGCCCGATGGTAAACATGAATGCTCCCTATGATGCTGGAATCCAATGCATGCACCTGCTTACTTTCCTGAGAAAACATAAAAAGTAAAATGTGGGGGTCAACACGAAGTTGGTGAATTCACATGTTTAATTATAAAGTAAATGTATTGATATGCAAAATACCACGAAGATATTAGAGCACCAAGCTTCCTACAATAGTAGTTCCTATTGTATTGTAATAGATGCTAGACAATGTTTCTCAGTTGCCTATGTGGATCATCCTGATGTGAGACCCCCAGTTTGACAATGAAATAAACCTATTGCTTGGCCTAAGCGTTTCGTGATAGCAAGTCATGCAGGCCGGGTATTTTCAATACCCAAATAGATCTATTTATATCATTTCGCGCTACACTATTAACTATTACAGTCCACGGGAATAAATGGGACAAATAATAGGAAGTAAATCTGTTGTTGTCTGTAAGTGTTTGCATATACAATAATTAAGTATGTTTTCTCCCCCAGTTGTAAAACAGTCAAAGATGAGGCCATGAACTCACCTCAATGATAAAGCAGTGGTAGAATGTCACAGGGTATGTTGATATGGTATGATCACGGATAAGTAAAATTACCTAAGTAAATTATGTGACTCAGTATATGTACAATAAAATACACAGATAAATGTAACTGATGAAAATGCTAAGTTGTTACTATCGTTTAAACGTTAAACTTATAGTAAGTTATCAATAATAATATATTTTTAGTTTCTAAAAATATATTTAAATTGTTCGTACGTTAATAGTGCAATAAATTAAATAAATAGAATTTTATTTAATTAAGTGATTGTAAGAAAATAATACGTTTCACCAAATTTTCTTAGTGCTTTAAAATACACTAATATAGTTCGTCCTTTACACGAACGTCGTAAATAAACTCTTATTGTTTATTTAATGAAAAGTAACTTAATTTATGTTATTTACAAAACAATTTTATTAATGTTTTAATTAAATTAAATTGTGCATTAGTCCTCGTAAAGTTAATAGTTTCCAAAATTAACCCCTAGGGTTTCGTTTGTTAAATGTATTTGCATCGTTAGTCCTTGTCAGTTATATTTATTTTCAAAAACACCCCTAGGGCTCACAATAGTTTCGACAATGGCATAAGTAGTCCCTAGGGTTTAATATCTTTGGGTAATTTGCAAACCGAGTCCCTAGGGCTCGGTTATAGTTTGTAAAATGGCAAATCTAGTCCCGTATGTCATGAAAATATTTATAAGACACAAATGAAGCATTCTAGGGCTTGTTATAAGTTTGGGAAATGACCATTATGTTCCTTGTGGTTTATTAAAGTCTCGGTTAAAACCAAACACAACCTTATACTTTCGAAAATGGACAATTTAGTCCCCTAGACTTTACAAAAGTCACGAATTTAATATATATGTTTTATAATATTACTATTTTGACTAATACTTTCACCATTTGGCACATTTGGCACGAAAAGACTGTTAATAGTGATTTTAGAGCTAAATGGGTTCGTTAGGCCCATTAGTGGTACGGTTTAGGTTTTTGAGTTAAATGGGCTCACACTTGGGCTTGTTTAATACTAGTACAAGTTAACTAAGCCTTCTAAATAATCCAATTCACTATGTGGGCCTAGGGGGCTTACTTAATACTCGGCTTATATAAATAAGCCGTGTATATGGTTTATAGCTTATTAAGTTCGCGGCTTATATATGGCTTATGAGTTTATACTCATGGATTATTTAAGCTTCTAAGCTTATTTAAGAATCATCTAACCCTAAATAATTGTTC
Organism: Glebionis coronaria; assembly: GCA_025667525.1. Classification (NCBI taxonomy): domain Eukaryota; kingdom Viridiplantae; phylum Streptophyta; class Magnoliopsida; order Asterales; family Asteraceae; genus Glebionis; species Glebionis coronaria. Next base: position 822,658 of record JANFOE010000213.1, read on the forward strand.
CAAGTTAAGTGGGCCTATTAGGCAAATGTTTTATACCCGGTTTTAAAATAAGCCAAGATCTATGGGCTTATATTTTAGTGTACACGTTTAGCTTATTAAATCTAGCTTATCTAGGGTTTTTAGAGCAAGGTTTTCCAACTAGTTTCCATAGATCTATTACTTAAGCACGTTTACCACTAAAGAAGTCCAAGCCGTGGGCTTCTAGTGTCCTTGTGGCTCGAGTTCTAGCAAGTTTTACGTATGCATGTTCATCTTATCATGTTTTATATTAGGTTTCCAAGCATGGGTTCATATGTTCATAAGTTGATGATGTAAAAAGGAAAGAATATGGATATGGAGGTTTTTACTTACTTGTTTAGTGAAGGTGGTGACGAATAAATCGAGACTAGCTAGGATTCCTTATAGATCTACCCGTCTAATCTTCTTAACCGCGACCTAAGGACGACTTGAGTTTCCTTGTGAGCCAAGAATCGTAATGGTAGTATTCAATGCTTGCACTTAATGCTCTTGAGACAAAGATTTATGTAGTAAATGATGTAGGGAATTTATGTTTCGTGTTTAGGTGATATGTGATCCAAAAAATGGAAGAGTTGTAAATGATATTTGAGGATGTTGAAGTTAAGCTTATACTCAAACTTGGGATATGTGCGTGGTTCGGCTTGTAGACACGATGAGAGAGAAGGAGTGAGTAAGATTTGGTGATCTTAGGTTAGTACTTAGGTGATCTAGTTGTAAGATTTGTTTGTATAAGGTTTAAATGCAACAAAGTACACTTGCCCCTTGTCTTGCTTCCTAGCCGTCGCCTACCATGGTCAAGGGGACAAAAGTGATGTATGTATAGTGTTAGGTTTAATTACAATGTGTTGTACATGTTTAATTTAAAGTCTAATGTAAGCTTGTAAGGTTTTAAGTTAGTGTAAATGTGATTTATGTAGTATTCGGCTAGAATAAGATGTCTAGGATAGTTTTAGGTTCAAGTCTAGTGATTTGGGAGAGTTATTAGGAGTTTAGGTAGTGTAGTGTGAGTGTCGGTTCGAGTCTAAGTCGATTTGGTTAGGTTCTAGGGTTTTTGGTGAAAGTATAGTCATAAATTTATAAACGTATAGTTTTATTTATTAAAAGGTGTATGACACAAATTAAAATGTTAATAATTTGTTAGGTACAAAATTATATTGTTGCAATATCTTTTGTTGATTGTAGTAACACTTAAAATGTATAGAAAATATATAGAATATATATATATATATATATTTTAGTAATGTGGTGCTAGTTATACGTTAATAATTGTGATCATGGTTTTAGGTTTTCATAACACTAAAATGATGCATGAATATGCTCATGTGTTTACAAGTGACTTAATTGTCCCAAAAATAATTGTTTGTATGTTCTGTATGCTCATAAAGATGTAGTCATACTTAATGTTTAATGAAATATAGTCCGTCGGTATGCTCATAAAAATGTAGTCATACGAAGTGTGCTTGTGATCTTATGATTGAATGCTCATAATCATAATGTATTGTTCAAAGTTCTTGTTGCTCAAATGTTTCAACTGTTCCCAGATATGATAAATTGCTCAAAGCTCTAGTGATCAAAATGACGTGTGCTCATGTATGATGCATATGATTGTACAAAGTTTCATGTAAAGGTGAATATATATATATATATATATATATATATATATATATATATATATATATATATATATATATATATATATATATATATATATATATATCATGAGGTGACGTGTACAATGATGTCATAGTTAAAACCTGAAAATTGCAGGTTTTACAGGGTGTATAGGTGCATCCTAGTTATCAGTTTATCAGCTTATAGTTATCAAGTGAATGTGGTGTGTGCTCTACATCCTTCACATTAGAGCTGATCCCTCTACCTAGATTATTATTTAGAGGTCACCCCTCTAACAACATGACGAGGTCACCTAATAAGTGTGAAAACACTCATCATTTATAACCTAAAAACTACTTAAAACACGGACTAATACATTATATTGTACTTTAAATTGTCAGAATTACGCGTGTATGGTGTATTTGTGTGTTTCAGGTTAATAAGATACATGGTGGAGCAAACACGTGCTTTCTCGGGTTATATTCGAAGAAAAGATGAAGAAAAGGACAAAACGAGCAATCAAGGATCATATTTGCCAAATACATATAAATCAAGGTCTTGAAGTGTGATTTGCTCAATAGCTAAAAAGTTTTCAAGTACCAAATGGCCAAAAGTTAAACTTAAGTGACTAAAGAGAAAGAATATTCATTTTAAAGCAAACACTTCTATCACGTGTTTTATCTTCATCAAACAAAGAAAAGAGAAAGAAAAGCAGACGAGTATATCATCTTCATCAACACCTTTCAAAAGTTGGATTCAAGAGAGAAGAACAAGATTTCAGAGGAAGCTTATAAAAGCAAAAACTATTCATCACATAATCCTCTAAAAGATGATGTGATTGAATTAGATCAATATCAAATGAAGAAAAAAGGCCCATTTCTGATGGAAGATGAAGAATGGATTGCCTCGTATTTTCCACGTGGCACTACTTGATTGGATTGAATACGTCACAGAGCTGCTTCAACATATCTTTGATCTCTATAAATAATCATCATTCCTCATTATTGTAATTCACTAGTTAGGTAGTAGTTAGATTGTAGGTGTAGTTTTCACATAGTAAATTTAGATGTTAGTTAGCTTGTAGAATCTGTTATAAAACTTGTAACCAATTTCTGTTATTTCAGTTTTAATAAATTCAACAATCTGCCATTAATGGAATCCTTCTTTTCTCTTCAAAGCTTTCATCAAATGTCTTCTTATATTATGTTTCTTTTCAAGCTTATTGATTGATCTTTGCTTCTAACCTCATATTTGTAATGATATGCTATTGTCACTAGTATAGCCTGTGAGGATCTTCAAAACCTTTGATTCTTCATTGTTATTTCCGGTTAGCTATCGTAGACTCTGTTTTCTAGCCTCTCAAATGCTTCAATTGATTTTAGTGGGTAATTCTCACAGGTTTTATGGCAAAATTTGTTATCACAGATAGATAATACATTTGCTTTCAAGCATATGAGCTTGAGCTCCTTTTGATTTCAGTTTTCTATAAAAGCAGAATTGATAGATAGTTCAAGTTTTCTCAAAGTTCTTAACTGTTCCAATAATCAGAGTTACATGATAGAGTCGTACTGGTAAAGCTTTTGGAATTTTGTGTATGGAGCAGTGATTTCATTTTCAGTCAAGTTTTAAACTATTTGTTTCTTTAAAGTTCATAAGCTTACAACTTATGATCTTTTATCAAGTCTTAGTTAGCTTGATTCCTGTTTGAAATAGATGATGGTTTAATTTTGAGAAGGTTAACTCAGTCCTGCAAGTGGTTCTCATTGTTGTGGAACCATCATAATCTGCATAAGATTTTTTGGATAATAGTGAGTTATGAGAAGCTGTTGATTTACGTTCCAAATTAGATGAAGATCAAATAGTATAGGCTGCTTGTTCTATATTTTGCAGGTACTGTATCAGAATCGTGGCAGTATAGTTCTATTGGTTTGAGTTAATCAGTAAGTAGCATACTCGCCACAACGGACTGGCCTGGAGGACACAAGTTAAGCACGTTTTTTTTTCAATTTTGTCATGAATTCTCTAGCTATAGATGCAATAGCGTAAATGTTACTTGACTTATTTAATCTGTTTTTATGAAATATTGTTAATCTGTTTTTCTTTAATTTGGATACATTCTGTTTTTAAGTTGTAGTTAATATCTTTAATTGATATATGCTGATATAAGACTGTTTGAGACTAGTTTATTCAGTATAAATCTACACTCATGACTGTGTTTTGAACCTTGTTAAGATAACTGAAGATTGTTTAGCATAATGGAATCAGAGGAGAATTAGCTTTGTTTCCCGTGTTTGGTTAGGGATTTTAGAGTTCTTATTTTGATAACTCAGATTGTTTAGGGAGTTGGTTACGATTCAGTTAGCTAGGATACGATTTATTTAGGTTTATTTGATTCGAAGAGTTAAATGTAATTTTTACTCAATGGTAAATATAGTAGTTAAAACAAGTATTTTGTGCAAAGTTCAGTAAAAAAATAGAGTACTTTGTTTCTGATTGGAATGTGTTTTGTATCAATACTGTAGCTAGTTTGTTAAATTTACGGGTTTAGTCCCTGTTCTCATATGATATCATTACATTTTCAGTCCATATAGTTGACTAGAAGTTAAGTAATAAACCTTGCTAATTGGATTAGTTCTATTTTTTTACTGGATCAGATATAGGTATTGGGCCTGACTGGATTCATATTTTGGCTGGCTTTTGTTAACGCAAGGGTTATTGTTTTTTTTATAAATTCGTTTTTTTAGTTGAGTGTAATAAATAATATGATTTGAATTTCATAGAATTTGCAATTTAGAATTTAGGATTATAGATTTAGTTCTAAATTTTGTAATTTTGCATTTTAAATTTGTAATCTAAAATTTTAATTTTCATTTTCATATTTTGTGCTTTTAAATGACGTTCTTGCTATTTGTTTGTAGATTAGTACATATATGTAAGTAGTGTATTATATTTTTTTTACCTTTTTACGTGTTTTGTGCAAGTAGCTTAAAAACCAGAAATTAAGAATTATAACCAAATACAATTAAGACTTTGCTTGAAAACGTTAAATCAGTTCGAACTGAGTCGAGAAAAACGAACTTAAGAAGATCAAATATTAAATGGCGCCGCTGCCGGTTCTTTTCGAGAAGATTGACGGTTTCTAGTGAGACGTATTAGATTTTGGGATCCGTTCCCTTTGTGAACGTTATTTTTGTTGCTAATCAAAAATATAAAAATCAAAAAATCAAAAAGATAAAAACATAAAAAAATAAAATAAAATCACAAAAATCATTTCTTTCCTAAGAATTGAACCTAAAAAAGAAAAAAAAATACTAAAGTAATCTTTTTCCTAAAAGATTACACCAAAATTATTGTATATATGTTTTCAATCGTTTTTACGTACATAATATATTTTCTTAAAAAATCAAATAAATACAAAAATATTTTCTGTATATTATTATATGTAAATAAGTATAGTAGATACGAACAACCAATCTACCTACTTCCATAAGTATTGCCTTGAAATACACCGTTTGTGGCGGTGTTCCGGTGCCACTTACGTGTACCGATCTAAGATAATTAAGGCACAATAGATAATTACTGCAATCTATTTGATCTTGAGAGAGAAGTCACTGTGTGGGGGGGGGGTATAAGGCGAGTGTATTTCACGTTCTAAAGAAGCAGGCTCTTAAGTGCTACGCGCCGCCTCGTTTCTCCGATCCCTTGTGCTTCTATTAAAAGTGATAGTAGTGCGTGGTGTGCCACCAAATTAGTATTACATATATATTCTCTTGTGGATTTTAATTATTGCACCTCGATTGGGATAATCATTTCCCTCTCAAAGTCGACCGAGAGATCCTCTCTCATTCCTCGAGTTTACTTACACGTGTACTCGCACACGTGTAAACATACCAAGAGTGGTGTACTTCATCCTCCCACGAGGAAGAAAAAGAACAACGCCGCCCATCAAGCCGATCACGAGCATCATGCTTTGACACTGCTATTGTAGCCATGGATCAACATCCCATTATCGAGATTCTTCAATCCAACTTGGATGGGAATGCAGATGCCGTAGTCATTCCCGAGATAGCCGCTAATCACTTTGAACTTAAGACACGCCTCATTCAAATGGTTTCCACTATACCTTTCTTAGGCCGTCCTATGGACGATCCCCGTGACCATATCAAGAGATTCTTATCCATTAGTAACACTGTCAAGTATAATGGGGTGCCTCAAGAGGCGGTTAAGTTGATGTTATTCCCTTTCTCTTTGGAGGCAAATGCTAGGATTTGGCTAGATAAGCAACCCTGTAGTAGCATTCTCACTTGGGAGGACTTAAAGAATAAATTTGTGAACAAGTTCTTTCCACCTTCACGAACCACCGCATTAAGGTATCAAATCATAGGTTTTCAACAAAAGAAAGATCAAACCTTTAGTTAGGCTTGGGATGAATTCAAAGAGTTGTTAAGAAAATGCCCTAACCACGGTTTTGACCAAGTCCACCAAATCGATACTTTCTATAATGGTTTCAGACCACACCATCAAGATGCCCTTAACTCGACCGTGGGTGGAAACATTCTTGCTAAGTCTATCTAAGAGGCATGGAATATCATTGAAACTAAATCCATGGTCCAAACTAATAGGGATAGAGATGAGGTAGTACATGTGGTGCAAGAGTGTGCTACTCAATCAATTGACAAGACTTTAGACAAACTTTGTGATATGATGCAACTAATCTTAGAAAATCAATTGAGTAACTCTTCTACCAACAATGTTAATGCCATCACCCTATCTTGTGAGACATGTGGAGGCCCTCATTCATACTTGAATTATGATAAAGTGCAAACTTATCAAGGAGAATGTTATACCTACAATGATGATGGAAGGGCACATTTCAAACCAAACATCAATCCTAATAACCTTTCTTACAAATCCAACAACTACCTTGCTCCATCGGGTTTCCCTCCCCATCAACCCGCCCAAAACCAAGGTCACAATCCCGAAATTCAAAATAGAAACCACGGGCTAAATAGAGGGAACTTTCAAGGAAATGCTAATGTTAGGGGTCATAACAACTTTCAAAGGGAAAAACCACTTTCAAGGGCAAAATCAAGGGGTTTACAATCATGGAAATAACCAAGGTTTTCAAGGGTACACTCAAGGGAATGGGCAAAATGAAACTATTGAACTTCTTCATAAAATGATTCAAGAGAATGAAAGGAGAATTCAAGAAAATGAAAGGACGGCTCAAGAAAGGTTTAGGGAAATGCAAGAGGACATAAATAAGAAGTTTATGTTGCTTTTAAACCAAAGACCTCAAGGTGCATTTCCCTCAAACACCCAAACTAACCCAAGAGCCAATGTTAATGCCATTACAACAAGGATTGGGAGAACCAAAGTGGGACCTTCCATCCCTTCGTCAATAAAGGAGGGACAAGGCCCGAAGGTTACAATGAGTTCTACTCCCCTTTCGGTGACTCCTCCCGCTGCCCCTCTTTGTGACGTACCACCCTTGACTGCCCCTTTACCTTCTGAGACTGTACATGTGCCTGCACCTGAGACTGCACCTGAGGTTGTGCCTGAGCAGGGTCCTCCAAAATCCTCTCCTCAACCTCCTACCTAAAAACCCACTTTACCATACCCTTCTAGGTTGAGGAAGGAGAAATTTAAAAATAAGGATGATATTCAAGTTTCCAATTTTTTGAGGATGTTTAAGCAATTGAATATCAACATATCCTTTGCTGAGGCTTTAGCTCACATGCCTAAATTTGCCAAAATGTTTAAGGACCTTCTCTCAAACAAAGGAAAACTGGTTGATGTGCCTAATACTTCCCTCAATTAGAATTGTTCCGTAGTGTTGTTAAAGACCTTACCTACTAAACTTGGTGATCTCGGTCGGTTCTTAATTCCATGTAATTTCCCGGGGGTAGAGAATTGTATGGTCCTAGCAGATCTTGGTGTGAGCATAAACTTGATGCCTTTATCGGTTTGGAAACGACTCTCCCTTCCTGAGCTTATCCCCACTAAGATGACATTGGAATTAGCAAATCGTACGATTGCTTATCCGGTGGGTATAGCAGAAGATGTATTTGTAAGGGTTGATAAAGTGGGACTTATGAGATTCCCCATGTTGAGACCATAGCCTCCATTACTTCCTCATTGAATGTTTTTGAAACTCAAGAGTTTAACATTGATGATTTTGTGATACACTCAAACCCTATTTTTTAAACATCACTTGATAATCCACTTTTCAATGCCAATGAGGAAGTTAATGATGATTATAGTGATGAGCTCACTATACCCTTAAGGTCTATGACTCATATTATCTCTACGAGTGATCCTCCTATAATTGAGCCTCATATTGACTCTTATTGTCATACCTATCCGCCGGTGGATTTGGTAATTCTTGAGGAGGATCCTCCACCTTAAGAGATTGATACTAATTTAGAGGATAATACTTTTGACGAGGATTTAGACACGTTTCTAAATACCTACTTTCCTATTGAGGATGAGTTTTCCTATGATTTTGATGATTCATTTGTCTCTTCATTGAGTTTGGATGAGGACGACTCTCCTACTTTGGACTTAGATGATGACTTTTACCCTAATTTGGACCTTAATGAAATATTGTCAAAAGGAGAAGAAAAGGAAAACCCGAAGGTTCATACTACTTGTGTTTTAACACCTCTTTTTCAACCTTCAGTGTCTAATGATATGAATTTTTATAAGGGGGAGTCTTCTAAGGGAAACACTTCTTTGACTTGTCATTTTCCCCTAAAGGAAAAGGTTTTTGATCCTGGTATAAACATTTTTTAGTTCTCTCAGTATCCATCTAATGAAAGAAAAGGAAAATCTTTTGGGAAAATGGGATCCTTACCTTCTTATCATACCTTTCATTGTGACCATCGTTTGCTTAAGGGAACCTCGACTATTTTACTCTTGTTTGTGATTCCCACCTTGGGATTGAGTTATTATTAGGATGAAAAATATGTATTTGACCCTGGTGGACTTTCTTCGAGGTTTCTCTTTATGGGCATGACTTTTCACCTTAGCATCGAATAACTAGGTTAGATCATCTAGAGTAGATTTTGGTAGGTTAGGCTTAATAAAAGGGTGTTATAGTAGAGTTGAAGTAGAGGGGTGGCCTTTCTTTGTCTTTTGATGTTTGTTTCTAGGGTTGCTCTCTCTCATTTAATTCATGGAGCTTATGGAGGAGGACCGTGTATCCGGTTCACTTCGATTAGTTTTTGCTATTGTGATATTCAACACTTGTGCTTAAAACGAATTCACTTTAGTGGTCTCTTCCTTAGCTCGAGTTAAGCAAAGTACTCAATGTCATAAGTGTAGGGGAGTTTCCACTCCAATACTCTTAAACATTGAGGACAATGTTTATCTTAAGTGTAGGGGAGACTTCTATCGAAGTGACCTTGCCTAGACCATTGCTTTGCCTTCATGATAATTGGGAAAATTAATTTTCAACATTGTTCAAATTTTTTATCTACTTTGGACACCGAAAATATGCATTCATAATTTTTGCATTAATCATTTTTTATTTGCATAACACATTTGCATTGTATAAATTTCTTCTTTTATTTTTCATCAAAAATATAAAAAAGAAAATAAAATAAAGGATATGGTCTAACAAGTTTAGATACCTTTGACATATTAGGCCCGCCATGAATATTTTGACTCAGCCCGAGTTTGCTTATCCAAGCATACTCTAGCTAGTATCCTTGACCATGTAGACATTTATTGGTTTATTAGGCTAAGCATCCACGAGTCTCATTATTTGGGATTTTAAACTGAGAACGAGAAATGATAGAGTTTGAAGTAAGTGTAAAGGGCTAGATAAACCTCATATTAATTAATTATGGCTTTTATATCCCCTTCCGTTACCTTTACTTTCTTGTCAACGCATGTATATATTGTTATTAAATAATCAAGAACGGTTTTAATCGGTTTGTAGTCTCTTATGCATTTTTGACTAATCATTCATGGTTGGTATAAGTACGTTTTAAGATTCTAAGTTAGAACGTTTTATGTGTACTAGACTTTTGTCATGCTTAATACTTAGCGGGTGTTTTTCTTTTAATTATTTTTCTATTCTTTGTGAGGAATCAAGAAAAATAAGAGCGGCTTATAAAAAATGAGTGGCTAGAGAAAAAAAAAGAGAAAAAGAAAAAAAAATATTATACAAGACTCCCAAGAGGGGCAGTGAAGTGTTAATTATAGTAGCTATTAAATTCCAATATTACTCTCACAAGGGTTGCGGGGATTTAATAGTTGCTCCAATCCAGTATTATCTTGACGGGTTGCGGGATTGAAGATCCTAGGTCTCAAAATGGCGGCGGATATAAATTATTGCGTGAGTTTTATTTTTATTTTCTTAGTGAGTGAGTAGCTACTTATTAATGCATGACATAAGGATCTTGCACATAAGGCGAATGACTCATTATTTTGGGCCGGACTTATGTCAATTGTGGGCGGTTTTTCAAGTAATGGATGAGATGGTTACTTAGGATTAAAACCGTGCTTCCTTATTTTCAGATTTTACATTTCTTATATTTCATGCTTTAAATAATGACAAATTTTCTCTCAAGCAATTTGCTCAAATAATAACCGGTCTTAGAGGCAAAATAAGTGGGGGTATAATGGTAACACAATTGATTTGTATGAATAAGTCGATGCACTTTCACTTATGAATAATAATAATCTCGTTTTTAAGCTTGGTAGGGGAAAAGTGAAACTTGAGGATGATAAGTATTCATGGTACCAAAGCCCTAATCAAAGTCATTGAATTCTTTATGAGTTATTTCCATCAAATCATTTCAAGAAAAATATAAAAATATATAAATAGAATTGTTTTCTTTGCATTGCATTGTAAAAATTTAAAATCATGCATCATGTAGCATAGTATAGTATATTAAATCATAAAATGACCAAGATGGGTTAATTATGTGAAAAGTGTAATCTAGAGCTTTAAAAATATTGCATTGCATGAGGTCATGGCAATGGTCATGTGGAGGGGAGTTGATAAGTGTGAAAAGACTCATCATTTATAACCTAAAAAACCACTTAAAACACGGACAAATACATTACATTTTACTTTAAATTGTCAGAATTACGCGTGTATGGTGTATTTATGTGTTTCAGGTTAATAAGCTACATTGTGGAGCTAACACGTGCTTTCTCGGGTTATATTCGAAAAAAAGATGAAGAAAAGGACAAAACAAGCAATTAAGGATCATATTTGCCAAATACATATAAATCAAGATCTTTAAGTGTGATTTGCTCAAAAGCTAAAAAGTTGTCAAGTACCAAATGGCCAAATGTTAAACTTAAGGGACTAAAGAGAAAGAATATTCTTTTTAAAGAAAACATTTCTATCACGTGTTTTATCTTCATCAAACAAAGAAAAGAGAAAGAAAAGCAGACGAGTATATCATCTTCATCAACACCTTTCAAAACTGGATTCAAGAGAGAAGAATAAGATTTTAGAGGAAGCTTATAAAAGCAAAAATATTCATCACATCATCCTCTAAAATGTGATGTGATTGAATTAGATCAATATCAAATGAAGAAAAAAAGCCCAATTCTGAAGGAAGATAAAATGGATTGCCTCGTATTTTCCACGTGGCACTACTTGATTGGATTGAACACGTCACAAAGTTGCTTCAACATATCTTGTATCTCTATAAATACTCATCATTTCTCATTATTGTAAATCATTAGTTAGTTAGTAGTTATATTATAGGTGTAGTTTTCAAATAGTAGATTTAGATGTTAGTTAGCTTGTAGAATCTGTTATAAAACTTGTAACCAATTTCTGTTATTTCTGTTTTAATAAATTCAACAATCTGACATTAATGGAATCCTTCTTTTCTCTTCAAAGCTTTAATCAAATGTCTTCTTATAATCTGTTTCTTTTCAAGCTTATTGATTGGTCTTTGCTTCTAACCTCATATTTGTAATGACGTGCTATTGTCACTAGTATAACCTATGAGGATCTTCAAAACATTTGATTCTCTATTGTTATTTCCTGTTAGCTATCGTAGACTCTGTTTTCTATCCTCTCAAATGCTCCAATTGATTTTAGTGGGTAATTTGTTTAATCTCACAGGTTTTCTGTCAAAATTTGTTATCACAGATAGATAATACATTTTCTTTCAAGCTTATGAGCTTGAGCTCCTTTTGATTTCAGTTTTCTATAAAAGCAGAATTGATAGATAGTTCAAGTTTTCTCAAAGTTCTTAACTGTTCTAATAATCAGAGTTACATGATAAAATCGTACTGGTAAAGATTTTGGAATTTTGTGTATGGAGCAGTGATTTCATTTTCAGTCAAGTTTTAAACTATCTGTTTCTTTAAAGTTCATAAGTTTACAGCTTACGATCTTTTTTCAAGTCTTAGTTAGCTTGACTCATGTTTGAAATAAATGATGATTTAATTTTGAGAAGGTTAATTTAGTCCTGCAAGTTCATAAGTTTATAGCTTACGGTCTTTTGTCAAGTCTTAGTTAGCTTGACTCATGTTTGAAATAGATGATGGTTTAATTTTGAGAAGGTTAATTCAGTCGTGCAAGTGGTTCTCATTGTTGTGGAACCATCATAATCTGCGTAAGATTTTCTGGATAATACTGAGCTTATGAGAAGTTGTTGATTTACTTTTCAAATTACATGAAGATCAAATAGTATAGGCTGCTTGTTCTATATTTTGCAGGTACTGTATCAGAATCGTGGTAGTGTAGTTCTGTTGGTTCGAGTTAATCAGTAAGTAGCATACTCGCCACAACGGACTGGTTTGGAAGACACAGGTTAAGCACGTTTTATTTTTTTTCAATTCTGTCATGAATTCTCTAGCTATAGATGCAATAACGTAAATGTTACTTGACTTACTTAATCTGTTTTTCTGAAATATTGTTAATATGTTTTTCTTTAATTTGGATACATTCTGTTTTTAAGTTGTAGTTAATATCTTTAATTGATATATGTTGTGACAACCCTAGATTTTTGGATTTGTCACTTTTGACTGTTTGACTTTGATTATGTGCTTAGTGTGTGTTTATGTACAATATGTTTATATTTGAACCTTGGATTGGATGTTAATCATCGTTCGTGTATTATGTGGTACATTATATGATGTTATGATGGGGTTAGTTCATGCTCATTTGTTCACTTGGATGTAACTATGATAGAATGCGGTGCTATTTTAGGATTTTATGTGTACGTATAAGTATTATAGTAAATCGTATTTTTACGATTTAGGGTTTAGCGTTTAGAGGTCTCGGATGAGGTATTTAGTCATGGGAATAATTTACGGGATGGTTTTAAGTCATTTAGGACTTAGTTATAAAGTTTATTTCATATTTTAAGAATTTTCATAAAATTGTATATTTTACGTATTTTACGGTAATCGCGTAAAATTTGACTAGTTAAAAGGTTTAGGTGTACATAAAGTAATTAAGGGATTAATAAAATAAAAAAATATATATAAATAAGTAATAATATAATAAAAAAACGAAATAAATAAATAAAGAAAAAAAATATTATTTTTAGTAAAAAATTAAAAAGGACGGTGGAAAAAGAAAAAGGAAAAAAAAGGAAACAAGGTTTTTGTATTGGGCTAGGATTGTGTAACTAAACTATATAAAGCCTTTTAGTAAAAATAAAAATCATAAAAATCTCTAGAGATTTATAATCAATCGGTTCATCAAGTTTTTTTAGGGTTTCATCAAATTTTTCTTTATTCAAGGTAAGTGATCAATTTAACTTTAATATAATTCATTTTTTATTAATTAATCATGTTTACAATGTTAATTAACCATCATTGAGATTATTAGGGTTTTATTAATTTTCTGGAAAAATAGAGTAATTAAGATCTATTAATAATTTTAGGGTTCTTGTTTAATAATTTAAGAGTAATTAATGATGTTTAAAGGGTTAGTGCATAAAGGCGTAAAACAGTCTGATTTTTAGGGCTGTCTTGTGTCGACTGTTACGGGCAGTAGGTAGCACCTTTGGTCGAGTTTCTTTTTTTTAAAGTTAAGTTCAGAGAGTCTATTTTTCAAAAAGGTAAGGCTGGTCGAAAATGGAGTTCGGGAAGGTCGTCAAACAATTTTTACAAAAACAGTACGCTGTTTAGGAATAAATTTGGATTTCGGGAATTTGAGTCAAGACCTAACAAAACGGATGAGATAGCCAAAGATTTTTGATTTGGGAACTCTTTATAATATATATGAAAGTACTGGAGGTTTTAAATAAAATTTATGGTGTTTAGGTCGGGATTTTGGTGACAAACATTTAGCATGTACAGAAAATCAGTTTTGGTGAAAACGACTTTTGGCGTAGAGACTAAACGGAAGGGTTAAATGTGTAAGTAGGAAGTAAAATTGGTTTTTGGAGTTCTTAGATCATATAAAAACATAACTCCAGTAGGGTAGGAACCAAGTGTGGTGTTAAGTTCACTTCATGTGATCGTTTAGTGACTAGTAAACCGTACCGAGAAAAAACTAGATTTCTACGTATATAATAGCTTGTACTGGGAGAACTAGATAGTGGGGATTGGGGAATTAGATTCATCTCCGTGGTTGTTACTTAACTTGGGTGTTAGGACCTGAGATAAGTGTGTTGTGTATGATTTTATAGGTTTGCAGGAGTGCTAGCTTGTTGTGCTATCAAGTGAGTTCATAGTCCCATTTTCACTGAGTTTTTAAATGTTTTCTTCTAGTATGGGATGGAGATGACACTTGTGGTTTTCTTAAAATGTTTTGGTACTATATTTCTATAAATGCTTGGACATATATGTGTTACTGTGTGACTTGCGTGCTTATGTGTTCTCATATGTGCTTTGATATGTGTTCTGATATGTGAATCTTGATGGTGTTATGATTGAGATTGGTACATAGATGTATGGGTGTCTATGGGACCAGTTGTGATATGTCTTGGTTCGTGGGGCACGATCCGTCCTGAGTTCTTGGTTCTGAGTTCTTGGTTCGTGGGGCACGATCCGTCCCGAGTTCTTGGTTCGTGGGGCACGATCCGTCCTGAGTACTTGTGCATCGTCTCTTCGGAGGTAAGATATCTCGACGGGGATATAGTTCATCTTCCACAGGTGGTGTGGGAAAGATCCGGATAGTGTGGTGTGTGTTCTTGTGTGTGTGACGGGATACTTCTTGACTATTATAGTGTGCTTTGTGAATTGTAGATGTGATTGGTACTTGGCTTGAGTTTTGTTGTGGATGCATGTAGCATGATTATCACATTACGGTCCATTACTATAAATTGTTTTTCTTCAACTATTTACAGTGGTTGTTAAGGGTTCTTAAGATGTTTTCGGTAACTTAAACCTATGTTCTCACCAACTTTATGTTGACAGATTTTTGTGTCATTTTCAGGTGAGGTAGTTGAGAAGGATGGTATTAGAAGTGGCTAGAGCTTAGAGGCTGCTAGGACTGCATTAGGAAGAATCCCTTTCCTCTTATATTTTTTTTTTCTTTTGATTAAGTAGACTTTGCGGTACCTATATGTTTGATGTTCGTTTATTTGTATATCTTGGGTAAGAGGTAGGCCTGTTACCTACTTACCTAGACGCCAGCATTGTTTGAGATATTGTCATGACATCGTGTCACCTTTTTATGACATTTCTATTTCATTTAGTTAACTCTATAGACACGCTATTGTTGTGATAATTTCCATACGTCGCGCCCCATATTCCGCCATGGTGGGGTGTGAAAGAATGGTATCAGAGCCAATGGTTATAGAGAATTAGGTTGCCTAGTCGCGTAGCATAGTATATAGCTTAAGGGTCCCTGCATATAGGCGTCATTGGAGTATGTGTGCATTTTATAGTAATTGATGTGTTTGAATTTTATTTTCACAGTATTTGTTAGGTTATGAACTACTATGGTTCATACTTAGCTACATGTTATTTTCTTTTCGAGTTTTGAATAGTGCGGGTTGAACTATAGTCGTATATGCTAGTCATTGATGGATTTTGTTTAATTATGTTTTCATGTTCTTTATACATTTTGAATTTTGTCTACGCTAGTTCAGTACGAGTTTATGTGTTTCATGCATTGGCTATGTTATTTTAATACATGGGATTTTGGACCTTATGTTATATTGTGGATTATGTGCTTATATGAGTTGTAGGATCTATGTGATTATTTGAGTTGGTAGACTAATGTGTTATGTGTAGTATTAATTCTTATAAGTGTCATCATAGGAGGGAGTGAATTAGTGAAAGGGGACTGGTATAAGTATGGTGGCCAACATAGTTATACAAGTACCATGACATCAATGGATTCCTAAGTATGGTTGCACGAAAGAGGGTTAATACATGCTTGTATAGTATATGTTGGATGGACTTGAGTGTATGTACGCGTATGCCTATATATGTATATATCCCTTCTACTTATCGATTGTATTCTTAGGATGGTTTGCTAGCTCGTTTCTCTTTGAGATGTTCAACTTCCGTAGTAGCGTATTTATCGAGTCCTCATTTCACGTGTTTGTTTGTACGGTACTTTTGGTGTAGAGGCTATTGAGAGGGTGGAGAATTCTTTTTGGAATAACGATATCTTTTGTTTTGAGTCTTATGTGGTATAAAAATGGAAATTACAAATAGTTAAAATAGTTGTTGGTAGTCGATAAAATGAGGATAAAGTGTCGAAAACGTGTTTGAAATAAGGTGGAATATAATCTTTTTTAACATATAAGCATGGCTTGTTTATTTTAAAATATTTTAGTTTTGATCACCTAAAGTTATTGTCCTTTAGTTAGAATTTTTGTTCTTATTAACTTAAATATGTTAAAATCATGTATTTAATCATATGATGGATGAGAGTTTTAATTTTCTGGAATTAAAATAAATTAGGGTTTGAATTTGGTAATTAATAAGGGGTTTTAGGGTTTAAAAATCGTTTTTTTTTTGTATAAACCGGAGTAGGCAGAAACTGTCGCTAAACTGTCAAAATATGTCGCTAACTGTCAGAAACTGTCGCTAATGTCTAGGCAGATTTTGAGTAAAATCGTTTTGGTTATAAATTATTCGTTTTTAAAGTTTTTTGGGTGATTCAAAAGCCTAAAATTATGTACTCGGAACATACTTTTCAAATATTCAGAAAGTTTAGTAATTGGAGTTCAGTAGCTTGGTCTAATTAGTTGTACAAGTGTCGGGTTCAAGATTAATTTTCGAACAACATGGTTTAAACTTGTGTTTTGGGTATTTTGGGATAGTGGACACTTAGAGGGCTAACATAGGGCTGCTTTTGGATAGGATTTGAGATGTTTCCATAATAGGGATTGTTACATTGATGAAGGATGTAGGTTCTAGAGTCAATGTTGACGTGTAATATTGTGTTGTGTGCTTTAGACAATTGGTCTTTCGTGAAAATACTTTAGATTGCTTTTTATCAGATGATTACATACATTACTAATGTGATACCATGGTTTTAGAACAACTAATGTAAAATTACGGTACAAAATTCATTCTGGGGTAAAATTTGGTTTTGCACAAGGTTTTAATAGTATGTCTACGGTCGTAATATGTTTCGGTTGTCGCTACGTGCTTCTTGTGTCATTGGTCCGTTTCCATGGTTCGTTTGGAGTCGATACATGTTTTATGTATGAGTATCTTTTGGAGTTTCATGGTTTTGGTTCATATTTTTAAATTCGTTCATGAGAACGCCCGTTAGTTGTTCATGGGTTTGATCTGTTATCTGAACTTGGGGGTCCTAAAATTTGCCGTGAGCTTATATTCATTGAGAGCGTTGTTGTAGTCATACAGATGATCCGGTTACGTTCTTATGAGAAGAGATAGTGAGTTGGTTGTGAAATGAAGTTATTGAGCTTATGGAGTAAATCTCGGGACGATATTTCTATTAGGAGGGAGTGATGTGACAACCCTAGATTTTTGGATTTGTCACTTTTGACTGTTTGACTTTGATGTGCTTAGTGTGTGTTTATGTGCAATATGTTTATATTTGAGCCTTGGATTGGATGTTAATCATCATTCGTGTATTATGTGGTACATTATATGATGTTATGATGGGGTTAGTTCATGCTCATTTGTTCACTTGGATGTAACTATGATAAAATGCGGTGCTATTTTAGGATTTTATGTGTACGTATAAGTATTATAGTAAATCGTATTTTTACGATTTAGGGTTTAGCGTTTAGAGGTCTCGGATGAGGTATTTAGTCACGGGAATAATTTACGGGATGGTTTTAAGTCATTTAGGACTTAGTTATAAAGTTTATTTCATATTTTAAGAATTTTCATAAAACTGTATATTTTACGTATTTTACGGTAATCGCGTAAAATTTGACTAGTTAAAAAGTTTAGGTGTAAATAAATTAATTAAGGGATTAATAAAATAAATAAAAAATAAATATAAATAAGAAATAATATAATAAAAAACGAAATAAATAAATAAAGAAAAAAATATTATTTTTAGTAAAAAATTAAAAAGGACAGTGGAAAAAGAAAAAGGAAAAAAAAGGAAACAAGGTTTTTGTATTGGGCTAGGATTGTGTAACTAAACTATATAAAGCCTTTTAGTAAAAATACAAATCATAAAAATCTCTGGAGATTTATAATCAATCGGTTCATTAGTTTTTTTAGGGTTTCATCAAATTTTTCTTGATTCAAGGTAAGTGATCAATTTAACTTTAATATAATTCATTTTTATTAATTAATCATGTTTACAATGTTAATTAACCATCATTGAGATGATTAGGGTTTTATTAATTTTCTGTAAAAATAGAGTAATTAAGATCTATTAATGATTTTATGGTTCTTGTTTAATAATTTAAGGGTAATTAATGATGTTTGAAGGGTTAGTGCATAAAGGCGTAAAACAGTCTGATTTTTAGGGCTGTCTTGTGTCGACTGTTATGGGCAGTAGGTAGCACCTTTGGTCGAGTTTACTTTTTTAAAATTAAGTTCAGAGAGTCTATATTTCAAAAATGTAAGGTTGGTCGAAAATGGAGTTCGGGAAGGTCGTCAAACAATTTTTACAAAAACAGTGTGCTGTTCAGGAATAAATTTGGATTTCGGGAATTTGAGTCAAAACCTAACCAAACGGATGAGATAGCCAAAGATTTTTGATTTGGGAACTCTTTATAATATATATGAAAGTACTGGAGGTTTTCAATAAAAGTTATGGTGTTTAGGTCGGGATTTTGGTGACAAACATTTAGCATGTACAGAAAATCAGTTTTGGCGAAAACGACTTTTGGCGTAGAGACTAAACGGAAGGGTTAAATGTGTAAGTAGGAAGTAAAATTTGTTTTTGGAGTTCTTAGATCATATAAAAACATAACTCCAGTAGGGTAGGAACCAAGTGTGGTGTTAAGTTCACTTCATGTGATCGTTTAGTGACTAGTAAACCGTACCAGGTAAAAACTGGATTTTTACGTATATAATAGCTTGTAGTGGGAGAACTAGATAGTGGGGATTGGGAAATTAGATTTATCTCCGTGGTTGTTAATTAACTTGGGTGTTAGGACCTGAGCTAAGTGTGTTGTGTATGATTTTATAGGTTTGCAGGAGTGCTAGCTTGTTGTGCTATCAGGTGAGTTCATAGTCCCATTTTCACTGAGTTTTTAAATGTTTTCATCTAGTATGGGATGGAGATGACACTTGTGGTTTTCTTAAAATATTTGGGTACTATATTTCTATAAATGCTAGGACATATATGTGTTATTGTGTGACCTGCGTGCTTATGTGTTCTCATATGTGCTTTGATATGTGTTCTGATATGTGAATCTTGATGGTGTTATGATTGGGATTGGTACATAGATGTATGGGCGTCTATGGGACCAGTTGTGATGTGTCTTGGTTCGTGGGGCACGATCCGTCCTGAGTTCTTGATTCTGAGTTCTTGGTTCGTGGGGCACGATCCGTCCTAAGTTCTTGGTTCGTGGGGCACGATCCGTCCTGAGTACTTGTGCATCGTCTCTTCGGAGGCAAGATATCTCGACGGGGATATAGTTCATCTTCCACAGGTGGTGTGGGAAAGATCCGGATAGTCTGGTTTGTGTTCTTGTGTGTGTGACGGGATACTTCTTGACTATTATAGTGTGCTTTGTGAATTGTAGATGTGATTGGTACTTGGCTTGAGTTTTGTTGTGGATGCATGTAGCATGATTATCACATTATGGTCCATTACTATAAATTGTTTTTCTTCAACTATTTATAGTGGTTGTTAAGGGTTCTTAAGATGTTTTCGGTAACTTAAACCTATGTTCTCACCAACTTTATGTTGACAGATTTTAGTGTCATTTTCAGGTGAGTAGTTGAGAATGATGGTATTAGAAGTGGTAGAGCTTAGAGGCTGCTAGGACTGCACTAGGAGGAATCCCTTTCCTCTTAGATTTTTTTTTGATTAAGTAGACTTTGCGGTACCTATATGTTTAATGTTCGTTTATTTGTATGTCTTGGGTAAGAGGTAGACCTGTTACCTACTTACCTAGACGCCAACATTGTTTGATATATTGTCATGACATCGTGTCAACTTTTTATGACATTTCTATTTCATTTAGTTAACTCTATAGACACGCTATTGTTGTGATGATATCCATACATCGCGCCCCATATTCTGCCATGGTGGGGTGTGACATATGTTGATATAAGACTGTTTGAGACTAGTTTATTCAGTATATGTCTGCACTCATGACTGTGTTTTGGACCTTGTTAAGATAACTGATATTGAGTGTTTAGCATAATGGAATCATAGTAGAATTAGCTTTGTTTCCCGTGTTTGGTTAGGCATTTTAGAGTTCTTATTTTGATAACTCAGATTATTTAGGGAGTTGGTTACGATTCAGTTAGCTAGGATAGGATTTATTTAGGTTTATTTGATTCGAAGAGTTAAATGTAATTTTTACTCAATGGTAAATATAGCAGTTAAAACAAGTGTTTTGTGCAAAGTTCAGTAAAAAAAAGAGTACTTCGTTTCTGATTGGAATGTGTTTTGTATCAATATTGTAGCTAGTTTGTTAAATGTACGGACTTAGTCCCTGTTCTCATATCATATCATTACATTTTCAGTCCATATAGTTGACTAGCAGTTAAGTAATAAACCTTGCTAATTGGATTAGTTCTATTTTTTACTGGATCAGATATAGGTATTGGGCCTGACTGGATTCATATGTGGGCTGGCTTTTGGTAACGCAAGTGTTATTGTTTTTTTATAAATTCGTTTTTTAAGTTGAGTGTAATAAATAATAAGATTTTAATTTCATAGAATTTGCAATTAGATTTTAGGATTATATATTTAGTTCTAAATTTTGTAATTTTGCATTTTAAATTTGTAGACTAAAATTGTAATTTTCATTTTCATATTTTGTGCTTTTAAATGACGTACTTGATATTTGTTTGTAGATTAGTATGTATACGTAAGTAGTGTATTATATATTTACCTTTTACGTGTTTTGTGAAAGTAGCTTAAAAACCAAAAATTATGAACTATAACAAAAAATAATTAAGTCTTTTCTTGAAAACATTAAATCAATTCGAATTGAATCGAGAAAAACTAACTAAAAACATCAAATATTAAATGACGCCGCTGCCGGTTATTTTCGTGAAGATTGATGGTTTCTATTGAGACGTATTGGATTTTGGGATCCGTTCCCTTTGTGAACGTTATATTTTGTTGCTAATCAAAAATATAAAAATAAAAAAATCAAAAAGATAAAAATATAAAAAATAAAACAAAATCACAAAAATCAATTCTTTCCTAAGAGTTGAACCAAAAAAATAAAAAAATATATAAAAGTAATCTTTTTCCTAAAAGATTACACCAAAATATATTGTATATATCTTTTCAATCGTTTTTACGTACACAATATATTTTCTTAAAAAATCAAATAAATACAAAATATTTTCTCTATATTATTATATGTAAATAAGTATACGTAGATACGAACAACCAATCTACCTACTTCCATAAGTATTGCCTTGTAATACACCGTTTGTGGCGGCGTTCCGGTGCCACCTACGTGTATCGATCTAAGATAATAAAATCACAATAGATAATAACTGCAATCTATTTGATCTGGAGAGAGAAGTCACTGTGTGGGGGATATAAGGCGAGTGTATTTCACATTCTTCAGAAGCAGGCTCTTAAGTGCTACGCGCCGTGTCGTTTCTCCGGTCCCTTGTGATTCTCTTAAAAGTGATAGTAGTGCGTGGTATGCCACCAAATTAGTATTACGTATATATTTTCTTGTGGATTTTAATTATTGCACCTCGATTGGGATAATCCTTTCCCTCTCCAAGTCGACCGAGAGCTCCTCTCTCATTCCTCGAGTTTACTTACACATGTACTCGCACACGTGTAAACATACCACGAGTGGGATTTCAGCAATTATGAGAGCATAATTGTTGAAATCCCACAGTGATCATGATTTCACGTCATTCAGTGATGAACTTCTTTAATCATGCTCTCATGATAGTCATTGTGAGATTTCAGCAATTATGCTTAATGTAAATCATTGATGAAATTTCGTTAAATCATGTCTTTGTGCTTCCTTATACAACTAGAATTATATATGTATTGGATATAACCAGGCTACCAAGTTGTTTTTTTTTCCAGTTGGTCCATGAACCGCTTAAACATTTTCCTCCTTTAATCATGTAAGATGGTCGACACCAGTACCAATCATCTCATGTGTACTCCAAGTACCGTATTTCATGTGTACTCCATGTAAAGTATCTCAGGTGTACTCCATGTATAGTGTTCAATGTGTACTCCATGTACAGTATTCCATGTGTACTCTATGTACCGTATTCCATGTATAATCGTGAGTCGATCCTCGATCGTCTCAGGCGTATTGTACTTACCGATGTTGCTCAAGTTACTGATGTTACTCATAATTCGAGGACCTTACTAGATGCTGATGCAGCTTATATCTTGGAGTTTCCACAAGATGCTGATGTTGTTCATAACATGAAGATTCTACAGAGCAAAGACGAAGACTATAGATTGGAAATTCTAGACAAGAATATACTTCACCCATCAGATGCTACCATCCCATCCCATGCCTTCACCTCCTCAGTTAAACTTCACACGTCACTCAGCTGTTCTTTCAGTCATAAGAGTGAGAACCGGTAACCAATCGACCACTTAGTAGAATAGATACATGAATCACAGTCATGATAATGACCGTTCATGAAACTGACAGACAAGACGACAGTGAACGTGATCATGGCAGCAACTAACCGATCTGCCAATTCTGATATTATGACCAAGATTTTAACTTTATTCAGTTTCATATCTGAAGACACATGTCAAGACATCAGTCAAGACACATGTCCCACGTATATTTTCTGAAGACACACGTTAAGACACCAGTCAAGACACATGTCATACGAATATCTTCTCAAGGCACGATTCAAGACTCACAAATCATGTATATCTTCGAAACCAGACCCTCAGTAATTCAGGGTACCCTCCAAGGAGTATACCCGTTCTGTTATACCACGTAAAGATCTGACCATTAAAAATTCAGTTACCACTACTGGAGTATTGTTTAGGTTTGGACACGCAGTATTCATTCTGTGGAGTTACAGACGAAACACATTCAGTGATACATGCCACGTTACTTCACGTATTCATATGTTAGCTTTATCTTAGATCATGTAATACCTACCTCCCAGCCCAGAAGAGACTCTGTGGTATCATCCATCCCTTCTAGTTGACGACAAGATCCATCTTACTGATTCCTGAATGTATTCATTATGTTTCTTGCCAGAAAAATTAATACAAATTGTTTCTGTTTTACAAGCACGTCACCTATTATCCCATAGCTGCGAAGACTTTCTAGCTACCATTTATGACGCGTCTTCAAAAGTTCCTTAAATCCACGATCAACCGATTGTTCCAAAGTTTCCAGATGTATTTCCAGAAGAGTTTCCAGAAATTCCTTCCTAACCAAGAGGTGGAGTTTCACATCGAGCTTGTTTCAAGAACCGAACCTATTTTTTTTCAAAACTCCTTATCGTCGGGCTTCAGCTGAGTTAAAGGAGTTGCAAGATTAGCTGCAAGAGTTGCTGGAACGAGGTTTTATTCGCCGGAGCGCATCACCATGAGGTGCACCGGTTCTGACGGTTAGGAAAAAGGACGGTAGCATGAGAGCATGTATCGATTACCGTAAAATTGGACAAGATCACCATTCATAATCGATATTCATTCCACGTATTGAAGATTTATCTGATCAGCTACAAAGTCTTAAACATTCTTCCAAGATCAATTTACGATCATGCTGCCATCAGTTGCGTGAGAAAGAACAGAACATTTCCAAGACTGTTTTTTTTTCTTTGCACATGTTATGTCTCTAAATTTGTGATTATGCTTTTGGGTTCTCGAATGCTCAAGCTATATTAGGAAATTGATGAATCCAATTTCCATGAATTCTTAGACAAGTTCGTCAGCATATTCGTTGATAACATCCTGATCTACTAAATTTTAGAGAAGAACACGAGAATCATCTTTTCATGGTCTTGCAGATTCTCCGATAGGAGAAATTATATACGCAGTTTTCCAGATGTGAGTTTCAATTGAACAAAGTGGCATTTCTTGGCCACATTATTTCAGTAGAAAGAAATTCCATGAATCCTGCGAAGGTGAAGGCTATCACCAGATGGTAAAGACCGACGTCTGTGACTGAAATACGAAGCTTTTTGGAATTTAGTTGGTTACTAATTGTTGACTGTTCCTACGGTTAGCTTTACCATGACTAAGCTTACGCGTAAAGGAGGGAACCTACACTAAATTATGTGTTCTAGAAGATCCTACGCTAGGAAAGGTCTAATTTACCAAGACTCATAGTTCTTCCATGACTATTCATCCAGATTCCACAAGAATGAACCATGATTCCAAGCAAGATTTTGATAGAAGCAGATAACACATTTATGCAACTATGTTCATATCTAAATGCCTGACATGCCATCAGGTTAAGATAGAACGCCGACATGCTAGTGAGTTATTACAATCATTAGAAATTCTGAACAGAAATGGGACAAGATTCCCATGGAATTGATATCAGATTTCCACAGACTCAGAAGAAGCATGATACTATCTAAGTAGTTGTCGACCATTTAACCTAGCTTACACGTTTTCTTTCATCCGAAAGGATTACGCAATTAGCAGATGTGTAGAAAATTCAGCGAGAGATCATACGATTTCGCGATATCCCATCAACAAACATATGAGATAGAAATTTATGATTCACGATAACGTTTACGTTCATGTTCACGATCATGTTTACGTTCATGTTCACGATCACGTTTACGTTCAAATTCATGTTCACGTTCATGTTCATATTCACGTTTACGTTTACTTTCACGTTTACGTCTCGCGTCCACAGTTATGATTTTATTCCGTTCATATTTTGTTCCATCTCATGATTCATGTTCATGTTCTCGTTTATGACATTGTTCACATTCAGGTTCATGTTCCATATCACGATACACGTTTCACATCTTGTTTACTGGATATGGTTACAGAAAACTTGGAAAACTAGACTCAAGTATAGCACAACTTTTCCATACTGAGGCAGACGTTTCATGTCTCATGTCGTATCGTTTGGCATTCTCTCATCAGTCAGCATACGTTCACGATATGTCCACGTATCACGTTCACTGTATGTTTCACGTATCTCGTTCACGATATATTCCATGAACCACGTACATGTGTTCGTGAATCACGTTCACAATTGCTCACGTATCACGTTCACAATTAATCACGTATTACGTTCCATTATGCCTTCAGTATCATTGCTCAGATATATTAATGTCAGTCTTTTCATGCTATTACATACCGTATCGTTTCAAGTATCCTACATGATATTTCTCATCCATTCGATCAGATGCAGGAAGATCCATTCTAAGTTGAGGAATCAGAAATTTTTCAGTCTCGTTAAGAAAGGGTCATGAAGACCAAGATATTTTTTCCTTCGTCAAGATCCTTTGGAGGAACCATCCCAAACAGGAAGCCACTTGGGAAACAGAGGAGTCTATCTGGATCCTTATCCTCATTCTTTCCTATGATCCATGTATAATATTTTCAGCCATGTCATGTTCCATGTCCTCTTCAGTCATGTCACGTTCCATGTTCTCTTCAGTCATGTCACGTCCATGTTCTTTCAGCAACATCAAGTTTCTGATTCGAGGACGAATTTTTTTAGAGGGGAAGAATTGTAAAACCCGCAGCATTATCATGTTTCTAATTCGAGAACGAATTATCCTTTTAGAGGGGAAGAGTTGTAAAACCCGCATGAAAAATCCAGAACATATTTATTAAACAAAATCACGGATTAATTAAAACAGTTTATTAAGTAATTCACGACAAGTATTTCGGTATACTAATTGTGCACGACAAGTATTCACGAATAATAAAATAAACCATGACACGATAAATCACGAACCAAGTCACAAGGATTAATACACGAGAATTATTTAGAAAATCACGAAAACGAAAATATATGTTAAAGGGGCTGTTTGGATGGTTTGTAAACAAGAAAACAAGTAAGGCCTATTATCCCAGCCCGTTTAGCAAAAGTAAAAACCAGGGAGTGTTTCTACACATTCATTTTACAAAAAAAAGGGAAAAATAAGGTTTTGGGGGAAAACGAGCCGCCGGCTGGGTAAACAAGAAAAGGGGAAGGAAGGTCGATTTTTTACCTCAGTTTTGGTTTAGGTCGTGTTTGTCCTTCATTTGATCACAAGTATTAGGTAACCATTAATCTTAATTCCTTTTCTTTTCTTTTGTTTTATTTAGTCACGATTTCTAATTAATTAAGATATGACCACATGATACAAATTATTAAAACAGCAGCAAGTCATAAAGGCTTATGTGACTGTTTCTGTGGGTCAGTCGCAACAGCAACAAGTCAGTGGGGCAAATGGGTCAGTCGGTGTCTGGTTTCCTCTAGCATCTGCAACCCATCAGGGGTCACAGTGGCTAGTTTGACCACAGTAGGGGCAACGGAGACTAGGGTCTCGGTGGGGGACTTTAAGGTTTGCACAGTAGTGGTAAAACCACAGCGAATGGCTAAGGCCTACGACCAGTGGTAAGTGGGTGTGTTGGTTGGCTCGGATAATCAAGAAAACCAAAATGGGTGTTTGGTTATGGTTTTAACTTAAGTAAATTATGGACTAATAATAATTAAGTAAGTTAATTATTCATGGAAATTTACATGACACTTAAATTAATTAAATTAATTTATAACTTAGCTTTAATTAACTAATTGCATGTTAACAAAGTTTAATTAATTTAACTATAGCCTTAATGTAATTATTTAATTATCAGCTTTGTGGTAAAATTTATATCATGCTTTATTAACTAAAAATCAGTTAAAACATGTTATTTAATTAATTATTAATTTAACTATAGGTTATGACATATCACATTATTTATTTTACAAACTTTACTCTTTTCTAATTGTTAACTAATCAGAACTTATTAGATATATTAAATAAGCCCCGGCTTATATTTTAGCTTATTCAATCAGCTTATTATTATTATGGAAACTTTCTATTTTTGGAAACTTTCTATTTTTGAAAACTTACTATTTATGGAAACCTGCTATTTTTTAGAAAGTTACTTATTACGATTCTACAAGTATAATAACACAAGAATTCATGAAATTCATTAATCAGAAACATTAAAACATCAAGAATTACAAGATAATACATGAAACACTGAAACAAGACAAGAACATGTAAAACAAGTAAGAACACTCAGAAACAGTAAAGTATATAGTAACCAGACAACTCATTCACGTCCCTTATTTATGTAGTATCCGTGTTCGGAGTAGATCCTTCAGCTTTCTCCTTCATTTCATTACTGGACATAAGGTACGGATATTCCGTCCTTCAGTATGGACTTTCCTTCCTATGCATGATTGAGATTCCCCATTTACAGCCATCTGTTTTCTCCTGTTATATGTTATAAAACTTTACGTGATTTGCCATGATTACCATGTTTAATTGCCTGAGCTTTATATACATGCATGACCAGTTTCACCTAGTTACGGAGGTACCATAACCATGACACTTGAGGCAACAGTGTCATGACTCCTCTGCGAGGGAGTGATTTCTCGTTGCGTCCCTTTCAGTTTCAGTTGGCCATTTAGTTGTATTTATCATTGGGGCGTATGGGTGCATCCTAGTTATCAGTTTATCAGCTTAGAATTATCATGTGAATGTGATGTGTGCTCTACATCATTCATATTAAAGCTGATCCCTCCACCCAGATTATTGTTTAGAGGTCACCCCTCTAACAGCATGACGAGGTCACCCCTCTAAGTATTCATGCTCACGTTGTTACATTACATGACCTATACAAGCTCTTGTCATTTAAAATATATTGCATGCATGATTTCAGACTTATCAGTTTACAAGTTATAAACCAGGTTTTTCCACGACATACACAGTTTTTCGATGCAGTTTACTTATTAGTATTTTGACTTCAGTACCTTTAGTTGTTCAGCTTAGTATTCCAGATCTTTCATTTATATTCCAAATATTCTTATCAGGTCATTATATTCGTTCATTGAGCGTATTGCTCAGCCGTATTTTCTTTCCATGACACATACGGCAGGTACCTTAGGACGGACTTGAGCATTTAGCGGATGTGCATAGGATGGGAGCTACCTTATACTTCTATTCCTTTTGCATTTCATTAACTGTATGCAAATTTTTGGGTTTATGTTTGGGAACCGATGTTTGATTCTGGTTTTCCTTTATGGTCATGTATGTTTTTAAATACATATTACCTTGCATGCTTTGATGACACGCCATAATTATCATGTAACGATATACTTATCAAAGTGGGGTGTTACATGCATAGCTAGTACCCAACTTTCATCAATAATGGCCTCATTAATATTTTTTGGTTTTATTTGAGATACGAAGCAAAATAACTTACTTTCATTTTGAGCTTGATACATTAATGTCCGTTCATTTAGTTTTCCAATGACGTTATTTAAATAATGACCTTTTGATTCTATAGAAACTAGAAGGGGGAGGGGGGTTGAATAGTTTCTATAATTAAAATGATCAAATATCGGTTTTAAAAAATCCTTTTCAAAAACTAGACTTGAGTAATTTATGTGAAGTCTTCCTATGCACAATATGAACAACTGATAGTGGTTCTAAACTAATAATCACCCGTATATGAAATAAAGAATAATGAATGGAAAGATATAAGGAAAGGAAAGATCAAACCAAACACCAAGGATTTATAGTGGTTTGGCAACGAAGCTCACTCTTCGTTCCTAATCCACTCCTCGAGTACACCTCACTCGAGAGTTTAATAATCAACAAGCTCCTTAAGGTGGAGGAATTGTACACATCGATTGACAATTTTGCAACTCTAAGCTAAAAGTCGAGACCTAATCTTAGCTAGGACCAATCTACACCAATATACTTTAAGGCCTAAGTATTAACCATAATACATACATAAATTCCAAATATACATAACAATTTGGATCTTCACAGTGACACAAGAGTGAAATATAGTTTTGATTTCGAATGGATCTTGAGATAAACACAACACTTCAAGGATGAAAGTGTTCCTCTCTTTGCACTTAAGAGGATGAGAGGGGAGGAGAAAGATTCACTTCTAAACAAGTATAATCAACCAAATAACCAATGATTTGTGTGATTAAAGAAGGTGGACTAAATTTGATAATTTGTGTGCAAAAGATGTGAATTGGAAATCTGGAAATGGTCCACTATTTATATGACAAAGGCCTAACGGCTCTATCTGGCCGCGGCTCATCAAATAGGCTGGCGGCTCAATATCGATGTTCAGACGCGGGCACCAATACTGAGCCGCCGGCTATAGACGCTCCCTTTTATCCTTTCGTCGGGAAATCCCATCTGGTGTATTTTTTATCCAAAAAGGATATTCTTAAACCGTTTAGAATACGCCAAATTCAAATTTCCATTTTCTATTTAAAAACAAAATTCTTAAAAATAAAGTTTATTAAAAACATTTGCCAATTTTAAATAAAAATGAGTGATGTAGAATTTTTATACTTACACTTTAGGAAAAGTGTAAAGAACGTGGAAAATATAAGTAATTACGTTTAGAAAAACGTAAAAGCCGACAATGAGTTCGTTCTCGAAAGAGGCGTGGTTGTGTGCCAATAATAACATTTTTGGATTAGTTTCATTTTTAGAATGAGAAAAGATTAAAATAAAATACGGATTACGATAAAACGAATTACACTACGTCGAATCGCGTTTTCACGAAAAACGAGACGAAAAATTATAAAATAATGAAAAATTATAAAAAAATTCAAAATAAATCCTAAAAGTCTTAAAAACAATAAAAATCAGGAAACATTTTGAAAACCTTTTAATTAGTTATTATTTAATTTTAAAATCTAATAAAAGACTTAAAATAAAAAATAAACAAGAATAAGTCCAAATCTAGATTTTAATGTTTGTAAATTTCAAACTAATTTAGTAAAAGCTAAACATAATTTTTTGAAAATTTTAAAACTGCTTTTCCTTTTTATAAATCACTAATACAAAATAGAAAATAAATAATGATTTAAAATATTAAAACTAAAGGGAAAAATCTGAAATTTTACCAAAAAGTCCTAAGTGTAACCTAAGTTCTAGGAAAAATAAGTTGGCTAACCCAAATTATCCTAATAAGCTAGAATAAGCTAGATTAACCCACGGCTTAATTTCAAAAAGAGAAAAAGAAAATGCTTAAATAAAAAAAGAAACCAAAGCTTAACAAGTAATAAGCAACAAAACACTGGTAAAGCTCCTCACTCCCATACGATGGGTCGAGGGTTCGAGCCAGACCATATGTTTTTTGCCGTTTTTTTATTTTCTTTTTTAGACAAGTCAACCCCACAAGCAGTTGACTTGTGGGGAGTGATAATAAGCTAGATACTAACAAAATTGTAACACCCTACTTGGATAAGTGGACCGTTACTTAATAATTATGGCGTGTCATCAAAGCATGCAAGGTAAATGTCTAAAAACATTAATGACCATAAAGGAAACTGGAAACAAACATCGGTTCCAAACTAAGCTCCCACACCAATGCATAAGTAAAGAATGTAGAATAAGGACTAAACAATGTCCAACAAATCAGAAGTATATAAATGCATTAAAAGAAATTAAGTCAAGGGAGCCTCCATCCAAATGCACGTACTCTGGATTGCCTAGCTTTGCCCTTTAGTACCTGTCGTACGGGTACATGGAAAGAAAAATACGACTGAGCAATACGCTCAGTGTGTGAATATATGACAATGAAATGAATAGCATAAACATAAGTAAAGAATGAAATGAAAGTACAGCGGAATAAGTGTAAGTCATAGAAAACCAGGAGTACGTTTATAAACTGGTTTATATTCTCAAAAGACTTATGTTTATTTCATAAAAACTGTATTTTAAATGCCCAAGAGCCCATATAGGTCATGAAGGTATCAACATGCATGAATACATAGAGGGGTGACCTCGTCATGGAATTAGAGGGGTTACCTCTAATTATAATAATCTGGGTGGAGGGATCAACTCCATGTAACGGATGTAGAGCACACACCACAGTTAGCTTGTAATATGCTAACATGTTCTAAGATGCACCCATTCGCCCCACATGATAATAATAATATAAAGTCCAAATAACTGAAAAGGGATGCCGTAAGCAATCACTCTCATCGGAGAAGAGTCATAGCACCAGTGTCTCAAGTGTTACGGTTACGGTACCTCCATAACTAAGTGGAACCGGCATGCATGTATATAGCTCAGGCAATTTAAAATGCTAATAATATTAATTACTGACAAGTTTAATGTAAACTACTGGGGAAAACAGATGGCTGCAAACGGAGAATCCTAATTATATGAACTGAATGTCCTTACTGAAGGACGAAATATCCGTACCTTATGTCCAGTAATGAAAACAAAGATGAAAGCAGAAGATCTACTCCGACTTCACGATAGCTACATAATAAAAGGGACATGAATGAGTTGTTTGTTTAACGTATACTTACTGATTATTTGTTTACTTGATGTTTTCTTAACTTGTTCTTGACTTGTTTTATTGTTTCATGTTTTATCATGTGATTTTTAGTGTTTCATGTGTTCTTGATAAGTGTATTTCATGTATAGTAACTTTCCAAAAATAGATGGTTTCCATATATAGTAACTTTCCAAAAGTAGAAAGTTTCCATAAATAGTAAGTTTCCAAAAATAGAAAGTTTCTATAATTGGTAAGTTTCCAAAAATAGAAAGTTTTCATACTTAGTATGTTTCCATAAATAACATGTTTCCATATTTAGTATGTTTCTATAAATAGCATGTTTCTATAATTAGTATGTTTCCATATTTAACATGTTTTCATATTTAGTAATAAGCTTATTAAATAAGTATATGATATAAGCTATAGTTTAATAAGCATATATTATAAGTCATGATTATTTAATGGAATAATATAGTAAAGTTTATTAATAATAATACTTTAGTCTTAACATATGATTATTAATTAATAATATAATACATGATATAATAAGTAATTATTAATTAATAATATTACATGATTATATTAATTAAACTTTACCTTAACTGATTATTGTATAATTAAATTAAAGTATGTTATTAATTTAATTAATCTTAGTTAAAAATGTAATTAATTTATTAAGCTAAGTTCTTTATTAAATATATTAAATGTAGATGTACTTATACCATGAATAATTATTTTTAATAATTATTATAACCTATAGTTTATTTACATAAAATGGCCATGTATTATATCATGATAATTATTTAAAAAAAATATAACATAGGTCTTGTTATTAATTAATTAAATTAAACCATGTGTTAATTAATAAAATTAATTAATAAAAATAACATAAAGTATTTTAGCAAAAATATTAGCCAAACACCCCCTAGGTGTGTTCGGTTCTACCCGAGCCCAAACAACGACACACCGAGACCTCGAGGGTCTCGGCTTGCCTCGAACCAGCAGGTAACACCACAACCGGGTGGTTGTGGCTTTCCACTGCGCATCCAACGCAGCCCTTGGCTACTTGGCGTTCCCCCTGCTCGACCTGCATATCCACCGGCTTAAGCCGGTTTACCCTGCTGCAAACTAAACACCCACCAAGAGCATGGAAGCTCTCGGTTCCCACTGGTTTCAACCAACATCCCCCGGTTGGGGGTGTTGGTGTTGCGGCTTGAAACTAGGATTTTTAGTCCTTTTTAATGCAATTAAGTTCGTTTTTCCTCGATTCGACTTGAATTTGATTTCCGGTTTAACGTATCGACTTAACTTTGTTTTTGGTAAAATCTATTTTTGGTATTTTTTAAGCTAAAATCTATTTAAAAAAAACTATTTAAAGCTAATAAAAACTATTATGAAATAAATCTAATTTAAATTTAATAAGCTAAAAATTAAACTAATCAAAACTTTTTTTTAATAAAAACTATTTTAATCTAATTAATTTTAAAATAGTAACTTTAAATCAAATAAAACTAACTTAAGTTTTAAACTAAAAACTTAAAAACTTTTTTAAACTAAAAACTTATAAAAGTAAATTTAAAGGTAATTTAAAACTAATTTAAATTTTAAAAATAAAAGTAAATTTAAAACGAAATTTATTTTAAATAAACAAAATAAAATGAAAACAACTTTAAAGTTATAAAAGTAAATAAAAATATATTTTTTTTTGTCTTTTGTATTTTTTATAAAAACTGATCAAAGTAAATAATAATTCATAAATAAACTTTAAATTGATTTGAACTAATTTATTAAAACTGCCCACCCTTAAATCACGCTATATTAATGAAACTGAGTGAGACTTTAAACAAACAGATGTCTAGCACAAGTGGTTATGTTGTTTGGCCCCCTGGACAGGAGGTCCAGGGTTCGAATCTGAGCAGTGACGGAAATTTGCAAATATTTTTGGGCACTTTTTATTTGGACAGTGAAACCCTCAGACTAATTGAGTCTGAGGCTTATGCAGTAAAACAATTAGCAATATAACCAAATAATCTGAAATCAAATAGGCAGGAAACAAACAAGCTCATAAAACAAATCAATTAACAAGCAGTGACAAATAGCAAAATCTAAATAATCGAATAAGCTGAAACTAATAAGGCTGATGACCAAATAAGCTTTTAACAATAAGCCAATCTTAAATAAGCTATAAAAACAGGTTATACCAACGATAATCTAAACTGAAATTATGATAAGCTAGAACTTATAAGCCAAAGAGTTGCAAGCCAAAATAAGCAGTAAACTAAATCGAAAAAGCAGATCTAAAAGTGCTCGAACTTAATGAACATATAACTAAACTACACTTAATGAAACTAGCAGATAAGACTACTGGAATTAAACAATATATAAACTAAATAACCAGTGTAAACAACAATAAGCAGAAACAAATCAACTAAAGCATATAAGTTCAAATATTAATCTAAATATTAGCAAATAAAATTAAAAGAGATTTTAAAACCTTTTGACGATCCGTTGGGAAGAAGACAAGCGCTGAGCCGTCTTATAAACGAAACTCAAACACCACCGTAATCAACACCATCATCCTTCGATCATCAATACAAGACTCTCGGACCAAACCATAATAAACCGAATCGTAACCAAAACTTGAACAGTAACAAGAACAGTACCTCTTTTCTGTCACTTTTTTTTATATTTCCCAGTGGGGAAAATATATATTACACTTTCTTTATCTTTTTTTTTTCGAATGATAAGAACAAGAACAGTAATAAGAAAATTAAGGCAGATTAATTTAAATTGACAGAAAATTAATTGAGACAGAAATCAAATAGAAGAAACTTTTCATTAATTGAAAGCAATTTACAATACTGGAATTTAAAAGATTACAAAATTAAACCTATCAATCTATTTTTACTAAAAAATTAAATAAAGAAAAGTACACACTTGATTACATGATAGATGGAGGTTTTATAGGGGAACCCCGAACCTTCTACGTCATCCTTGGTGCCCAAGCAAATGAATCCTGGCCCTTGATTTCTTCATTTTTCTCTCTTTCTCTTTTCTTCTCTTGATCAACGGATGAAAATGATCCGTGAGTCCGGATTGCCAGCATGGCTTGATATGATTGGAGGGTTGGTATTGGTGAGGTGTTACCACCAATCAATATAGAGTGTTTAGCCACGTAGGATCAAGGATGAGGACCACAGTGAGTGGATGATGCGATTTTTGGGGGGGAATTAATTCCCTTGGTGTGAATTAAACGATTAAGTGAAAACCCCCAATATTTACTTGGTAATTTGGTGATAGGGTAATTAGGGTTTGTAAAAAAAAGGTGGGGAAGGGCTGCGTTATTTGGGGAAGAGAAACAGTAAAAGGGGTCTTAGATTGTAACGAAAAAAATATGGGGAGTGGGGTTAAAATATAATACGTTTTATTTATTAAAGGTAAGTGGGTAAAATCGTGTGTATGTGGGGTGTATGGTAAGGGGTGGGAAAAAAGTAACACGTGTGGGGAAAAGTATTGGAACGGTTTGAGAGTTGACTGTGAGGTTGACTGGCCAAATTAAACTTTCGTTTCATTTTGTCCATTGTGTTTTGATAGTGTGGGTTTGGCCCAATATAGAAAACTTTTTCATCCGTGATATATAATGCTTGGGCTATTTGGGCTTTTAATTTTTATCAAGTAAATTTAGACTTTCAAATGGGCTTTTAAGCCATTATCCCAAATGTGGGACCCACAAAGCTCGAAAATCTTCAAAAAGATTAAATCCGCTAAAGTCGAGCTCGATATCGGCTTCCTTGATCATTTCTTTAAAACCGTGTCGGTTAAGCCGATTTTCGTGAACTTAGGCACACTTTTGGTCTTTTGACTTTGTCTTCGTCTTTTCTTGGACCTTTCTTCAACATTTGACCGTGAAATCCCGTGTTTTCTCTTCTTTTGATCATTTGTACCTATTTAAACACAAAAACACAAAACCCCGCGTAATTCCGACTTTTACGATATAAAACACATGATTAGGTCTTGTTTTTACTTGATTTTAGTGGCAAAAGGATAAGTGTTTACACACTTATTACGGCTGCCAAGGATCACCAGCCAACGACCCCTTTAAGGGTGTGGCTGGCCGAGACCTCAACACCACCGAGAGTCATGAGACTATCGGTTTGCGTGCCAACTGAAACAAACTAAACAAAATCTCGATTTCCCATGTTTTGATCTTTTATTCACATGTTTTTAATAATTGTTTTTAAAGATTCATGAACAATGAAAAATAAATAAAATGATTAGGGATTTAGAGATACCAAATGCGTGACTATTAAAGGTTTAAGATCATGAACACAAACCCGTAATTATTTAAGATCAAACAAGCACGAATCCTTCCCTTGTGTTTTGTGTATGCTGCGGCCAAAGAATAAGATGAAAAGGAGGTTTAGGGTTTTGTTATTTTCTTGTAAGGTGATAAATGAATAATTCCCTGTAGTTTTGTTAATTAACTAGGATTGGTTAATGGGCTGGGCCAAAAGCCCTCTCCTTTTCCTTATTGGGCCGCTGGCCAAACACCCCTTTATATTGTTTTTCGTTTTCATTTTTCGTGCTAAATTATATTATCATATGTGTTCGTGTTTTAGTGTCGTGTTATAATTCTTGTACGTTTTTAAGTATTATATGTAAATACTTATCGTGAGTTAATAATAATATTAATATATGTAATACTTGTCATAATTAATTGTTATACGTAATAATTACATTAAATGTTCATGATACGTGTTTGTATATTAATTAATCATAAAGTTTTAATTTGTCCGTGTTTTCATGCATTTAATGTTCTAAGTTATTTTAAAGCGGGTTTTACAACTCTTCCCCTCTAAAAGAATAATTTGTCCTCGAATTAGAGATATGATAAGCTGAAAAGGACATACCCGAATCATAGCTGAAAATGAGGGTAAAAAGTCCGAATAGACTCCTTCGTTTCCCAAGTGGTTTCCCACTCGGAAGGTCCATCCAAAGGATTTTGACGAATGGGATCGTCTTTCTCCTCATGACTCGATCTTGACGATCGAGAACTGCCTTGGGTTCCTCACCATAGTATAGATCCTCTCGAATCTGATCGAATGGATATGAAACTGTGTGCAACGGATGATAATTGTAACCTCTTAGTAAGGATACATAGAACACACTATGAACATAAGATAGCTGAGGAGGTAACGCTAGACGATACGAAACCTCACCGACACGTTCGAGGATCTCAAACGGTCCAATGAAACAAGGACTGAGCTAGCCCTTAAGTCCAAAATGCTTGACTTCACGTGCTGGTGATACTTTCAGGAAAACATGATCACCAGGTTGAAATTCTAATATCATGCGATGTTTATCAGCATAGCTCTTTTGACGAGCACGAGCATCCTGCAGCTTTTACTTGGCAATGGAAACCTTCTCATTGGTCACCTCTATCATCTCTAGACCCTCAATGATTCGTTCACCAACCTGATCCCAACATATTGGATCACAACACTTCCTGTCATAGAGCATCTCAAAAGGTGCACACTTGATACTCGTGTGCCAACTGTTGTTGTAAGCAAACTCAACCAAGCAAATGTAGTCATCCCAACTTCTTGTCCATTCCAATGCACAAGCTCGCAACATGTCTTCTAAGGTCTGAATAGTACGCTCTGACTGACCATTAGTCCGAGGATGAAAGGTTGTGCTAAAATTGAGTCTGGTGCCCCAAGCTTTCTACAAACCTTTCTAGAATTTAGACGTAAATCGAGGATCTCTGTCTGATATGATGTCTGATGGAGTACCATGCAGTCGCATGATCTTCTGTAGGAATATATCTACCAATTTGCTAACTGGATAATCTTTGCAAATTGGAAGAAAATGAATTGACTTGGCTAAACGATCGACTATGACCCATATTGCATCATGTTTTCTCTGAGTCTGCGGAAGTCTGGTGACAAAATCCATGGGGATCTATCTTGTCCCACTTCCATTCAGGAATTTCTAATGGTTATAGTAAACTACTAGCTCGCTGATGTTCTATCTTAACCTACTAACAGGTTAGACATTTGGAAATGGAGGTAGCAACATCCTGCTTCATGCCACTCCACCAAAAATGTTTTTTGAGATCATGGTACATTTTCGTAGATCCTGGATAAATAGAGAATGAAGAGCTGTGAGCCTCAGTCAGTAAGGCTTCTCTGAGTGTAATATCGTCTGGAATACATAGCTTGGTACCCTGCCATACGATGTCGTCTTCGTCTATACGAAACTCTGTCTGCTGGTCGATATTCTGAATAATAGCCCATATCTCACCATCATCCCTCTAAGCTACCTTGATCCAAGAGATTAAGTCTGGATCAACTCTCATATTAGCCCAGTATCCATACCGTCCACGCACAATAAATTCAATGTCTAAACTCTCTAGATCACGAATAATATCTTCTTCCACCTTGATGCCAACAAACATGCCTGATTTCCTGCTGAGAGCATCTGCCACAACATTTGCCTTACCAGGATGGTACTAAAGTTTATGTCATAATCCTTAAGTAGCTCTAACCATCATCTCTACCTCGTATTTAGCTCTCGCTGAGTGAATATGTACCTGAGGCTCTTGTGATCAGTGAAGATGTCACATGATTCACTATATAGATAATGCCTCTAGATTTTGAGTACAAAAACAACTCCTGCCAATTCTAGATCATGCGTGGGATAATTTTTCTCATAAGGCTTGAGCTGACGTGATGCATAGGCAACCACCTTCCCATGTTGCATGAGTACATAGCCAAGTCCTTTACCCGAAGCATTGCTATAAATATGAAATTCACCTGTACCACGTGGGAGAGTAAGAATAGGTGCAGAAACCAATCGCTGCTTAAGTTCTTCAAAGCACTTATCGTTGTAAAACCCAGTATGGTCGTATCTTTAATTCGGGGACGAATTATTGTTTTTAGAGGGGAAGAATTGTAAAACCCGTATTTAAAAATCAGAATATTAAATACGCGGTTTAATTTTAATAAACTATATAAGTATAAATTATTAGACAGAGATATAAATGCAGAAATTTAATACGCTATCCCAGTTTATTTAAATACTATAAATATTATGGTGTATTCAGATAATGAGTATTAGTCTCAGAAAATATTACAGATGAACGATTTATTTTACAGAATAATTAAACGTTAATATTAAATACGTAGTCTCGATTTATTATAAACTATATATAATTATTCAGAAAAATAATTATTAGTTGCAGGAAATATGACGTAGATATAAATTATTACACAGAAAAGACTTACATTTTCAGAAAGTTAGAACGCGGAAATTAAATACG
Source organism: Glebionis coronaria (assembly GCA_025667525.1). Lineage (NCBI taxonomy): Eukaryota > Viridiplantae > Streptophyta > Magnoliopsida > Asterales > Asteraceae > Glebionis > Glebionis coronaria. The sequence continues at coordinate 861,582 of JANFOE010000213.1, forward strand.
CTTATACGCGAAAATGATTTATATGTCAAAAAAAAGAAAAGAAAGAAGTAATGGGCTGCGGCCCTGTTTGTTAAAAAAATACGGGGTGCCCCCCTTACACAATAGAGAAACGAGAAAAAAAAAAAAAAGGAGGAGCTAGGGTTGTTGCCTCTTATTTCCTGCCGACAAAAAAAAAAGAAGAAAAAAAAACAAAGAGGGTGCCGCCGGCTGTGAGGAGCAATAGGGAGGCCGGATTTGATTTTCTTTCCTCTTCGATTGGAGATGTTAATAGTTCTTCCTCGAACACAATATAATACGGTAACCATCATCCTTGTTCTTGGCTTAGATCTCGAAATATTTGTTTTGATTTAAAGAACAAATGGGTTATAATCAGTAAACATGATTTTGTTTCACTTTGGTGTCGGGTTTTACTACTGACACGTTAACCGAGACCAACAGGGGGTCTCGGTGTGTGTTTCGGTTTGGCTAGCCGTGACTCAAAGAAGGGGCGGGCTGGTTGAGGTTGTGTCGGCAACAACAATTACCCACCATGGGTGTTGGTTTAATAAGCAGGGAGAAATTAAACCAGTAGGGGGTGTTTGGGATTAAATCACAACAGGGGGCGTTTGGGTTTGTCAGAAACAAGCAGTGGGAACTTTGTAAACAAGCAGTGGGAACTATATGGAACTGGGGAAACCAAAAGAAGGCAGTGGGAACTCTTTAACCAGAAAATAAAAAGGGTTTTAGTTTGAGATTAGCGACAGTGTTACTGTCGCAAAACTGTTAGTTGTATACAGTTTTAATAAGGACAGAATTAGCGACAGTTTTAGTGACACAAATTCTGTCACTAATTCTTGTTGACAGATTTTGTATCATATGTTGATTTGTTAGTGCGACCGAGATGGGCTCGGTAGGCTCGGGACATGATTAAAAATAATAAAATAAATACTTTTATATTATACCTTTTTATATTAAATTGTTTTATAAATATTTAAAATATATTTAAAATATTTATAAAACAATTTAATATAAAAAGGTATAATATAAAAGTATTTATTTTATTATTTATAATCATGTCCCGAGCTTACCGAGCCCATCTCGGTCGCACTAACAAATCAACATATGATACAAAATCTGTCAACAAGAATTAGTGACAGAATTTGTGTCACTAAAACTGTCGCTAATTCTGTCCTTATTAAAACTGTATACAACTAACAGTTTTGCGACAGTAACACTGTCGCTAAAACTGTCGCTAATCTCAAACTAAAACCCTTTTTATTTTCTGGTTAAAGAGTTCCCACTGCCTTCTTTTGGTTTCCCCAGTTCCATATAGTTCCCACTGCTTGTTTATAAAGTTCCCACTGCTTGTTTCTGACAAACCCAAACGCCCCCTGTTGTGATTTAATCCCAAACACCCCCTACTGGTTTAATTTCTCCCTGCTTATTAAACCAACACCCCTGGTGGGTAATTGTTGTTGCCGACACAACCTCAACCAGCCCGCCCCTTCTTTGAGTCACGGCTAGCCAAACCGAAACACACACTGAGACCCCCTGTTGGTCTCGATTAACGTGTCAGTAGTAAAACCCGACACCAAAGTGAAACAAAATCATGTTTACTGATTATAACCCATTTGTTCTTTAAATCAAAACAAATATTTCGAGATCTAAGCCAAGAACAAGGATGATGGTTACCGTATTTTATTGTGTTCGAGGAAGAACTATTAACATCTCCAATCGAAGAGGAAAGAAAATCAAATCCGGCCTCCCTATTGCTCCTCACAGCCGGCGGCACCCTCTTTGTTTTTTTTTTCTTCTTTTTTTTTGTCGGCAGGAAATAAGAGGCAACAACCCTAGCTCCTCCTTTTTTTTTCTCGTTTCTCTATTGTGTAAGGGGGGCTCCCCGTATTTTTTTAACAAACAGGGCCGCAGCCCATTACTTCTTTCTTTTTTTTTTGACATATAAATCATTTTCGCGTATAAGCGTATTTAATTTCCGCGTTCTAACTTTCTGAAAACGTAAGTCTTTTCTGTGTAATAATTTATATCTACGTCATATTTCCTGCAACTAATAATTATTTTTCTGAATAATTATATATAGTTTATAATAAATCGAGACTACGTATTTAATATTAACGTTTAATTATTCTTTAAAATAAATCGTTCATCTGTAATATTTTCTGAGACTAAATACTCATTATCTGAATATACCATAATATTTATAGTATTTAAATAAACTGGGATAGCGTATTAAATTTCTGCATTTATATCTCTGTCTAATAATTTATACTTATATAGTTTATTAAAATTAAACCGCGTATTTAATATTCTGATTTTTAAATACGGGTTTTACAATTCTTCCCCTATAAAAACAATAATTCGTCCCCGAATTAAAGATACGACCATACTGGGTTTTACAATTCTTCCCCTCCAAAAAAAAGAAATTCGTCCTCGAATTAAAGGTAATAAGCTGATGAAGTTATAAGAGCTGAAAGAACACGTAGACTGAAAGACAATTAAGCTGAAGGATGAGTTGTCTTCTAATCAAGACATAATGCTGCTGATAGTTATAAACCTGACATGACTGACATGATCATGTAACGTGACATGGCTGAAGAGAACATGGAACGTGACATGACTGAAAGAACATAACTGAATTTATTGAAGAAGATAATGAGAGGTCCAGATGGACTCCTCCGTTTCGAGTAGCTTCCCGCTCGAAACAATTCCTTCAAGGGTCTAAACATAATGAAAATCTTGGTCCTGATGACCCTGTCTTGACGATGTTGAATAGTTTCTGGTTCCATATTTAAGGTGGATTTTCTGAATCTGATAGACTGAATAATTATAGCATGTATGATACATGAAACGATACGTGTAATATTCTAAAAAGATAATATTTATATCTCTGAGAAAGCTGCTGAGATATAGGGACGAACTACGTGAACAATTGTGAAAATGCTAAGTGAGCAATTGTGAACGTGGTTCATAATTATATGAGGAGCGCTGGCATGGAATTAGAATATGATAAGTGAATCATACTGTGAACGTGATACTAGAACATATTATGAACGTATGCTGACTGAGGAATGAATGCCAAACGATACGGCCTAAGATGTGAAACGTCTGCCTGGTTAGGGAATAGTTGTGCTAAACTCGAGTCTGGTCTCTCAAGTTTTTTTGTAATCGTATTCAGAAATAAATTGAGAAACGTGTATCGTGAAATGGCACAACACTTGAACGTGAACAATGTTATGAACGCTAACCTGAGCTTAAATCATGAGATAGCATAAAAGATGAACTGAAACATCATCATACTGCGAATGAGACGTAAACGTGAAAGTGAAAATAAACATGACTTAAAATGGGCGTAAACATACACTTGATCGTGAACATGAATTCTGTCTGATATGATGGTCACCGGAATACTTGAAATCGTACGATTTACTGCTAAATTTTCTGCAGGTCCGCTACTGCGTAATCCTTCCGGATGAGAGGAAACGCGTAGGTTGATTACATGGTCGACAATGACTTAGATAGTATAATACTTCTTCTGAGTCTGTGGTAACTGATAACAATCTTCATGAAATCTTGTCTCATTCCTGTTCAGAATTCCTAATGGTTGTCATAATTCGTTAGCATGTCGGTGTTCTATATTAAACCTGCTGGAATGGCAGTCATTTAGATATGAACATAGCTGCCTTAACGTGTTATACTGCTTCTATCAAAATGTTGCTTAGGATTATGGTACATCTTTGGTGGAATCTGGATGAATAGTCATAGGAGAATTTTAGTGAGAACTGTCAGTAATTTCTAGAAAATTTTGTACTCTAGTTACAGACGTCGGTCTTGACCATCTGGTGATGGCCTTCACCTTCGCAGGATTGTCTGAAATTTCTTTCTGCTGAAATAGGGTGGTTCAGAAATGCTACTTTTTCAACTGGAATTCACATCTAGGAAGCTGCTTATATATTTTTCTCCTATCGGAGATTCTGTACAACTGTGAGAAGATGACTCTCTTGTACTTCTAGAATTTAGCAGATCAGAATGTTATCAATGAATATACTGACGATTTTGTCTGCGGGGTCGTAAAAAAAATTATTCATGAATTTCATACTATAGCTGGGGCATTAGGGAGCCCAGACGTATAAGTTAAAATTTATAGAGACTGTGACGTGTTCAACAGAAATCTGAAAAAAAAACATCATATTCTTCTCTCACCACTTCTGGTGGCATGGTCGCGATTTGTTCTGGAAAATATTTAAGATATCGTAGCAGGTCAGGTAAACCTGCTATTTATGGAATGAGCATTGATTAAGAATGGTGATCTTGTAAAAAAAATTCAGTGGTCGATACATGATCTCATGATACCGGCCTTCTTTCCGATAGACAGAAACGATACACCCCCTGGTGGTGCGTTAGGGCGAAATAAAGCCTCATTCCGGTAATTCTTGCAGCGATTGCTGCAACTCTTTTAACTTAGCTTAAGCCCTGTGATCAAGAGTTCTGAAAACAGGTTCTGTTCTTGAGACTAACTCGATGTTAAATTATGTCTTGTAGTCAGGAATGAATTTCTGGAAAACCTTCTGGAATTACATCTGGAACTTTGGGATAATCTGTTGATCATGAATTTAAGGAATTTCAGAATTCGTATCATGAAGGGTGACCAGAAGTCTTCGCAACTAAAAGATAATAATTCACGTGCTCGTAAAGCTGGAACAATTTGAACTGATTTTTTTGGCAGGAGTAAAATGAATATATTCAGGGTTGGTAAGACGGATCTCGTCGTTAACTGACAATAAAACTTTAATAAATGTGGTGATACTGTTGAGTCCTTTCTGGCTGAGAGGCAGGTGACCACCTGATTTAAGATAAAGCTGACATAGGAATACGTGAAGTAAACATGGCGACTTTTCACTGAATGTGTTCGTCTGTAACCTCACAGAATGAATACTGCGTGTTTAACCTGAATAATACTCCAGTGGTGGTGACTGAATTTTCAAATGATCTAATTTATGCGTGGCATAATAAAGCGAGTGTATCCCCCTTGGAGGGTGCCCTGAATCATTGAGGGCCTGGTTTAGAAACATACGGAGTTATGAGTTCTGCCTCGTATTTTGAGAAAAGATTCGTATTACGTGTACCATGACTGGTGCACTGATATGTGTCTTCCGAAATGATACCTGAGAACTATGTCTTGACAGATGTCTTGGCACGTGTTTTAATGGGTGAGTCTGAATAAGATTAAGAATTTATGGTAACTGCTAGGGTTGGCGGACCGGTTAGACTACTAACCTTTGTATTTCTGGTCACGTCCGTTCCGGAGTTCCGATGGTTGCTGACTGATTAATTATAAGCGCGGTGGTTGTCACTACTACTTTGTCTGTCAGTTTCCTGACGGTCGTTATCATGACCGTGATTCATGTAATTATTTCTGCTGAGTGGCCGGCCGGTTGCCAGTTCCCACTCTTCTGACAGAAAGATTAGCTGAGTGAAGTGTGATATCTAACTGAGGAAGTAAAAGCATGGAATAGGATGGTAGTGTCTGATGGTTGGAATTTATTCTCGCCCGAAATTTCAAATTATAGTTTTCGTCCTTGCTCTGCAATGTCTTTATAGTATAACAGCATCAGCATCAGCATCTTGAGAAATCTCCAAAGTATCAGCAACATCAACAATTTCGAGGTCTTCAAAGTGTTCGCAGCATCAGCATCTGGTAAAATCTTCAACTCACGAGCAGCATCAACATCTGGTGTATACATGGACTACTGTACATGAAGTACAAAATGAATATTGCACATGAAGCATATCGAGACATTGTACGTGGAGTACACATGTATCACTGTACAAGGAGTATAACTAAGGCACTATACAGAGGGTCCATATAGACTACTGTTCATGGCACTGGTGGGAATTTTATTGGATGGTCGATACTGGTGTCGCTTGTCTGACGTGATCTAGGAAATAAATTGATTTAAACGGGGGTAAACTGGTCTGAAATAAGTAACATGATAGCCTGTAATTCCTGCGTCGACTTACTGCTAGTTATATCAAGACTGAAAGTATGATATAATCGTAGTCCCAACAGTGGTCAGGATGAAGCATGATTAATGAAGGCCAAATCCTGATTTATCATGAGAATGGGTTTTACTGAAATTCTTGTGTATGAGAACATCATTACTTTGCTGAAACATAATCCTCGTAAGGAGACATGAACTTAGTCAGCATGAAAACGACATTCACGTGAGAGTATAGATTTGACTGGTTCAAAGAACATAGAAGAATAATCAACTGAGGTCTAACATCAACTGATGTGGATAGTTATGGTTTAATCCACAGTATTCATAGTAGGAAGCATGTGACTAAGTACGGACGATTCCGCTTCGATCCATACTTGTCAAAAAATTTATGAAATGTCATGATATGACAAAGGTGAATAACTATGGATCGGTTCAAAATAGCATTTGACTGAAAAGCATGAAATTTGACCTGAAGAATGGTGAACGGTTATGGCTGGTTCACTAATTAATATTTGACTGAAAACATGAATCTGACATGAGTAAGGATGAATGCCTAGGTTCGGTTTACCAATGCAAAATCTGAACGGGCAAGGATGAACGCCTATGGGTCGGTTCACCAAAACGAAAATTCGCAGAAAAGCACATGCGACTAAATATGGCCAGTCCTGTACCAACCTTTTACTTAGTCAAAAACTTTAAGAAAACCGACTGATAACTGAAGAAAAGTGACAGATAAATGCATGAGAAACATGAAAGATAACAACGCCAAGGATCTGGGAAGTTCCTGGTGACTACCCACTAGTCACAGGTCAAGTTTTAGAGCTTACAGGTCGAACCTGTCTCTGATACCATAATTGTAACACCCCACTTGGATAAATGGACCGTTACGTGTATTTATGGCGTGTCATCAAAGCATAAGGTAAATGTCCTAGAACATTAACTGACCATAAAGGAAATACCGGAATCAAACTTCGGCAATCCAAACATAAGCCCAAAACAAGAAAAATAACATACTGAATGAAAGGACTAAACAATGTCCAAATAAGCAGAATAATGTAAGAATGCATAACGTAAGAAGTCTGGATAGCTTCCATCCAAATGCACATGCTCTTAGAATCCTAAAAGCGTCCTGGTGTACCTGCCGTTAGAACATGAAAGGAACTACGGCTGAGCATAACGCTCAGTGAACGGATATAAAGCATGATAAGGAATTGCTGAAATGCAGTAGATGATAAATACTGAAGCTGTAAGACTAATTAAGAAGAGTTGCAGCGGAAATCTGTGTATAATCTGTAAAGTCTGATTTGTAAACAATAAAGCTGAATCGTTATCTGATAAATCTAAAAACATGCATTTACTGTAATTTAATTGCCAGAGCTTATATAGGTCATGTGCTGTAACAACGTTGCATGAATAACTGGAGGGGTGACCTCGTCATGCTGTAGAGGGGTGACCTCTAAATAACTGTGCTGGGTGGAGGGATCAGCTCCAATGTGAAGGATGTAGAGCACACACCACATTCACCTGTTAAATTGTAAACTGTAGCCTAGGATGCATCCATACGCCCCACTAATAATACTGATAAAATGGCCAAGCTGAGCTGAGTGGGACGATGCAGGATATCACTCTCCTGTATGTGAGTCACGACACCGGTGCCTCTAGTGCCGTGGTTACGGTACCTCCGTAACTAGTACATAAACTAATCATGCTTGTATATAATGCTCAGGCAATTTATTTAATTCTTAACATGATTACCGATAAGTTTAAACATATACTGGGGAAAAACATTTGGCTGAAGATGGGGAATCCTAATCATGCATAGAAAGGAAGTCCTGACTGAAAGAACGGAAAATCTGTACCTCTAGTCCAGTAACTGACTGAATGGAAGGCTGAACGAATACTACTCGGGCTTCACGCGTGCTACATGAACAAAGGACGCGAATAAGTTAACTGACCTTCGTTTATTTAATTTTACTGATCTTACTGGCTTCTTAATTTTATTTTATTAGATTCTAAAATTCTGTACGTATACCAACTGATAAATTGGAACTTATAATAATTCATTTAATGTATTATTTTCTAGTATTAATCTATGGTACAACGTATTTCTTGACGTTATAGTATTGCCATATTAAGAACCCCGCTAAAATAGAAAGTTTCTAAATTTAGAAAGTTCCTCAAATAATTTAATTCATTTTCTAAAAGTATATCCTTTTTAAATATTAAAGAACTAATTTAATTTAATACACTTAAAATATATTTTAAATATTTATAAAACAATTTAATATAAAAAGGTATAATATAAAAGTATTTATTTTATTATTTATAATCATGTCCCGAGCCTACCGAGCCCATCTCGGTCGCACTAACAAATCAACATATGATACAAAATCTGTCAACAAGAATTAGTGACAGAATTTGTGTCACTAAAACTGTCGCTAATTCTGTCCTTATTAAAACTGTATACAACTAACAGTTTTGCGACAGTAACACTGTCGCTAAAACTGTCGCTAATCTCAAACTAAAACCCTTTTTATTTTCTGGTTAAAGAGTTCCCACTGCCTTCTTTTGGTTTCCCCAGTTCCATATAGTTCCCACTGCCTGTTTACAAAGTTACCACTGCTTGTTTCTGACAAACCCAAACGCCCCCTGTTGTGATTTAATCCCAAACACCCCCTACTGGTTTAATTTCTCCCTGCTTATTAAACCAACACCCCTGGTGGGTAATTGTTGTTGCCGACACAACCTCAACCAGCCCGCCCCTTCTTTGAGTCACGGCTAGCCAAACCGAAACACACACCGAGACCCCCTGTTGGTCTCGGTTAACGTGTCAGTAGTAAAACCCGACACCAAAGTGAAACAAAATCATGTTTACTGATTATAACCCATTTGTTCTTTAAATCAAAACAAATATTTCGAGATCTAAGCCAAGAACAAGGATGATGGTTACCGTATTATATTGTGTTCGAGGAAGAACTATTAACATCTCCAATCGAAGAGGAAAGAAAATCAAATCCGGCCTCCCTATTGCTCCTCACAGCCGGCGGCACCCTCTTTGTTTTTTTTTTCTTCTTTTTTTTTGTCGGCAGGAAATAAGAGGCAACAACCCTAGCTCCTCCTTTTTTTTTTTTCTCGTTTCTCTATTGTGTAAGGGGGGCTCCCCGTATTTTTTTAACAAACAGGGCCGCAGCCCATTACTTCTTTCTTTTTTTTTTTTACATATAAATCATTTTCGCGTATAAGCGTATTTAATTTCCGCGTTCTAACTTTCTGAAAACGTAAGTCTTTTCTGTGTAATAATTTATATCTACGTCATATTTCCTGCAATTAATACATATTTTTCTGAATAATTATATATAGTTTATAATAAATCGAGACTACATATTTAATATTAACGTTTAATTATTCTATAAAATAAATCGTTCATCTGTAATATTTTCTGAGACTAAATACTCATTATCTGAATATACCATAATATTTATAGTATTTAAATAAACTGGGATAGCGTATTAAATTTCTGCATTTATATCTCTGTCTAATAATTTATACTTATATAGTTTATTAAAATTAAACCGCGTATTTAATATTCTGATTTTTAAATACGGGTTTTACATTTTAAGTGTATTAAATTAAATTAGTTCTTTAATATTTAAAAAGGGTATACTTTTAGAAAATGAATTAAATTATTTGAGGAACTTTCTAAATTTAGAAACTTTCTATTTTAGCGGGGTTCTTAATATGGCAATACTATAACGTCAAGAAATACGTTGTACCATAAATTAATACTAGAAAATAATACATTAAATGAATTATTATAAGTTCCAATTTATCAGTTGGTATACGTACAGAATTTTAGAATCTAATAAAATAAAATTAAGAAGCCAGTAAGATCAGTAAAATTAAATAAACGAAGGTCAGTTAACTTATTCGCGTCCTTTGTTCATGTAGCACGCGTGAAGCCCGAGTAGTATTCGTTCAGCCTTCTATTCAGTCAGTTACTGGACTAGAGGTACGGATTTTCCGTTCTTTCAGTCAGGACTTCCTTTCTATGCATGATTAGGATTCCCCATCTTCAGCCAAATGTTTTTCCCCAGTATATGTTTAAACTTATCGGTAATCATGTTAAGAATTAAATAAATTGCCTGAGTATTATATACAAGCATGATTAGTTTATGTACTAGTTACGGAGGTACCGTAACCACGGCACTAGAGGCACCGGTGTCGTGACTCACATGCAGGATAGTGATATCCTGCATCGTCCCACTCAGCTCAGCTTGGCCATTTTATCAGTATTATTAGTGGGGCGTATGGATGCATCCTAGGCTACAGTTTACAGTTTAGCAGGTGAATGTGGTGTGTGCTCTACATCCTTCACATTGGAGCTGATCCATCCACCCAGCACAGTTATTTAGAGGTCACCCCTCTACAGCATGACGAGGTCACCCCTCCAATTATTCATGCAACGTTGTTACAGCACATGACCTATATAAGCTCTGGCAATTAAATTACAGTAAATGCGTGTTTTTAGATTTATCAGATAACGATTCAGCTTTATTATTTACAAATCAGACTTTACAGATTATACACAGATTTCCGCTGCAACTCTTCTTAATTAGTCTTACAGCTTCAGTATTTATCATCTACTGCATTTCAGCAATTCCTTATCATGCTTTATATCCGTTCACTGAGCGTTATGCTCAGCCGTAGTTCCTTTCATTTTCTAACAGCAGGTACACCAGGACGCTTTTAGGATTCTAAGAGCATGTGCATTTGGATGGAAGCTATCCAGACTTCTTACGTTATGAATTCTTATATTATTCTGCTTATTTGGACATTGTTTAGTCCTTTCATTCAGTATGTTATTTTTCTTGTTTTGGGCTTATGTTTGGATTGCCGAAGTTTGATTCCGGTATTTCCTTTATGGTCAGTTAATGTTCTAGGACATTTACCTTATGCTTTGATGACACGCCATAAATACACGTAACGGTCCATTTATCCAAGTGGGGTGTTACAATCGTACTCATCATTCTAAACAAATTTTTCTCCCTTACGTATCAACTTGGTCAAAAGCAAGGCTAACCGTGAAAATTTCTCCCCAAATCTGCGATAATACCTAGCTAAGCCCAGAAAACTACTAACCTCAGTTGCAAACGTCGGTGTTGGCTATTTTGTGATAGCTTCAACCTTCGCATGATCCATGGTGATCCCTTATGCGGAGACAATGTGGCCTAGAAATACCACCTTGCTTAACCAAAATTCATACTTGGAAAATTTTGCATACAGTTGCTTCTGGCGAAGAATCTGTAGTACGGTGCGAAGCTGTTCCTCATGTTCTTCCTTGGATTTTGAGAAGATGAGAATGTCATCGATGAACACGATGACGAATTCGTCTAGAAACTCATAAAAGACGCGGCTCATTAAGTCTATGAATACCGCTGGAGCATTAATGAGTCTGAAAGGCATGACTATGAGTGACCATATCTTATGCGAAAAGCAGTCTTAGGAATATCCTGCTCCTTCACTCACAGCTGATGATAACATGATCGTAGATCAATATTGGAAAAGTTCTTGGCACCTTGTAGTTGGTCGAATAGATCATCGATACGCGGCAATGGGTAACGGTTCCTGATCGTGATCTTGTTCAGCTCACAATAGTAGATGCACAAACGCATGCTGCAGTCCTTTTTCTTGACGAAAAGTACCGGTGCACCCCATGGTGATACACTCGGCCGAATGAAACCTCGCTCCAGTAACTCCTGTAGCTGGTCTTTTAACTCCTTGAGCTCTATGGAAGCCATGCGATAAGGAGCCTTTGAGATCGGTTCAGCTCCTGAAATGAGCTCAATGCCAAACTCCACTTCGCGGATAGGTGGTATACCCAGAAGTTCTCCTAGTAATACATCGGGAAATTATGAAACGACTGGCTGATCCTGAATCGATGGAGCTTCTGCAGTAATGTCCTGAATCGTAGCTAAGAAGCCTTCGCAGCCATGAGCTAGTAAAGCACGGGCTTGTAAGGCAGAAATGATTTGTACAAAATTTCCTGGTATGAAACCATTATGAATGTACTATGGAGCTTGAACGTAGCCGAATATAACCCGGTGCGTATGGAAATCGATAGTGGCATGGTGTTTCACTAGCCAGTCCATGCCTAAGATTAGACGAAATTCACACATATTTAAAGGAAGTGCGTCAACTGGGCGAACCTTATCATCAAATTCTAAGGGAAGGTCTCTTTTCACATGGGTAATATACACAGAGTCTCTCATTGGCGTAGATATACCTAATATATTCTCTAGTGGTGTAGATGTTTGATTAATACGGGAGGCGTAAGTAGTGGATATAACTGAGTGAGTTGCACCCATAACAAATAAAACACAGACAGCATGTCTATACATAAATAAGATGCCAGTAATGGTACCTGTCGACTTATTCGCCTGATCTCTGGTGGTAGTAAACACGCGACCTGAAGCTGGTGGTTTCGGAAGAGCAGTATCAGATGTACCAACAGTCTCTCCTTTCTTGCAGTCCTTCTTCTGATGGCCTGCTTGCCCACACTTAAAGCAAACGCCAGTAGTACGACGACATGGTCCAGGATGCCTACGACTACAAGTAGTGCAGATGGGATGGGTATACCCTCCAGGAGGTACCCTTGTTACCTGAGAGCCTGTTTCAGAAGATATGTGTGAGACATGATTATTGGGGCATAAACATAGCTACACTAAAGGTTTAAATTATATTACCAGATGAAGATGAGTGATTAGGCTGCTGACCCTTAGTGTTATGACCACACCTATTCCCAGAGTTCCTATTATGATGCTGAGATGTTGGCATTTATGATACAACAGCTTAACGTAGAAGAGTTTAAAATTTTAGGGACCTGTTGTTGTTCGAGTAACTGGCATTGCTACGGTAGTTGTCACCACTGTTACGCATGTCTGATCTATATCGGTCATTAGTTTGACCGTGCCCCTTATTGTTGGTCTGCTGAGTGGCCGGTTGGGACCGGTCTCCACCCTTCTACCTGAAAGATACAATGAATAGAACAAGATATAAAATGAAAGTACTGATTTGAATGAGGTGGTTACGCTTGATGACTGAAATTTATACCTCTTCTTAGGACGAGCTGGCTCCTCATAGTCATCTCTCTCATGGAGCATCTCCAAGCTACGTGTTGCGTCTGCCACTTGTGACACATTGGTGAAAGTGGCACAAGGTAGCCGATTAGTAGCCGAGGAGTGAAGAGCCCAGCGGAAATGCTTCACTTGCTCCTCAGTTGTACCTGCACCAGCGCCCAGAAATCCAGCTAACTTGAGGAATGGCTGCATAAACTCCGTGTTGTTCTCACCAATTCTTAGACGCATAGCATGGTATTCCCTCTTTAGTCATTCCTGTTCAGCCTTTGGGAAGAACTAATTATAGAACAACTCAGTGAACTGAGCCCATGTCAAAGTAGCCAACCATGTATAACCTCCATATGTCTGCTTGTACGCTCTCCACCATGCTAGCGCATCGCCTTCGAACTTGTAGCAAGCCAACCGTGCCTTGTACACTCCATCACAACCCATGTCATCGAAGATCTTCTCCATGTGTGAGACCCAGCATTCAGCATCAAATGTGACCTCATCCTTCTCAAATGCTTGAGGCTTCTGTTTGTTGAATCTCTTCAGCCAGGTGTGTAGTATGATAGGTGGAGGAGGAGAAGGATTATTGTTCTGATTCTGATTCTGATGAGCCTGATACTCATTCCGAATCTGATTTCGGATCTGAGGGAGCATAGCTTGCAATGCTGCATTGACAGCTGCAACAAGTTCCTTGTTGGTGCGTGTGTTGACCATCTGACAATTTCAAAGAGGAAAATAAAATGATTAATCTGTTAGAAACATAGGATAAACATAGGAAATGCATGAAGGAATTTATGAAGGCATAGCCAACAAAAACAACCATTGGAAAAGGTGGACGACTATGGTTCATGCCACAAAACAAAATTCGAAGAAAACCACATGCGACTAAGTATGGCCAATCCTATATCAACTCTTGATCAGTAAAAAACTTAAAGAAAACAATGATGCATGAAATGTAATTTTCTGTCAGTTTAGGAATATCATGGTGACTACCCACTAGTCACAGGTCAATTTTAAGACCCTACAGGTCGAAACCTTGGTTTTGATACCATAATTGTAACACCCCACTTGGATAAGTGGACCATTACTTAATAATTATGGCGTGTCATCAAAGCATGCAAGGTAAATGTCTAAAAACATTAATGACCATAAAGGAAACCAGAAACAAACATCGGTTCCAAACATAAGCTCCCACACAAATGCATAAGTAAAGAATGTAGAATAAGGACTAAACAATGTCCAGCAAAGCAGAAGTATATAAATGCATTAAAAGAAATGAATTCAAGGGAGCCTCCATCCAAATGCACGTACTCTTGATTGCCTAGCTTTGCCCTTTAGTTCCTAACGTATGAGGACATGGAAAGAAAAACACGACTGATCAATACGCTCAATATGCGAATATATGACAATGAAATGAATAGCATAAACATAAGTAAGAATGACATGAAAGTACAGCGAATAAGTGTAAGTCTTGAAAAACCTAGAGTATGTTTATAAACTGGTTTATATTCTGAAAAGACTTATATTTATTTCATAAAAACTGCATTTTAAATGCTAAAGAGCCCATATAGGTCATGAAGGTATCAACGTGCATGAATATAGAGGGGTGACCTCGTCATGCAATTAGAGGGGTTACGTCTAATTATAATAGTCTGTGTGGAGGGATCAGCTCCATGTAACGGATGTAGAGCATACACCACAGTTACATTGTAATCTGCTAACATGTTCTAGGATGCACCCATTCTCCCTACATGATAATAATAATATAAAGGCCAAATAACTGAAAAGGGACGGCACGAGCAATCACTCTCACCGCGAAAGAGTCATAACACCGGTGCCTCAAGTGTAATGGTTATGGTACCTCCATAACTAGGTGAAACTGGCATGTATGTATATGGCTCAGGCAATTTAGAATGCTAATCATATTAATTAGTGATAAGTTTAATGTAAAATACTAGGAAAAACAGATGGCTACAAACGGGGAGTCCTAAGTATAAGAAAAGAATGTCCTTACTAAAGGACGGAATATCTGTACCTTATGTCCAATAATGCAAACGAAGATGAAAGCGGAAGATCTACTCTGACTTCACGATAGCTACATAATAAAAGGGACATGAATGAGTTGTCTGTTTAACGTATACTTACTGATTATAAGTTTACCTGATGTGTCCTTAACTTGTTCTACTTGTTCTTGACTTGTTTTATTGTTTCATGTTTTATCATGTGATTCTTAGTGTTTCATGTGTTGTTGATTAGTGTATTTCATGTTTTATATGTTATAGTACTTGTTGTATCATATTGAGTAACTTTCTAAAAATAGCAGGTTTCTATATATAGTAATTTTCCAAAAATAGCAGGTTTCCATATATAATAACTTTCCAAAAATATCAAGTTTCCATAAATAGTATGTTTCCAAAAATAGAAAGTTTCCATTATTAGTAACTTTCCAAAAATAGAAAGTTTCCATATTTAATATGTTTTCATAAATTACATGTTTCCATATTTAGTATGTTTCTATAAATAGCATGTTTCCATTATTAGTATGTTACCATGTTTAACATGTTTCCATACTTAGTAATAAGCTTATTAAATAAGTATATGATATAAGCTATAGTTTAATAAGCATATATTATAAGTCATGATTATTAAATGAAATAATATAGTAAAGTTTATAAATAATAATACTTTAGTCTTAACATATGATTATTAATTAATAATATAATACATGATATTATAAGTAATTATTAGTTAATAATATTACATGGTTATATCAATTAAACTTTACTTTAACTGATTATTGTATAATTAAATTAAAGTATGTTATTAATTTAATTAACCTTGGTTAAAAATGTAATTAATTTATTAAGCTTAGTTCTGAATTAAATCAATTAAATGTGCATGTACTTATACCATGAATAATTGTTTTTAATAATTATTATAACCTATAATTTATTTAAATAAAATAGTCATGTATTATATCATGATAATTATTTAAATAAATTATAACATAGGTTTTGTTGTTACTTAATTAAATTAAAGAATGTATTAATTAATAAAATTAATTAATAAAAGTAACATAAATTATTTAAGCAAAAATATTAGCCAAACACCCCTTTGGTGTTCAATTCTACCCGAGCCCAAACAACGATACACCGAGACCTCGTGGGTCTCTGCTTGCCTTAAACCAGCAGCCAACACCACAGCCGGGTGGCTGTGGCTTGCCACTGTGTAGCCAACGCAACCCCTGGTTGCTTGGCATTCCCCCTGCTCGGCCTGCATACCCACAGGCTTATGCCGGTTCCCCCTGCTGCGAACCAAACACCTACCAAGAGCATAGAAGCTCTCGGTTCCCACTGGTTTCAACCAACAACCCCCAGTTGGGGGTGTTGGTGTTGCAGCTGCCAAGGATCACCAGCCACCGACCCCTTTAAATGTGCGGCTGGCCGAGACCTCAACACCACCGAGAGTCATGAAACTCTCGGTTTGCATGTCAACCGAAACAAACAAAACCAAATCCCGATTTCCCATGTTTTGATCTTTTATTAACATGTTTTTAGTAAAAAATTTAAAGATTCATGAACAATGAAAAATAAATAAAAAGATTAGGGATTTTGAGATACCAAATGCGTGACTATTAAAAGTTTCAGATCAGGAACACGAACCCGTAATTATTTAAGATCAAACAAGCATGAATCCTTCCCTTGTGTTTTGTGTATGTCGCGGCCAAAGGAAGAAGAAAAGGAGGTTTAGGGTTTTGTTATTTTCCTGTAAAGTGATAAATGAATAATTCTCTGGAGTTTTGTTAATTAACTGGTATTGGTTAATGGGCTGGGCCAAAAGCCCTCTCCTTTTCCGTCTTGGACCGTCGGCCAAACACCCCTTTATACTGTTTTTCATTTTCTTTTTTCGTGTTCAATTATATTATCATGTGTGTTCGTGTTTTAGTGTCGTGCTATAATTCTTGTACGTTTTTAAGTATTAAATGTAAATACTTAGCGTGAGTTAATATTAATATTAATATACGTAATACTTGTCATAATTAATTAATATACGTAATAATTACATTAATTGTTCATGATACGTGTTGTATTAATTAATCGTAAAGTTTTAATTTGTCCGTGTTTTTCATGCATTTAATGTTCTAAGGTATTTTAAAGCGGGTTTTACAAAAAATAAGCACAAAACTAGCTGGAAAATAAGCAAATAAGCTCAAACTTGAAAACAGACAATTGTGTTCTATGAAATATCGGACAGGCAGGACAACAGTGATACCAGATATCGAATAACACAAAAAAAAACAAGAACCCAAACGGATGCAATTTTTGCTGATCTATTTGGCTTGTAAATGAACTTTAAGCTACAGTTTAAGCTACAGTTTAAGCTACAAAAAGCTGAAAATTACAAATTTAAGCTAACAGAATCCTATACTTGCATAAAATCTCTCATGATCTTGAATTCAAAAACCTAAATACCTAATTATAGTTAACCACACCATTTGATGAAATGGACTATGTTTTAATGCACAGACTGTAAAACAACAAGTCACAACTTACTCAAACATGAACCATAGCATACCAGACAACACTTAACTCAGTCAATGAACAAATCCAAATTAAACAGCAAATAAATTTGTTATAACAGATAGCTTTTGTTCATAAACTATAAAACTTGCAAATGCAAACTTTTAAACTATACCAACATATTTTAAGTCAAAAATCAACTAAGGTAATATTAACCAAAGTGTGCAGGCATAGATTATCTACCAATTGTGTCACCCAAGCTTACAATAAACATTGCCAAACACCCCTTATACTACTCTTATCAAGCTTTAACAAAGATTTAGCAAATCTAGGCTATAGCAGAATGTTTAAAGCATGCATGCATACAAATAAACTTAAACTAACAATAGTTAAACACAAAAGTAGCACTAATGCACAGTCAAGAAAAACCTTCCACATATCACAAAAAAATCACAGAAAATAAAAAAATGGGAGCTCAAGGGCTTGCCTGATGCCACGGCTATTTCATGATTTTCAGGAGCTTTAGAGCTTCTGAGGAGAGATTGTTTGAGCTGTTTGTAGAGAACTACCATAGTCCAAACACAATAGACTACAACAGTCTGTTGTGCAATTTCTATAAACTTGTTTTGAACACACAATAAATAAAGAAAATACAAGTCCCTCAAGGCAAAGGCATAACATAGTTTTCAATTAGCATATGCCTAGGCTTTTGGAACAGTAATCAGTTAATAATGAAACAAAAAAACTCCAACATATTTTTTTTGAAAAACCACTTTTGGAACCATAAATTTTGCAATATAAAAAATAGTAATCAACAATTAAG
Organism: Glebionis coronaria; assembly: GCA_025667525.1. NCBI lineage: Eukaryota > Viridiplantae > Streptophyta > Magnoliopsida > Asterales > Asteraceae > Glebionis > Glebionis coronaria. The sequence goes on from JANFOE010000213.1 coordinate 880,045, forward strand.
TAAATTAAACTTGTGCCTTCACTACACTTTGATCTTGTCAGGATCAAAATGTCATGATCAAACATAAGTTCAAGGATCTCAAAAGATTTACAATAATTCTAAAAATCTTTCATAAACAAGAACAAGTAAGTGCAATTAAATTTAAAAAACAAGAATTAAAAAGGAACTCAGAGATTATTTGCAAGGCCAAAACAAACTTTAACTATTCAATATTTTGGGTTTAGAAAATTTTTTGGAATTAATTCTAAATGCTACTATGAGGTCCTATATATACAATGAGAAGAATACCTAGAACATTAAAATCCTAACACTTGTTAAGACTAAAGAGCCCTTGGAAAATACTGATGTAGATGATTGATTCTCATAAGATCCGTTTGAAATTTGAAATAGTTGGGCTTCATGTGATCAATCTGTCAAACCTATTTGGTGATAGCAGATATGGATTGATCATGGTCGTTTATTTAGTGTGTCTAACAAGCCAACAAATCTCCACCTTTAGTTTTTCTGTCACCTTTGTTTTCTTCTCATATTTGGTGCAGGGCATCACGAGTTAGGGACCCGTAGTAGGTGTGATTGGAATTTAGTGACGTAGATATGCTTGTCTTTTGGTTAATCACTAATCTGCACCTAATCGTTTAAAACCCCCTGGTTTAAACGTGATTCAGAAATTACGGTTGTAGCATGAAGAGTGTACGATATTTATCTTTGGTGGGTTGATAGTTTGTGTTAGGCGCCTAGTTTTAATATTAAAGTAAAATCAAATATTAGTTAATATTATTATTAGAACCGGGTTAAAGATTGGGTTGTAGGTAGGGATTTGATGGGCTGGTGGGTTATGAAACGGGCTTGGTTGGGTAAAGGTTGGTTATGGGTTTTTTTATGGCAGAAATAGTCCCCTTTCTTTGAGCAAACATGCAAATCGCTCCTCAACATTTTGGCAATAAATTAACAACTTTACTTTTGTTATATAATTTGCCCAATTGTCACTTTCAGTCCTTGTAACTTTGTAACCTCTAAATAAGGACTCAAATGGTATTTCTTTTAAACTTAAAGGGCCATTCTTGTCAAATGATGAAACTTTAGGGACCCCAATGCAAATTTTGATAGAGGAGGGGTATAAAGTGATAATTCTTCAAAATTGGAGGACCAAACTTGTACATTCTTCAATCTTCAAGGGTATTTTTAGAAAACCAATACTCGGGTCCAGTTCTTTATGCGGCTTCGTTTCCCGTGTTCGTTTTGCTTGAATCTTGTGATCTTTTGGCAAATTCACGATATCCGGTACATACAGTCACACATTGAACAAAACAACGGGTTTTTGCATGGTTTTTATGATAATTTCCGTATTTTGAGCCCGATTTCGGTGATGAGACTATGTATAATTAGAGTCTCATCACTCCTCCATGCTAAACCATTTTCGTGCTCTCACACAATGCTAGAATTAAATATCGTAGCAAACTTCCAAAATTCATTCTTATTCGACATTTATTAAAATGTAAATTTAACTTAGCTACTAGATGCGTTTTAAACACAATGTATGATTTTCATCGCGATTAAGTGACTTTTAGGGTCAAAGAATAAAAACACGTGAATGCTTCATAGAAATAATTTCGTCTCCTGATGTTGACTCAATTCCATGCTAAGTGTGAAACGAGATCATTCTTATTATAAGTTAGTAATGCTAACACTACTCATATGCCTTAATCACGTATTTAGACTCCCTTATTCCTAAGGTGTATCTTTTATATTTTATTTTTGTCTTAATGATCACGATGATACATTTTTACTTGTGCGTGAATAGAGATTAATGTCGAAAAATAGAGTGAAAAAAGTGTAGCCAAAATCAATGAATTAGTAACCTTTCCTAATAGATAACGATGTCAAAAAATTAAGTCAACAAGTAAGATTGGATAAACACGGTTTTACAACGTATTTGAACATTTGACTTTTTAACAAGACTTTTATATGCCCCCTAACGGATGGGCTTTATTACCTTTAGTTTAGTTTACCTTAATCTTTTATTCAACTCTGCCATGGAGCTTTTATTATGACTTCAGTCTTGCCTTGCCTTTTATTTAACCTCGCCATGAGGTGTTTTTTATGGCCAAAGACGTATATCCTCGCGTCGAAACGAATTTTGGATCTTTAAAGCTTCGAGGTTTTAAGACATTCACTTTGATTTCACATAGATTTTTTGGCCTTGTGAGCTTCAATTTTTGCTTAATTTGGTGAGATGACCTTAAAAATTATTGGGGAAACTTTCGATTATTTGGTTTACCAATACTTCAAATCCGTAATGCTGGCAAATCCTAAATGTTTTTCCAATTTTAAATACATAGAAACTACTAGAATTAGTTAAAAACCAACCATAGAGATTAAACCGCAAAAACAATATTTATTAACAGTTTATTATATTAAAGCGTTGAGAGAAAAAACAAATAATTAAAACACACGAGTTTTTGAAAGAATACGAATACTCTACGTTTAGCATAGTAACTTATAATTAACTCTATCATTTCCCTTACTCAATTTAATGAGACTTAGACTAATATAGTTAAGGAACGAAGCTAAGTGCTCAACACACACGGTCGAGTAAAAAATTACTCTTATTCTCACCAACAGAAAACCTACATTCGTGTTTTAAACACTTATGAAAAACATGAAATTTTTTAAAATTTAGCTATTTTTGCCCTATTTTGCAACAAAAAGATGACAAATTGGATAGCATGAAGACGTAAGCAAAGTAAAGTATCTATTTATCCCCCATAATAAAACTAAACATTGTCCTCAATGTTTCGAGTCTAAGGGTGAAACACCCCCATACTAGAGATGAAAAGTTAAAGCTTAATCTCGAGCATGAAAGTGTATAACGAATGATCCAAAAGCCGTTTATGAATTATGCTAAAAGATAAACGTTAGAACATAAAAGGATATCATCGGATATCAGATTCTTCAAAGCAAACGATCGAAGCTCAAGTGACACGTAAAAACGAACACGTGAGGCTTCAATGATGACGATGATCCTAGATATTCACAATCACAAACAACCACTGAACAAAGGGTCGGAAGAGCACAAGTCTCCTCACATTAACTAATTAGAAACCGATAATATGCACAAGGATAAGCATGGGAATTTCCCCACGAGGCACCTCATTTTTTATAACTGAGTCAATAGCTCGACTCGAATCCCCATAAATGTGATCATATAGGGATTATCATGGTCATGGAAAATGCAAAGGGGTCTTACATGATGAACAAATCCTGGTAATGAAAACGGTATTAAGGACTAAGTCCTTAGATGTTGCATATACCGGGGTCGAAGATAGCGTCTTTGTTTTCGGATGATAAACCAAAAACTGCTACTTCAAGGAAAACCTAAAAGAGGTAGAAGAAAACATATGAGAAATATAAGGGTGGGACATTAGGTGGGCACAAAGATTGAGCTACTCGAGGTAGCCTCATACCTATCAAATAGATAAGTTTTCCATTTATTGCATCGGTGGAAGACCAAGATTCCCTTTACAAGCAATTCTAGGATCGAATATCTTGTCCTCGGTGGAGAAATAGGAGGACTCAAAAGGGTGTTACCCCACACTAGATCCACACAAAACTTCGTCAAAAGGAGTATACGAGTTTGTAGTAAGATTAATTAAACGCGGTGATGACGAAGTTAAATTAGGGACATCATTCAAATTAAATTCACAATTTTTCCCTTTTTCATCTTTTAATTCTCCATTATGAAAATCCGATTTCCATTAGTTAAGTTGAAAAAATTTGGTGTTTCTAACACGATATTAGGCACACTAAAGATTCTCACATTTAAGTCGTGGGTGGGCGGGAGCGAGATTATACAAAATTTTAAAACGTGCATCAACAAAGAAAACATCCCCCGGGGAAACATAAAGGTCATCATCCGCAAGACCGTCGATTTCTTCGATTTCTTCATCATAGATAGGTTCGTCAAACAAATGTTTTTTGTTCCCTTCATTAATGATTTTTGAAACTCTCTTGAAGAGATCATGATCAAGCATAAAACCATCATTCTTTTGTGGGGATTGTTGATAAGTTCTTACCTCACGAATGTGGTTAACGACATTCTCAAATAAGGAGTGTTGATTAGGTAACTCCTCGAGAATGAGATCATTGATATTGTCAATGGGAGAAGTATCAATAGCAAGAAGCTCATCAACCTCCTTGAAAAATTATTCATCATCATCGATGGTTAATGATGGAGGATTGATGGTTTGGTCATCGTTGATATCGACTTCCTCTTCATAAATTGGATTATGAATCCATGAAGGTTCGTAAAGAGGATTCGAGAAGGTAACAAACGTGTCTTCATTCTCGTCATCACGAGAAATATCTGACAAAGTATCGAGAGTGTCACTCTCGGATACAAGATCATCATTCTCATTTAAGGTATTTTGAATGGTTAAATCCTCGAAAATGGGCGGTGGGTCAAAGATGGTATCAATATGTGAAGATCCTATGGATTTCACAAATTGAAAATCCTTAGTTTTCAAAGGCTCCTCAATGGATTTTGCTTGATTTCGGTCTTTTGCAATTTGTCCTTCGAAGGTGGTGAAGACGGTTTCTCTATATACGGTTTCTTAATAGAACGAGCGTTTTCCTTCGGAATTGGTCATTCCACAAATTCATTACCGAATAAATCCAAAAAAGATTTGTCGTCCATGCATTTACACAAACCTTTTTCAGTTAAATAAGCGTATTCTTTGTCATCGGAATCGTTATCTTGAAAACCGTTTTTCTTAATTCTTTCAAAACATTCATCTAATCTTTTCTTCCAAAGATAAATTGTTTTAAAGTATTAGGTTAGTTTTGTTGCTTTTCCTCCCCATATTTTATAGTTAATTTTCCACCGAAAACGTCGATTCGAGCACGAGCTGTCGATAAAAACAGTCTTAAAATAATAGGACATTTTGGATCGTACTCATAGTTGGAAACAACGAAGTCCATGGGAAACGTGAAATTTCCAATTTGAACATAAACGTCTTCGGCTATGCCCATTGGTTTATCAAGCGTGCAATTGGCTAGGTCGATGACCATGTTCGTGGGGGTGAGGTAAGGTATTTCATCAATTTCCAAATAAAAGAAGCATAAGATTTATGCTAGCACCGCGGTCGGCTAGTGCTATACATTTCTCAATATCAGGAAATTCACAAGGAATGAGATGCCCAACTAATCAGTTTATCTCCAAGATGTTACACACTGCCAGATGTGCTACGTCTAGTATCTTGACACCCAACGTGATCCGCATCTGCATATGATATTAGTGCAATAGAGGAGTCCTTCGGATACCATAAACAACGATGAAGTGTTCCTTTAAGGTACCGAAAGATCCTTTTCACAACATGTAAGTGCTTTTCGGTATGTCGAGCTTGATACCGGGCACACATGCATATAGCAAATTGTAAATCAGACCTGCTAGTAGTCAGATAGAGAAGGGTGCCGGTCATTTCATGGTAAAGTTTCAGATCGATAGCAATACCATCCATATCCTCATCTAACTTGGATCTCTCGACCATTGGAGTATCCACGGGGTCACAGTTTTCAAAATGATACTTTTTCAAAGATTCAAGAGCATATTTGGATAGATTAATAATGATGCCTCTGGGATTTTGAGAAATTTGTAACCATAAGAAAAATAGATTTTTCCCATCATCGACATCTTAAAACGTGTGGACATGATTTTCTCAAAACGGTTAGACAATTTTCGAGTAGTGGCAGCAAATATTATATCATCAACATAAATTTGTACCAGTATTATGTCGTTACCTTCTTTGAGAATGAACAATGTCGGGTCCACTTTGCCTTTGGATAAGCCTTCCGAGATGAGATAAGACGATAAGAGATCGTACCACGCGCGTGGAGCTTGTTTCAACCCGTAAAGAGCCTTCTTAAGCTTGTACACATGATTAGGACATTATGAGTTGACAATCTATTCAACTGGATAACATAGACTTCTTTCCTTAATTCACCGTTGAGAAATGCCGTCTTAACATCCATTTCGCAGAAGATCATGTTCATGTGATCCGCATAAGCAAGGAATAGTCTAATTGCCTCCAATCTTGCAACAGGAGCAAAGGATTCTTCAAAGTCGATACCCAATGCTTGTTTGTAACCTCGAGCAACCAATCTAGCCTTGTTCTTTAAAATTCCACCCATCTCATCGAGTTTGACCTTATATACCCACAACAAAGTAAGAATATTAACGTTTTCGGGTAAAGGAACTAATTCCCATACATCAAGTCGTTGGAATTCATTAAGTTCCTCTGGCATGGCTTCAATCGACGACGATTGTGTCATTGCTTGTTGCCATGTTTTTGGTTCCTTCTCGGAGAGAAACGCATCAAAGTAACAATATAATGCGTGCTCTTGTAGTTGATGGCGTGTTGAGACTGGTCGATCGATTTCACCGATGATATTTCGGATTGGGTGATCCTTTGTCTACTTTGTATTGTGAGTTTCAATTCGTGGTGGTCTGGAGTAAAAAGTTGTAGGAGCTACCTCTGAGGTTGACGCATCTGAAGGGTTTTCAAGTATTGGTAAACCAAAGTAGGGAAGCTCTTGGATGTGAGCAAATTCCAAATCATGATCATAGTTATCCTCTTCAACATCATCAGGAACTAGTGGGGGTGTTGATTCAGGTATAGTTTGAGAATTGTTGGGGGATGGTGCATCCGGTTCATTAGTGAGTGTAGATGCATCGGATTGATTTCCATTATCTTGAGCAGCTACTTCGGGAATCAGAGCTACTACTGCAGGTGCTAGAACATCATCACAAGGAGGATCAAATAATTCATCAAACATCGGTTGAAATAACTCATCCCACTTGGGCCTTGTAGATGGTGTAAATGATGGAGAAGTATGATTGTTGGGAATTAAACCGGAAATAATAGTACCGGTTCCCATCTCATGAAGCGCGGGTTTAGAGTTGTGTTGCTCAGAAGCCATTGCTGTCAGCTCATCAAAATCGACATCCAATGTTTCTATTATCTTTCCAAGACGACGGTTATAAATCCGGTAAGCTTTCTTTGTGGGTGAGTAACCAATGAAAATTCCTATATCAGCCTTCGGTTGAAGTTTGCCCAAATTCTCACTATTAGTATTTGGATAGCACAGTGCACCAAACACATGAAGAAAGGAGATATCGGGTTTTTGTCCATGAAGAAGCTCATATAGAGTTTTTCAATGGCGTTTACGAATGATAGAGCGGTTTTGGGTATAATATGCAGTTGCCACTGCTTCAGCCCATAAGAATAAAGGAGCATTCGCGTAAATTAACGTAGTTCTAGCTGTCTCCATAAGTGTACAATTACGTCTTTCCACGACACCATTTTGTTTTGGAGTGCGAGCAATTGATGTTTCATGTGAAATGTCGACCTCTTCATAGTAGTCCCGCAGAGTCTGATTAACAAACTCAGTTCCATTATCAGTTCGAATGCGTCGAAAAGTAGCATTAAGACGCACGTGTATCATCTTAAGAAGTGTAATTATATGCGGGTGCTTGATCCTTGGTCGCTAAGAACTTAACCCATGTAAACCTTGAAAAATCATCCACCATGACGAGTATGTATTTTCTACCACTCACACTAGCCGTAAGCATTGGCCCGCAAAGATCCATATGCAATAGATGCAGTGGTTCTTGGTTGGTGTCTTAAGCTTTAGGTTTGTAAGACTTCTTGGTGCTTTTCCCCAATGAACACGCAGAACATAAATGATCCTTGTTAAACTTGAGCTTTGGAAGACCACGAACAAGTTCGTTTTTAGCCAAATGGTTAATAGCATCAAAGTTAAGATGAGATAACCGTCGATGCCACAACCATGACTTGGTCTTAGATGCTTTGGAGAGAAGACATACAGGAGAAGCGGCCATCATGTTTTGAACAGAGAACGTGTAGAGATTATCCCCTCGAGAGCCTTTTAACAAATCGTTTCCTGCTAGATCACGAATGAAGCAAGTATGTTGCCGAAAAATAACCTCAAGGTTTGAATCAAAGAATTGTCCCACTGAGAATAATTTATGACCGGGTCCTTCCACATAATACACCCTTGAAATCATGACATTCCCAATCTGATATTCACCATAACCTATTCTTTGCAATATGGTCATTACCAAATTTAACTGTGCCTAGAAACTTGCTGACAAATTTTTTGAGCATCGAGCGGTCTCCGGTCATGCGCTTGGAGCACCCAGAGTCCAAGTACCAGAGAATTATTTGGACCACCTGAAAATATCGCCAGACAAAGACGATGTATCAGAATCTAGTTGTTCCTCTATGTTAGCAGGTACAGATACAATCATCTTAGATTTACTAGCATAAGGTTTCTTAGATTTCCAAATTTTCTTCCTAGTTGTCGGCTTAGATTCTAGTTGTCTAAGATCTTGAGGTACTTCTTCATTGGTAGGCACAATAGTGGAGGCAGACCTAGTTAAAGGGCGCTTTTTCCTTTTTTTAAGTGCTAGTGTTCCTATTTAAAGGACGCTGAGACCTAACTTTAGTAGATATGATCCTAGTTAAAGGGAACTTGGTTCCATTTGTAGTGAAGGTCCTACCAATGGGTTGCCATTGCCATGCAACTTGGGTGAATTTCTTCCCTGTTAGCTTCCATTCAAGATTGTTCCTAATGGCATACATTTCATTAACATGGTCAACAAGGCATAAATCATGACGCTGAGAAAACATGCATTCATTACAATTCCAACATCTCAAATTAGAATTCACATTATGCTTAGGCTGCTGCACAACCGTAGAGCGTTTTGTCTTAGCAACATGATTCTTTTTATTTAAATCTAAAATAACATTCCTAGGGTAAACTTCTACTTTCTTCTTCGTAGTCCTACTAGTGGAAGGCTTGATCCTATCTTTCTTGTCTTGATATCCTTTAGCCTTAGTAGAAACAATTACTCCTGTAGAAGGCACAAAAACATTAGTGACAGATTTTGATTTATCTTTGTTGAGTGTACCTAAAGAAGGTTTAGCTCCTCGGGTTTTGTTGAATGGAGTAATGGCAATGGAAATGGGTTGTTGTTTGAGTGGTGCAGAACCCGGTTGACCGATGAACATAAGATGTGCTAAGCAACCTTGAACCTGCTCAATATATAAATGGGCGGCGTTATAATCGTTGTTTGTGGGATCAGATTCATATAAGTCTTCTAAGATGTCCCTTGTAAGAAGCACATGCCTAATCACATTTTTCATATAATCCTTATATGATAGGGGATTGTTCTTTGTGGACACCTTGGTTTCCGGATCTTTGAAGCTACTAGGAATGATCATTGTTCATATGATTAAACAATCAAAGCGGAATTAGAACAACAATCATTAACAAGGTGTTTAGACACAAAGACATGAATTAAAACAATAGGGTTGCTCATTATATTAATAATAAACAACCACTAGACGTGTATACATTGAATCCCACGTCTAGTGCAACACACGCTTTAGGTTTACATTGTGAATATGAATGATAATTAAAACCTAAGACCCTTGGTTCCTTTTATAGTGTAAGGATTAGGGTTTACAAGAGATAATAACAAATAAACAAGTAAATCTTCTATTTAAATAAACTTATGCAGAATATATCTTGCATGTTTATCTAAATAGAAGCTTCCATAAGCTTATTGTCTACGTTTCTATCAACTCTTGAATTGCATGTGACAATGCTTAGATTGCACACGACAACTCTTGAGCCAACAATGCTTCTTTTGCTCTTGTCAATGCTTGATTAACTCTTGACAACGCTTGGACAATATCTTCATGTTTTCTTTGTTTTTGAGTTTCTGCCACATCAACTTTTTGACCCAACAATCTTCCCCTAGTTGATGTCGGCAAAACTCTATGTGTATCTCTTGTAAGTTGTACATGATCTTCAAATTGCTTCCCCTCAAGTGTAGCATGTATTTCTTCCCCTTTTTGTCACATCAACAGGGAAGTAGACAACGTATGCAATGTTGAAGATTCTCCAAATGTAGCTCTATGCAATGATCTTGAAGAAAAATAAATATAATATTCTTGATGTAGAAGTAGAATAACCCAACCTTGGGTTCCATGTCTTGTACTATCCACGTGATGAAGAACTTATACTGATGATTAAATATAAGTAGACCTCGATCCCTTGTCAATATTCTCATCCTTTGTGAGACACTGAGCACGATAATGTAACTCCTTCAAGTGTTATGACAAGTCTTCATCACCAACCATGTAAAGCACGAACAAGTTACCTTTAAAGTCGCTAGTGCATGACTTTAAGATATGATAGAACACAAACTCGCGAAAATCTTCTTCAATCATCAAACTTACCATAAGAATTCTTCCCCTTAAGCCAACGCCTCTTCATGACAAGTCAATATCTTCATATGTAAAAGTTAGAAGTCGGATAACTCTTTCACAAGGCTACCCCGATTACATAATCTAATATATTACTTCACGAATTGTTGCTAACTCGCATTAAAATCATTAATCCCTTTTAAAAATATCCGAGCCATAAATATCATCATGATATTCTAAATTAAAACAGAGATTCCATGTACCTTCGTGTGTAATTTCCTCCTTTTTTTGTGTGCTAAAAACGTACCAGTTTTCTCAAACAGCAGCTATCCTTGTGTTGTCCAATATCCTCTCTAATTCCAAGATCTTCATCAGATGTATTGTCCGATATCGGACAATACATGTCAGCGTTTGAATTCATATATCGGACAACACTGTCAATGCTGTCAGCGTTGACTTATTCTGTCAGCGTCAAAATGTTACTTGTCAGCGCCTAAATAACAAACATCTCTTTTCAAAGCAAATCCAAAGCTGCTCCATGTCTGCCTACGTTACTGTTCTTTAGACGTGATAAGATGTGCATGGAAACATTATTCTCAGGCATAAATTTATTCCTACAAATTAGGAATTAAATATGCTCCAAAACATTCACAACTTTACTCCCCTACGTCTGTAACATAATTATGTGAATTTGTAGGAGATATATCCTATTTAAATATACAAACCCTAAAGATCAGGGATGCATATATTTAACTAAAAATATATCCCTATAAATCAGTCATATCCCACGTCTGTTGTAAAAATCATCCGTTGTGAAGACCAAATCTCGTTCAAAAATAAAAACATGATATCCAAGTCATAACGTAGCAGCTCATGATGACCAAAATTAGTAACAATCATTACCAATCCATGTTGCAACGTTAAAAACTTCGGATATCAGACTTTATCTGCTGCGATAATCATTCATATCTAGGGTCTCAAAAACCCTAATATTTACTTTAACCAGCAAGACATCTTTGAACGACCACAACCTGTCTGATGCTTGTACGTGATCTGCTGTCTGTATATGAGTTGTAAAAACTCATGGATCCGGTGCTTTAGAATCTTGCAGCCGTTATGCGTTCAATGAACATCTAGGGTGTATTAACTTAGGCACTGAAACCCTAACTTAGGGTTTGTAAAATAAACCTAGCTTGATTCTTCCATTATAACAGCCAGAACTTCATAATGTTTCTGCTTTTTATGGTGATCTAGGGTTTTGGGGATCAAACCCTAAATCGTATGTGATAAAAACAAAAACAGAAAATATGTACCTTCACCAACAGCCAACTTCGACGAGCTATAACTTTTTCATGAGGGCTCAGATCGAAGATCCCTTCGGTGAGATCCTAGACACAAGTGCCAAGAATCTACAGTTCAAAAATCACGAAGATCTAACGGTTAACGAAGGAGAAAACGTGTTTTGAACATGGCTGTTCACTGAAAACTGCATTCACTCACTGCTGACTTTGACGCTTAATAACTTTTTCCTGGGGATAAAACTCGACAATCCCTCCGGTGGATGTCTAGATATATGTATGTAGAACACACATAAAAAATTTCGTGACGATCCAACGGTCCAATAAAAAGTTATGACCTTCTGAATACTGCTGCGCACACAAAAACGTCCAGAAAAACCCTAGACGGATTTTTCTTTTCTTCACCATACACGAACACCTTGTTGGTCCTAGCATCACGAGCCACGAGGCTCTGATACCAATTGTGGAAACCTTGGTTTCCGGATCTTTGAAGCTACTAGGAATGATCATTGTTCATATGATTAAACAATCAAAGCGGAATTAGAACAACAATCATTAACAAGGTGTTTAGACACAAAGACATGAATTAAAAGAATAGGGTTGCTCATTATATTAATAATAAACAACCACTAGACGTGTATACATTGAATCCCACGTCTAGTGCAACACACGCTTTAGGTTTACATTGTGAATATGAATGATAATTAAAACCTAAGACCCTTGGTTCCTTTTATAGTGTAAGGATTATGGTTTACAAGAGATAATAACAAATAAACAAGTAAATCTTCTATTTAAATAAACTTATGCAGAATATATCTTGCATGTTTATCTAAATAGAAGCTTCCATAAGCTTCTTGTCTACGTTTCTATCAACTCTTGAATTGCATGTGACAATGCTTAGATTGCACACGACAACTCTTGAGCCAACAATGCTTCTTTTGCTCTTGTCAACGCTTGATTAACTCTTGACAACGCTTGGACAATATCTTCATGTTTTCTTCGTTTTTGAGTTTCTGCCACATCAACTTTTTGACCCAACATTCTTATGATACGGGTTCTTGTAAATCACCACTTCTTTTGATTTTGGAGCATTAGAGGTCGAGGCAGAGATTGTAGTTGCATTATCAACAACTTCTTGTCCTTTGAGTTGAAGTGTTTCCTTTAACTCAGCTATAACCATGTTTTTGTCTATGAGTTGAATAATTAAGTTAGAGATTTCCTCAGACTTTTGGTTCAGTTGGTCAACAAGTGACTTTTTCTCTGCCGCCTTAAAGCGAAGCGTTCTTCTAGTAAACAATAAAGTTGTGAAAATCCCTTCTTTGCTCGTTCAAAATCCCCTAGAATATAGATGATTCTATTTTATAAGGCATGGTTTTTATTCTCTGCGGCCTCTAGTTCCATTTTCTCTACTAATGACTCTCTCTTAAGGCTCATAATTTCTTCCTCTAATGCCTGAACCACCTGAATCATCTTGTCACTTTTCTCAACGTTGCTTTCACATTCATTCGTTATTAAAAGAGATTCATTTTTAGATTGTTGTTCGATTTCAAGAGATATACAATGTTGTTGAAGCTTGTCAAAACGTTTTGAAATTGATCTATAAGAATCTTGTAGCTTTAAAAATTCAACGTTAGATTTGTGACGAGAATGATTATCTACATCGTTTACAGTCTCTACAATATTCATAAAGAGATCATGCACATCATCACATTTATTCACAACAGAGGTAATATCATTAGCACAAGTAATAGTCACAACATTCATCACATTGAGGGACACCACTTGTTCCAAGAATTGGTCATATTCGGACAAAATATTTTCTTTCTCAATTAGATGTTGCTCATAAGCATCATTAATATCTCATTTTTCACTCAGTTAAAAAGTTCTTTGTCGTATGTCTAATCGAATCGATTTCCGGTTCATAGTGTGACTCAATTGTTTTTGGTTAAGAAAAATGTTTGTCGTTGTTGAAAAATAAATGTGCGAAACTTTAACGTAAATTGACGGTTAATTAAATCTAAAACTAATTTAAACTTAAATGGTGCAATATTAAAACTTTTAAAAGAAAATTAATTAAATGACTTAAAATTAAAGCGTGACGATCAAATTAAATTGACAAGGTAATAAAATTGTGAATTTTAAAATTAAACTAAAAGAAAAATAGCGGGAAGAATAAATGCTTGAGACTGAAACAGAGGATAAACAAAACCTGAGTCGGGATACAAAATACTGTCACTATTCAGAATACCCAACAAGATACTGCTTATCCGGAATAATTGAGTGAAGCTCTATCCGGAATAACCACCTTTCTCTTATCCGGAATAAACGTTTTCAATAACCTATCCGGAATAAATCTGTCACTTTTATCCGGAATAAGTCTTATTACCTTTATCCGGAATAAGTTTTCATGCGGCTTATCTGGAATCTTCTCAACCCTGCTTATCCGGATCCCTGTTTGCTGCTTATCCGGAATAATCAAATGACCCTTATCCGGAATAATCTTCAGCGTGCTATCCGGAATAAATCACTTGAACTTTATCCGGAATCTTTAGTTGACGAGTTATCCGGAATGCACGAAGACTCGCTTATCCGGAATAATCTTTGCAGTTTATCCGGAATCTTGGAAGTACCCTTATCCAGAATAACTTCCAAATCTTTATCCGGAATAAGCTTTTAACGAACACTTATCCGGAATCTCCTTCTAGGGTTTATCCGGAATAACTTCAAAATTCCCCTTATCCGGAATCTCGTGGTAGCTAGTATCCGGAATACAAGGGTTTTACCGAAACCCGGACAAGTACTAAAATCAAATAAGCTAGAAACTAAAAATAAGCTAGAAACAAATAAGCACTTATCTAAAAACTTAACCAAATCACTAATAAGAAAAAGCTATTAAGCCACAATTTAAAAACTTTTAAGGAAACTAAATGATAAACATATTAAAAATCAACTTTTTATAAAAATTAACTAAAAAGCACTTAATTAAATTTAAAGAAAAACACAATAAGCTATCAAATCAATAAGCTAACACAATTAATATCATAAAAACATAACAAGTAATCAAATAAGCATGACAATAAGATAATAAGCACAAAGATTAAGCAAAATAAGAAAGGTAGAATGAGAGATTAATTAAAAACTTGATTAAAGAAAAGATTTAACAACAAAATTAAAAACACTTACTTGGATTTAAAGGAATTAAAGTGCAAGACAAGTATTTAAATTGACAATTAATTAAAATGACATGAAAATAAGGTGGAAAGACTAATGTGTCAAATTAGCTAACAACTCCAAATGACACATTAGGAGTCTATTTATAGTGATTAGGAAAACTAAGCATGTGTTGGTTCATTCTTCTTTCTTTCTCGACTTCTCGTCTTCTAATTTCATCGAATTTTTCGACTTTGTCTCGGGATTAATAAACTCGTCTTGTAATTTCTTCATTAATTTAGACTTGAGTTCTTCGGCTTTTATTAAACTTCCGTCTTTAGACTTTTTCTTTGATAAATCTTCAGAATTGGCCTTGGACTTCCGTTCTTTTGGCGCCCTTGATCTTTCGACTTCGTCTTTTTTCTTTTTCTTTGATAAAAGCCCGTGAAAGCCCGTGTTTTCCTCCCTTTTCACATTCTGTTCCTAAATCACAACAAAAACACAAACCATGCATAATTCCGACATTTACGACATAAAATACACGTTTTGGCTTCGTTATTATTGTAGTTAAGTGGTAAAAGGATGGGTGTTTACACACCTATCAAATCCCCTACACTTGACCATTGCAATGTCCTCATGCAATGCATTAATTACAAAGCAAGTATTTACATTTTCCATCATAATCAATCCACATTGGCCTTTATTTAAAAAGATAGAAAATTTTTAAAACATTCAAAGGAAGAAAAATAAGTAAAGAAATCAAAGACATACCTTAGGGTTATAGAAATGTCATGAATGATTATCATCCTCAAGTTTTCACGTTCCCCATACCAAGCTTAAAAGCGAGATCATTGTCATTATAAGTTAGCAAACTAACACAAACTCATGTGGGCCAATTATTCACTTAGACTCCCTTATTCCTAGGTGTATCTCTTATATTTTATTCTTGTCTTGAATGATCACGAGGATGCATTGTTGACTTATTTCGATAGTTTATTTAGGCCGAAAATAAAGTAGGACGATTTAATCAATAGTTAGCTAAAGGACAAAATCTTTTAAAACTGCTTCTCGGGACCTCATAAAGTTCATATCTTGGCATAACTCGCTTCACGATTTGAGACCTTTCTTGGACCGATATTTGGCAGCGACTTCATACTTCAAATATTGAGAGACGTTCATGAAATAATGGTCTTCTCTCATAATAGGAATTTCTTCACTTGAAGTTTTGAGAGATTCTTCATATTTGGACCACGACTTCTTCATTTTTCTCTAATCTTTATTTTGGTCTTTGATATACAACGATCCGCCTCCTTTTAGGACTTGGATCTATTTATCGTTACCTTGTTAGGGCCTTTTTGGATAGACTTCTCCATGGTCTTTTGGGGAGTTTTTGCTTTTCGTCGTGTGTCTCGATCCTTCATATTGATTTTCGATAAATGATTCTTCACATCACTTTTGGATCTTTAGCAACAAAATATAGCCCTCATGCCTTGTTAGGGCCTTTTTGGACTGACTTCTCCATGATCTTTTGGGGAGTTTTTGCTTTTCTTCGTGTGTCCCGATCCTTCATATTGATTTTCGATAAATGATTCTTCACGTCAATTTTGGATCTTTAGCAACAAAATGTAGCCCTCATGCCTTGTTAGGGCCTTTTTGGACTCGCCAATCTTCGCATCCCGCTTCAATAAGTTATGCCTTGGCTATGAACTCTAATTAATACCGAGCAACTTTTAAACGATCTTGGGCTAGAAGCTAAGTAACTTTTCAAATCGTACAACCTTATTTATTGCAAATATATTTATTAACAAGCGATGGGAGAAAAAGCTCATAATTAACTCACATAAATTCATGAAAGAATACCAAACTTATAATTGACTCTATCATCTCTCGTTCTCCACAATTTAAAATCTCAAGGAATGAGACTCATGGATGCTTAGCCTATTATCAAAGTTTTGGGTTTTCGAGTCATCTATAGGATCTTGCAAACTCTTACACTCATTCAAGTATAGAATTCGCATTTTAAAGTTCCCTTTATAAACGACTCTCTAGGATCAATTATAGGAACTTGCGAAAAGTTCTTGTTCTTAACCCGTGAGAGTTAAGACTTTCGCGTTTTAAAGCTCCCAATATAAAAGCCTAGCAAAACTTGACTTAAACACGTTAAGGATACTAGCTAGAGTAAACTTAGATAAGTAAACTCGGGTTGAGTCAAAAGATTCACAATGTTTGAATATTAAAACCACTTTATTAAAATTTATTCTAGCAATGAAATAAAATAACTAAAATAGAGGAAAATACAACTATACTACTAGGCCAAAATAGATCAAAAATTTTGAAAAATGTCGAAAAATCAATTTTCCGGTTAAAATGAGGATAAAACAAGGAAAAGACCACTTAACTTCGATAGAAGTCCCCCTACACTTAATATAAACATTGTCCTCAATGTTTAAGCATGTGGAAGTAAACTCCCCTACACTTAGGACATTGTGCACGTTGTTTAAATCTTGTTAAGGAAAGGACAGCTAAAGTGATTCCTATTTTAATATTGAAGAATATAAAATAGAGAATCAAAAGAGTTTAGGATAGAACCGAGAAGACGGGTACACGGAATCACGGGTCGTCAAAAGTCATCAAGAATGGATCTTTAAAAGCTCGAATCCCTGCTCATGATAAGAAAGAAGACAACAAACACATACTAGGGTCTCCCCCTACACTTATTATAAAAACAAAGAAAAAGGATAGATACTGCGGGTTGCCTCCCGAGAAGCGCTTGTTTTTGTTAACCGAGTCGTGAACCTGACTCGACCTTGATTAGCATAGGAAGAAGCTTGAAAAACATCCACCGGGATCAAATACATGGTTTTCATCCATCAAATAGCACAAGCTTAAGGCGAACAAGGCAAGCCAAAGAAGAGTAGGCAAGGTTCCCTTAAGCAAAGATGGAGCACGGTGGAAGCAAGAGTGATGAGGTGTAAGCATATCTTCATAAGGTCCAAAGATTTTTCCTTTTATTTCATCAGATGGATACTGAGATGGCTTAAAAAGTGCAATACCAGGGTCGAACACCTTTTCCTTTAGGGGAAAATAACACTTAGGCTCAGCAGACCTTGAAGAAGATCCGATCATAAATCTCGCAATCTCATCCTCAGACGGAGGATAGAGAGGAGTTAAGACATAAGTGCTGCGGATATCGGTGTCGTCCGGTTTCTTCTCCTTTGAAAGAAGTTTCTTCAAATCCGTAGAAGGATAAAGACCATAATCATCAAAGTCCAAAGGAGGGGCATCACTCTCATGAGAGAAGTATGTATTGAGAAAAGTAGAAAAGTCTTCCTCAAATGAGTAGTCATCCAAAGTAGGATCAAGTGTTGTTGGCGGAGGATCTTCATCATGTGAAGAATCACTTGAGAGAGTATCGGCCTCATCAAAATCATCGTAAGTGGGCATGTCTGGATACTCAGAAGTAAAATCATCATAATCATCTCCATCAGAACTAGAATCGTCATCATAAGCATCAAAGATCGGTGGAGAATCATAAATTGGTGGAGGATCGAAATTAGATAGAGAATCATCCACATCATCTTGGAATAGTGGATTATCATAGAAAGAATCGAATAGAGGATTGTCGTAGACGACAAAATCATCAAGCACATTAATCATATTCGATGATTCTCTTCCATTAGATTTGGTTGTGATCTTCCCCATTTTGAACACTTGTGCATCATTCTCGACCCTTAAAATTAACTCACCTTCGGCAACATCGACTAAGGCTTTTCCGGTTCTTAAAATGGCCGACCAAGTATTAAAGGAATACGAGGGTCCACTTCATAATCAACCACAACAAAATCGACCGGAAAAGTGAAGGTGCCAACTTTAATAAACACGTCTTCAGCAATACCAACGGGGTAAGCGAGAGTACGATTTGCTAGCTCAAGAGTCATCTTTGTTTTTGTAAGATCGGGTAATGATATTGATGTCCAAACACTTAAACGCATCCAATTAATACTTGCCCCGAGATCAGCTAGGTCAGTAAATTCTTCGGTTTTGTTAAAAATGCAAGGCAACACAAAACGACCGGGATCTCCAAGTTTTTCCGGAAGTTCTTTAAGAATAACTGCAGAACAGTTTTCATTTAAGCGTGTGTTGACAAGCTCAACCAGCTTTTCCTTCTTGTTAAGCAATTCCTTGAATGCTTTTACAAATTTCGGCATGTGGACAAGTGCTTCAACAAGGCTAATGTTGAAATTCATTTGAGAGATCATCTTCAAATAGTTTGACACTTGAATGTCATCCTTGGTTTGCAATTTAGCCTTGTCTAAGCGAGAAGGATAAGGAATATTGGGTTTATAGGTGGAAGGTGGGGTTGGTGAAGGGTTCTTCTTCTTGGGTACTTCAGTAAGAGGTGGAGACGGTAATAGAGAACTAATACTAGGCGTGGGAGTAGGAGGGATAAGTGGTGGTGGAGTAGGTGTAGATGGAGTAACTGGGGGAGGGATAGATAGTCCTACTACGGTTGCTCCACTGCGTGTAGTAATAGCACTCACATTCGCTATCGGGTTGGTGACGGTGTTTGAAGGTAGAGAGCCCGAAGTAGAGGGTTGAGTGGTTGGTAATAAACTAGACAACATGTTCTTCAAATCATTTGTTTGAGTGCTAAAAGAGGTTTGTATATCATGTCGATGCTCGGATCTAATGTCATACCTTGCTTAGTGATATACCCTTTCAAATTGATAATTTGGCTTTACAGATTCTTGATTTGCTCTCCTTGGGTTCTCATTAAGGTTTCAACATCTTGATGAATGGGTGGGGCTTGTTGAGCGGGTGGGTGATAAGGATTAGAAGCTCTAGGTGGGATTTGGTTGCTTCTATTGTAGTTGTTGTTAGGATTGTGGTTTTGAGGAGAAAAACCGGGTGCAAGAAAGTTGTTAGAACGGTAACTTAGCAAATTCCGATCACCTTGAGGCCGGGCTTGGTAATTTTCCGTTGAATAGTTACCATAAGCCGCATACACGCTTTTCGGATTGCCTTGAGTAGAAGGACAATCAGTGTATGAATGAGGACCACCGCAAGTCTCACAAGAAATTGCTACAGCTTTAACTTGTTGTTGTTGGTTTGTAGCGATGAGCAAGATATTTTTGTTCATTTCGGCCATCATGCGGGTCAATTCGGTCATGTCGGGGTTTGCTGAAGTAGAAGAAACATTGACTCTCGGGTTGTTCCTTGAAGATGCGGAGGAATCCCAATTTTCGTGATGAGTAGTCATGTTCTCAATAAGCTCTCTACACTCCTCGGGTCTTCTTTTCATAAATGTGCCACCGGCGGCTGCATTAATAGTATCACGATCACGAAAAGTTAAACCATTGTAGAAAGTATCAATCAACGTAACGGGGAGCATGTTGTGGTTTGGACATCGATCGATCAAAACATTATATCTTTCCCAAGCATCAAAGAGAGATTCATCGGGTTCTTGCATGAAACCGCTGATTTGATTTCGAAGGCTCGTGACCATGGATGGTGGAAAGTAGGGCGACAAAATCGTTGAGTCATGTCGTCCCAAGTATGAATGGAATTCTTCGGGAGACGATCAAACCATTTTTCGGCGTGGTGGGATAAAGTATGTGGAAAGAGCTGTAGGCGAAGGACATCCATAGTAACACCGGGCAACTTCATGCTTTGAGTAATAGTAATAAATTTGTCGAGGTGCTTGTTGGCATCATAATCAGGCAATCCGCGAAATGGATTAGTTTTCACTTGTTGGATCATGTGATGCTTCAACGAAAACTCCGGAGCCGTGATTTGCATCGGCACAATCAGTCCTCCTCGTCCATACATTGTGGGTTGACAAAGCTCCTCCATTGTTCTAAGGTCGGGTGGGGGAACATTGTTGTTGTTATTGTTGAGGTGCGGTGGGTTATTGTTGTTGTTCACACCTGCCATAGCTAAATCTTCACGAGTCTCATGCTCTGGATAAGTTGAAGATCTAGTACGCATACACCTGAAAAAGCAAAAGAAAAAGATACCAAAGCAATAAAAAAATATATACACTATAAAAGTAAAAATAAAATCTTTTTGGATTTTTGAAAATTTTTAATTTTTATGGATTTTTAACACTTTTTAAGCAAGAAAAATAACGCTCACGAATGAACGGATCCCAAAAAGCAACGCGTCTCTCACAGAAAACCGTTAATCTTAACGAAAAGAGCCGGCAGCGGCGCCATTTAATAACTCAATTTTCACTAAGTTAAAAAGTTCTTTGTCGTATGTCTAATCGAATTGATTTCCGGTTCAAAGTGTGACTCAATTGTTTTTGGTTAAGAAAAATGTTTGTCGTTGTTGAAAAATAAATGTGTGAAACTTTAACGTAAATTGACGGTTAATTAAATCTAAAATTAATTTAAACTTAAATGGTGCAATATTAAAACTTAAAAAGAAAATTAATTAAATGACTTAAAATTAAAGCGTGACGAAAAATTAAATTGACAAGGTAATAAAATTGTGAATTTTAAAATTAAACTAAAAGAAAAATAGCGGGAAGAATAAATGCTTGAGACTGAAACAGAAGATAAACAAAACCTGAGTCGGGATACAAAATACTGTCACTATTCAGAATACCCAACAAGATACTGCTTATCCGGAATAATTGAGTGAAGCTCTATCCGGAATAACCACCTTTCTCTTATCCCGAATAAACGTTTTCAATAACCTATCCGGAATAAATCTGTCACTTTTATCCGGAATAAGTCTTCTTACCTTTATCCAGAATAAGTTTTCCTGCGGCTTATCTGGGATCTTCTCAACCCTGCTTATCCGGAATCCCTGTTTGCTGCTTATCCGGAATAATCAAATGACCCTTATCCGGAATAATCTTCAGCGTGCTATCCGGAATAAATCACTTGAACTTTATCCGGAATCTTTAGTTGACGAGTTATCCGGAATGCACGAAGACTCGCTTATCCGGAATAATCTTTGCAGTTTATCCGGAATCTTGGAAGTACCCTTATCCGGAATAACTTCCGAATCTTTATCCGGAATAAGCTTTTAATGAACACTTATCCGGAATCTCCTTCTAGGGGTTTATCCGGAATAACTTCCAAATTCCCTTTATCCGGAATCTCGTGGTAGCTAGTATCCGGAATACAAGGGTTTTACCGAAACCCGAACAAGTACTAAAATCAAATAAGCTATAAACTAAAAATAAGCTAGAAACAAATAAGCACTTATCTAAAAACTTAACCAAATCACTAATAAGAAAAAGTTATTAAGCCACAATTTAAAAACTTTTAAGGAAACTAAATGATAAAAATATTAAAAATCAACTTTTTATAAAAATTAACTAAAAATCACTTAATTAAATTTAAAGAAAAACACAATAAGCTATCAAATCAATAAGCTAACACAATTAATATCATAAAAACGTAAAAAGTAATCAAATAAGCATGACAATAAGATAATAAGCACAAAGATTAAGCAAAATAAGAAAGGTACAATGAGAGATTAATTAAAAACTTGATAAAAGAAAAGATTTAACAACAAAATTAAAAACACTTACTTGGATTTAAAGGAATTAAAGTGCAAGACAAGTATTTAAATTGACAATTAATTAATATGACATGAAAATAAGGTGGAAAGACTAATGTGTCAAATTAGCTAACAACTCCTAATGACACATTAGGAGTCTATTTATAGTGATTAGGAAAACTAAGCATGTGTTGGTTCATTCTTCTTTCTTTCTCGACTTCTCGTCTTCTAATTTCATCGACTTTTTCGACTTTGTCTCGGGATTAATAAACTCGTCTTGTAATTTCTTCATTAATTTAGACTTGAGTTCTTCGGCTTTTATTAAACTTTCGTCTTTAGACTTTTTCTTCAATAAATCTTCAGAATTGGCCTTGGACTTCCGTTCTTTTGGCACCCTTGATCTTTCGACTTCGTCTTTTGTCTTTTTCTTCGATAAAAGCCCGTGAAAGCCCGTGTTTTCCTCCCTTTTCACATTTTGATCCTAAATCACAACAAAAACACAAACCACGCATAATTCCGACATTTACGACATAAAATACATGTTTTGGCTTGGTTATTATTGTAGTTAAGTGGTAAAAGGATGGGTGTTTACACACCTATCAATCATCCATTTCATGAAAAGCTTTTTGAACTTCTTTCATTTCAAAATTTAGATTGTCACCGAGAGATACAAAACCGGTTTTAAGATTGTCTAAAAACAGAACGATCTCAGCCTAAAACACTGCTTTCATGTGTTCGAAAGCCCATTCTCCGTCGGTTTGAGCCGTTGGAGTCATACATTCCTTAATGACCTTGTCAAACCTGGTAAAGTATTATTGAATCTCTTTCAAGATTAACAATACTATACTGACAGGTGGAAGAACCTTTGGAATTTCCTTAGGTTCATCTGTGTTGACAAGTGTAGGAAATGTACTAAGGTTCCCTTTAGTTGACACGGAAGTTGGTGATTTGGTAAATTCCCTTTGTATATTAAAACGAGTTCTAAAATCCGTCCTTGCATACTCTTGGTTAAAGTTTATCATAATCAAACTTAGGATGTTTCAAAAGCATTTGTGACAGATTCTCTTCAACTAGTGACGTATACTCGGGGTCATCCGGAATAACAATCGAAGGTAATACCAATCCTAATTTGGTTGCATCATAAAGTCTTGGGTTGCTAATAAAAGCTTGCTTTGCATAACCCGGGTTAGGTGGAAGGTCTTGTAGACGCGATAAGTTAAATTCCTTAAAAGATGAATCAAACAAATGTATTAAGTGTAAAGCGGAGTATTGTTTCAAAAACAAATTATCAATCTTTTTAATTTGATTAGACGCATTAAATTCTGTTTCAACCTTTTTAGACTCGAGAATTTCGAAATCCGTTTTAAGTTTTTGAAAATTAGTGACGACTGACTCTTTCTCTTTAATTTCTTTTGAAAGATTTGCTCTTAAATATTCAATCTCAAGAAAATGATCCATTTGAACTTTCCTAAACTCATCAAACTTGGGATTAGTTAAGGTATTGATCAATGGAGTTAATTCCAAGGTGTGAAGCCTTTCCTTGTATAAAGCCAGCTCGGCAGATAAGGTCTGATTAACACTTAGGGTTTCAAGGACCGCAGTATTCATTTGGCCAAGCATAGTTGCTGAAACCATAAACAAATCTTGTTGAGCAGGAGAAGTCGTATTCGTAATAACTCCCGGTTGTATTTCACTCAAAGTCTAGGGACTTACATTGATATTGCTATCATTGTTTGTCTCCTCGTTTGAATTACTAACTACCAGAGGCTCTTCCGGATACTGAGACTCTTGCCCAACTTGATATGGTTTAATACTAGTATCAATGGTAGTACTTGGTACCTCAGAGATTTGATCTAACCCATAAAGCGAGAGATTTGCCATAAGAGATGCCTTGGCGGTGTTGAAGTCATCATAGTCTAAGTCATATGCATCGAGATCATCTGCTTGATACGCTGCATTTTAAGTAAAAGCCGCTGTGAGTACCTCATTGTCCGCAACTCCTGGATCCGCAAGAAATGATAACTCATCTTCATCTAACTTACGGACATTTGCTTGAGCTTTGACTAACATTACCTTCTCCTCAAACCACGAAGCATCCCTTCTCCTTTTGGGTTGCTTACCCTCCCTAGCCATATGTCCTTCCCCTTTGCAGTTGTAGCATATTATCATCTTCACTTTGCCAGTAGTATTTCTTCTTGGAGCAGTGTTAAATGGGCGTGCACTGATAGTTGTAAAAATACGCCTTTTGGGAAAAAGAACGTAATTAGGGTAAGTATTAACAAGTGAATTAGGAAAACCACAAGTTATGACCCAAAGTGGGGATCGTTCTCAAGGAGGCTTGGTGTGTGTGTTAAGAGATGATTAATGATGTGATTATATTTATGAGAAATGAAAATAGAAATGAGGTAAGAAGAGAATGACGGTTACGATGACGATTTAAACTAAGACGAAAAGGTCGTACACGTAAAACCGTAAAAAGTACCAAAATTAAAATTTTACCCTAAAAATTCCTAGAAAATTTCAATAAATCCTAAATAATGTAATTAGAGTTTACAAAAAATCAAAAATCACTCAAACCTTTTATAATTAAATAATAATTTTTTAATGCTAATTAAAGCCCAAAAAATCAATTTAATTAACGAAAAGCCTAAAATGAGATTTTTTTAATCGTAAACCTCTAAATTGACCTAAATTAATTTAAAACTATTTTTGAAAATTTTAAAATTAATTAAACTATTTAAAAACAATTAAAAACTATTTAAACTTAAAATAATTATAAAAATTAATCTAAGGACAATAAAAATATTCTAAAAGTTGAAAAATTCCTAACTTAATGTATTTAACCTAAGAAAAATATAAAAACTTGAAAAATCTAAATTTTAATTTTTAATAATAAAATAATAATAAAATCATATTAAAAATCCAAAATTTATAAAAAATTCGAAAAACTTACAAACAAGCTTAATTTAACCTAATAAACACAGAAATGAAGTTGAAATTACAAAAATACCCCTAATGGGCCTTCAAATGGGCCAAAGTCCAAAACAGACCCTTATTGGGCCAAAATAAGCCCAATAAGAAAAATGTTTATAAAAATGGCCCAAAAGCTCCTATCTGACTCAAAATTTGATTTTGAACACAATTTTCCAAAGGCCCAAAAGCTGAAAAAGTGGTTTAAGCTGACTTATTTCAAACAGCTTATTCTTAATGGGCTTTTTGGCCCATTAAGCTATAAGCTGATGCCATAAGCTCAAATTAGACACACACGCTTCTTTTGAGTTACTTAAGACTTCTGTAAAAAGAAATTTCAAAAAAGTCCAAGGAATAAGCCTGAAAAAGCAATAAGTTATCTTCACAAAACGACAAAATAGTCGTTTTCGAGTTCTAGGCCACCCCAAGAGCTGATTCAAGTTTCAAAAGCTTTTAAATGACTTAACTAAGCTTAATCAACAAAAAATTTTCAAATAAGTTCAGTCAATAAGCTGGAATAAGCAAATAAGCACTTCTTTAAAAGTCAATTTTAAGAGTTTTCTAGCAAAAAGTCAAAGTCAAAGTCTGATAAGCTCCAGTTCAAACAAATGGGTCAAATGATGAAGATTGATCACAAAAAGTAAGTTTTTGCAGGTCTGGATAAACCAATATGGCTTATTAATAAGCTAACTGAAAAATACACTAGCAGGGGCTAGTTTTGGTGTCTAAGCAGTGGAAACTTTTTCCACTGCTTGACTTGTTTGACTATTTGTCTTTAGTGACTTTTTTGTGGATTCAAGTTTCACAAAGGCACCCAAATGATCAGTTAATCATAAGGAGTCAATAACAACAAAGAAATCAAAATCACAATCAGCCAATTTGTACAGTTAATTCAAAACATCACCAGATCTAGCCCAGACATGAACAAATAAGCAGTTGTGGTTCAATAAGCACTTATAGCACAATTCAGCCAGCCAAACTTTACCAAATGCATACACAAGCAATAATAAACTTAAATGAACAAGTCTAAGCAGGTTTCATGCAATGGTACAAAGTATAGATCAAGATTCAAGCACAATAAGTTACTGATGAACACTAACACAAGCAGTTATGAACACTTGCTGATGTATTTGACCACCAAGCCAAATTCAAACACTCAGATCTATCACATATGTTGTATAAACAATGTTTTAACAACTTTTAACCCTAAGCATGCATATATTCTAGATATTACCAAAATCTTAGGTAAAAAACAGTCAAAATCAATCAGATATAGCACAATGTTTGATTCAAAGGTTTAAGCCCAATAACTTGTAGCAAATAGCACTCAACCAAGTAGATAACAGATATAAAGCACAAACACAAACTTCCAACAACACAATATCAACTTATGATCTTAAACAGATTAACCCAAACACCCCTTTAAATTTTCAAATCAAAATTTTCAAATCAAAAGTGTATTCCAAGGTTACCCAAACCGAATCAAACACATTAACAAGTATAATATGCAGTATTGAACAAGATTAGACCACAAAATCAGCAAGAACCCAAGCAACACACAAATTCACCAAAAATCCAATTTTTTAACAGATTTTGAGTAGAATGGTGTGTACCTCATGGATGTACATCCACACCCACGAATTTTGAGCTTATGTGCTAGCAAGAACAAGCACAAGCTTCCACAATTAAGCCTGCTAAGATTCAACAAGGTTAAGAGCAAAATATCGAAATCAGAAAAATGAAAAATCCTTTATTAATGCAACCTTAGTTCCCAACATTTGATTATCCCCAAGTTATAAGCTTCACCACACCTTGATAACATAATATCAGGATGCTATGATCAGCTTTATAGCCCAAGAATTCCAAGGTTTGAACTAGACATAACAAAATATCAAGAAAAGTGGAAAATGTGCAAACTTTTGCACACTCCTTTGAAAACAGGTTTTAGGATTCAAGAACAATAAACAAGCAACAATAATAAGCAAATAATAAGGTTGGCACTTGATTTTTCTTCACCAAATTCAAACACATTTCATTAACTGAATATATGATTTACAGATTTGTGAACAATGGAAAATTCAAGAGCCAGCATAAATGTAAATGGTCCTATGCCTTATATAGGCTACAAGTGATGTCTAAGACAGCTAAAAACGAAACCCTAATGCTTGGTGAAGTCCCAGAAATGCACTTGAGGGTTTTGAAGTTAGCTTGATCATGTGACGGATTCTTGTTTTGTTGTGGAGCTAGCATGTGTTGGAATGTATCCAAGGGCTCACAATGAGCTTAGAAAGTAAGCAAGAATCATGCACGTTGGATGACTGTCCAAGTTTTGGCATCTTCTTCATTTTTGCAGCAGGGGAATCTTGTGTGGGTCTATTAGGTGATGAGGTGGCCAAGATTAAGGTTGGGTTATGTTGATAATACCCTTAATCATAAATCTGCAAAATCTTAGGGCCTAATTACAACAGGATTAGGAAAACCCAAAATTGTTCTTGAGGTGAATAGTTGTGCATTTGATTTGGTTTTGTGTTTAAAAGTGGTGTTTAGCGCCACTTAATTAACTAATCAGAGTTAGTTATAAGTGGGAAGTGAGGTGGCGCCAGGGTGAACTCTGATTGGTGGAAAGGGGTGAGTGGGACAGGTGGCATGACATGGTTGGTTAAGGTTTCTTTCGCTGTCTGCCAAGTATGGCCCCTCATTTCTTATACTATTTTCACTTTGTAAATAAACACAACAAATCCGGATTCCCTTTGTAATGAAGTTTTCATTTTCACACTTTTGCCCCCAAATACTTTTCCAAAGTATTTTCAGGGGTATTTCTTGCCAATTCTTGATTCTTGAAGGACTGATTTCGCATTTTCTTCATAGATAATGGTCTTGACTTGTCTTGTTGACTTCTTGGAGGACTGAATTTGCCAAGTCATGATTAATGAGGGACCATTTTTGCCATTTCTTCAAAGTCAAGGGTCCTTTTGGTAATTTTGACATTTTTAAAGGACCAAACTTGTAATTTCTTGTAACTTAAAGTCCTTCATGGTATGTTTAACTTTGAGGAGGATAATTATTGACATTTTAGTTTTGTTGAGGGACTAAAATTGCCAATTCTTCAAAGTGGAGGGCCTTTTTTGCAATATTGACAAACTTTAGGGACCAATCTTGTAATTTATAAAGATACAAGGGTATAAAGTGTCAATTCTACAATATTAGAGGACCCTTCTTCATAAATCTTCAAATCTTCAAGGGTTTTCTTGGAAAATTCTTCATTAGGGCTTGGTTCAATGTGCGGCTTCGTTTCCCGTGTTCGTTTTTGTATGATTCTTGTGATCTTTTTTCATTTTCTCAATATCCGTACCTAAAATACACAAGCAACAAACACAAGCATATATTTGGCCAATTTCATGATATTTTATGCATTTAAAGCCATTTTTGGACGATGAGACTATGTATAAAGCAGTCTCATCACTCCCCCATACTAAACCATTGTCGTGCCCTCACGCAATGCTAGAATAAAGTATCGTAGCACCTCCAAAAATCATTTTTATTCACTTTTATTGAATGATAAACTAGCTACACTACTACTATTACCACTACTTGCGTTTTAGACATAATGTATGATTTTCATCGCAAAATGGGACGTTTAGGTTAATAGAATAAGAACACGTGAATGCTTCGTTAGAAATAATTTCATCGTCCTCGATTTTCACCCCAATTCCATGCCAAGCGTGCAATGAGATCATTGTCATTATAAGTTAGTAATGCTAACACTACTCATATACCCTAATCACGTACTTATCCTCCTATTTT
Organism: Glebionis coronaria; assembly: GCA_025667525.1. Classification (NCBI taxonomy): domain Eukaryota; kingdom Viridiplantae; phylum Streptophyta; class Magnoliopsida; order Asterales; family Asteraceae; genus Glebionis; species Glebionis coronaria. Next base: position 909,074 of record JANFOE010000213.1, read on the forward strand.
CCTAAGTTGTATCTCTTATATTTTAATTTGTCTTGAATGTTTCACGAGGATACATTGTTTGACTTATGCGATAATAGAGATTTAGATCTAAAAATAGAGTCCTAACGGTGTAACCAAGAGCATCAAATCAATAACCCCTCCTAATAGACAACGATGTCAAAAAATTAAGTCAACAAGAAGGATCGATAAACACGGTTTTATAACGGTTTTGAACATGAGACTTATTACCAAGACTTTTATACGCCCCCTAACGGAAGGGCCTTATTATCATAGGTTTACCTCCATCTTTTATTCAACTTCGCCATGAAGCTTTTATTATGACTTCGGTCTTGCCTTGCCTTTTATTATCCACCTCATCGGTGGTTTTATTAGCCAAAGACGTATATCCTCACGCTAAGGCGAATTTTGGATCTTTAAAGCTTCAAAGATTAAGGCTTGATTCACTTTTAATTTTTCATATATTTTTCGGCCTTGTGGGCTTCAAATTGTTTGCTTGATTTAGATGAGCACTTGAAATCTTATTATTGGGTGAAGCTTTCGATTATTCGGGTGCCAATACTTCAAAACCGTGACGCTGGCGATACCTTAATGTCTTCCCAATTTAATTACACGGAAGCTACTAGAAAAGACTAGAAATCCAACAATCAAGACTAAACCGTTAAGTCAATATTTATTAAGCAAAAAATATTTACAAGCGAAGGGAGAATAAGCAAACAAGGAGAACACGTGATTTTTTGAAAGAATATGAGTACTCTACGTTTAGCATAGTAACTTATAATTAACTCTATCATTTCTCATCCTCATTTAAGAGACTTAGCCTAATGTGAAGTTAAGGAATCAAATCTAAGTGCTCAACACGCACGGTCGAGTAAAAAATTACTCTTATTCTCACCATCGGAAAATCTACATTCGTGTCTTCAAACACTTATAAAACATGATAAAAATTTTAAAATTTGGCCTTTTTTAGCCTTATTTTGCAACAAAACGATAAACAAAAAGATAAACTTTGGAAAGCGTGAAGGTTTGTCAAGGAAAGTATCTATTCACCCCCCCCCCCCCCCCCCCACCATACTAAAGTTAAAGACTGTCCTCAATGTTTCGAGTCTAGGGGTGCAAACACCCCCATACTAGAGAAGTAGTCGAATGCCTAATCTAGCATGGAAAGGGTGTAACCGTTAAATTTAAAGCCGTTTATGAAGTGTGCTATAAACCTAAGGTTAGAACATCAAAGGATATATCATGGATATTGAGAAAGTCTTCAAAGCAAACGATCGAGTGCTCCCATAAAACGAACACGAGAGGCTCCAATCGTGAAGATAATGATCATCTAAAATCCACAATTCACAAACAACCACGGAACAAAGGTTGGAAGGGCACAAATCCCCACACGTTACTACATTAGAAAGCGATAATATGTACATAGGATAAGCATGGGACTCCCCCACGAGGCACCTCGTTTTTTATTACCGAGTCATGAGCTCGACTCGATCCCCTCAATACTAATTATCATTGGGGAAGGTGATTTGGTCGAGGTAGTTCAAGGATGGAACTTCCCCGCCAAAGTAGTGCTTCAACCTATGTCCATTCACCTTGAAATTGGGGCCATCATTTTGAGCTAGCTCGAAGGTCCCATATGGAAAAACTTGAGCCACGGTGAATGGACCGGACCAACGGGATTTCAACTTACCGGAAAAGATTTTCAAACGAGAATTAAAAAGCAAAACTTGATCCCCAATGTTAAAAACCCGGTTTTTAATTTTTGAATCATGCAACTTTTTAGTCTTTTCTTTATAAATAAATGAATTTTCATAAGCAATATCCCTTAATTCATCCAATTCATTAAATTGCATTTTCTGGTGTTTTCCCGCGGTCTCCATGTCATCATTACAATGATTTAGGGCCCAATAAGCCTTGTGTTCGAGTTCAGTTGGCAAGTGACAATTCTTCCCATACACAAGCTTATAGGGAGTGCACCCAATGGGCGTCTTATGAGCGGTCCTAAAAGCCCATAGAGTATCGTCCAACTTATTCGACCAAGATTGTCGGTTTTCCCCAATGGATCTATCCAAGATCCTCTTCAACGCTCGGTTTGAAACCTCGACTTGCCCACTCGTTTGTGGGTGATAAGTCGTAGAAAGCCGATGTGTAAACCCATATTTCCTTAGGACCCTTTCGAATTGGTTGTTACAAAAATGGGTTCCACGATCGCTTATGATCGCACGAGGGGTTCCAAACCGAGAAAACAAGCTTTTCAAAAACTTGACTACCACACGAGCATTATTGGTGGGCAAGGCCTTAGCTTCCACCCACTTAGATAGGTAGTCAACCGCGACATGGATGTACTTATTACCACGAGATGATGGGAACAGCCCCATAAAGTCAATGCCCCAAACGTCAAAGATCTCACACACTTGGATGATATTTTGTGGCATTTCATCTTTTTGTGAGGCTTTTCCTTTTCGTTGGCATGAGTCACATGACTTTACAAGCTCATGTGCATCTCGGTAAATAGTAGGCCAAAAGAAACCGGCATCAAAGACCTTCTTAGCCGTGAGATTAGCACCATGGTGACCACCCGTGGGTCCCTCGTGACAAGCTTTAAGGATATTAGAAGCTTCGGTACCAAAGACACAACGTCGATCCGCACAAGTTCGAAACAAGTAAGGGTCGTTCAAAAAGTAGAACTTGACGTCACGAAAGAATTTTCGTTTTTCTTGAGTCGTCATACCCTTGATGATGAAGTTGCCCGCATGGTAATTTTCGATGTCCGCAAACCATGGGGTGGAAGAATTAAGCTTAGAATTCACTACACCAAGTGTCTCGAGTGGAAATGTTTCGGTGATTTCCTTGGGCTCGTAAACACTTTGGTGAGGATCTTCCAAACAAGAAAGATGATCGGCCGCTAGATTCTCAGCTCCTTTTTTGTCAACAGTTTTGTGATCAAATTCTTGAAGAATGAGAATCCAACGAAGTAATCTCGGCTTTGCATCTTGTTTAGCCATAAGATACTTGATATCCGAATGATCCGTATACACTATGCATTTCGTCAAGACAAGATAAGGTCGGAATTTCTCAAATGCATACACCACGGCAAGGAACTCCTTCTCCGTTGTAGTGTATTTTAGTTGAGCCTCGGTCATCGTCTTGCTAGCATAGTGAATAGGCAAGAAGTGCTTTTCATGACGTTGCACCAATACGGCCCCAATAGCGTAGTCACTAGCATCACACATGAGCTCAAAGGGGAGGTTCCAATTGGGAGCAACAAGAATGGGAGCTTCGGTAAGTTTCCTCTTAAGGATTTCAAAGGCTCGTACACAATCTTCGTCAAAGAAAAAACGTGCATCTTTTTCAAGGAGATGTGTAATAGGTCGAGAGATCTTCGAAAAATCCTTGATGAATCGACGATAAAAGCCCGCGTGGCCTAGGAAACTCCTAACTCCCTTAACGGTTTTGGGATGAGGTAATTTGGCGATGACGTCTACCTTAGCTTGATCTACCTCAATCCTCGCTTTCGAAACCTTGTGCCCTAAGACGACTCCACTTTTAACCATAAAATGACATTTTTCCCAATTAAGCACAAGGTTGGTTTCCTCACAACGTTTCAACATTCTGTCGAGATTCGACAAACACGAAGCGAACGAACTACCAAACACGGAAAAGTCATCCATGAAGACTTCCATCGTCTTCTCGATCATATCATGAAAAATAACCATCATGCACCTTTGAAAGGTTCTCGGTGCATTGCAAAGTCCGAATGGCATTCTACGATAGGCAAATGTTCCGTATGGACACGTAAACGTAGTTTTTTCTTGATCACGAGGATCGATGGGGATTTGGAAGTAACCTGAAAAACCATCTAAAAAGCAATAGAAATCGTTTCCCACAAGACGCTCCAACATTTGGTCCATGAAGGGCAAGGGAAAATGGTCTTTTTGAGTGGCTTCATTCAACTTACGATAGTCAATGCACACTCTCCATCCGGTCACGAGTCTAGTGGGAATTAACTCGTTGGCATCGTTTGGAACAACGGCCATTCCTCCCTTCTTAGGGACATAATGAATAGGACTCACCCAAGGGCTATCGGAAATAGGGTAAATCATTCCCGCGTCAAGGAGTTTTAGGACTTTCATTTTGATGACGTCGTGAATTTTAGGGTTCACCCTCCTTTGACATTGGATTGCGGGCTTGTAATCCTCCTCCATTAAGATTTTGTGGGTACAAAATTTGGGATCGATCCCCTTAATGTCGGATAACTTCCACGCAATTGCCCCTTTGTGATCCTTTAGAACATCGACAAGTGCGGTTTTTTCATCATTCGAAAGTTATTTCGCAATAATAACCGGCAACTTGTCGTCCTCCTCCAAAAAGACATATTCGAGATGAGGAGGTAAATCTTTCAACTCGAGGATAGGTGGTTCCTCAATTGAAGATTTGGGCTCGATACTCATATCCTCCTCGGGTGGAGGAAATGGGAAATCGTTAAGAAAATCCTTGATAATCGAGAAGTCCTCATCATTGTCGAGGTCTTCGTTACAAGTACGTGGAACATCGAATTCTTCCAACGTAAAACCACCACCTTCAAATGGAGTGAAGGTTGGTGTCGAGTTATCAAGAATGGGATCTAACATAGTGAGATTGCCACTATTTTCATCATCACCAAAACCTAGACTTCTTGTGAAAATTCCTCGCAAACAACATCAATCATATCAACAGGTTTATGGTCGCAACGGAATAAACATGAGAAATTTGAGAGTTTTGAGTTGCGTTTATAACAAGTTCCTCGTCGTTGAAACGTAAGGTGATCTTTCTAGCATGAACATCGATCAAAGCCATAGACGTATCTAAAAACGAACGACCTGAAATGAGAGGAACTTGAGGATCCGTGGGAATATCGACAACGATAAAGTCTACCGGATAATAGAACTTTCCTACTTTCACAAAAACGTCTTCCGCCGATCCACATGCGGGAATCGTGGAATGGTCGGCCAACTCGATAGACATTAGTGAAGGAGTAAGATTAGGAAGATTGAGCGACTTGAAGATTGCAAGTGGCATCAAGTTAATACTAGCACCAAGATCGGCCAAGGCATAGCATTCTTCCATATCTTAGATTGCACAAGGGATCAAGAATTTACCGGGATCATCGACTTTTTGAGGTATGCGATTAAGATAAACCGATGAACAACTAGACAATTTGATGCAATTTCTCCTTGTTGTTCAACATACTCTTAAAGTTAGCGGCAAATCGAGGCAACATGACCAAAGCATCGGCGAAACTCACATTAAAGTGCAAATCACGAAACATTTTCATAAAAAGCTCAAATTGGTAATTGTCGTGCTCTTGACGTTTCTCCTTTCTAAGTCTCGATGGATAGGGCAAAGGTGGTGTGGGTTGAGGCATAGGCATAGCCTTTGGAATCTCGGGTTCCAAATGTGGTAATGGGTCAATCGTAGGTGTGGCATGAGCGGTACTTCGTGGGATTTGGACATGCTCCTTCTCGACCATCACCTCGAGTTCTTCCTCAATTGCATCCTCCGTAGGAGCAATTGGTTGAGGAGTCGGTTCCTTAAGTGTCTTACCACTACATGTGGTAATCACTTTCATCTCTCCCTTAGGGTTCGATATGGTGTTGCTAGGAAGACTAATCGAAGACGGTTTGCACATAATTGCCTCAAACATAGATGAAATTTTATCCTCAAACATGGATTGCCTCTTCTTGGCCTTAATCATTTCTTGCTTAATTTCATGTTGCCCTTGTTCCATTTTTTGTTGGTTTTGTTGTAACCTAGTTACATTTCCTTCCATTTTGTTTGTATGGATTTTAAGCTCATTTGCTAACTCATTTTTCAACTCTTTCTTCAAGTTGTCCTTAAACTCGGATCTTAGGCTAATGATTTCTCTTTGAATGTTGTCAAACCTAGCATCTTTTCTATTAGCGTATTCAACAAATTCATTTGGAAGATCTTTCAAAGTCTACAAACTCTTGTTGTTGTTTTGAAAATCACTTTGATTTTTGATTGAAACTTGATTATTAGCCCCTTGATTACCATAGTTTCCTTTGTTGTAATTGTTTTTGAAACCAACTTGATTGTTTCCATAGTTGTTGTTAGCATTTTGATTTGAAGCAAAACCCGGTGGAGTCAATTGATTGGAGTGGGTAAATTGATCGTTTTGGTTGTAAGTTCTCATGGCCGCGTAGGCACTCGAAGTGTTACCACCGTTGGTAATGCACTCGGAGAAATCATGACCTCCACCACAATACATACATGAAGCCTCAACCGCTTTAGCCGTAGCGGGAGCACTTTTTTCTCCAACTTTGAATTCAATTAAAAGTCCTTTAAGCTTATCAAAGATTTTGTTTTCCAAGTTCGCCTCAATTTGGCAAGCATCGATGGTATTAGACAAAGAAGGTGAAGCCGAAGACGAAGCCTTACGAACACTCGACGTGCTACGAGGACTATACACCTTAGATCTATTCTCAATTATCACCAAAGCTTCCTCAACCGTTTTACACAAAAAATTACCACCCGCGGCGGCATTTAGATAATCCCTTTCATGATCATTAAGTCCATTATAAAACGTGTCAATTTGATGCAAGTCGGAAAAACCGTGATGAGGACACTCATGTAACATTTTCTTAAACCTATTCCAAGCCGTTGAAAAACTCTCATTAAATTCTTGTGAAAATTTTGAAATCTCGTTTTTCAAATGCGTAGTCTTAGAGGGCGGGAAAAATTGGTTCACAAATTTTGAAACGAGATCCTTCCACGTCAATATAGAATTGGGTGGCTCTTTCTCTAACTAAATTTTAGCGGGTCCCGCTAAGGAATACGGAAAAAGCATCATCTTAATCGAGTCATTAACAACATCCTTAAATTTGCAAGTGGCGGTAAGACGATTGAATTGGCGGATATGGTTGTGCAGGTTGTCCTTTTCATCACCACGGAATTTGTTGTTTTGGATCATCGACAACAAACCCGTTTTCACTTCAAAATTCTCCGCAAGGATAGCGGGAATTACAATGCCTCTCCATAACCCTCGGTGGGTGCTTGAAGTAACTCCATCATAGTTCGATTCTCCATGGTTGGTTCCTCTCTTACAATGGGTTCGTCAATAGGAGACTCCTCACTAGAAAGATTAGGAGTAGGTGTTGACTCCTTTCGGTTTCTTCGTTTACGTGCACGTCTTGCTTGGTTGCGGGTTTGCATAAACGTCACGTACAACGAGGGAATGAGCAAAGAAGATTCTTTTTAGTGTTTTGTATTTTTCCAAAATTTTTTGTGGTTTTTGATTGCTTTTACTTTTTTTGGATTTTTGTGATTGTATTTAGACCAAAATCTACAAATCTCATCCCTAATCAAATCTCTTGATTAAAGAAGTCTCAAGGAATGAAAACGATCACGTGAAGTGAACGCCTTCGATGACTTTAGAACGTTGGTGGAACCCCAAAACGTTCAAGAGGGTTTAATCAATGAAACCAAGAAAGTATATATGATACTTAATAATACTTTGGGCGGCAAAACCCTCGATTAGCTTTCAATCTCAAAGTACTCACAAGCAAGCGGGGAAACGTGGCGGCGCGAAGCACTTAAGAGCCTTTTTCCTTAGGGTATATTTTATAATACCCGCCTTATACCCACCTTATAGTTTGTATTTTTCAAAATCGAGCTTCACGAAAGTATTTATCTATTTTTGCCTTTTCTTTCTTGTTTGAGATTCGAATACAATGATTGGGTAATGACCTCCCAAGTCAAGGTTGTGTTTTCACACTTTTGGAGTACTTGTGAATTTATTGTTCTACGTATACAATATATTATAATATTCACACAAAAAACGAAAAACCGATAATACGTATTAGTAGAGTGCTACTAATACAAATAGATATTATGGCTATATATAAAAACAACAATTGCCAAATCAAAGCACAACACGCCTCCCCGGCAGCGGCGCCAAAATGATAGTTGTAAAAATACGCCTTTTAGGAAAAAGAACGTAATTAGGGTAAGTATTAACAAGTGATTTAGGAAAACCACAAGTTATGACCCAAAGTGGGGATCGTTCTCAAGGAGGCTTGGTGTGTGTGTGTTAAGAGATGATTAATGATGTGATTATGTTTATGAGAAATGAAAATAGAAATGAGGTAAGAAGAGAATGACGGTTACGATGACGATTTAAACTAAGACGAAAAGGTCGTACACGTAAAACCGTAAAAAGTACAAAAATTAAAAATTTACCCTAAAAATTCCTAGAAAATTGCAATAAATCCTAAATAATGTAGTTAGAGTTTACAAAAAATCAAAATCACTCAAACCTTTTATTTAATTAAATAATAATTTTTTAATGCTAATTAAATCCTAAAAAATCAATTTAATTAACAAAAAGCCCAAAGTGAGATCTATTCAATTGTAAACCTCTAAAATGACCTAACTTAATTGAAAACTATTTTTGAAAATTTTAAAATTAATTAAAACTATTTAAAAACAATTAAAAACTATTTAAAATTAAAATAATTATAAAAATTAATCTAAGGACAATAAAAATATTCTAAAAGTTGCAAAATTCCTAACTTAATGTATTTAACCTAAGAAAAATATAAAAACTTGAAAAATCTATATTTTAATTTTTAATAATAAAATAATAATAAAATAATATTAAAAACACAAAATTTATAAAAAAAACTCTAAAACTTGCAAACTAGCTTAATTTAACCTAATAAACACAAAAATGAAGTTGAAATTACAAAAATACCCCTAATGGGCCTTCAAATGGGCCAAAGTCCAAAACAGACCCTTATTGGGCCAAAATAAGCCCAATAAGAAAAATATATATATATATATGGCCCAAAAGCTCTTATCTGACTCAAAATTTGATTCTGGACAGAGTTTTTTAAAGGCCCAAAAGCTAAAAATGTGATTTAAGCTGGCTTATTTCAAACAGCTTATTCTTAATGGGCTTTTTGGGCCATTAAGCTATAAGCTGATGCCATAAGCTCAAATTAGACACACGAGATTCTTTTGAGTTACTTAAGACTTCTGTAACAAGAAATTTGAAAAAAGTCCAAGGAATAAGCTTGAAAAAGCAATAAGCTATCTTCACAAAACGACAAAATAGTCGTTTTCGAGTTCTAGGCCACCCCAAGAGCTGATTCAAGTTTCAAAAGCTTTTAAATGACTTAACTAAGCTTAACCAAAGAAGAGTTTTCAAATAACTCCACTCAGTAAGCTGGAATAAGCAAATAAGCACTTCTTTAAAAGTCAACTTTAAGAGTTTTCTAGCAAAAAGTCAAAGTCAAAGTCTGATAAGCTCCAGTTCAAACAAATGGGTCAAATGAGGAAGATTGATCACAAAAAGTAAGTTGTTGCAGGTCTGGATAAGCCAATATGGCTTATTAATAAGCTAACTGAAAAATTACACTAGCAGGGGCTAGTTTTGGTTTCTGAGCAGTGGAAACTTTTTCCACTGCTTAACTTGTTTGACTATTTGTCTTTAGTGACTTTTTTGTGGATTCAAGTTTCACAAAAGCACCCAAATGATCAGTTAATCATAAGGAGTCAATAACAACAAAGAAATCACAATCACAATCAGCCAATTTGTACAGTTAATTCAAAACATCACCAGATCTAGCCCAGACATGAACAAATAAGCAGTTGTGGTTCAATAAGCACTTATAGCACAATTCAGCCAGCCAAACTTTACCAAATGCATAAACAAGCAATAATAAACTTAAATGAACAAGTCTAAGCATGTTTCATGCAATGGTACAAAGTATAGATCAAGATTCAAGCACAGTAAGTTACTGATGAACACTAACACAAGCAGTTATGAACACTTGCTGATGTATTTGACCACCAAGCCAAATTCAAACACTCAGATCTATCACATATGTTGTATAAACAATGTTTTAACAACTTTTAACCCTAAGCATGCATATATTCTAGATATTACCAAAATCTTAGGTAAAAAACAGTCAAAATCAATGAGATATAGCACAATGTTTGATTCAAAGGTTTAAGCCCAATAACTTGCAGCAAATAGCACTCAACCAAGTAGATAACAGATGTAAAGCACAAACACAAACTTCCAACAACACAATATCAACTTATGATCTTAAACAGATTAATCCAAACACCCCTTTAAATTTTCAAATCAAAATTTTCAAATCAAAAGTGTATTCCAAGGTTACCCAAGCCCAATCAAACACATTAACAAGTATACTATGCAGTATTGAACAAGATTAGACCACAAAATCAGCAAGAACACAAGCAACACACAAATTCACCAAAAATCCAAAATTTTAACAGATTTTGAGTAGAATGGTGTGTACCTCATGGATGTACATCCACACCCACGAATTTTGAGCTTATGTGCTAGCAAGAACAAGCACAAGCTTCTACAATTAAGCCTGCTAAGATTCAACAAGGTTAAGAGCAAAATATCAAAATCAGAAAAATGAAAAATCCTTGATTAATGCAACCTTAGTTCCCCACACTTGATTATCCCCAAGTTATAAGCTTCACCACACCTTGATAACACAATATCCGGATGCTATGATCAGCTTTATAGCCCAAGAATTCCAAGGTTTGAACTAGACATAACAAAATATCAAGAAAAGTGGAAAATGTGCAAACTTTCGCACACTCCTTTGAAAACGGGTTTTAGGATTCAAGAACAATAAACAAGCAACAATAATAAGCAGATAATAAGGTTGGCACTTGATTTTTCTTCACCAAATTCAAACACATTTCATTAACTGAATATATGATTTACAGATTTGTGAACAATGGAAAATTCAAGAGCCAGCATCAATGTAAATCGTCCTATGCCTTATATAGGCTACAAGTGATGTCTAAGACAGCTAAAAACGAAAACCTAATGCTTGGTGAAGTCCCAGAAATGCCCTTGAGGGTTTTGAAGTTATCTTGATCATGTGACGAATTCTTGTTTTGTTGTGGAGCTGGCATGTGTTGGAATGTATCCAAAGGCTCACAATGAGTTTAGAAAGTAAGAAAGAATCATGCACGTTGGATGACTGTCCAAGTTTTGGCATCTTCTTCATTTTTGCAGCAGGGGAATCTTGTGTGGGTCTATTAGGTGATGAGGTGGCCAAGATTAAGGTTGGGTTATGTTGATAATACCCTTAATCATAAATCTGCACAATCTTAGGGCCTAATTACAACAGGATTAGAAAAACCCAAAATTGTTCTTGAGGTGAATAGTTGTGCGTTTGATCTGGTTTTGTGTTTAAAAGTGGTGTTTAGCGCCACTTAATTAACTAATCAGAGTTAGTTATAAGTGGGAAGTGAGGTGGCGCCAGGGTGAACTCTGATTGGTGGAAAGGGGTGAGTGGGACAGGTGGCATGACATGGTTGGTTAAGGTTTCTTTGGCTGTCTGCCAAGTATGGCCCCTCATTTCTTATACTCTTTTCACTTTGTAAATAAACACAACAAATCCGGATTCCCTTTGTAATGAAGTTTTCATTTTCACACTTTTGCCCCAAATACTTTTCCAAAGTATTTTCAGGGGTATTTCTTGCCAATTCTTGATTCTTGAAGGACTGATTTCACATTTTCTTCGTAGATAATGGTCTTGACTTGTCTTGTTGACTTCTTGGAGGACTGAATTTGCCAAGTCATGATTAATGAGGGACCATTTTTTGCCATTTCTTCAAAGTCAAGGGTCCTTTTGGTAATTTTGACATTTTTAAAGGACCAAACTTGTAATTTCTTGTAACTTGAAGTCCTTCATGGTATGTTTGACTTTGAGGAGGATAATTATTGACATTTTAGTTTTGTTGAGGGACTAAAATTGCTAATTCTTCAAAGTGGAGGGCCCTTTTTGCAATATTGACAAACTTTAGGGACCAATCTTGTAATTTATGAAGATACAAGGGTATAAAGTGTCAATTCTTCAATATTGGAGGACCCTTCTTCATAAATCTTCAAATCTTCAATGGTTTTCTTGGAAAATTCTTCATTAGGGCTTGGTTCAATGTGCGGCTTCGTTTCCCGTGTTCGTTTTTGTATGATTCTTGAGATCTTTTGTCAATTTCTCAACATCCGTACCTAAAATACACAAGCAACAAACACAAGCATATATTTGGCCAATTTCAAGATATTTTATGCATTTAAAGCCCTTTTTGGATGATGAGACTATGTATAAAAGCAGTCTCATCATGCACTGGTATTTGATGAACTTGGTCTTCCCTGAAGTGGTTGAACCATGACCCTACCGTTTTGAATTGTAGCTTGTTGACGAGAGTTAGACGAGGATCTCAACTGATTACTTATTGGGGATGGTCCTCTGTAACCTCGTTTGTTCAACGTTTGAGTAATATAGGCAGACATTTGTGCTAGCACGTCAGTAGGATTATCCCCTTGTTTGAATTCGGGAATTAGAACCTCATCATCACAATACAGAACTGGTGCTGGTGGAGCTACATAAACACTTGAGGGAGTACTGACATGTTGTGAATAGCTGGGTTGAAGAACTTTCGGTTTCTAGTATGTGATAGCAGGAGCTGTAGGTGGTTGATAAGAAGAGTATAGTTGTTGAGCATACGGTGATAGATGTGAGTCTCTTTGTAACGATGGTGCTGGTAGCTGATATTGTTGATGTGATGTAGGTGGTTGTGGTAACATCGAGTACTGTGGAGATATTGGGTTTTGATACAGGGGCTGATAAGAAGATTGTTGTCCCATAGCATGTGAGATATTATGATATGACAACATTGGATGATTTGCCATTAATGCCAATGGTTCATAATAAGATCCTTGAGACATACGTGTCTTGAGCACATGCTTCTTGTGTTGTTACAAGAAAGCATAAAGTTGATCGAGATTTGACTTGTGCAAATCCCTTACCAGTTTAAGATCAGTGACGTAGTGGCTCCACTCTAGAGGCAACGTATTCAAAAACTTGGTATTGATCTGAAACTGAGCAATCGTTAGATTATAAGTGTTCAAATCATTCATCAATGTAGTGAATCTCCAATAATAGTCATGAAGAGTTTCCCCTGGAGTGTATGTGAACCTATCAAACAAATTATAAAGTTGACACTCTCTGTCCTACTTAGATAATGAAGTCCCTTGTATCAAAACCGTCAAACGATCCCATAGTTCCTTTGCTATCTTGTGTTGACTTACCATACGATAAATATCGGGTGGAAGAGCTTTAATTACGCCCTAATCAAGTGGGCCTTACTCAATGGATTTGATCATAAGCCTCCCACTGGATCGACCAATAATGTATGACTTCATATGACCCTGCCATGGTTCAAATAGCTCTTTGATAACCAATGGTGGATGCGTATCGGTACCCGATATGATAGAAAGATCAGTAAGCGATGTCATTGTAGGCATGAATGAATGAGGATTCATTTTTGATCACTTGAAGAAAAAAGATTATCTTTTGATCGACCGATGAAATAAAGTTGTGAAATTTGTTGTGTGTTGATGTAAAATTCTTCCAAAATTACAAAGTTTAAATCTTGAATATATTCCACAATAAAATTCAGAATCTGTAAACCTCACTAAATCCGGAATAAGTGACCTCAATAAAATTCGGAATAATTATTTGTACAAAATTCGGAATATTTGAAACAAAAAACAATTCGGAATAATTTGTTGCTGAAACAAATTCAGAATAATGTGTTGCTGAAACAAATTCGGAATATGAGTTATCAAGAACCTGTGTAGAATTCGAAATCCTTATACCCAAAAGAAAATTCGGAATCCTTATACCCAAATAAGAATTCAGAATCCTTATACCCAAACAAGAATGCGGAATCAAGATGGATCAAATTCGGAAGAAATGCTAGAGTAGAATTCGGAATAAAGACTTGATCAAAATTCGTAATAGATACTAGAGTAGAATTTGGAATAAAGACTTGATCAAATTCGGAATAAATACCACCATATTCCGAAATTTATACCCAAAAACTTCCGAACTTGATATTTCGTGTTTTCACCCAATAATCAAGCCAAAACTTCCAACTTTTACGTGAAAATCAACAATATGAATATCACGAATCCCTACCACAACTATGTAGGCAGTTTGTAAGAAAGATTGAAGGTGAAAAACACACAAAAAAAATTAAACCACGGATAAATCTTGATTAAAAGAGCAAAAAACCAAAACTAACACAACAAAAAACCTTATTTCACCCCATGGCTATTGATACCAATTATAGAATAGTGATCATCTATGATCCTAACAAGTGTGGTTGTTGTTTCTAGAGAGAGAAACTAGAGAGAGAAAGTGAGAGAAGTATGTTTATTATGAATAATGAAAATGAACAACAACCCCCTTTCCATTAAGAAAAGGGGTTTATATATCCAAGGCTTGGTGGGCTTGGGCCTACAACCCATGGACAAGCCCATGGATTGGTAAGTTACTTAGTTTTAAGCCTTGAACTAACTACGAGCTAATTACATCTAATAATATTGTTGGAGTGACCGATACTTCTAATATACGTTAAAAACGTATTTTCAACATGAACACTTTCCAAATATGGAAGGTCAAAAACGTAACTACTCAAACAAATACGTGATAGGCACTAAACACACCCCCCGGTAGAGGCGCCAATAATTGATGTAGGATTTTTGTACTTACACTTTAGGAAAAGTGTAAAGAACGTGGTAAGTATAAGTAATTACGTTTAGGAAAACGTAAAAACCGATAGTGAGTTTGTTCTTGAAGGAGGTATGGTTGGGTTCCAATAATAACTATTTTTAATTAGTTTCATTTTTGGAATGAGAAAAGATTAAATTAAAAGACGGATTACGCTAAAACGAATTACACTACGTCGAATCGCGTTTTCGCAATAATAACTATTTTTAATTAGTTTCATTTTGGAATGAGAAAAGATTAAATTAAAAGACGGGTTACGCTAAAACGAATTACACTACGTCGAATCGCTTTTTCACGCAAAACGAGACAAAAAATAATAAAATAATAAAAAATTCTAAAAATTTGAAAAATAAATCCTTAAAAGTCTAATAAAAGACCTAAAATTAATTTTAAAATCTAATAAAAGGCCTAAAATTAATTTGAAAAATAAAAATTTTGAAAATCTTTTAATTAATTTTAATTTTAAAATCTAATAAAAGACCTAAAATTAAAAATAAACAAGAAAAAGTCCAAATCCAAATTTGAATGTTTATAAACCTCAAACTGATTTAGTAAAAGCTAAAAATAACTTTTTGAAAATTTTAAAACTATTTTTCCTATTTTTAAATCACTAAATACAAAACAGAAAATTAATAATGATTAAAAATACTAAAACTAAAGGGAAAAATCTGAAATTTTACCAAAGAGTCCTAAATGTAACTTAAGTCCTAGGAAAAATACGTTGGCTAGCCCAGATTATCCCAATAAGCCAGAATAGGCTAGATTAACCCACGACTTAATTTAGAAAAGAGAAAAAGAAAGTGCTTAAATAAAAAATGAAACCAAAGCTTAACAAGAAATAAGCAATGGTAAAGTGGTAAAGATCCTCACTCCTACACGTTAGGTCGGGGGTTCGAGCTAGACCATATACTTTTTGGCGTTTTATTAATTTTCTTTTTTGGACAAGTCAACCCCACAAGCAGTTGACTTGTGGGGAGTGATGATAATCTAGATAATAACAAAAATAAGCACAAAACAAGCTGGAAAATAAGCACATAAGCTCAAACTTGAAAACAGACAATTGTGTTCTATCATACATCAGACAGGCAGGGACAACAGTTATACCAGATATCGGATAACACAAAATAAACAAGAACCCAAACAGATGCAATTTTTGCTGATCTGTTTGGCTTGTAAATGAACTTTAAGCTACAATTTAAGCTACAAAAAGCTGAAAATACAAATTTAAGCTAACCGAAACCTACACTAGCATAAAATCTCTCAAGATCTTGAATTCAAAAACCTAAATACCTAATTAGAGTTAACCACACAATCTGATGCAATGGACTATGTTTTAATGCACAGATTGTAAAACAAGAGGTCACAACTTACTCAAACATGAACAATAGTATACCAGACAACACTTAACTCAGTCAATGAACAAATCCAAATTAGACAACAAATAAATTTGTTATAACAGACATATTTTGTTCAGAAAATATAAAACTTGCAAATCTAAACTTTTAAACTATACCAACAGATTTTAAGTCAAAATCAACTAAGCTAATATTAACCTAAGTGTGCAGGCATAGATTATCTACCATTTGTGTCACCTAAGCTTACAATAAACATTGCCAAACACCCCTTATACTACTCTTAACAAACTTTAACTAAGATTTAGCAAAACTAGGCTATTGTAGAATTTCAAAGCATGCATACACATAAATAAACTTAAACTAACAATAATTAAACACAAAAGTAGCCCTAATGCACAATCATGAACAAACTTCCACATATCACAAAAACTTCACAGAAAATCACAAAAAGGGATTTCAAGGGCATAACATAGTTGTAAATTAGCTTATGCCTAGACTTTTGGAACAGTAAGCAGTTAATAATGAAACAGAAAAACTCTAAAATATGTTTCTGAAAACCCACTTTTGGAACCAAAAATTTTGCAATATAAAAAATAGTAACCAACAATTAAGTAACTTAAACTTGTGCCTTCACCACACTTTGATCTTGTCAGGATCAAAATGTCATGATCAAACATAAGTTAAGGATCTCAAAAGATTTATAATAATTCTGAAAATCTTTGATAAACAAGAACAAGTAAGTGCAATGAAATTTAAAAACAAGAATTAAAAAGGAACTCAAAGATTATTGGCAAGGCCAAAACAAACTTTAACTATTCAATATTTTGGGTTTAGAAAAAATTCTGGAACGAAGTCTAAGTGCTACTATGAGGTCCTATATATACAATGAGGAGAATACCTAGAACATTAAAACCCTAACACTTGTGAAGACTAAAAAGCCCTTGGAAAATGCTGATGTAGATGCTTGATTCTCATAGGATCCGTTTGAAATTTGAAATAGTTGGGCTTCATGTGATCAAGCTGTCAAACCCATGTGGTGATAGCAGATATGGGTTGCTCATGGTCATTTATTTAGTGTGTCCAACAAGCCAACAAATCTCCACCTTCAATTTTTCTGTCACCTTTGTTTTCTTCTCATATTTGGTGCAGGGCATCACGAGGTAGGGACCCACGGTAGGTGTGATTGGAATTTAGTGATGTAGCTATGCTTGTGTTTTGGTTAATCACTGATCTATACCTAATCGTTTAAAACCCCCATGGTTTAAACGCGATTTAGAAATTAGGGTTGTAGCAACACTGTACGATTTTGATCTTTAATGGGTTAACAGATTGTGTTAGGCGCCTAAGTTTAATATTAAAGTAACTTTAAATCTGGTTAATATTATTATTAGGACCGGGGTAAAGATTAGGCTGTGGGTAGGGTGGGAATCGGGTCGGGTTGGTCAGGTTCAGGTTATTCGGGTCGGGTTGAATTCGGGTTGAGGGTAAAAATAGTTTACCCGAACCCGACCTGAGTTCAACTCGGGTTAGTCAGGTTCGGGTCTACTCGGGTCGGGTCTATTCGGGTTCGGGTCAACCCAAATACGGGTAAAATTAAAAAAAAAAACTTTTTAAATTTTTTTAAATAGAAATTAAATAAAATATATTTATAAAAAATAAAAAAATAAAAAAAAACTTATTCGGGTTAGTCAGGTTGACCCGAACCCAAATTAGGTATAATATATTTACCCGATGTCCGACCCGATTTCGAATTCGGGTTAGTCGGGTTGACCCGATTAACCCGAATTCAAAACTAAACCCGACTAACCCGACCTGAATATACTCGGGTCGGGTTCGGGTCGAGTCGGATCGGATTTATTGACACCCCTAGCTGTGGGTACGGATTTGATGGCCTGGTGGGTTATGAAACGGGTTTGGTTGGGTTGATTATTGGTTTGTTTTAAGGCAGAAATAGTCCCCTTTCTTTGAGCAAAAATGCAAATCACTCCTCAACATTTTGACAATAAATTAGCTGTTTTTCCTTTATTATATAATTTTCCAAATTGTCACTTTTAGTCCTTGTGACTTTGTAACCTTTGAATAAGGACTCAAATGGTATTTCTTTTAAACTTCAAAGGCCATTCTTGTCAAATGATGAAACTTTAGGGACCTTAATGCAAATGTTGATAGATGAGGGGTATAAAGTGACAATTATTCAAACTTGGAGAACCAAACTTGTACATTCTTCAATCTTCAAGCATATTTTTGGAAAACCAATACTCGAGTCCGGTTGTTTGTGCGGCTTCGTTTTCCGTGTTTGTTTTTGCTTGAATCTTGTGATCTTTTGGTCAATTCATGATATCCGTACCTACAATCACACATTGGACAAAACAACGGGTTTTTGCATGGTTTTTATGATATTTTCCGTATTTATGCCCGATTTCGGCGATGAGACTATGTATTATTAGAGTGTCATTAATGAGTTATAAGAAAATATAAATCCTTGATCACTTGGTTAGGTTAAGAACTTATTTATTCATACCTTAAGTGATAATGGACGAAATAAAAAATATTTGAACTCAAGAATTCGATTTTCGTTGTTTCCGTAAATGCTTGTTTTATATATTGTCGTAATCAAAACAAAGCGAGACCGAAAAATTAAAGTAATGTTTTTAGGCATCATTGCATTCACAATATCCCTTTTTTTGATTTCGACAACGTATAAACTCAATCAAGTATAAAAACAAGATTTTCGAAGATGAGTTTATGTCATTTCTCCCCCTTTGTCAAAGCAAAAGGTAGCAAAAGTCTTTGAAGAAGAGAGGAAACCGACTTTGCTAATGCTCCCCCTTGGTGCACTCTCCCTTGCTTGGGGCACCAAGAGATCGAGCTATGGTGACAAGCTACATAGAAGGGTTAGAAGAAAAAAAGAACCACCCAATGAGATATAGCAATGGTCATAAAAAAATAAAAAGAAAGGACACAAGAAGTAGAAATTCAAGATCCATAAGAAATCACAATAAACCAAAACATGAAAAGATATAAGGAAATAATAAATCATAGAAAGATGTATGAAGCACAAGCCTATAAATTAAGCATAATTTTAATCCTAGTTACACTAATAAGCAACACATATGCTGAATTTGAAGACGAAGTAGTAGCGGAATGTGGTGGTGGAGGCTTGGCAATGGTCTTGTAGTAATAGTTGAGAGAAGGTTTAACAAGAAGACATTTGATGTAATTCAACTCATCATAGATGTACGACATGGCAAGATGTTGATATTCACAACAATGACAATATGTTCCATGATGCATGACATTATCATGTGATGGAGGAAGAACATAAAAGGGAAGTGGTGGAAAAGGAGAGTTTCCATAAATCAATTTCCTTAGAAGGAAAAAAATTTAATTTTGTGTGTTCTTTGGTGAATTAGGGTTGAAAGAAATTGGGGAAAAAGGTGGAGAATCAAAGCTTTTATTTGGTGAATAAGACATTTTTATTTGAGAAAGAGATGCAAAATGCTTAGGGTTAAGTAGAGAAAGCACAAGATATTTTGGGAGTGGTAAAAGGTTTGAAAAAAAATTTCCAAAAAGTGTTGGAACAAATGGGAGTTTCAGAAATTACGTTTTGACTGCTTATGTCCGTGGTTCATTAAATGTTCACGCGATTCAATAAATATATTGAGCCGTTTGACAATTAATGATCCGCCTAGAGAAGGTGTGTTTTGGAGGGTAAGGGGAATTTTCCAATTCAGCGAATCCAAATGTTCTAGTCTAACTTATCATAAAACTATGCTAAAGAGCAACAAAAGACTAAGAAACACACAAGAACACAACAAACATGACTTTGACCAAAAATAATTTAATTTTAAAGTAAAATTGATGTTGGAGGTGTGATTATCTAGATACATAGTCATCACACATTTTCGATAATCCATGAATCCTCCATAGTTCAGTGATGTTCTCGCTATAATCGTGTGACCCATGCATATTAATTATATATGTTCGATAGCAATAGCAAGAACGCATGAAAAACGTTTTTAGATTGAATTAACAATGCGAAAACATTTCTCAACCATTTAGAAAAAGACTTTGAGAAGTTTTGAAATAAGGAAGAAGAATATCAAAAACAAATTTTAGAGACTCAAAGACTCCAAATAAAGACTTAGAAGGGAAAAGACTCAATTAATTAAGCACAATCAAGGTATGTTCCATTAAACCTTGACCTAGACGCAAGTAATTAAAAGGTTCCCTCTTAAGTGGCTTAGTGAATCTGTCGGCTAAGTTGTCTACCGTGGGTACCTTCTTAATCAAAATCTTCCCCTTTTGAACATTATCCTTAAGGAATAGTGGCGAATCTCTATGTGCTTAGTTCACAAATGTTGCACAGGATTCTTAGTAAGGCCTATTGCACCCTTATTATCACACATGATGGGAACATCATTGAGTATAATCCCATAATCAACAAGTGCTTGCTTCATCCATAGAGCTTGTTGACAAGCTTTACCGATACTCACATACTCGGCTTCCGAGGTGGATATGGTAAGAGCGGTTTGTTTCTTAGAGAACCAAGAAGTTAATCAACAACCCATGAAGGTACAAATACCGCTAGTGCTTTTCCAGTCTACATAGTCTCCCGCATGATCCGAGTCAGCGTATACTATGGTTTCTACGCCGGTCCCTTTAGGATATCATAATCCTAAATGTATAGTGCCTTTAATGTATCGGAAGATGCGCTTAACCGCTTCAAGATGAGAGGTTTTGGGAGCCTCTTGGAAATGAGCCCAAAGACAAACACTAAACATGATATCTGATCAACTTGCCGTAAGGTATAACAAACTACCGATCATACCTCTATATTTAGTGTTGTATACCGACTCACAATCATCATCTACGGTGAGTTTAGTATCCATGGCCATAGAAGTCTTTATAGGCTTAGAGTCCTCTAATCCAAATTTATTTAGCATTTCTTTAACATACTTATATTTATTAAAGAAAATACCATCATCCATTTGTTTAATTTGGAGTCCTAAAAAGAATCTAAGTACACCCATCATGCTCATTTGGAACTCATCATGCATGATTTTGGCAAGGTCGTCACACATACTTTGACAAGTTGAACCAAATATAATGTCATCAACATATATTTTAAAAATGATAAGGTGTGATCCTTTCTTCTTTGTAAAGAGGGTATTGTCTACCATTCCCATGGTATACTCATGTTTTACAAGAAACGCCTTAAGTCTATCATACCAAGATTTGGGTGCTTGTTTAAGACCATAAAGTGCTTTCTTAAGCTTGTAAACATGATCCGGTTTCTCAAAATCAATGAAGTCGAGAGGTTGAGCCACATATACCTCCTCATTGATGAAACCGTTAAGAAATGCACTCTTTACATCCATTTGTTGAAGCTTAAAATCTAGAGCACCTGTATAAGCTAAAAGGATCCTAATGGACTCTCACCTTGCTACGGGTGCATATGTCTCGTCATATACTATTACTTCTTGTAGATTATAGCCTTGAGCTACAAGTCTAGCCTTGTTGCGATGCACTACACCATTCTCATCTAACTTATTTTTATAAACCCATTTGGTTCCTATGATGGTGGTACTTCTAGGTGGAGGAATAAGTTCCCAAACGTTATTAGCAATGAATTGATTTAATTCTTCTTGCATGGCGATGACCCAACTCTCATCCATAAAAGCTTCTTTAACATTATTCAGTTCAATCAAGGAGACAAAACAAAAGAAGTTACTTTGATCTTGGACTTGAGATCTAAAGGTCCTTTGGTTAAGGTCACCTATGACATTCTCTAGGGCATGATACTTAGTTTCCTTAATGTTTACTTCCTTTTCAACACTAAGGTCTTCAACTCCTAGTTTTCTAACCTCTTTGCATTTAACTATGTTTAATTCATCTAAGTCATCATCAACCAAAGGTGGTTTCTTAGTTAAAGGTGGAGTTTCATCAAATGTCACGTTGAGTGATTCTTCGATTACACTCTAGGTTCTATTAAGGACTATGTAGGCTTTACTAGTTTGTAAATATCCTAAAAAGATACATTCGTACGACTTTGGGTCAAACTTAGTAAGGTAGTCATTGGTGTTGAGAATGAATCACTTACTCCCAAACACTTTAAAATATTCTAATGAGGGTTTCTTACCTTTAAGAATCTCATAGGGGTCTTACCTAGAAAAGGTCAAATAAGAATTCGATTGTGAATATAGGTCGATGTGTCCACGACACTGCACCAAACATTTTGGGGCAAAGATTGCTCGTTTAACATTGTCCTACTCATCTCTTGGAGAGTCATATTCTTCCTTTCAACTAGCCCATTTGATTATATGGAGTTCGAGGAGCCGAGAAATTATGGTTAATACCATGAGCTTCACAAAAGGCACCAAATTTATAAAACCCGCATATAGATACCATGAACAGTACACTACGTAAAAATATGAATAAAATAAAACTTTCCATTTATATAATATCACACGTGTCACGAACATTAAATTACAAGTATTCGTTATATAAATGCACGATAATTATTATTGTATAATATTTAAATCGAGAACATTAAAACACGAACGTACACGAATATTACTTAACACAAAAAACATTTGGTTTTAGTGTCTTGGGCTTTGGTGTCCACGGCAAAGGAAGAAAGAGAGGGGCCTAGCCCGTTTTAAAAATTAACATGTAAACATTAATCTCCAGGGTTTTACCATAACACATTTTTTTAGAAAATAAACAAACCCTAGCCCCTTTTGGTGTTCTTTGGTCGTGACATCCCAAGGAGACAAGAGAGAGAGTTTTTGCTTTTTGATCTTTGATTCATACGTGTTCGTGTTCGTGTTCCCCTTTTTCATTCATTCACGCAAACGGTATAATCAAACCTTAAACTTTTTCATTCTTTTAATTTAATTATGTTCATGTGTGTGTTTAAACTTTAAAACATAAATCAAAAACATCTTATGGATAATTGGGTTTGTTTGGTTTTGTTTTGGGTTCGGCGCACCAAACCGAGAGCTTAAAGCTCTTGGTGTCCCTTTTTTATCACAGCCGAGACTCCCCATAGGGGCTCGGTGTGGCTTTGGCTCGAACAGCGGCAACCAAGGCACCCCAGCGGGTACCTTGGTCCGGCAGTGGCTACGCAGGCGCGTCCAGGGGGAACCATAGGCTTCAGCCGGTGGGAACCTTGGTCTGACAGTGGGAAGCCGCGACGCAGCAGCAGCCATGGCTGTTGGTGGTGATTGGTGCTCGGGTTTCGTTTCTCGGGTTTTAGGCTCGGGATATTTTATTAAACATTATTTTTTTAAGTTATTTAATTAAGTTAATTTTCATGACTACTTAATTAATTTACTTAAAACCAGGACTTAGGTTAAATTATTAAAATTTAATAATACATGTATTAACCTAAGTATTTTATTTAGACATTGTTTTATTAATTAATTATTTTATTTAATTACGTGAACTAATAATTAATTAATGGATCCATGACTGTAACTAAATAAAACATGTATAACCTAAGTATTTTATAAGACTTAACTAAACTAAACATGACATAATTTAATTAAATATTATAAGGTAAAGTTTATTAATATATCATGACATATTATTAATTATTAAACCATGCATTTCATTAATAATTAATAATCACTTTAACCTATAGTATTATTTAATAAACTTTATTAATAAACTATCATGACTTATAACTTATGACTAACAAGCACTAGCTTATATTTTTAGACTTATTAATCCAACTTATTTCTATTTATGGAAACTTTCTATTTCGGGAAACTTACTATTTTTTGAAACTTTCTATTTTTATAAACTTATATTTTTGAAAACTTTCTATTTTTGGAAACCTGCTATTTTTAGAAAGTTATTTATTATTACACTACAAGTATAATAATATAAGAATACATGAAAATACATAATCAGAATACATGTAAAACATGGTTAAATACAAGATAACATTTAAAACAGTAGAACATAACAAGAACATATAAAATAAGCTAAGAACATACAGAACCAGTGGTATACTCAGTAATCAGACAACTCATACATGTCCCTTTATTTATATAGCACTAGTGAGGTCGGAGTAGGACTTTTCTTCCTTTCATATTTCCTCGTTCACTAGACATAAGGTACGGATATTTCGTCCTTTAGTATGGACACTCTCTTTCCTTATTAGGATTCCCCGTTTGTAGCCAACTGTTTTCCCCAAGTATTTGTTTTATATGTTTTGATTTCTTATGTTTAGTTTTAAATGCCTAAGCCATATACATGCATGCCATGTCATCTAGTTATGGAGGTACCATAACCATAACACTGGAGGCACCAGTGTTATGACTTCCCCACGGTGGAGTGATTGCTCGTGGCGTCCCTTTACAGTTTTGGCCATTTATTTATATTATCATGTGGGGCGTATGGGTGCATCCTATTTACATGTTTTATAGGATTTTCATGGTGAATGTGGTGTGTGCCTTGCATCCTTCACAAGGATTTGATCCCTCATACCCAGACTAATTTAATTAGAGGCATCCTCTCTAATTATATAATGAGGTCACCCCTTTATGTATTCATGCACGGTGAACCTCATGACCTATATGGGCTATTGGCTAATTAAAATACTGTTTTTATATAAAAACATAAGTCTTTTCAAACTATAAAACTAGTTTATAAACATGTTCCAGGTTATCTAGGACTTACACATTTCCGCTGATATTAGTCTTTATTATGCTTATTTCATTCATACTATGTTATATATCCGTTCACTGGGCATTTTGCTCAGCCATTTCCTTTTCATGTTCCTAAACGATAGGTACTCATGGACACGCTTAGGACCTTGAGTGTATGTGCATACGGATGGAAGCTATCTAGCCTTCATTACTTTATGCATTTCCATACATTACATTACTTTATCTCTTTGGATATTGTTTAGTCCTTTCCTTTCAGTACTTATATTCATGTGTGTGAGCTTATGTTGGATTACCGATATTTGTTTCCGGTATTTCCTTTTATGGTCATTTAATGTTTTAGACATTTACCTTGCATGCTTTGATGACACGCCATAATTATCCGGTGATATTCCATTTGTCAAAATGGCGTGTTACAATTATGGTATCAGAGCCAAGGTTTCGACATGTAGGCTCTAAAACATGACCTGTGATTAGTGGGTAATCACCATGTTCTTCCTAAAATTGACAGTTTGTTTTCATGCATTTGTTTCATGTATCATTGTGGTAGGAATTTTGACTAAATAATGGTTGGTACAGGACTGCCATATTTAGTCGCATGTACTTTTATTCGAACTATTTTTCTTGGTGAACTGACCGATAGGCGTTCACATTAGCTCATGTCATTTTGTTTTGGATGAATCGACCCATAGGAGTTTATCCTCGTCATGTCAATTTTGTTTTGGTGGACCAACCCATAGGCGTTCACCCAAACTCATGTCATTTATGTTGGCTATGCCTTCATAAACTGCTTGATTCATAAAAAAAATTCATGTTTATATTATGTTTTAATCAGATTAATCATTGCATTTTGTTTTATACTGTCAGATGGTTCTCACACATGAACAAGAACAACTGAATGTAGCAGTCCAAGCTGCTCTTCAAGCTTTGCTTCCTTAACTGAGGAATGAGATTCGGGTCGAGGTTCAAGCCAACCACAATTAGCACCCTCACCAGAATCAGAATCCTCCTCCACCTCCAACTACCCTGATCACATGACTGGAAAGGTTCAATAAGCAATGACCTAAATCATTTGAGTAGACTGACAGTCCATCGGAGGCTGAGAGCTGGATCGCTCACATTGAGAAGATTTTCGACGCTATGGGGTGCGACCCTGTCTTTAAGGCGAGGTTAGTTTGTTACAAGTTCGAGGGAGACGTGCTGTCATGGTGGAAAGCACTTAAGCAGTCGAATGGAGGCGACGACTGTGTTACTGGCTTGACTTGGGCGCAGTTTAAGGAGTTGGTTCTGGGTCAGTTCTTTCTGAAAGCTGAGCAGGATCGGCTCAAGAGGGATTATCATGTCATATGATAGAGAGCTGGAGAGAACAGTACGGAATTTATGCAGAGGTTCCTTCGACTTGTTGGATTCCTTGGCGCAGCAGCCGGGAGTGTAGAAGAACAGGCGTATCACTTTCGTTGGGCTCTTCGTACTTATGTCGCCAACAATCTGGTGTGTCCTACGTTTAATACTGTGGCGCAGGTGGCAGATACAGCTCGCAAGCTAGAGATGCTGCAGGAGAGAGATGAGTTTGGAGAAGCAGAAAGACCTGATAAG
Source organism: Glebionis coronaria (assembly GCA_025667525.1). NCBI lineage: Eukaryota > Viridiplantae > Streptophyta > Magnoliopsida > Asterales > Asteraceae > Glebionis > Glebionis coronaria. The sequence goes on from JANFOE010000213.1 coordinate 935,333, forward strand.
AGGTATATCTCCGTCATCAAGCAGTGATCATTTCATTCAATTCGTATTGTCCATTCGTATCATTCTCTGTATAATTGCATCTTTCAGGCAGAATAATGGGGACCGGTCCCAACCGGCCACTAAGCAGAACCAGCCTAAGGGAAACGGTCAGACTCAGGACCGTTCTACATCGGATAGGCATGTCGGTAATGACAATTACCGTAGCAATGCCAACAACTCCTGTAACAGCAGGTCCCTATATTATTCAGTTCTATATTATATTACTTTTTGATTCAGAAATACTGACACTTCAGCATCTATTACCATGAACACTGGCAACCGACAGGATCAGGACCGCTGAGGGTCACAGCCTAACCGTGTAGCTTCATCTGGTATTACATCTTAAACTTTCTACGTAGTCTTGTTTGTACCCGATAACCATGTCTCACGCATACTTTCTGAAACCGACTCCCAACCAGCCAGGGCACCTGTTGGAGGGTACATTCACCCTATCTGCACCTCTTGCAACCGCAGACACCCAGGGTGTTGGAAATAATTTTTTCGTATTTAAAAAGTCTCGGTCACTACAATAATATAGTTAAGGGCTCGTAGTATAGTTTAGTTACATTTTATATTAGCCTGACCCATGAGCATGTTCATGGGCCGGAGGCCCAAGTCTACTAATAGACTTGGGTATATAAACCCCTTTCCTTCATGGAACGGGGTGTTGGTTGTTTCATTTTCTTAATACATTTCACACATTTTCTCTCATCTTTATCTCTCTACTTTCTCTCACTAGAAACATCAACCCTCTTGTTAGATCACAGATTACCAAGATTCTACAATTGGTATCAAGAGTCATGGGATGAAATAGAGGTGGGTTTTGTGCTGTTCATGCTTATTTTAGTGTGTTCATGTGTTTTTATTGATTTATACCCAAGTTTCAAAAAAAATTCGTGTTTTTGTTGTTCCAAGTGATCCATATATCTTCTACAAAGTTGTGGTAGATATTTGGATGCTTTAGTTTGGTTCACATCACGGATTTCTAGGCAAAAATCTCTTTTTTTTCTTTCAAGATTCGGAATAGTACCCACAGTGTGTTCATATGTTTTTTATTGATTAATTCCCTCGCAAAGGCCTAGGGTTTCTGGATTGCGACCACTATTGCGATACCTTTTGCAATAGGGTTTCTGTTATTGCGATACACTTTGCGATAGAATCACTTGCTTGTATTGCGACAGAATCACTTGCTTGTATTGCAATATAATCACTTTACTTGTATTGCGACAGAACCACTATTCTTGTATTGCGATAGAATCACTTGCTTGTATTGCGACAAAATCACTTTGCTTGTATTGCGATAGAATCACTTGCTTGTATTGCGACAGAATCACTTGCTTGTATTGCGACGACATCACTTGTGTGCATTGCGATAGAATCCTTATGTGCATTGCGATAGAATCTTTGTGTGCATTGTGACAGAATTACTTGTTTGCATTGCGACAGATTACTTGTTGGGATTATTGCGAAGGATTTTGGGTATTGCGAAGAATTTGCACAACTTAGAGGATTTTCGACTTTGCATTTCTTTGTAGACTTTCACAAAAACACACAACCAAAAGATAACAACATCTTGTTTAAACAACACTAAAACACTTAACCTTATTTCATTGCTCGGTCATTTTGGTAATCTTTCTTCAAGTGATCAAAAAGGAATTCACATTCATTCATGCCTACAATGACAACGCTTACTGACCTTTCTATCATGTCGGGTACCAATACCCATCCACTGTTGCTTATCAAAGAGTTATTTGAAGCATGGCAAGGTCGCATGATGTCTTATATTATTGGTAGACCCAGTGGGAGACTTATGGTTAAATCAATTGAGAAAGGACCACTCGATTGGGGCGAAGTTACTATAGACAATGTGACTCGACCAAGGCAATTTCATGAGTTAACGGTTGCCAACCAAATCATTGCCGATGCGGATGAGAAGTCCGTTCAGACTATACTTCAAGCTCTTCCACCCGATATTTATCGTATGGTAAGCAAACACAAGGTAGTAAAGGAACTTTGGGATTGTTTAACGGTTTTGTTAAAAGGGACTTCACTTTCCAAGCAGGAATGAGAGTGTAAACTCTATAACTTGTTTGATAGGTTATCATACATTCCTGGGGAAACACCTCATGACTACTACTGGCGATTCACTACATTGATGAATGATTTGAATGTGTATAATCTTACGATTGCTCAGTTTCAACTCAACACCAAGTTTTTGAACACATTACCCCCAGAGTGGAGCCAATACATCACTGACGTTAAATTGATTCGGGATTTGCACAAATCAAATTTAGATCAACTATATGCTTTCTTGCAGCAAGACGAGAAGCATGTGCTCCACAAACGCATGTCTCAAGGATCTTATTCCGAACCATTGGCGTTAATGGCAAATCATCCAACATTGTCATATAACAACACTCCGTATGCTATGGGACAACAATCTTATCACAAGCCCATGTTTCAGACTCCAAGATTTCCATAGTATTCGATATTACCACAACCACCTACATCAGATCAGCAACAATATCAACTACCAGCACCATCATCACAACAACAATACTCTCCTTATCAACCACCTACAAATCCTGCCATCACCTACCAGCAACAAGAAGTTCCTCAACCCCACTATTCACAACATGTCAGTACTCCTTCAAGTGTGTATGCAGTTCTACCAGCACCAGTTTTATACTGCGATGATGAGGTTCCAGTTCCTGAGTTCAAACAAGGGGATAATCCTATTGATGTAGTAGCACAAATGTCTACCTATATAACTCAAACGTTGAACAAAAGAGGTTACAGAAGACCATCTCCAACAAACAATCAGTTGCGAAATTTTTCTAACTCTCGTCAACAAGAAACAATTCAAGACGATAGAGTTATGGTGCAACCACTTCAGGGGAGACCAACATCATCCAATACCGGTGCACGCCCATTTAACACTGCTCCAAGAGGAAACACCACTGGCAAAGTAAAGATGATTATCTGCTACAACTACAAAGGGGAAGGACACATGGCTAGGGAGTGTAAGCAGCCTAAAAGGAAAAGGGGTGCTTCGTGGTTTAAGGAGAAGGTCATGTTGGTAAAAGCTCAAGCAAATGGTCGTGAGCTAGATGAAGAGGAGTTGTCATTTCTAACAGATCCAGGAGTTGCAGAAAATGAAGGACTCACAGCAGCTTTCACTCACAATGCAGCATATCAGTGCGATGATCTTGATACATATAGTTCAGACTGTGATGACTACAACACCGCCAAGGCAGCTCTTATGGCAAATCTTTCGCTCTATGGGTCTCACCAAATCTCTGAGGTACCAAGTACTACCAATGATACTACTATTGTACCTTATCAAGCTGGGCAAGAGTCTCAGTATCCGGAAGAGCCTCCGGTGGTTAGTAATTCAAACGAGGAGACAAACAATGATAGCAATATCAATGCGAGCCCCAAGAATTTGAGTAAAACACAACCGGGAGCTATTACGAATACGAATTCTCCTGCTCAACAAGATTTGGTTATGGTTTCAGCATCTATGCTTGGTCAAATGAATACTGCGGTCCTTGAAACCCTAAGTGTGAATCAGACCTTATCTGTCGAGCTTACTTTATACAAGGAAAAGGTTCAAACCTTATAATTAAATCCATTGACCAATACCTTAACTAATCTAGAGTTTGATAAGTTTAGGAAAGTCCAAATGGATAACCTGATAGAGATTGAACATTTAAGAGCAAATCTTTCAAAAGAACTTAAAGAAAAAGAGTTAGTCGTTACTAATTTTCAAAAACTTCAAACAAATTTCGAAGTTCTCGAGTCTAAAAGGGTTGAAAGGGAAATTAAGGCGTCTGAGAAAATTAAAAAGACTGAAATTTTGCTTTTAAAACAATACTCCGCTTCACATTTAGTACACTTGTTTCATTCATCTTTTAAGAAATTTACTCTATCGCGTCTAATAGACCTACCACCTAATCGGGGTTATGCAAAGCAAGCTCTTAACCACAACCCACGACTTTATGATGCAACAAAATTAGGTTTGGTCTTAGGCCCGATTGGTAATTCGAATGATTCTGAGTACATATCACTAATTGACGTGAATCGATTAAAAATGCTTTTGGAATATCTTAAGTTTGATTATGATAAACAAAATCAAGAGAATGCAAAAACGGATTTTTGAACTCGCTTTAATATACAAAGGGAATTTATCCATACACCAAATTTTGTGTCTACTAGAGAAAACCCTAGTATATTTCCTACACTTGTCAACCCGAATGAACCCAAGGAAATTCCAAAGGGTCTTCCACCGGTAAGTACAATACTGGAAAGCTTGAAAGAGATTAGACGATACATTACCGGTTTTGACAAGGTCATTAAGGAATGTACGACTTCAACGGATCAAACTGCCGAAGAATGGGCTTTCGAACACATGAAATCGGTGTTTGAGAAAGAGATCATTTCGTTTGTAAACAATCTTAAAGAGGGCTTTCTAGATCTCGGAGATAATCTTAATTTTGAAATGGCTGAAGTTCTAAAAGTTTTCTATGAAATGGATGATGCTTATGAGCAAAATTTAATTGAGAAAGAAAAGATTTTGTCTGAATATGACCGATTCTTGGAACAAGTGGTGTCTCTCGATGTGATACAAGTTGTGACTATTAAATGTGCTATTGAAATTACATCTGTTGTGAATAAATGTGATGATGTGCATGATCTCTCTGTGAATATTGTTGAACCTGTGAATAATGTAGATAATCATTCTTGTCACGAATCTAACGCTGAATTTTTAAAGCTTCAAGATTCTTATAACTTACTTTCAAAACTTTTTGACGAGCTTCAACAACATTATATATCTCTTGAAATTAAACAACAATCTAAAAATGAAACTCTTTCAAAAACAACTGACTGTGAAAACAACGTTGAGACAAGTGACAAGATGATTCAGGTGGTTCAGGCATTAGAGGAAGAAATCATGAGACTTTAAAGAGAGTCATTAGCTGAGAAAATAGAACTAGAGGCTGTAGAGAATAAAAACCATGCCTTAGAATATAGAATTATTTCTATGCAAGGGGAGTTTGAACGATTACAACAGGGTTTCTCACATATTTATGGTTCACTAGAAGAACGCTTCGCTTTTAATGCGACACAGCAAAAGTCACTTGTTGACCAACTGGACCAAAAGTGTGAGGAAATCTATGACTTAAATATTCAGCTCATAGAGGAAAACATGGTTTTAGCTCAATTAAAAGATGCACTTCAACTCAAAGGACAAGAAGTTGTTGATAATGCAGCTACAATCTCTGCCCTGATCTCTAGTGCTCCAAAAACAAAAGAAGTGGTGCTTTATAGGAACCCCGACCTTAAGAATTCAATGGTTTACATGGATTAAATGAAAAAGGCAATTAGGCGTGTGCTTCTTACAAGGGACATTTTAGATGGCTTATATGAATCTGATCCCACAAACAACGAGTATAATGCTTCTCATTTATATATTGAGCGGGTTTAATGTTGCCTATCATACCTTAACTTCATAGGCCCACTGAGTTCTGCACTACTTAAACAACAACCCACCACCATTGCCATGACTCCATTCAATAAGACCGCATGAGCTAAGCCTATTTTAAACACACCCATCAAGGCTAAATCAAAATCTGCCACTAATGTTCCCTTGCCTTCTACAGGCGTAACTGCGTCTACTAAGGCAAAAGGATCTCAAGTAAAGAAAGACAGGATCAAGCCTTCCACTAGTAGCACTATAAAGAAGAAAGTAGAAGTTCACCCTAGGAATGTTATTTCAGATTTAAATAAAAAGAATCATGTAGCTAAGACAAAATGTTCTGCCTCTATGCAGAAGCCTAAGCAAAATGTGAATTCTAATTTGAGATGTTGAAATTGTAATCAATGCATGTTTTCTCAGCGTCATGATTTATGCCTTGTTGACCATGTTAATGAAATGTATGCTATTAGGAACAATCTTGAATGGAAACCAACGGGGAAGAATTCACCCAAGTTGGATGGAAATGGCAACCCACTGGTAAGACCTTTACTACAAATGGAACTAAGTGCCCTTTAACTAGGACCACATCCACTAAAGTTAGGTCTGAGCATCCGTTAAATAGGAACTCTAGCACTAAGATATGGAAAAAGTGCCCTTTAAATAGGTCTGGGTCCACTATTGTGTCTACTAGTGAAGAAATACCTGAGGATCTTAGACAATTAGAATCTAAGCCGGCATCCAAGAAGAAAATTTTGAAACCTAAGAACTCTTCTGATAGCAAATCTAAGATAATTATATCTGTACCTGCTAACACAGAGGAACAATTAGATTCCGATACATCGTCTTTGTCTAGTGATACTTTCAGGTGGTCCAAATCATCCTCTGGTACTTAGACTCTGGATGCTCCAAGCATATGACCGGAGATCGCTCGATGCTTAAAAATTTCGTCAGCAAGTTTCTAGGGACGGTGAACTTTGGTAATGACCACATTGCAAAGATCATGGGTCATGGTGAATATCAGATTGGGAATGTCACGATTTCAAGGGTGTATTGTTTGGAGGGACTCGGTCATAACTTATTCTCAGTGGGACAATTTTGCGATTCATACCTTGAGGTTGCTTTTTGACAACATACTTGCTTCATTCGTGATCTTGCCGGAAATGACTTGTTAAAAGGTTCTCGAGGGGATAAACTCTACACACTGTCTATTCAAAAAACAATGGCCGCATCTCCAGTATGCCTTCTCTCCAAAGCATCTAAGACCAAGTCATGGTTGTGGCATCGACGGTTATCTCATCTTAACTTCGATGCAATCAACCATTTGGCTAAAAACAAACTTGTCCATGGTCTTCCAAAGCTCAAGTTTAACAAGGATCATTTTTTTTTTCGCGTGTTCATTGGGGAAAAGCACCAAGAAATCTTACAAACCTAAAGCTGAAGACACCAACCAGGAAATTCTACTTCTTTTGCATATGGATCTTTGCGGGCCAATGCGTACGGCTAGTGTGAGTGGAAGAAAATACATTCTCGTCATGGTGGATGATTTTTCAAGATTTACATGGGTAAAGTTCTTAACAACAAAGGATCAAGCACCAAAATTTATTATCAAATTTCTTAAGATGATCCAGGTGCGTCTTAATGCTACTGTTCGCCGCATTCGAACTGATAATGGAACTGAGTTCGTTAATCAAACTCTACGGAACTATTATGAAGAAGTTGGAATTTCACACGAAACATCAGTTTCTCACACTCCACAACAAAACGGTGTCGTGGAAAGACGTAATCGTACACTTATGGAAGCTGCTAGAACTTTGTTGATTTATACGAATGCTCCTGTATTCTTATGGGCTGAAGCAGTGGCAGCCGCATGTTATACCTAAAACCGCTCTATCATTCGTAAGCGCCATGGAAAAACACCATATGAGCTTCTTCATGGACGTAAACCCGATATATCATTTCTGCATGTGTTTGGTGCACTTTGTTATCCAAATGCAAATAGTGAGAATTTGGGCAAACTTCAACCGAAGGCTGATATAGGAATTTTCATTGGTTACTCACCCGCAAAGAAAGCTTACCGAATTTATAACCATCGGGCTTGGCAAGATTATAGAAACTGTAGATGTCGATTTTGATTAGCTGACAGCGATGGCTTCTGAGCAACGCAGCTCTGAACCCGTACTTCATGAGATGGGAACCGATACTATTAGTTCCGGATTAATTCCCAACAATCCTACTTCTCCATCATTTACACCACCTAAAAGACTCGAGTGAGATGAGTTATTTCAACCTATGTTTGATGAATTCTTTGATCCTCCACGTGATGATTCTCCAGCACCTGCAGTAGTAGCTCTGATTCCCGAAGTTGTGGCTCAAGATAATGGAAATCAATCTGATGCATCTACAGTCACTACTGACCTGGATGCACCATCCCCCAACAATTCTCAAACTTCACCCGAATCAACACCCCCACTCGTTCCTAATGATGTTGAAGAGGATTATGACGATCATGATTTGGAAATTGCTCACCTACAAGACCTTCCATTCTTTGGTATACAAATACCCGAAAACCCTAACGGTGCGTCTACCTCAGAGGAATATCCTGCAATCTTTCACCCCAGACTACCACGGATTGAAAATCACAACACCAGATGGACAAAGGATCACCCAATCCGTAATATAACTGGTGACATCGACCGACCAGTCTTATCACGCCATCAACTACAAGAAAGTGCATTATACTATTATTTTGATGCATTCCTCTCCAAGGTTGAACCTAAAACTTGGCAACAAGCCATGACACAATCCTCATGGATTGAAGCCATGCAACAGGAACTTAATGAATTTCAACGACTTAAAGTATGGGAATTAGTTCTTTTACCCGACAACGTCGACATCCTTACATTGTTGTAGGTATATAAGGTCATACTCGATGAGTTGGGTAGTGTTTTAAAGAACAAGGCTAGATTGGTTGCTCGAGGTTACAAACAAGCTTTGGGTATTGACTTTGAAGAATCCTTTACTCCTATTGCTAGATTGGAGGCTATTAGACTATTCCTTGCTTATGCTGCTTACATGAACATGATCGTCTACCAAATGGATGTTAAGACGACATTTCTCAATGGTGAATTAAGGGAAGACGTCTATGTAAGCCAGCCGAATGGATTTGTCAACTCGGAGTATCCTAATCATGTGTACAAGCTTAAGAAGGCTCTTTATGGGTTGAAACAAGCTCCACGCGCGTGGTACGATCTCCTATCGTCTTATCTCATCTCGGAAGGCTTCTCCAAAGGAAAAGTGGACCCGACACTATTCATTCTCAAGGAAGGCAACGACATGATACTGGTACAAATTTATGTTGATGATACAATATTTGCTGCCACTACTCAAAGACTGTCTGACCATTTTGAGAAAATCATGTCCATACGCTTTAAGATGTCGATGATGGGAATAGTTTCATTTTTCTTAGGGTTACAAATTTCTCAAAATCCCATAGGCATCTTCATTAATCAATCCAAATATGCTCTTGAATCTTTGAAAAAATATCACTTTGAAAACTGTGACCCCGTAGATACTCCAATGGTGGAGAGATTCAAGTTGGATGAGGATAGGGATGGGTTTGCTGTCGATCCTAAACTTTACCGTGGAATAATCGGCACCCTTCTCTATCTGACTGCTAGCAGGCCTGATTTGCATTTTGCTATATGCATGTGTGCCCGGTATCAGGCTCGGCCTACTAGAAAGCACTTACATGTTGTGAAAAGGATCTTTCAGTACCTTAAAGGAACACTTCATCGTGGTCTATGGTATCCAAAGGACTACTCTATTGCTCTAATATCATATGCAGATGCGGATCATGTTGGGTGTCAAGATACTAGACGTAGCACTTCTGGCAGTGTGCAACTTCTTGGAGATAGACTGATTAGTTGGGCATCCAAAAGGCAGAAAAGCGTTGCGATAACAAGTACAGAGGCTGAATACATTGCCATGTCTGGTTGTTCTGCTCAAGTCCTATGGACGAGATCATAATTGACTGACTACGGTCTTGGATTCAACAAAATTCCGATGTACTGTGACAACAAAAGCGCCATTGCCCTTTGCTGCAACTACGTTCAACACTCCCGGCGAAGCATATTGGCATATGCTACCACTTTATCAAAGAGCAAGTGGAGAATGGAGTGATCGAGCTGTATTTTGTCAACACTGAGTATCAGCTGGCTAACATGTTTACAAAGGCTTAAGATCGATGAAGTATCGAGTTTTTGATCGACAAGCTGGGCATGAAATCATTCTCATCGGCGACTCTTAAGGAGTTGGCAGAAGAATCTGCATAATAGTGGTGGTAAACTATTCTCGAGTATCCTTTTATCGTGATCATGTATATTAGCGTATATATATAAACCACCAAAAGAAAAATACAAAAATATAAAACCTACAAAAAACCATAAAATATAAAATCAAGAAAATCCAAAAATATTTTTCATTATAAATCGGGCATGTCTTTTAGTACGGTAATATTTACGGCCTTAGAAATGTCGATTAAAATTGACACGACGCTATAAATAGAGTCCGTATAAAAGTTGTCCATATTTTAAAACATTCCCAAATGGCTTGTAGTTATTTCTGACTGCAACCCGCTTTTCGCATTAAAGTCGCGTATTTCTTTTGAAAATGGTAGCTTACAACAGGAATTAATTTTCTCGTGCAAGTTTTACTTTAAAACCTTGTAAGGGATCAAGTTTACTTTATAACTTGGTCTAACACAAATCTATGTACGCATCAGTGCATTTATTTGTTAAAACGAGAGAAATCTTGTTTTTATGAAGTTATCATCTCCACAATCCGAAGTAATTTACAATTGATATCTACATACTCGACGATGCGACTAATCAAACAGCGACTACAACTCTTTAGATAAAACACGGGTCAACAATTGAGGGGGAGCAATTGTCTAGCATTCAGAATCTCTGATGTCGAAAGTGCCAAGTTCACAAATAGGTGTCAAGACAACAATATAAATCGTACACATGGTGTCAAGAGATAACTTCAGACGTGATGATGTGACCAACATTCGTGAATCAGAACCATGTGATTATATCACATGATGTTCTCCGTCATTCAGGTCCAACCTCGTAAATTATAAATCTTGTGAATACATTATCATATATGATCTTTGTACGTGATAAATACCTTACACTTGTGTTTAAAAGGTATTTAATTTACGTTTCACGTATACCCTCATTAATTTGAGGGGGAGCTTGTGAAAATCATGAATATAATTGGATTTGCAATTTTCTTCCCAAATTTTCTTAAAATTTCATTAAATCGATTGATATTAAAAACATCGATTGGGTTACTATTTTTAATAAGGGGGAGAAAATGTGGTTTAATATTGAGATCAATAATGGTTTGACTTAATGTGTTGGCTCATCACGACATGTGCGAAATGTTTTCGAATATCGTGGCATATGTTAAGGGGGAGCAAAATGGATTCGTACATCAAAAATGGAATTCATGTGATTTATACTTACCCACAACCCATTTATTTCATGACGATGGAGATTGTGGTGACATAAGGATGGTAGGATAGGTTAAATTCCAATGATTCTTCTAGAACCGGAGGAATCTTCCCAAGGACGTTCCATAGCTAGAAATAGTAGTCCTTAGGAAAGATGGAGAAATATTGTGAATGTAGCTGAATGCCGACCAAGTACTTAATTTAGCACTGGAACAATCACAACAAGGTGCTAGTTATGACGTATTGGTAAGCATTGAAGGGGTTGAAGAATGAAAAAGAATTGGAAAGATAAAGGGTGAAAAGAAGCCCTCCGTATAACTTAGGCAGAAACCGGGTCAACACATATGCTATTAAGATCATTTTTAATGATGCTTGATATTAAAGATAGACATCATGGACCCAGTGATGCAATGCACAACACATCCCAGCTAACTCAGATATCTCTCAAAAGATATTTGTTTTGATCACACGGAGACAACGCATTATCTATTGATTTATTCACTCCGAATAAATTGGTATTGAAATGGTGGAACTCCTCTCCAGCCTCCGATCACTAAAATCCAAAATGCACGATCGATTCTAGAGCCATTTCAGATCATCAAATATCTCATTAGGGCATACTTTCATAATTCCTTTCTTCTTTACACACTGTGAAAAGTAAGAAGATCTTAAGAGTCCTACGCAAAATCTTCATGATCTTGCCTGAACATCCAAGTAATACGAAATTTTTTTCAATGAAGATGGAAATCCTTCTTGAGCGAATATCAAAAAGCTCATGGTAGGTGACTGGTGCAATTCTTTATGAATCAAGCTTGTGATAAATGGAAAGCAATAGTGGTTTAATTCTTAACTGAACTTAAACACGTTCCATGCCTCTACGCAATATCTTAGTGATCTTTCCAGAACACTCAGAGTGACACTCTATAGTGTTCACAGTGATGAGTGGAAATCCTTTTGGTGTTAACATCAAACAACACTTGGTAGGTAACTTGCAAGATTCTATATGAATCAAGCTCGTGACAACTGGAAAGCAACGATGGTGCGATTCTTTAATGAATCAAACTTGTTCCAGGAATCAGAATTGACGGCTTCAATCATGCGGATAATATTATCCAAATGATTCACTCTTTACATTCGCAGTCAGCTTTGGACGGTCGAGTAAAGAGAACGGGTTAACCCCCAAAATCTTGTCAAGGAGATCTTTAATTAGAGCTACCTGTCACAAGTACGATATTTTATCGTCCAACGGTCTTCATCGACTGGAGGTAAAATGCTACCGAATCAGAATAAAATGTCAAAGCCATTTTATTTGTATCTTATTATGTTGCTGCATTTGAGGACAGTGGCGTTGCGGTGTACCAGATGAAGTCGTCCTCACATACTTATCCCTTCTGCATCAAATATTTTAGCAAAATTCAAGAAAGTTCGACCTAAAAGTCTTCCGCTGTATCAACTCTGAAACTTTCAAGAATTCAACAAAGGATAGGTATGTGGGACATGAAGTCACGAAGAGGCGAACATCACAAGAAGGCAAAGACTGCACGTGAAAGGCCAAAAGAATATGCTCTAAGCCAAAGCCTGATGGTAATCAACACATATTCACAAGTATGAAGAAAAGAAAATGAGGAAAAGAGAAAGTGGACTACGAGCACGAGAACGAAGATCTAACATGCTAGATTAGGACTTTGTAATTTGGAGTGACCTCTCTTTAGGGGGAGATTGTTGGAAATACGTTTTTTGTATTTAGAAAGTCTCGGTCACTCCAATAATATAGTTAAGGACTCGTAGTATAGTTTAGTTACATTTTAAATTAGCCTGACCCATGAGCATGTTCATGGGCCGGAGGCCCAAGTCCACTAATGGACTTGGGTATACAAACCCCTTTCCTTCATGGAAAGGGGTGTTGGTTGTTTCATTTTCTTAATACATTTCACACATTTTCTCTCATATTTCTCTCTCTACTTTCTCTCACTAGAAACATCAACCCACTTGTTAGATCATAGATTACCAAGATTCTACACAGGGCAGTGCCGCCATGCTAGCGATACTTACTTCAAATGTGGCCAACCAGGCCACCAGATGAAGGATTGCCGAAAGGGTGAGATTGAGGGTACTTCTGGGCATGTTGACTCCAAGACACCTCCGACTACTGGACGTGTGTACACTACCACGCGTGACCAAGCAAACAAGTCATCAGGTACAAACACTGGCATCTTGTTTATGTATGGTCAAGCTGCTTGCGTTTTGTTCGACACGGGTGCGACTCATTCGGTCATATCCACTGCTTATGCTAATCGTGTTAGGATATACCCTATACCACTAGAAAATGTCTTAAACATTTCCACGCCCCTGAGAGACTCTGTGCGCATCACACATGGGTACAGAGATCTTCCCCTACAGTTTGATGACATAATTCGTGAGGTTGACGCACTCCCGTTAAACATGTGCGAGTTTGACATGAAATTAGGCATGGTCTGGTTATCCAAACACCACGCCACCATACATTACCATTCATATCAGGTTATTTTGGTGATGTCAACGCGCCAGAGTACACTCACAATGGTTTCATAACAGGAAAGTCTGTACAGATCATTTCAGCCTTACAAGCACGTGCCTTACTGTCACATGGCTATGAGGGTTTCTTAGCTGTTGTTCATGATATTAAGGCTGAATCTTCATCCATTCAGGATCAGCCTATCGTGTCAGAATTCCCCGACGTGTTTCCTTAAGAACTTCTGGGCATACCACATGCTCGTGAAGTAGAGTTTGGTATTGAGCTCAACCCAAAAGCTGAGCCAATCTCCAAGGCTCCTTACCGTATGGCTCCCATTGAGCTTAAGGAATTAAAGGAGCAGTTGTAGGAACTTTTAGAGCGAGGTTTCATCCACCCTAGTGTATCTCCATGGGGTACAACGATGTTGTTCGTGAAGAAGAAGGATGGCAGTATGCGACTATGCATTGATTACCGCGAGCTTTATAAGATCACCATCAGAAATCGATATCCTTTGCACGCATTGATGATCTGTTTGACCAACTGCAAGGCACCAAAAAATTCAATAAAATTGATCTGAGGTATGGTTACCATCAGCTACGGGTAAATGAGCAGGATATCTACAAGACTGCTTTTCGTACCCGCTATGGACACTACGAATTTGTAGTCATGCCTTTTGGACATACCAATGCTCCAACAGTCTTCATGGATTTGATGAACCGTGTCTTCCATGAGTTTCTAGACAAGTTTGTCATCGTCTTCATTGATGATATTCTGATTTTCCCAAAATCCAAGGAGGAACTTGAAGACCATCTTCGTATAGTATTACATATACTTCGCAAGAAGCAGTTGTATGCCAAGTTCTCCAAGTGTGAATTCTGGTTGAGCAAAGTGGCGTTTCTGGGCCAAACCGTATCAGCAGAGGGAATAACCATGGATCCTCGAAGGTTGAGGCTATTACCAAGTGGCCAAGACCGACGACGGCGACTGAAGTTCGCAGTTTTCTAGGCTTAGCTGGTTACTACCGTAGGTTCATGGAGAACTTTTCCCAACTAGCACTGCCTTTAACCAAACTGATGCGGAAAGGGGAGAAATTCGTCTGGACTGAAGAAAGAGAGAAGATCTTTGAAGAACTAAAACAGAATTTGGTATCTGCACCTACTCTTACTCTCCCATCTGGTACAGGTGGATTTCAGATCTATAGTGATGCTTTAGGGAAGTGTGTTGGCTGTGTTCTCATGCAACATGGGAAAGTGATTGCTTACGCATCACGGTAGCTTAAGCCTTATAAGGGGAACTATCCTACCCATGACTTGGAGCTGGCAGTAGTTGTGTTTGCACTGAGGATTTGGAGGCATTACTTGTATGGTGAATCATGTGATATCTTCACAGATCACAAGAGCCTGAAATATATCTTCACCCAACGTGAACTGAACATGAGGCAAAGAAGGTGGTTAGAGATGTTGAAGGATTATGACATTAATCTTCAGTATCATCCCGGCAAGGCGAATGTAGTAGCAGATGTTCTTAGTAGGAACTCAGGCATGATCAACGGCATTAAGATACAGGAGGAAATCATACGTAACTTGGAACGACTGGACATTGAGTTTATGGTACGTGGACAGCATGGCTACTGGGCTAATCTTAGAGTTGAGCCTGACTTACTCTCTAGGATCAAGGAAGCTCAGAAAGATGATGGTGAAATCTGGGCGATTATTCAGAACATAGACCAGCAGACGGAGTTTAGGGTAGATGACGACGGTATCTTATGGCAGGGCCCACTAGACTTTGTGTTCCTGATGATCTTACACTCAGGGAGGCTTTGCTGACTAAATCTCATAGCTCCCCATTCTCTATTCATCATGGTTCCACCAAGATGTACCACGACATCAAGCAGCATTTCTGGTGGAGTGGTATGAAGCAGGACATTGCTACCTTTGTCTCCAAATGTCTTACCCGCCAGCAGGTTAAGATTGAGCATCAACGATCTAGTGGTCTACTACAACCATTGAACATTACAGAGTGTAAGTGGGACAAGATCTCCATGGATTTTGTCATTGGTCTTCCGGAGATCAAGTGGAAGCACGATGCCATTTGGGTTATTGTCAATCGACTGACCAAATTAGCTCATTTCTTACCAATCCGCAAGGATGACTCAGTTAGCAAATTGGTTGAACTCTATCAGAATGAGATCATGAGACTACATGGTACTCCATCCAGTATCATCTCTAACAGAGATCCTCGTTTTACTTCTAGGTTCTGGAAGAGTCTACAGAAAGCTTGGGGCAGCAGACTTAAGCTTAGCACGGCTTTTCATCCTCAGACAAACGGACAGTCGGAACGTACCATTCAGACACTAGAGAAAATGCTTCGAGCTTGTGCTTTAGAATGGACAGGAAGTTGGGATGACTATATCTGCTAAGTAGAGTTTGTATACAACAACAGTTGGCACGCCAGCATCAAGTGTGCACCTTTTGAGATGTTGTATGGAAGAAAATGTCGCGCCCCAATCTGCTGGGATCAGGTTGGTGAGCGAATTCTTGAAGGCCCGGAGATGATAGAGGTGACCAACGAGAAGGTTGTCGTCGCTAAGGCGAAACTGCAGGAAGCTCGTGCACGTCAAAAGAGCTATGCCGATAAGCACCGTAGAGATCTACACTTCAATGTGGGTGATCATGTCTTTCTCACGGTATCACCGGCGCGTGGAGTTAGGCGTTTTGGAATCAAGGGAAAACTCAGTCCTCGATTCATCGGACCGTTTGATATCCTCGAACGTGTCGGTGAGGTATCGTATTGGTTGGCGTTACCTCTGCAGCTATCTCACGTCCATAACGTTTTCCATGTGTCCTTACTTAGAGGATACAACTATCATCTCCTACATATGGTTCAGTATCCACTCGAGCAGATCCGTGAGGATCTTACTTTTATTGAGGAGGCCGAATGAGTTCTTGATCGTCAAGAGCGAGTCATGAGGAAGAAGACGATCCCATTCGTCAAAATCATTTAGAGGGACCATTCCGAGAGGGAAGCTACTTAGGAGACGGAGGAGTCTATCTGAACTTCTTACCCTCATTTCCAATTTTGATTCATGTATGTTTCTCTATCAGTTTACGTTATCTATAATTCGGGGACGAA
This sequence comes from Glebionis coronaria, assembly GCA_025667525.1. Lineage (NCBI taxonomy): Eukaryota > Viridiplantae > Streptophyta > Magnoliopsida > Asterales > Asteraceae > Glebionis > Glebionis coronaria. The sequence continues at coordinate 951,992 of JANFOE010000213.1, forward strand.
TTATTCTTTTTAGAGGGGAAGAGTTGTAAAAACCGCATATAGATACCATGAACAGTACACTACGTGAAAATATGAATAAAATAAAACTTTCCATTTATATAATATAACACGTGTCATGAACATTAAATTACAAGTATTCGTTATATATAAATGCACGTAAATATTTTTGTATAATATTTAAATCGAGAACATTAAAACACAACGTACACGAATCTTACTTAACACGAAAAACATTTGGTTTTAGTGTCTTGGGCTTTGGTGTCCGCGGCAAAGGAAGAAAGAGAGTGACCCAACCCGTTTTAAAAATTAACATGTAAACATTAATCTCCAGGGGTTTTATCATAACACACTTTTTTAGAAAATAAACAAACCCTAGCCCCTTTTGGTGTTCTTTGGCCACGGCATCCCAAGGAGACAAGAGAGAGAGTTTTTGGTTTTTGATCTTTGATTCATATGTGTTCGTGTTCGTATTCGTGTTCCCCTTTTTCATTCATTCACGCAAACAGTATAATCAAACCTTAAACTTTTTCATTCTTTTAATTTAATTATTTTCATGTGTGTGTATAAACTTTTAAAACATAAATCAAAACATGTTATTGATAATTAAAATAAGATTAAGGGTTTGTTTGGTTTTGTGTTGGGTTCGGCGCACCAAACCGGGAGCTTAAAGCTCTCGGAGTCCCTTTTTTTATCACAAACAAGACTCCCCACAGGGGCTTGGTGTGGCTTTAGCTCGAACAACGGAAACCAAGGCACCCCAGCGGGTACCATGGTCCGGCAGTGGCTACGTAGGCGAGGCCAAACCACCTGCTTCAGCCGGTGGGAACTTTGGTCCGACAGTGGGAAGTCGCGGCACAGCAGCAGCCATGGCTGCCACCGACGGCTGTGTAGCCACGTGTCGCCACCACAGTCGCGGCTATTGGTGGTGGTTGGTGCTCGAGTTTTGTTTCTCGGGTTTAGGGCTTGGGATATTTTATTAAACATTATTTTGTTAAGTTATTTAATTAAGTTAATTTTCATGACTACTTAATTAATTTACTTGAAAACCAAGAGTTAGGTTAAATTATTAAAATTTAATAATACATGTATTAACCTAAGTATTTTATTCAGACATTGTTTTATAAATTAATTATTTTACTTAATTACATGAACTAATAATTAATTAATTGATCCATGACTTAGGTTAATTTATTTAACTAAATAAAACATGTATAACCTAAGTATTTTATAAGACTTAATTAAATTAAACATGACGTAATTTAATTAAATATTATAAGGTAAAGTTTATTAATATATCATGACATATTATTAATTATTAAACCATGCATTTCATTAATAATTAATAATCACTTTAACCTATAGTATTATTTAATAAACTTTATTAATAAATTATCATGACTTATAACTTATGACTAATAAGCACTAGCTTATATTTTTAGACTTATTAATCCAGCTTATTCCTATTTTTGGAAACTTTCTATTTCAGGAAACTTACTATTTTCAGAAACTTTCTATTTTTAGAAACTTATTATTTTTGGAAACTTTCTATTTTTGTAAACCTACTATTTTTAGAAAGTTATTTATTATTACACTACAAGTATAATAATGCAAGAATACATGAAAATGCATAATCAGAATACATGTAAAACATGGTCAAATACAAGATAACATTTAAAACAGTAAAACATAACAAGAACATATAAAATAAGCTAAGAACAAACAAAACCAGTGGCATACTCAGTAATCAGACAACTCATATATGTCCCTTATTTATGTAGCACTAGTGAGGTCGGAGTAGGACTTTTCATCCTTTCATTTTTCCTCGTTCACTGGACATAAGGTACGGATATTCCGTCCTTCAGTATGTACACTCTCTTTCCTTATTAGGATTCCCCGTTTGCAGCCAACTATTCTCCTTAAGTATTTGTTTTATATGTTTTGATTTCTTATGTTTAGTTTTAAATGCCTAATCCATATACATGCATGCCATTTCATCTATTTATGGAGGTACCATAACCATAACACTGGAGGCACCAATGTTATGACTTCCCCACGACGGAGTGATTGCTCGTGGCATCCCTTTACAGTTTTGGCCATTTATTTATATTATCATGTGGGGCGTATGGGTGCATCCTAGTTACATGTTTTATAGGATTTTCATGGTGAATGTGGTGTGTGCCTTGCATCCTTCACAAGGAGTTGATCCCTCCTACGCATACTAATTTAATTAGAGGCATCCCATCTAATTGCATGATGAGGTCACCCCTCTATGTATTCATGCACGGTGAACCTCATGACCTATATGGGATATTGGCTAATTAAAATACAATTTTCATATAAAAACATAAGTCTTTTCAAACTATAAAACTAGTTTATGAACATCTTCCAGGTTATCTAGGACTTATACATTTCCGTTGCTATGAGTCTTTATTATGCTTATGTCATTCATACTATGTTATATATCAGTTCACTAGGCGTTTTGCTCAGCCGTTTCCTTTTCATGTTCCCAAACGGCAGGTACTCAGGGACGGACTTAGGACCTTGAGAGTATGTGCATGCGGATGGAAACTATCTAGCCTTCATTACTTTATGCATTTCCATACATTACATTACTTTATCTCTTTGGACATTGTTTAGTCCTTTCCTTTCAGTACTTATATTCATGTGTGTGGTCTTATGTTGGACTACCGATGTTTGTTTCTAGTATTTCCTTTTATGGTCATTTAATGTTTTAAACATTTACCTTGCATGCTTTGATGACACGCCATAATTATCCAATGATATTCCATTTGTCAAAATGGGGTGTTACAAAATTGCACTTCATTATCAAGTTCCCTATCATGATCCATCCTAACAGAGACAATTGGACATCCTAGTTGATTTTGGATCTTCCGAATAAAGATTTCGAAATGATCGAAAGCTTCATTCTTATTAGCCAAAAATCTAGTCCAAGTGAAACTAGAATAGTCATCAACTATTACTAGGGTATAAAGGTTACCTCCATAACTCCGTATAGCGAGTGGTCTAAAGAGATCCATATGTTGGAGCTCTAAGCACCGAGAGGTCGAAACCAAATTTTTGGCTTTGTGACTAGAGTGAACTTGCTTCCTAACTTTGCAAGCGTCACAAAAGTGACTATCAAACTTGATCTTGGGGAGATGTCTTACCAACTCCTTAGAGATTAAAGATTAAATTAAACGCATATTAGTGTGTCCTAATCTCCTATGCCAAAGAGTAGAACTATCATCATAAATCGTTAGACATAAGTTGTTCTTAGACTTCCTATTAACCTCCATGACATAAATCCCATGGGAGCATTTTGGTGTCTACTGTTTTTCTTAGGTGTTTTAGACCTTGATATAGAACGATTATTGTTTCTAGGTGCGTGTGTTTTACTTCTAGGTCGTGACTTAGAATGTTCATTGTTTTTAGGTGTGGGTGTTCTACTTTCAGGCCTTGAATTATTTCTTACTCTAGGAGGAGGAGTAGATGATTTTCTTGATACATCTTTCATTCCGATTAACGGTTTGCTTATGGGTGCATAAAATTTATTAAGCTCCTTTTAATCGAGAATAGGCAATTTAACATTGTTAATGACAAGATGTTTTGGCCCTTTACCTAAAATAGATTTTCTAGAAAACTTTATTTTCTCATTTTTAGCCATCTCTGTCCGTGGCTCATTATTGTTGTCCGCGGTTCCATAATTATATTGAACCGCGCCATATACTTTTGATCCACGGTCAACAGGCGTTTTTTCTGAAAACGCAACTTGTTTGGTTTCACTTGTAGATGATTCACTAGTGTTAAAACCTAAACCAAGTATTTCTCTAGAATGAATTTGTCTGCTTAGCATGTCATCAAGAGCATTAGTACCCTCCATGAACTTTTCCAATTTAACGGAGGTGCTCTTGAGATCTTCATTCTCTTGTCTAAGATTAATACAATTTCGACAACCTACATCAACTTCTTTATTTTTCTCTAGCTTAGCCAATTTATCTTTTAGCTTACTAATCTCATTTCAAGTTTAGATGTAGTTGATTTTAGCAATTTATTATTTTCTATGAATTTTAGACTTAGTTTGCATAGATTATCGTATTGACTCTCTAATTCTAAATCGTCTAGATAAGAACTATCATTGCTATAATATTCGGTTTCGGAATGTACCTCTTTTGAAGAATGAGCCATGAGACACTTCTCATCTTTATCACTATCATCGCATTCTTCACCACTATCACTCCACGACCCTCCAATAAACGTTGTGTGATTCTTGTTGCGAGGTGGCTTGGGACATTCACCGATAAAATGATTTGGATCACCGCATCTAAAGCATTTCCTACCACCTTTTTCATTCTTGACAAATCGATTCTTCGAAAATGCTTTCTTGTCGTTGCTTGGTTGTCATACGTATTGACCTCGCCTCTTGAAGAACTTCTTGAATTCTCTAACCGCCATGGCATATTCCTCATCATCACTATCCGCGGAAAAGCTTTCATGATCACTTTGCACTTTCTTGCCTTCAATGATAGAGACGTTATTTCACTCTTACTATTGACCATCTCTGAATCCTTCAATATTATCATCTCATGAACTTTCAAGTTTCCAATAAGTTCATCAAGTGATAATGTAGTGAGATCCTTTGATTCTTCAATCATCGTGACTTTAGCTCTCCACTCTGGATGCAACGCCCGAAGAAACTTCCTAAGATTTTTCTTACTAGAAAAACCTTCATCAAGTGCTTTTAGACTAGTAATAATAGTATTAAAGCTAGCAAATTCACTGTATTGGTTTCATCTTCTAAGATGACAAATTGTTCATATTGTTGAACAAGAAGATCGATTTTGCTTTCTTTTACTTGACTATTACCTTGGTGGGTTATTAAAAGAGTGTTCTAAATTTCTTTAGGGGTTTTACACATAACAATCTTTTGATACTCTTTCTTAGGCAAAGCATTATAAATAACCATTTTAGCCTCATTATTTTTAGCAAGTTTTTTTTAGTTTCATCATTTAAATCTTCAAAAGAAACTAGTTTTTTCTTTTTAAAAACTTCATTATATTGTAAAGGCAAAAAGTCACCAATGGTAATAACATGCAAAAGATCTAAATCTTTTGATTTTATAAGTCTCAAATCTATTTTTCCAATAAATAACATTATCGGTTTCAAAAAGTGGTGGTCTTTGATAGATTGCCCTTCTAGGTACTTGTTGGAATCCATATATCGATTCAAGTTTAATATACAATATATTTCAAAAAGCTTGAGCAACCCGCTCTGATACCAACTGTAGAAACTAGAATGGAGGGGGGGGGGGGTTGGATAGTTTCTATAATTAAAATGATCAAAGATCGGTTTTCAAAAATCCTTTTCAAAAACTAGACTTGAGTGATTTATGTGAAGTCTTCATATGCACAATATGAACAATTGATAGTGGTTCTAAACTAATAATCAAAAGTATATGGAATAAAGAATGATGAATGGAAAGAGATAAGGAAAGTAAAGATCAAACCAAACACCAAGGATTTATAATGGTCCAGCAACGAAGCTCACTCTTTGTTCCTACTCCACTCGTCGAGTACACCTTACTCGAGAGTTCACTAATCAACAAGCTCCTTAAGGTGGAGAAATCGAACACGTCGTTTAACCTATTTCTGACTCTAAGCTAAAAGTCGAGACCTAATATTAGCTAGGACCAATCTATACCAATATACTTTAAGGCCTAAGTATTAACCACAATACATACACAACTTCCAAGTATACACAACAATTTGGATCTTCACAAAGACCCAAGAATGAAATATAGTTTTGATTTTGAATGGATCTTGAGCTAGACACAACACTTCAAGGATGAAAGTTTTCTTCTCTTTACACTTGAGAGGATGAGAGGGGAGGATAAATATTCACTTCTAAACAAGTATAAGCAACTAAATAACCAATGATTTATGTGATTAAATAAGGTGAATTGAATCTGATAATTTGTATGCAAAAGAGATGAATTGGAAATCTAGAAATGGTCCATTATTTATAGGAAAGGCCCAACGGCTCTATCTGGCCGCAACTTATTAAAAAGGTTGGCGGCTTAATATCGATATTGAACCGCGGGCACCTATACTGAGCCGCCGGGTGTAGACTCAACGGTATTTAAACAACGGCCGATGCTTGCTCTACTGCAAAAGAAATGTGGATGGCCATTGAACGCTTGCAACAAGGAGAATAACTCAACAAGCAAGATGTCAAAACAAACTTGTTCTGGAACTTTGGAAAGTTTACGTCATTGGATGGAGAATCAATTGATTCATATCACTCTAGATTCTACAAAATGATGAATGACATAACACGAAACAACTTGCAAGTCTCCACCATGCAAGTCAATGTGCAATTCCTACAACAACTTCAACTAGAGTGGACATGATTTGTAACTTTGATAAAACAACAGAATAAGTTAGACGAGGTCAGCTATCATACGCTCTTTGACATTTTGAAACAATTTTAGAATGAGGCAAATGAACTATAAGCTGAACTGGTAGCAAAGACTACTAATCCACTTGCTTTGGTGTCTACCACTCAACATTATCAAGATCATCGCTCTCGTGCTCCAAATTCATACTCTACTCAATCATCATCACCAAGATAGTCCACTGCATCCAAGACATCTACTACCAAAAGATCAAGAGGTAAAGAGCCTAGAGCACCATCTGAGCACTCATAAGAAGAAGATAGTGATGAAGAACAAGCTCAGAAGGATAGTTAAATGAAGCAACAAATTGCTTTCATCATTAAGTCTTACAAAAGGATTTACAAACCCACCAACAACAACCTTCGAACTTCATCTAACATACAGAACAGATATGTTAAGAGCCCTTCAAGGTATGATCGACGTAATCCAACGCCTATTAGGGGTTCTACACGTTATGATCGACAAAATGCTACGTATGATAATCATAGGGTTGCTACTGTTACTGGGAATAGGGAAACGATTGGTACTCAAGTGGTTCAGCAAAGTGGGATTCAGTGCTTTTACTGCAAAGGATTTGGGCATATGGCAAAGAAATGCAGACAGCCGAAACGGGTTAAGGATTATGCATATCATAAGGAGAAAATGTTGTTATACAAGAAGATAGATGAATGGGTTAAATTGTCGGCTGAGGAAGGAGAGATGCTTGATGAAACTGATGATGAACTCTCCGACCAAGAACTCGAAGCACATTACTCTTACATGGCAAAGATTGAAGAGGTCCTCAAAGTCACTAAAGATGAAAATGGTCCTATCTTTGATATTGGGCCAATCGATAAGGTACAAACAAATGAGGAATATAATGTGTTTGGTGAAATTATGAGCATAGTGAGCTACCAACAACCATTACTGACACATGTATGATGAAAATGGTTGATATCAATACCACACCCGATTCATTAGACATGTGCAATAATGAGTTTGAGGATGATCAACATGCAAATGAGTATGATGAAGAGGCGCGTGTTGCGCTTGCTAATTTAATTGCTACTTTACAAAATGATGTCAAAGACACTAGAAAGAGTCAAAAGCAATTAAAGAAGGCAAATGCAACACTCACTCAAAACTTTGAAGAAATAAAAGCTATAGTTATAAAATCTAGTGAGCTTCTTGCAAGTTGCATAGCTGAGCTTTTTCAAAAAGACAAAAAGCTTGCGAGGTACAAAGGGGGTGTAATTACTACTGTAAAGGATGTTTTTGAAACTAAATACAACGAAACTCTTAAGATTTTAGAACAAGAGAAGCGTAATTATAACACCTCTTTAACTACTGAACGATACAAAACGTATCTTATTACTACTAAAGTGAATGAGCTAACTCAAAAGATTGGTTTTCTTCAAGAGGATAAAACTAAACTAGTCACTGCGAAAACGGAAGAGGTTGCAAACTTGAAAAAAGTTTTCAAAACTAAACAAGCTAAAGACATTGACAAAGTCGTGGAACTTGAAACGCAAATTGATTTTTATAATAACATTGTTTATAAAACAAATCAATCTATTCAAACCATGAGAATGTTGGCACCTCGTTTGTTTTTTAAGAGTAAAGCTAGTTTTGCTAGTCCTAAGTACCTCGAGCAAGCTTAATCTAAACACCAGTGCCTATATCTTAAAGAGTATCAATGGACCGACCTTGATTGTCTTATGGTTAGGCCCGATAGTGATGAGTCACTAACTTTTGAAGAGGAGAGTAGATCACCAGTCAATAAAAACTATGTGAAACCATATAATTATGCTTATGAAAATAGTCTTTATGAAATTTTTAAACCACAAAAACCGAAGTCTCATGAGCAAATATTTTTCGGATGTGAACAAATAAGAATTAAGTGGAGACAAGTTTTTGCCACTAAGAAAACTAATGTTTCAAATTATATTGGGTACTTGCCATATCAAGCTTCTATAAGCAAGAGTAAGCAAGCACTTAGTATTCTTAAACAAAACCTTGAAAATTTCAAAAAGGTTGTTGACGACGACTGGAAAGAACGTGAACGTTTGAAAGGTAATAAAGAAATTCCTCACGATATAACTGTGCTTGTGAAAACTATTTTGATTCCGCTTGTGGAAAGAACAAAGAAACATGCTTTGTAATTTAAAACACTAATTCAACAAGAAATTTTTGACGATTTGAAATATATGGAATCTCTTGAAAAAGAAGTTGACGAATATCAACCTGAAAGAGACAATTTTCTATAGCATATGATGTACTCTTGCAACAATGCCTCTCCAAAGATATTATGTGTTTTTATGCTACATCTTGTGCTGATATAGATGAATATTCTGATGTTGCATGCAATTATCTTGATAAGGTCAAAGAGTGTGAACGTCTTAAAACTAAGCTTTCGTAAAAAGTTAACCAAAATTTTTTATGTTAATTCAACATCGATGTGATTTTCTTCAAAAACATTGTCACTCACTTGAACTTGCTTTGCAAAACAAAATTGGAAGCTTTTCAAATGATACACCTTTGGAAGTAAAATTATCTGAGTCATGTCGATTATTAAATGAAAAAAGTCTTGACATTAAGGATTTGAAAGCTCAGTTACAAGAAAAAGACATGCCAATTGAAGAATTGAAGAAACTCATTGCTAAGATGGGTGGGAAAATAGTGGAACTTAGAGTTGTGAAACCCGTTGCTAGACAACCCAATGCGTACAACGTGACTAAACCCTCTGTCTTGGGAAAAACCATCTATTTTCTAAAATTCTTCATTTGCAAAATCTGGGTTTGCCCCCAAGACAGATTGGAAGGATAGGTTACCACATATTCGTCCCAAAACTGTTATTCAAGCACAAAGCACAAATGTGATCAAACCAAGGATGTATAGATTGGCCACTAAACCCACACAAAACAAAGGTAGTCAATCGCCTCAGATTTCTAAAAACACTAATAGACGTGTGTCTTTTACTACAAGAATAGTCCCCACTGCTAGTGTTAGGCGGCCTCAGCTTAAGAGTACTCAACTGAATGATAAGGTCTGGCAAAACAAGAGTCAAGGGAAGATGAAGAAAGTTGAAGACCACCCTAGGAATTTGAATATTTCTAAGAATAAAATGTCTGTAATCGCATGTAATGACGATTTGAATGATTTGACTGTTTTGAATGTTTTGAATGTTATGTTTGTTTGTGTAAAATGTGTAAAATGTGTAGTTAATGTTAACCATTCTATGTGTGCTATGAATAATGTCAAAGGCATAGATAATAGATCTAAGAAGCAAATTGCGATGCCTATTAGTGCTAGTAAACGCAAACGCAAAGTGAACCATTCTGGTGCAACCCCCCTAAGAAAAGAAATGCATCAGACTCCACTATTAAGAATACTAGAAGCCGAATTAGGGAATTATATGAGTCTTCTAGCATGTCTTGGAAATGTTGGTTTGCTAATCAATGTCCTCCAGGATATAAATGAGTACCTAAGGTTAGAACCGAAAATGTGACAACGAGCGTTAGTGTGCCTTTAAGTGTTGAAACTAGGGAAACTAATGATTCAGAAATCACAACTAACATGGAATCTAATTTAGCAAATGCTCCATCGTGTTCTAATTATTCTGCAGGTGATCGAAATAATTCTCTTCATACTGGACCCCGGGTGCACCAAGCACATGACAGGGAATCTCAAGCTTCTAATTAACTTCGTGGAGAAGTTCCTGGGTACAGTCCGATTTAGAAATGATCAATTTACACTGATCCTAGGATATGGAGATTTGGTTTAGGGGAATGTCACGATCAAAAGGTTATACTACGTCGAAGGGCTCAATCACAATCTTTTCTCGGTTGGTCAATTTTGTGATGCGGATTTGGAGGATGCTTTAAGAAAGAAGACATGTTTTGTTCCTGATTATAATGGGAATGATTTACTCACCGGTTCACAGGGTACAGATCTATACACAATTTTACTTCAAGACACAACTTCCACAACTCCAATTTGCTTCATGGCTAAAGTTTCAATGACTCAAGCCTGGTTATGGCATCAACGTCTATCTCATCTCAACTTTGATACCATCAACTTGCTTTCCAAGAAATATATTGTGAGAGGCCTTCCAAGCTTAAAATTCATCAAAGATCATCTTTGTTCTTCTTGTGAGCTTTGTAAAGCTAAACGAAGTAGTTTCAAGAAAAAGACTACACCAAGCTCTAAAGGACGATTAGATCTTCTTCATATGGATTTGTGTGGTCCCATGCGTGTTCAAAGTATCAATGGGAAGAAATACATTTTGGTTATTATCGATGACTACTCAAGGTACATGTGGACTCACTTCTTGAGGTCCAAGGATGAAACACCCAAAGTTCTCGTCAACTTCCTTAAGCAGATACAACATGTTCTTCAAGCTCAATTAAAAGTGGTACGTACTGACAGAGGCACAGAATTCTTAAATTCAACTCTGAAGAATTATTTTGAAGCCGAAGGAATTGAACATGAAACATCTATTGCTAGAACACATTAACAAAACGGCGTTGTTGAAAGACGAAATCGTACTTTAGTTGAGGCTGCTCGAACATTGTTATCCGCTTCAAACTGCCACAATTCTTTTGGGCCGAAGTAGTGTCAACCGGATGCTACATACAAAATCGTTCCTTAATTATTCCAAGACGCGAAAGACACCGTATCACATAATTCATGATCGCAAACCCTTCACTCAAACACCTTCACATTTTTGGGTGTACGTGTTACATAATCTGAGATGGTGAAAATCTGGATAAAATGAAAGAGAAAGGTGATGTATGCATTCTAGTAGGATATGCAACCCAGTCTAAGGGATATAGAGTTTACAACAAGAGAACAAACTTGATAATAGAGACTATTCATATCAGATTTGATGAAATGCAAGAAATGGCACTTGAACAAAGCAGTTTAAGTCCCGATCCATAATGACAAAATACTTTTGTGTACAACTGCACGGAACTTAGAACTCATGACCACAACAATGAACCGTCAAGTTCAAAGCTAGTTCACGAACATGTTCCAAGAGCAGATATGACAGTGGACCCAACAATTGAAGAGTTGGAAATGTTATATGGACCAATGTCTGCTAAATATTTCACGGGGGAGAAACATGTTGTATCACAGTCTTTGCTGTCACTCATAATAAGAATGATGATACCGATCATCATCAACAAAAGGATACAACTTCATCTACTTCAACACGGGTTGCTGCAGATTTACCTCCTCAGAATATCACTTCAATAATCGATCCTACAACATCCAAAACTACTGTCATTGCTCTAGATAACACAACTCAAGCAGACAATGCATTATTTGACGATGACGATTTTCACAATCCATTCGGTACATCGGTACATGAAACTGGAGAGTCTTCTACTCGTCATGTTGATCCGTCAAATATGCATACGTTCTACTAACGACATCCTTCAACACATCATTGAACCCGAGATCACCCTTTGGTTCAATTAATTGGAAACCCTTTACAGCCCTTTCGCACAAGACGACAACTAGCAACCGATGGCGATGTTTGTATGTTCGCACTCACCGTGAGTAGAGCTGAACTTAAAAACATCAAAGAAGCTATGGCTGATCATGCTTGGATTGAATCGATGCAAGATGATCTTCTTCAGTTTGAAAGACTTAAAGTCTGGGAACTTGTTGACAGACCATACGATGTTATTCTGTTAAATCTTCGTTGGATCTGGAAAAACAAGATGGATGAAGAAAACATAATCATTAAGAACAAAGCTAGGCTAGTAGCTAAGGGGTATGGCCAGAAGAGGGAATTGATTTTGAAGAATCATTTGCACCAATGGCTCGCATGAAAGCGGTCAGGATTTTCCTTGCTTATGCTGCACATAAGGGATTCACTGTTTATCAAATGGACGTGAAAACAGCATTTCTTAACGGTCTTTTGAAGGAAGAAGTCTATGTCATGCAGCTAGAAGGATTCGTTAATCCACATTATCCCGACAAGGTGTATCGTCACCACAAAGCACTATATGCACTAAAGCAAGCTCCAAGGGCGTGGTACGATGAGCTCTCGAAAATTCTGGTATCCAAAGGTTTCTCAAAAGGTTCAGGAGGTTGAAATTGAATTTTCCCTAATGATTTCGGCCCAAGGGATCATAAAATCACTAAGATCGCTAGTTAGTAATTCCCAAGGAGTAAGAGCACGAAATTCTCCCTCAAAATTACCAAGAATAGGGTGTTCACTAGGTTTAGCAATGGCACAAGATATGGTCGAAGCCGAAGGTATCTCGGTCACATAATGCACATCAATAGGGGCTGATTCTAAGTAGTTTAAACCCCAAGCGTCGGTGAACCTACATTGACCTTCGTATGGAACTTTTAGAATCTTACAAAATTCCTCAAGAGTGTATACAAAGGTTTTCCCATTAATGGAAAATCTTATAGACAAACCATCTATATCAAGCAAACAATCAAAGCCAATGGTATTGAACATGAATCGTATGAAGTCAAGTCCAAGAAAGTTAGAAGGAACAATGCGTCCTTCATGAAAACAACGAGATTCAAGACTACGATAAGTGTTTTGAGTAGAACGAGAGGTCGAAAGAGATCCATATGTAGGATCTATAAGCACCGAGAGGTCAAAACCAAATTTTTGGCTTTGTGACTAGAGTGAACTTGCTTCCCAACTTTACAAGCGTCACAAAAGTTACTATCAAACTTGATCTTGGGGAGATATCTTACCAACTCCTTAGAGATCAAAGATTAAATTAAACACATATTAGCGTGTCCTAATCTCCTATGCCAAAGAGTAGAACTATCATCTAAAGTCATTAGACATATGTTGTTCTTAGACTTCCTATTAACCTTCATGACATAAATCCCATGGGAGCATTTTGGTGTCCACTGTTTTTCTTAGGTGTTTTGACCTTGATATAGAACGATTATTGTTTCTAGGTGCGTGTGTTTTACTTCTAGGTCGTGACTTAGAATGTTCATTGTTTTTAGGTGTGGGTGTTCTACTTTCAGGCCTTGAATTATTTCTTACTCTAGGAGGAGGAGTAGATGATTTTCTTGATACATCTTTCATTCCGATTAACGGTTTGCTTATGGGTGCATAAAATTTATTAAGCTCCTTTTAATCGAGAATAGGCAATTTAACATTGTTAATGACAAGATGTTTTGGCCCTTTACCTAAAATAGATTTTCTAGAAAACTTTATTTTCTCATTTTTAGCCATCTCTGTCCGTGACTCATTATTGTTGTCCGCGGTTCCATAATTATATTAAACCGCGCCATATACTTTTGATCCATGGTCAACAGGCGTTTTTTTTTGAAAACGTAACTTGTTTTTTCACTTGTAGATGATTCACTAGTGTTAAAACCTAAACCAAGTATTTCTCTAGAATGAATTTGTCTGCTTATCATGTCATCAAGAGCATTAGTACCTTTCATGAACTTTTCCAATTTAATGGAGGTGCTCTTGAGATCTTCATTCTCTTGCCTAAGATTAATACAATTTCGACAACCTACATCAACTTCTTTATTTTTCTCTAGCTTAGCCAATTTATCTTTTAGCTTACTAATCTCATTTTCAAGTTTAGATGTAGGTGATTTTAGCAATTTATTATTTTCTATGAATTGTAGACTTAGTTTGCATAGATTATCGTATTGACTCTCTAATTCTAAATCATCTAGAGAAGAACTATCATTGTTATAATATTCGGTTTTAGAATGTACCTCTTTTGAAGAATGAGCCATGAGACACTTCCCATCTTTATCACTATCATCGCATTCTTCACCACTATCGCTCCACGACCCTCCAATAAACGTTGTGTGATTCTTGTTGCGATGTGGCTTGGGACATTTACCGATAAAATGATTTGGATCACCACATCTAAAGCATTTCCTACCACCTTTTTCATTCTTGACAAATCGATTCTTCGAAAATGCTTTCTTGTCGTTGCTTGGTTGGCTTGGTTGTCGTTTCTTGAAGTCTCTAACCGCCATGGCATATTCCTCGTCATCACTATCCGGGGAGGAGCTTTCATGATCACTTTGTACTTTATTGCCTTCAATGCTAGAGACTTTCTTTCACTCTTACTATTGACCATCTTTGAATCCATCAAGATTATCATCTCATGAACTTTTAAATTTCCAATAAGTTCATCAAGTGATAATGTAGTGAGATCCTTTGATTCTTCAATCGCCGTGACTTTAGCTCTCCACTCTAGATGCAACACCCGAAGAAACTCCCTAACATTTTTCTTACTAGAAAAACCTTCATCAAGTGCTTTTAGACTAGTAATAATAGTATTAAAGCTAGCAAATTCACTGTATTAGTTTCATCTTCTAAGATGACAAATTGTTCATATTGTTGAACAAGAAGATCGATTTTGCTTTATTTTACTTGACTATTACCTTGGTGGGTTATTAAAAGAGTGTTCTAAATTTCTTTAGGGGTTTTACACAGAAAAATCCTTATCTTTCTTCGGCAAAGCATTATAAATAACCATTTTAGCCTCATTATTTTTAGCAAGTTTTTTTTTTGGTTTCATCATTTAAATCTTCAAAAGAAACTAGTTTTTTCTTTTTAAAAACTTCATTATATTGTAAAGGCAAAAAGTCACCAATGGTAATAACATGCAAAAGATCTAAATCTTTTGATTTTATAAGTTTCAAATCTATTTTTCCAATAAATAAAATTATCAGTTTCAAAAAATGGTGGTCTTTGATAGATTGCCCTTCTAGGTACTTGTTGGAATCCATAGATCGATTCAAGTTTTAATATACAATATATTTCAAAAAGCTTGAGCAACCCGCTCTGATACCAACTGTAGAAACTAGAAGGGAGGGGGGGTGGATAGTTTCTATAATTAAAATGATCAAAGATCGGTTTTCAAAAATCCTTTTCAAAAAATAGACTTGAGTGATTTGTGTGAAGTCTTTCTATGCACAATATGAACAATTGATAGTGGTTCTAAACCTATTTCTGACTCTAAGCTAAAAGTCGAGACCTAATATTAGCTAGGACCAATCTATACCAATATACTTTAAGGCCTAAGTATTAACCACAATACATACACAACTTCCAAGTATACACAACAATTTGGATCTTCACAACGGCACAAGAATGAAATATAGTTTTTGATCTTGAATGGATCTTGAGCTAGACACAACACTTCAAGGATGAAAGTTTTCTTCTTTTTACACTTGAGAGGATGAGAGGGGAGGAGAAAGATTCACTTCTAAACAAGTATAATCAACTAAATAACCAATGATTATGTGATTAAATAAGGTGGATTGAATCTGATAATTTGTATGCAAAAGAGGTGAATTGGAAATCTAGAAATGGTCCACTATTTATAGGAAAGGCCCAACGGCTCTATCTGGCCGCAACTTATTAAAAAGGTTGGCGGCTTAATATCGATATTGAGCCACGGGCACCTATACTGAGCCGTCGGGTGTAGACTTAACGGTATTTAAACAACGGTCGATGCTTGCTCTACTACAAAAGAAATGTGGACGGCCATTGAACGCTTGCAACAAGGAGAATAACTCAACAAGGAAGATGTAAAAACAAACTTGTTCTGGAACTTTGAAAAGTTTACTTCATTGGATGGAGAATCAATTGATTCATATTACTCTAGATTCTACAAAATGGCGAATGACATGACACGAAACAACTTGGAAGTCTCCACCATGCAAGTCAATGTGCAATTCCTACAACAACTTCAACCAGAGTGGACATGATTTGTAACTTTGGTAAAACAACATAATAAGATAGACGAGGTCAACTATCATACGCTCTTTGACATTTGAAACAATTTCAGAATGAGGCAAATGAACTTCAAGTTGAACTGGTAGCAAAGACTACTAATCCACTTGCTTTGGGGTCTACCACTCAACATTATCAAGATCATCGCCATCGTGCTCTAAATTCATACTCTACTCAATCATCATCACCAAGATAGTCCATTGCATCCAAGACATCTACTCCCAAAAGATCAAGAGGTAAAGAGCCTAGAGCACCATCACCACCATCTGAGCACTCATTCGAAGAAGATAGTGATGAAGAACAAGCTCAGAAGGATAAGTAAATGAAGCAACAAATTGCTTTCATCATGAAGTCTTACAAAAGGATTCACAAACCCACCAACAACAACCTCCGAACTTCATCTAACATACGAAACAAATATGTTGAGAGCCCTCCAAGGTATGATACACGTAGGTGTGGGGAGAGTCCTTCAAGGTATGATCGACGTAATCCAACGCATGTTGAGGGTTCTACACGTTATGATCGACAAAATGCTACGTATGATAATCATAGGGTTGCTACTATTACTGGGAATAGGGAAACGATTGGTACTCAAGTGGTTCAGCAAAATGGGATTCAGTGCTTTAACTACAAAGGATTTGGGTATATGGCAAAGAAATGCAGAAAGCCGAAACGGGTTATGGATTATGCATATCATAAGGAGAAAATGTTGTTATGCAAGAAGATAGATGAATGGGTTAAATTGTCGGTTGAGGAAGGAGAAATGCTTGATGACACTGATGATGAACTCTCCGACCAAGAACTCGAAGTACATTACTCTTACATGGCAAAGATTGAAGAGGTCCTCAAAGTCACTAAAGATGACAAGGGTCCTATCTTTGATACTGGGCCAATCGATAAGGTACAAACAGATGAGGAATATAATGTGTTAGGTGAAATTATGAGCATAGTGAGCTACCAACAACCATTACTGACACATGTATGATGGAAATGGTTGATAGCAATACCACACCCAATTCATAAGACATGTTCAATAATGAGTCTGAGGATGATCAACATGCAAATGAGTATGATGAAGAGGCGCGTGTTACGCTTGCTAAATTAATTGCTACTTTATAAAATGATGTCAAAGACACTAGAAAGAGTCAAAAGCAATTAAAGAAGGCAAATGCAACACTCACTCAAAACTTTGAAGAAAGCAAAGCTGCAGTTATAAAATCTTGTGAGCTTCTTGCAAGCTGCATAGCTGAGCTTTTTCAAAAAGATAAAGAGCTTGCGAGGTACAAAGGAGGTGTAATTACTAATGTAAAGGATGTTTTTGAAACTAAATATAACAAAACTCTTAAGCTTTTAGAACAAGATAAGCGTAATTATAACACCTCTTTAAGTACTGAACGATACAAAACGTATCTTGCTACTACTAAAGTGAATGAGCTAACTCAAAAGATTGGTTTTCTTCAAGAGGATAAAACTAAACTAGTCACTGCGAAAACGGAAGAGGTTGCAAACTTGAAAAAAGTTTTCAAAACTAAACAAGCTAAAGACATTGACAAAGTCGTGGAACTTGAAACGCAAATTGATTTTTATAAGAACATTGTTTATAAAACAAATCAATCTATTCAAACCATGAGAATGTTGGCACCTCTTTCGTTTTTTAAGGGTAAAGCTAGTTTTGCTAGTCCTAAGTACCTCAAGCAAGCTTAATCTAAAAACCAGTGTCTATATCTTAAAGAGTATCAACAGACCGACCTTGATTGTCTTATGGTTAGGCCCGATAGTGATGAGTCACTAACTTTTGAAGAGGAGAGTAGATCACCAGTCAATAAAAACTTTGTGAAACCATATATTTATGCTTATGAAAATAGTCTTTATGAAATTTTCATACCACAAAAACCGAAGTCTCGTGAGCAAATATTTTTCGAATGTGAACAAATAAGAATTAAGTGGAGACAAGTTTTTGCCACTAAGAAAACTAATGTTTCAAATTATATTGGGTACTTACCATATCAAGCTTCTATAAGCAAGATTAAGCAAGAACTTAGTATTCTTAAACAAAACATTGAAAATTTCAATAAGGTTGTTGACGAAGACTGGAAAGAACTTGAACGTTTGAAAGATAATAAAGAAATTCCTCACGATATGACTGTGCTTGTGAAAACTATTTTGATTCCGCTTGTGGAAAGAACAAAGAAACATGCTTTGGAATTCGAAACACTAATTCAACAAGAAATGTTTGACGATTTGAAATATATGGAATCTCTTGAAAAAGAAATTGACGAACATCAACCTGAAAGAGACGAGTTTTCTATAGCATATGATGTACTCTTGCAATAATGCCTCTCCAAAGATATTATGTGTTTTTATGCTACATCTTGTGCTGATATAGATGAATATTCTGATGTTGCATGCAATTATCGTGATAAGGTCAAAGAGTGTGAACGTCTTGAAACTAAGCTTTCGTAAAAATTTAACCAGATTTTATGTTAATTCAACATCGATGTGATTTTCTTCGAAAACATTGTCACTCACTTGAACTTGCTTTGCAAAACAAAACTGGAAGCTTTTCAAATAATACACCTTTGGAAGTAAAATCGAGTCATGTCGATTATTAAACAAAAAAAGTCTTGACATTCAGGATTTGAAAGCTTAGTTACAAGAAAAGGACATACCAATTGAGGAGTTGAAGAAACTCATTGCTAAAATGGGTGGGAAAATAGTGGAACCTAGAGTAGTGCAACCCGTTGCTAGACAACCCAATGCGTACAAAGTGACTAAACCCTCTGTCTTGGGAAAAACCATCTGTTTTCTCAAATTCTTCATTTGCAAAATCTGGGTTTGCCCCCAAGACAGATGGGAAGGATAGGTTACCACATATTCGTCCTAAAACTGTTATTCAAGCACAAAGCATAAATGTGATCAAACCAAGGATGTATAGATTGGCCACTAAACCCACACAAAACAAAGGTAGTCAATCGCCTCAGATTTCTAAAAACATTAATAGACATGTGTCTTTTACTACAGGAGTAGTCCCCACTGCTAGCGTTAGGCGGCCTCGGCTTAAGAGTACTCAACTGAATGATAAGGTCTGGCAAAACAAGAGTCAAGGGAAGATGAAGAAAGTTGAAGACCACCCTAGGAATTTGAATATCTCTAAGAATAAAACGTCTATAATCGCATGTAATGACAATTTGAATGATTTGACTGCTTTTAATGTTTTTAATGTTATGTTTGTTTGTGTGAAATGTGGAAAATGTGTTGTTAATGTTAACCACTCTATGTGTGCTATGAATAATGTCAAAGGCGTAGATACTAGAACTAAGAAGCAAATTGCGATGCCTATTAGTGCTAGTAAACCCAAACGCAAAGTAAATCATATGGGTGCAACCCCGCTAAGAAAAGTAATGCATCAGACTCCACTATTAAGAATACTATAAGCCAAATTAGGGAATTATATGAGTCTGCTAGCATGTCTTGGAAATGGTGGTTTGCTAATCAATGTCCTCCAGGATATAAATGAGTACCTAAGGTTAGAACAAAAAATGTGACAACGAGCTTTAGTGTGCCTTTAAGTGTTGAAACTAGGGAAACTAATGATTCAGAAATCACAACTTACATGGAATCTAATTTAGCAAATGCGTTATCGTGTTCTAATTATTCTGCAGGTGATCGAAATAATTCTCTTCATACTGGACCCCGGGTGCACCAAGCACATGACAGGGAATCTCAAGCTTCTAATTAACTTCGTGGAGAAGTTCGTGGGTACGGTCCGATTCAGAAATGATCAAGTTACACCGATCCTAGGATATGGAGATTTGGTTCAGGGGAATATCACGATCAAAAGGGTATACTACGTCAAAGGGCTCAATCACAATCTTTTGTCGGTTGGTTAATTCTGTGATGCGGATTTGGAGGTTGCTTTAAGAAAGAAGACATGTTTTGTTCGTGATTATAATGGGAATGATTTACTCACCGGTTCATGGGGTACAGATCTATACACAATTTCACTTCAAGACACAACTTCCACAACTCCAATTTGCTTCATGGCTAAAGTTTCAATGACTCAATCCTGGTTATGGCATCAACGTCTATCTCATCTCAACTTTGATACCATCAACTTGCTTTCAAAGAAAGATATTGTGAGAGGCCTTCCAAGATTAAAATTCATCAAAGATCATCTTGTTCTTCTTGTGAGCTTTGTAAAGCTAAACGAAGTAGTTTCAAGAAAAAGACTACACCAAGATCTAAGGGACGGTTAGATCTTCTCATATGGATTTGTGTGGTTCCATGCGTGTTCAAAGTATCAATAGGAAGAAATACATTTTGGTAATTGTCGATGACTACTCAAGGTACATGTGGACTCACTTCTTGAGGTCCAAGGATGAAACACCTGAAGTTCTCATCAACTTCCTTAAGTAGATACAACATGTTCTTCAAGCTCAAGTAAAAGTGGTACGTACTGACAGAGGCACGGAATTCTTTTTTTTGGTAAAGGGTTACCCCGGTAATTATATTACCAAAAAAACAGTTTACAGAACAAGAAATGTGGCTGAGTACCACATTCACCTCCAGCAAACGCTTGTAAACAAGGCAGAATACATGCCAAAATACAACCTAGCCTATCAAATGAATAAACTAGACATAAACCAAGATGAGAACATGAAGCCATACGAACATCCAAAGACCAAGAAGCACCAAGATGGAAGCAAAGGGATTCCAAGTGAGTCTGCCTCCTTAAAAAACCTTGTCAAAGAAAACCCAGTGGGAAAAACCTTGAACAAGGAAAAAAGAGTACAACCCTCACGCGGCACTTCCATCATAACCAAAACACGAGTCAGGAATCCTCCACTGATCCAAAAGAGTACGGGACGCAGCAGTAATCTTCCTAAACCGTATGGTAGTCAATTTCAACCGAATAGTTTTACAAATAACGCCAACAAGCTGATCCACATTCATAGACGATCCCTTGAACAAACGAGCATTGCGTTCAAGCCACAAAAAATAAGACGTTGCAGCCACCACAAGACGTGAAAGGATACCAACTACCGATGTACCTCTAGCCAACGGGATAAGAAACATCATAATATCATCAATCCGAGGAGGAACATTCTCCATTTTGCTCAAACCACGTATACTGATCCATACCTGGGAAGAAAACGGACACTCAAAGAAAATATGTGTCTGCGAGTCTTGAGTCATACGACAAAAAGGGCATCTAGGCAGATTGATATCAACCGTCGGACCAACATCCCATGTTTGAATTCTATCTTGAGTCTTTAACTTTCGACGAACAACAAGCCATAGGTGAATAGCATGCCGAGGAACACAATGGGAGATCCAGACAGCAGAAGCCCAATCCACTTCCAAACCACGAGACCTAATAGTATCCGAAACAAGAGAAACCGAAAAATGATTGAGAATATCATTATTACCACGCCATAAGACTTCATCCTCCTGAGATACATCAATAGCAGGAACTGGCATAGCATAGATATCCGGAAACCGAGTACTCCAATCATCAGGCCAACGCCACCTACCAAACCATCAAACACCGTATCCGTGACACAAAAACCAGACCGAGATATAATTCGAGCTGACAAGATGTCTCTTAGAGGATATAATTCAGCTCACCTATCAAACCATAAGGATGCAATTTTACCGTTATTGATCTTATACCATATGAAGTAACGAATATAAGACGAATGTTAAGAAGTTTTCTCCACCCCCCAACTTGCATCACTACGGTATGGAATATCCCAAAAGCTTCTATCTTTAAGTTTATGCGAATAGATCCACTTTACCCACAATGGGTTCTTACGGGTTAAAATACACCAAATATGAGATACCATAAGAGCAATATTAAATTCAGTAATCTTACAAATACCAAGACTCCCCTCATTAAGAGGCAAGCAAACCGCCTTCCAAGCAACCTTGGCCTTCCCCTTCTTTAAAGCTCCTTGACTCCAAAGAAATCCTCTCATAAGTTGCTCTAAATCAAGAATAATACTAACCGGAAGGAAGAAAACAGAAGCCCAATAAATATGCATGGACGAAAGGACTGATCTGATTAGCTGAAGCCTTCTTGAATTCAACTCTGCAGAATTATTTTGAAGCCGAAGGAATTGAACATGAAACATCTATTGCTAGAACACCTTAACAAAACGGCGTTGTTGAAAGACAAAATCGTACTTTAGTTGAGGCTGCTCGAACATTGTTATCCGCTTCAAAACTGCCACTATTCTTTTGGGCCAAAGTAGTGTCAACCGGATGCTACATACAAAATCGTTCCTTAATTATTCCAAGACACGAAAGACACCATATCACATAATTCATGATCGCAAACCTTCACTCAAACACCTTCACATTTTTGGGTGTACGTGTTACATAATCCGAGATGGTGAAAATCTGGATAAAATGAAAGAGAAAGGTGATGCATGCATTCTAGTAGGATATGCAACTCAGTCTAAGGGATATAGAGTTTACAACAAGAGAACAAACTTGATAATAGAGACTATTCATATCATATTTGATGAAATGCAAGAAATGGCACTTGAACAAAGCAGTTTAAGTCCCGATCCACAATCACAAAATACTTCTATGTACAACTGCACGGAACTCGGAACTCCTGACCACAACAATGAACCGTCAAGTTCAAAGCTAGTTCACGAACATGTTCCAAGAGCAGATGTGACAGTGGACATGACAATTGAATAGTTGGAAATGTTATATGGACCAAGGTTTGATGAATATTTCACGGGGGAGAAACATGTTGTATCAAAGTCTTTGCTGTCACTCATAATAAGAATGATGATACCGATCATCATCAACAAAAGGATACAACTTCATCTACTTCAACACGGGTTGCTGCAGATTTACCTCCTCAGAATATCACTTCAACAATCGATCCTACAACATCCAAAACTACTGTCATTGCTCTAGATAACACAACTCAAGCAGACAATGCATTATCTGACGATGATGATTTTCACAATCCATTCGATACATCGGTACATGAAACTGAAGAGTCTTCTACTCGTCATGTTGATCCGTCAAATATGCATACGTTCTACTAACGACATCCTTCAACACATCATTGAACCCGAGATCACCCTTTGGTTCAATTAATTGGAAACCCTTCACAGCCCTTTCGCACAAGACGACAACTAGCAACCGATGGCGATGTTTGTATGTTCACACTCGCCGTGAGTAGAGCTTAACCTAAAAACATCAAAGAAGCTATGGCTGATCATGCTTGGATTGAATCGATGCAATATGATCTTCTTCAGTTTGAAAGACTTAAAGTCTAGGAACTTGTTGACAGACCATACGATGTTATTCCATTAAATCTTCGTTGGCTCTGGAAAAACAAGATGGATGAAGAAAACATAATCATCAAGAACAAAGCTAGGCTAGTAGCTAAGGGGTATGGCCAGAAAGAGGGAACTGATTTTGAAGAATCATTTGCACCAGTGGCTCGCATGAAAGCGGTCAGGATTTTCCTTGCTTATGCTGCACATAAGGGATTTACTGTTTATCAAATGGACGTGAAAACAGCATATCTTAACGGTCCTCTGAAGGAAGAAGTCTATGTCACGCAGCCGGAAGGATTCGTTAATCCACATTATCCCGACAAGGTGTATAGTCTCCACAAAGCACTATATGCACTAAAGCAAGCTCCAAGGGCGTGGTACGATGAGCTCTCGAAAATTCTGGTATCCAAAGGTTTCTCAAAAGGTTCAGGAGGTTGAATTTGAATTTTCCCTAATGATTTCGGCCCAAGGGATCATAAAATCACTAAGATCGCTAGTTAGTAATTCCTAAGGAGTGAGAGCACGAAATTATCCCTCAAAATTACCAAGAATAGGGTGTTCACGATGTTTAGCAATGGCACAAGATATGGCCGAAGCTGAAGGTATCTCGGTCACATAATGCACATCAATGAGGGCCAATTCTAAGTAGTTTAAACCCCAAGCATCGGTGAACCTACATTGACCTTCGTATGGAACTTTTAGAATCTTAAATTCCTCAAGAGTGTATACAAAGGTTTTTCCCATTAATGAAAAATTTTATAGATAAACCATCTATATCAAGCAAACAATCAAAGCCAATGGTATTGAACATGAGTCGAATGAAGTCAAGTCCAAGAAAATTAGAAGGAACAATGCGTCCTTCATGAAAACAACGAGATTCAAGACTACGATAAGTGTTTTGAGTAGAACGAGTTTGACTCAACAAAGAAAGATTAGGTATGTATTCTCTAGTACGTTGGTGGTCATTTTGATATCCCGAAGTCATGATAGTACCTAAAAATAAAATACAAACATATTTCCCTAATTACTAATATGTTACATATAAACCAAACATCAAAAAGATGAGAATATGTTTCATCAATCTCTTGACAAGCAAAGGTTTAATTCTTATCATTCTCATATTCACAATGTACCTAGTTCATCATTGACAATACCACATTGACCATGTAAGATCAATAATGAATTTGAACATTAGTTTTTCAAAAACAAGGTTTTTAGGCAAGCATTTAACAATACCATTACCAACTTGTTCATGGGTTCATATCAATTCCATCAATCAACCAAAATTATTTAGTCAAAATTCGGATTTGTTCTACAAGTGGGTTTTAGTGAAATCTCAATGAATATGAACCTAAGGAATCATAGTAACAATACTATGTCAACTCTTATTCCTAGTAAGGTTCTAATTCAATGTCAATTTTAAAAATCCCCAATTATGAATGTATGAATCCTAGAACAAATTAGATGAAATTGAAAGAAATGACTTATAGATAATTGATCTTGGATGAAGGATGAGTGAAACCCACAAATCGAAATCAATTAATCTTGAGTAATTGAAGGTTCTAGAAGATCAACAATGGTGGAAAACTAGGTATTCTTGTCACTATTTGGAGAAGATAGAGAATGAGTGTTTGAAAAAATGATTTTTAATAAAAACTGGTACTTTAGTCGCAAATACTGGACGCGGTTCCTTATCGATAAGGAACCGCCTGTTTGAGCAGCGCTAATAAGGAACCGCCTACAGTGGCGTGTTTTAATTAAGGAAAATCAAAGAAATTTTCAAAACCAAATTTTTCTAAAAACCTTAAAATATGTCTTAAGCCTTTAGGAAATAATTGGACCACCACAACACTAGGTAATAATGCCTTATTGAAGGATTACGAGTCGAATCGAGATAGGATAAGACTGAAATGGATAAACGACTACTCGTAGAAAAGAAGAAAAGAGGAGAGGAGTCAAGAGAAGTGAATCAAGACCAAGAACATTGCTCAAGAGACAAATGACATTCTTCAAATCGAGGAGACGAAGAGCTTGTGTCATATATAGTGGTTTAAGACGTGCCTTTCCAACGAAAGTCTAAACGGCTTTGCTAATGAACTATGCCAAGCAACTTCGATACATAGAATAAGATCATTTTCAAGAGTGGTCTTATTCTATTTCAAAATGTGAGCAAAGTATAAATTCACTTTCTCTCCCACATGATCGGGTAATTATTGCTAAGATTTACAATAACAGTATCCTTGGAATATTTCAATTCCAAATGTGTAAAATCCACCTACAACTTAATGAAGTAGTTTGGTATCTCAAGGGATTCATCAATCATCCTAGAGATGAGCTTAAGTGCACAGGTTACACATGATATTGGGCCTACTAACCGTAAGGGTGCAAACCATGGAAATCATGCTTGATACTTTAAGCTTCTACTAACTCACTATACATCTCCATAGTGAGTAGAGTTTCCAAGCAATGAAGGTTTGAGAGGGAAAAAGAGGAGAATCACAAACCACAAACAAATGTCAAGTAAAGGATGCCAAGAACAAACTTATAGTCAATTAATGATCAAAAGAATGATCAATAGGGAGTGTAGAAGAACAAAAACATACCTTGGCCACAAATTTCATTCCAAGCTTTCAAGAAACCAATGCACAACCCAACTATGACTAATAGTGACTACTAAGTCTTCAAGGACTATCATTCCCATCCATCTTGATATCATCATTCAATGATGTTGGAAATCAAATAAGATGAGTCTTCTACAAGTGTAAGTAACTCAATCCACAATCAATTGAATGATTGATCTTCATGAGTACCTACACATAACAAGATGCAAACTAGTAGATACATTTCAAGAGTGAATCTAAAATGCATAAATACTACTAATCTAAATAAGATGCAACATTAACAATTAAAAGGCTTATTTTCAATATAAGATAGTTTTGACCAAAGAAAAACATTAGTACAACTTAACCTTCTAATTTGAGGAGACAATGGATCAATCCAAGTTTTAAAGTACAATATACTTCAAAGATCTTGTGTCACCATCGCTTTAATACCAATTGTAGAAACTAGAAAGGGGGGTTAAATAGTTTCTCATCGGTTTATCTCCTAAGTAAAACTCCTTTCAATTAGGTGAGTGCCAAAACTATCTTTTACTTGAAAGCTAGTTGCATAATAATTAGGTTTAATTCTAATGCATTAACAATAAGTTGTAAGTGTAATGATGATGAATGTAAGTGATAAGTAAGGAAAGAAACAACCTAGTAGGAAGACACCAAGATTTATAGTGGTTCGGCAACGAGGCTCTATCCTCGTTCCTACTCTACTCCTCGAGTACACCTTACTCAAGATTGTTAGGTCAATTTAGTGCCTAATGATCTCACTGGTGGATTTGAATAACAATCAGCCTAAGTGAAGTATTAACCTTGAACATAATGAAGTCACTGAGTGAACAGTCACTCAGTGAGTTACCTTCGAGTTCCTAGACTGAGTCTAAAAGAAAGACTCGAGCATTCAGAGAGGCAAAGCTCAATGAATGACTTATAAGACGAATAAGAAGGTTATGGGTTCAGTGAGTTGTGGCAATAGACTCATTGAACGCCATACGATCTCCCTGAAGAAACAAGCATCCTCAAAGACTGAAGTAATGGCGGGATAAGTTGAATTGTGATAAGATGTAGTATATCACACAATTAGCATGACTTACCCATTTGGGATAGTTAGGGTACTAACAAGTGTAAAGGGACTTATGTCCTAATACTTAGAATAGGCTCAAACAAGATTGTACACTGTACCAATAAGACAAGACTTGCACATGGGCAATTCTTTGTCTTGTATCTTCCTTTCCTTCTATAAATAGGATGCTTGTAAAAGGAGAGAAATAAGTTTATGCACTAAATGCTTTAGACATTCACAAACAAAGTTTCTCTCCTCCAAATACGATCAAACACTTGAGTTATAAAACTTGTGTTGATAGAATCGTCAAGCTTAGCAATCGTTAGGATTGGACTAGCTTGTTAGTGAGGAGATCACAAAAACACACATTGTCTATTCAATCCCTATTGTAGCTTCGTATACAATAGGGTATAATTCTTTAATAATGCTAAGAGTTAAACGTTGAAAACCTTTGTGTTATTTACTTTACTTTATATTGAATTTATCACATTACTTAACCATGGT
Organism: Glebionis coronaria; assembly: GCA_025667525.1. Lineage (NCBI taxonomy): Eukaryota > Viridiplantae > Streptophyta > Magnoliopsida > Asterales > Asteraceae > Glebionis > Glebionis coronaria. The sequence goes on from JANFOE010000213.1 coordinate 979,668, forward strand.
TTAGGACTATACTTAGTATTCTTAAGTATAGCACTAATTACAAGGAACCAACAAGTGGTATCAGAGCGGTAGGATTATAGAACTTTTTAACTACCGTCTCAAAGTTTTTAAAACCTTGATCCATTATGGCTGAAAGTAATGTACTCCAACTTGTTAAAAAAAAGGAGGAAGTTACTTTGTTAACGCTCCTAAGTTAGAAGTTGAAAGATTTAACAAATGGAAGAAAAGAATGCTATGTTGTTTGATGGGAGTGGAACCTTATTACATCACTTGTATTAGGAATGGTCCATTCAAACCAAAAACTGCAGCTGGTGATGACAAACCTGAAAACCAATGGTCAGACGATGAAAGGAGAGTGGTCAATCAAGACCAACGTCTCAAAAGCATCATAATATCTTGTCTTCCTGACGATATTATGGAGGCTGTCATCGAGTATGAGACGGCCAAAGAGACTTGGACAGATCTTGTTCATAGTTTCGAAGGACCATCCGACACTAAGGAAAATCGGATTATGGACCTGAAGTTAAAATATAACACCTTCAGGGCCAAACCATCTGAAACACTTCCTCAAACTTATACCAGGTATAAGACCTTTCTCAATGAGCTATCAAATGACAGGGTGAAACTGTCTAAGCATGAAATCAATGTTGGTTTTGTGAACAGTCTCCCTAAAAAATGGCTTGGTTTTTCTCAAGGACTAAGAAATGCTAATCACATACAGACTCAGGATCTTGCAGACATATATGGAAGATTTATCTATGAAGATAATCTAATAAATAGAAGATATCCTGAGTCTTAGAAGGCCTTAATAAAAGACACCTCAGCCAAACCTACCCCAATTGATCATGGACCCATTACAACTGCTTTTTACTCAAACGCAATTGTTCAAGATTTTTGGGAGACCTCAGATGATGAGGTTGATGAAAGATCTAGCACTGAATACATAAGGAATCTAAACAGGGAATATCATGAAAGGGCCATGTTGGCAAATACTAAACGTTATATCAAAAGAACTAGATTTGCTAGAAATCAATCCACTAAGGGAGTGGATTGTTACCGATGTGGTAAAACTGGGCATTTTGCAAAATATTGTCTTTCAAAAACTCCATTGGCCTCATATAAAAGTCAAATTTATTCATCAGAAAATGACAATTTTCAACCCAAGTTTACACCAAAACTGATTCAGGCTTCCCAAATTAACCAAAGCTTTTAGAGTAATAAGAAAATTAAGAAGGATTATAGGTCTGAGTATAAAAAGGTTAAAGCAGAGCTTGCACTCTTAGAAGCTGAACCTTCAACTACTCAGACTCAAAAGCCTCCTCAGAACAAAGCCAAATGTCTGGTAGCTGAAACCTTTGATTGGGATGATGAAGACTTGTCCTCAAAAGATGAGGAAGTCAGATAGCAAGTGTTGATGGCTCTAGCTAATGATGAACTATCAGTTGGGAAGAGTCATGCTCGAAATGAAGAATGGGTTGACATCACAATGAGAATGGTAAACATGCTCCTCTCTATGGATGAAGGATCTATTGGCAAAGGTTCCTTAAGTATATAAACATTGACCTATCGTTTATTGAAGAGCAGAGATTAAACCTTCTTTCAAAATATAATAAACTTGTTTTTGAATTAAACAAATGTAGAGAAGATTTATTGATTTTGAAACAAGCCAAACTTGAAGTAGTAAGCTGTCAACTTCATAACACTGAACTCACTAAAATTAATCATGCTCTTCAAGAACAACTTAAGGAAGAAAAACGCATCAATGAGAAATGGACCAATAGCTCTACCTTAGCTCCTCAGTGTATAAACAGTCAGATTCCTGCCTAAAAGAAGAAAATTCTTGGGGCACGTCAACTCATTGAAAAGCCACCTACTAAGGAAATGAGTGAAAAAGCATTTCTTCCAGCTTCAGTAGGGTTTGTTCAAGAAATGATTCTAAAGTCAAAAGACTGGGTTAAAAGATCAAATCCTGAGAGTGTGTTGGCTAACTTTGATACTGGAAAAATATTAATCCCTGAATCTCATGCTATTAATGAAAAACTTGGTCTTAATGAAGAGACTGATGTCCCAAATAAATCCATTAACACTGAAACACCTAGTGTTGCTGAGGACATTCAGACTTCTCTGCCTCCTTTGAAAAATCTTCAAGGGGCAAGTCTATTTTCTGAATTAATCCCACTATCTTATCAAGAACACTCACCTAGAGGAAGAGTTTGGTTAGGTTGTACTGAAAAAACAAAGCCTGATTCAAAAGTGACATCAAATCACACTGAGTTAGGAACTATCACTGAAAAAACAACCAAACATATCTCTCCTTCAGGGACTCCTACAAACTCAGTCAACTCTATTCCTGTTGTAAATCAAGAGGAGTTAAGTATATTGTTCTATCTTTTCATGGAAGAGAAGCTGTACTCAGCCCCTAAAACTCAGGGTGAAACATCTGTGTCCTCACAGCCTGAATCATCAACAAGTAATAAAACTGAACCCGGGTCTTCCAAGAAAGTTAAAACAAAGAAACCTTTCTGTGAGTTATGTCACTACACAAATCATACCACTGATAACTGCTTTAGAGTTCTCTATTGCATGAAGTGTAAAAGTGAAGATCACATGACAGCAGATCATGAGATGCACATGGATTCTATTAGAAATGCTAATAGATACAATGCTCAGCCTTACAACTATGGGCCCGCTTTTAAACAAATCAGAAAATTCAAGGCTAAGCATTTCCCACCATGTACACATTGTGGCATCCCTGATCATAGGCCTGATGATTGTGTATACTACCCTGAGTGTGATATTTGTGGAAGCAATGATCATACTACCTCAGGACACAATAGAATAATTATGGTCAGAAAGGGAATGCTAGCTGAGTCATCTCAAAGCACTGAATCCTCAGTGGGACTAAGCTGCAACACATGTGGAAGCAATGTTCACTCTACCTCAGACCATGCTAAGTTTAAGTACTTCAAACGAGGTGAAAGACGTCATGCTCCTAGAGCCAAAGAGCCTACTAAAAAGTGGGCTCACAAGAGAAAACTAATTCACCTCTTTATTTGTGCAGAAACACTTCAAGGAGTCTGTCTGGTACTTAGACAATGGGTGTTCAAGAAGTATGACAGGGGTCAAAAGTTATCTGCATAATTACGTGGAGCAACCAGGTCCTAAGGTAGTATTCGGTGATAACTCATCTTGTATTACTGAGGGATATGGTTCAATAAAATGTGGTGGAATAGTTTTCTCAAAAGTGGCGTTTATAAACGGTCTGAAGTATAATCTCATCAGTATCAGCCAACTGTGTGATGCTAAGTACATCATTCAGTTTGATGATAAGCAAGGAACAATCTTCAATGCGAACAAAGAAATTATGTTGACTGCTCCAAGAAGAAATGATGTATATGTCTTAGACATGTCATCTGTAACTCACTCAGGAGCATGTTTCTTTGCTAAATCCTCAGACTCTGTCAATTGGCTTTGGCACAAGAGACTGTCACATCTCAATTTCAAAGACATGAACAAACTTGCAAAACAAAACAAAGTTCTTGGCTTACCATCTCTTATGTAATCAAAAGACAAACCTTGTTCAGCCTGTGAAAAATGTAAACACAAGAGAGCTTCTTTCAAGCCAAAACAAAACTTTTCTATCAGGAAGTGTCTTCATCTTCTTCATATGGACTTATTTGGCCCTGTCAGTCTAATGTCTATAAATCATAAGAAATATACCCTCGTGATTGTTGATGAATACTCTAGATACACATGGGTATACTTCCTAAAAAAGAAAAACCAAGCTCCTGAATTCATAATGTCTTTTATCAGGCAAGTAGAAAATCAAAATGAAACCAAAGTTAAACAAATAAGGACTCATAATGGAACAGAATTCAGGAACCATGAGCTTGAGAGTTTTTGTGATGAAAAAGGAAATTCTCAGAACTTCTCTTCTACCTACACACGTAAACAAAATGGTGTGGCTAAAAGGAAGAATAGAACTCTTATTGAAGCTGCAAGAACCATGCTCAATGGATCCAATCTTTCAAAACACTTCTGGACTGAGGCTGTGAAAATAGCCTGCTATACTCAGAACAGATGTATTATAGTCAAAAGACATGATAAGACTCTGTGTTCATTCACAATCAAAAGGACCATCTTGGTAAATTTGATGCAAAAGTTGATGATGGATACTTTCTTGGATACTCTTTTGTCTCCAAAGCCTTCAGGGTCTTTAACACAAGGAGACAACAAGTTGAGGAGTCATTTCATGTCACCTTTGATGAAAGTATGGATGCCATTAACTTTACAAATCAATCATTGGAAGAGATTGGGATCAATGACTCATCAATATATCCACCTGATGAGTATGGACATAGTCTCTCAAAGTAGTATCAAACTGATGCTGATATATCCTTCCATATAACACCTCACAATAGGTCAATCGATAACTTAACCACAAATCAACATGTCCATGAAGTTATCCCTACTCAGGCTGACGAATAAATTTATTCTCTCATCCATGGAGACACTAAGGGAACAATTGAGGAGAATATCGACTTTCCTGTCACTGAAAATCCTTTAGTGAGAAGTGATGTCCCAGTACTATGTACTGAACCACCAGTCCCTCATACTCATCAACTAACTAGAAGATCTAATCCAAGTCCTCAGGACAGATGGTCAAGACAACAACACATAGAGCTTGTAAATATAATTGGTGATGTGTCTGAGGGGATGCTCACACGCAGTTAGGCTGCTAAACTTTCTGTTGCCTCAGCTCTTGAATGTCTGTTTGTAGACTTTCTCTCTGAAGTTGAACCCAAAAAGGTTTCAAAGGCCCTAACACATCCAGTGTGGGTTGAGGCCATTCAAGAAGAGCTCAATCAATTCCTCAGGAACAAAGTTTGGAAACTTGTCCCTCTCCCTAAAGGGAAATCAGCTCTTGGTACAAAATGGGTGTTCAAAAACAAGACTGATGAAGATGGAATTGTCATTAAAAACAAAGCTAGGCTTGTTGTTCAGGGGTGTGGTCAGCTTGAAGGCATTGACTATGAAGAAACCTTTGCCCCTGTAGAAAGAATGAAAGCCATCAGGATCTTCCTCGCCTATGCTACTTACATGAACTTCAAAGTTTTCCAAATGGATGTAAAAAGTGCATTCATGAATGGAAAGATCGCTGAAGAAGTTTATGTTACTCAGCCTCCTGGCTTTTAGAGTTCTGAGTTCCCAAACCATGTCTGTAAACTTGACAAAGCCCTATATGGACTCAAACAAGCACCAAGGGCATGGTATGAAACTTTCTCTACCTTCCTGATAATGAACAAATTTGTTAGGGGGAAGATAGACAATACCTTGTTTATCTTCAGAACCAAGGAGGATGTTCTGCTAGTTCAGATATATGTTGATGACATCATATTCGGATCTACTAACTATGACCTTTGTAGAAAGTTTGAAAAACTTATGACAAAGAAATTTGAAATGAGTATGATGGGTGAATTAACATATTTTCTTGGACTACAAATCAAACAGGGGGACAAGGTTATCTCAGCCTGTCAAGAAAAATACACTAGAGAAATACTTAAAAAATATGATATCTCTAAGTGTGCTTCAGTGAAGACTCCCATGGTTCCCCCTAACAACTTAGGTCCTGATCTCACTGGTAAACCAGTAAATCAAACCTTATTCAGGGGAATGATTGGATCATTAATGTACCTAACAGCAACTAGGCCTGATATTCAATTCTCAACAATTTTATGTGCAAGATATCAGGCCGATCCCAAAGAATCACATCTTACTGTTGTTAAACGAATCTTTAGGTACCTGAAGGGTACTCCTTCACTAGGTCTATGATATCCTCGTTGGTTAGGCTTCGATCTTAAAGGATACTCAGACTCATACTATGCTGGCTGCAATATGGATAGAAAAAGTACCTCAGGTGCATGTCAATTCCTAGGTGGCAAGCTAGTATGTTGGAGTGCAAAGAAACAGCAGTCAATCACAATGTCCTCTGTTGAGGTTGGGTATATGGCAGCTGCTGGTTGTTGTGCAAATATCCTTTGGATGAAGAGTCAACTCGGGGACTACAATGTGGAATACAAAGTAGTCCCCATCTTCTGTGACAACACCAGTGCGATTTCCATTTCAAATAATCCAGTCTTACACTCAAGGACTAAACACATTGACATAAGATATCACTTCCTCATGGACCACATCTTAAAAGGAGATATTGAATTGCATTTCATCCCCACTGATTATCAGCTAGCTGATATACTTACTAAACCTTTGGATGAACCAACGTTCACTAGACTGAAAGCTGAACTTGGTATGTTGAATATTGATTAATCAGGCTCCCTAATGACAACGGATTCAGTATAATGTATATTCTTGATCCTCTCCCTGAGTAAATATCTCTTATTGTCTCTCCCTTGACAGTGAGGTACATTAAATGATGTAACTAAATGCTCTAAGGATTTAGTTACTTAATGTCCTAGGTTGGCGAGTCACAATATTAAATAAGGAACATATATTCCTTCAATAAATTGTCATAAACCAGTCAAGGGGTCACCAAATGTCAAGTATCCCACTAAGCATTTGCTTGTCCTTTTTCTAGAAAAATCCATAGTAAAAACGTCCTTGCAAATGCACGTGACCCCACATCATCTCTGCAAAAGCGTTATCTCTGCAGTAACGGAACAGTTGCCAAGAAAATAGGGGGACCACTTGTACATTTTCATTCAATGCGGATGTGAAAAGAAATTATAACAAATAAACTCTCTTTCACATCCGAGCCTATAAATACCCTACAATCAAAACAAACATACACACAAAGACTTTAGCAATCTTACTCTACCAAAATTTTCTCTCAAAGAAAAGTGTGTGTGTTCAAACGTTGTTTCCAGAGAAAGTTTCTTGTAAAAGGTAATCACATTGATCACTTGTTTTATTGTTATATAGCACAAACAATCAAAGTTACTTGGTGTTTTTAACTCTTGATCCTCTTCACAAGGCAAAAGTTTGCATTAAGTTACTTGGTGAACCTTTGTTGTATTATAACAAGAAACAAGTCTTGATTTGATTTCCACAAAGTGCCATTGTCCTTTTCTTCAAAGCTTCAAAAAAATAACTTAAATGGCACTATCCAAATCTATAACATATGCCCCCCAGGCTGAGCATCTCATCGGTGAGGGTGTCCACTTTGTAGGAAACAAATATGAGGGAAATTTCAATTACCCTAGTAGTGTATCAGCCTACAAACCAATTTGAATTTTTTTGAAAAACTGTGATTGGGTTGATGCTTTTACTAAAACCCCCTTAGTCTATTACCATGAATATCTCAGGGAGTTCTGGTATACGGCTGTGGTTGTAACCCCTACTACCCAAGGGCCTGAAGATTCTCAAGGGTCTGAGACCAAGTCACATAAGAATTGTGTCATTGCGTTTACTGTAAACAATGGGAAGACGCCATTGATTTTAGACTTTAAAACTTTTTGTCAAACCAGTGGACTCGATTATAACAACAGAAAGTATGTTGCACATCCTGACATCGAGTCAGTTAAAAAAGGCTTAAAAGAAATCGGGGTCCTTGAGTTACTTGTGACTAAAACCTCATTGATCAAAACTGCTTTCCCCATGGCTTGGAGGATCCTGGTCACTTTTGTGATTCAGGTGATCGGTGGGAACTACTCATCTACTGAGCAAGTTAATTCTACTCAGCAGATGCTAATCTACAGTCTTATTAATGGACTGAAGATTGACATAGGAGAGATCATTTATAATGATCTCGTAACCAGGATCCTGAAGGAGTCTAGGAAAAAGTATGTTTCTTACCCAAGATTCATATCATGCGCCTTAGAACGGTTATTGGGTTCCCTTTACACTCAGGAGAAATTCAATGTTTTTTCTACTCCCATCCTGAGTTCCACAAACTTTTCAAAGAACCTATATGAAGTCAACCCCATTGAATTGACGACTCACATGGCTGAGGTGATCAGTCGTGAATCATCCGCGTCTCCCATTCCCTTCTTACCAAAGAAGGGGAAAAAGAAGCCTCAGACTCTTCCAAAGACCAAACCAAAAACGGCACAGGGCCCTGAGGCTTCCGAGGCACATCCCAAAAAGGCCAAGGCTAAAAAGACCACCCTTGTTCAGACCAAGCTTCATCTACCCCAAGGGAAAGAGATTTCGGGAGGTCTTGATACATAATAGTCAGGGTCGACGGGCCAACCTACTGGTCCTCATGATGGAGAAGGAAACATACAACCTTCTCCTACGGGACTGCCTTCCACTCAGTCCGATGATGGCATTCGAAAATCACAACCTTTGCCTGAGGACAAAACTAAGGCCAAAGACTCAGAGAGACGCCTACGGGTAACACACCTCGCTGATAAGCCTATCACTTCCACCAAGTCCAATGAAGGCACACTAACTCACAAGTCTTTGCCTGAGGACCCAAAACTAGATTCCTTAGACTCAGAGGGATGCCCACGGGTAAAACACCCCGCTGATAGGAATCTCACGTCCACAACTCCCGATGAGGGCATACTAAAACAAAAGTCTTTGCCTAAGGGAACCACTATTGATCCTAAAGACTCAGAGGGACTCCCATGGGTAAAACACCCCGCTGATAGGGATCTCACCTCCACCACTTATTAATCGCAAACTGCCCCTGAGCATCAGTTGGCTAAAACCCAAGCCTCAGGATTTGGGGCAGGGAGTGACGATAACCAATGCAAACCTTCTTTCGGAGGGGAGCTGGACAAACCACAATGATCACTGAACTTTGGAGACTTTTTCAATCTCCTAGAGGAGCCTAAAGAGCTACTACAAAGTTTCAGTGACGAAGATGACATGATTTAGGTTGGGGATGAACCTGACACTCAGGCCCCTCCTCAATTAGACCAGAAGCCACAGTCCCCACCCTTGTTTAAGGACATACCGCCCTCCCCTGAGGCTCAACAAAAGCCCTCCCCTAAGGCATCCAAACAAAAAGAGCCCCCCCCTAAGGTAACTAAAAAGCCCTCCCAAGAGGCAAAACTTGACACCTCTTCGTTGGGGACTCAGACTGTGGTTCTGGATACCACTTTTGATAACACCAAGCCTGTTACTGAGAAGGTTTTGTATGAAACCCTCAAAGGTGTCTTAACTCATGCTTCAACCACTCTGAAAGCTGAGGTAACTCAGACTCATGAAGACCTTGCTTCTAAGACTGATAAACTCCTCGATGAATTCAGAACGTATGGTGATCGTTTTGACTTAGCTAAGGAGAAGATGAGAATTCAGGATGACAACCAAATGGAATTCATCAGATCTGTTAATAGTAGTCATGAGAATCAAGAGAAGAAGCTCATCAACTTCCTCAACCATGCTCTTCCAACTGTTGAGGCGAATGTGTCCTTAAAGACAACCTTGGATGGACTGATCACTAGTACTACTGAGTCCACTTCTAGGGTTAGTCAACTTCTGGAGCTACTAAAAGAGGACAGGCTCACTGAGGTCTTCACTAGGTTGGACTCTCTGAGGTCTGACTTGGATATGGTGAAGGGTTAGTGTGATGCCATCTATGAGGATGTTCACATGGATTTTGAGGCAGAATTTATATTGGGCAAGGCTGCACAAGGTTATATGGCTAATGCCTCCAATCTTGTTGAAATATCCAAGTCACTAAAGGATGTTGATATTCCTCGACTCATGACCAGAATCACCACCATGGAAAACACTCAGTCCCTCATTCAGTTGGATGCTAAGACCATCAAAGCTGATACTTAGTCCATGAAGGAAATAGTGACTGAGATGTTTCAGACGTTCAAGGGGTCATCCACCACCACTTCAGGACCATCACAGAGAGCAAAAGTTGGGATTCGTCAGGCTGATCCTTCAACTTTTGAGGGGGAGAATGTGCCACCAATGATGCTTACTTGGAGTGAACCTCCCTCTCACACTAAGGGGGAGTGATATTAAGATTTTTCTAGGTTGAAAGTTCGTTTCTCGGTATCTTCTCGAATTGATTTCCGGTTCAAAGTGCGACTCAGTTGTTCTTGGTAGAAAAGAAATAGAATGGTTGTCGATGTCTACACTAATTAAAATAAAGACTTGAAACAATAAAAATAAAGTAAAGACTGTAAAAAGAAATACTGAAAGATAAAAACTTGACGGGAAATTAATGACGAGAAATTAAAAGGCAAATAAAGTAAATAAGACAAACTTAAACTCAAACTAAAAGGAAGACAAGTAAAAGTGCGACCAAGTAAAAAGGCGGGAAAAGTAAAGTTTTAAAACTAAATATAAAAAACCACAAAAATGAGAAAATCCTTCATCCGGGATAAAAACTTTCATTCGGAACAAATTCCTTCATTCGGAACAAAATCCTTCATTCGGAATAAAAACCTTTATTAGGAACAAAGTGGTTCATTCGGAACAAAGTGGTTCATTCAGAACATACGGCTTCATCCGGAATAAATTAAACAAAATGCTTCATTCGGAACATTCACTGATTCGGAACATTTATACTGATTCGGAATAATTAAACTAGAAAGCTCATTCGGAACATTCACTAATTCGGAACAAAAATACTGAATCGGAATAATAAAATGAAAAACACTGATTCGGAATAATTACTAAAAAACATTGATTCGGAATAAAAAATAAGACAGCTTCATTCGGAACTTTGATGATTCATCCGGAATATATCCTTCATCTGGAATATTGATTATTCCGGATGAACAGACTGATCCGGAACATTGCCTAAAATCCCTTCATTTGGAACGTAATGCTGGTTCGGAATAATCTGGGCAACAACAGTAAGCATGAACAAAGAACAGGGGAAAGAAAAGGGAATACGAATCTAATCAAGAATAACCAAAATCAACATTAAACCAAAATAACTAACAAACATCTACTAATGATAACCAATCAAAACAAATCAACCAAACTACCAATCATGATCAAAATAATTAAAACCCACTTGATCAAAACTATGAAACTCAAGAACACAAACACAAAGATTAAATCCAAACAAGAAATGAAGATGAGAGATTAACCATAAAGATAAAGATTCAATAAACATAAAAGTAACTTACTTGGAATTAAAGGAATTAAAGGTGCATGACAAGATAATTAAAGGTGCAAGTAATTAAGGTGCAAAAATTAAAATGGAAGAGCATAGTTTGTCAAACTAGCCAACAACAAAAATAAAGGGAAATGACATCTATTTATAGGAGATTATGGAGGTGCTTAGAGGAAGCTTCCTCCCCTCTTTCTTCTTTCTTTAATTGCATCATTAAGTCCTTAATCTTCTTAGTTCTTTGACTTTAATGACTTTGTCTCGGGATTTCTTTAAACTCGTCTTGAAATTTCTTCATAAATAAGACTTGAGTTCTTCGGCATTTAGTAAACTTCCGTCTTTTGACTTTTTCTTCGATAAATCTTCAGAATTGGTCTTGGACTTCCGTTCTTTTTGCACTCTTGATTTCTTGACTTTGTCTTTTGTCTTTTTCTTCGATAAAATCCCGTGTTTTCCTTCTTTTTCATATTTTGATCCTAAATCACAACAAAACCACAAACCACGCATAATTCCGACATTTACGACACAAAATACACGTTTTGGCTTGGTTATTATTGTAATTAAGTGGTAAAAGGATGGGTGTTTTCACACCTATCAAATCCCCTACACTTGACCGTTGTAATGTCCTCATGCAATGCATTAGTCACAAAGCACGATTACATTTTCCATCATAATCAATCCACATTGGCCTTTATTAAAGAGATAAAAAATAACAAAACAAGCAAAGAAATCAAAGTCATACCTTAGGGTTTTGGAAATGTCATGAATAATCATCATCCTCAAGCTTTCACGTTCTCCAAACCAAGCTTAAAAACGAGATCATTGTTATTATAAGTTAGCAAACTATCACGAACTCATGTGGGCCAATTATTTACTTAGACTCCGGTGTATCTCTTATATTTTATTTTTGTCTTGAATGATCACGAGGATGCATTGTTGACTTATTTCGATAGTTATTTAGGCTGAAAATAAAGTAGGACGATTTAATCAATAGTTAGCTAAAGGACAGAATCTTTTAAAACTGCTTATCGGGACCTCAAAAAGTTCATATCTTGGCATAACTCGCTTCGCGATTTGAGACCTTTCTCGGACCGATATTTGGCAGCGACTTCATACTTCAAATCTTGAGAGACGTTCATGAAATAATGGTCTTCTCTTCATAATAGGAATTTCTTCACTTGAAGTTTTGAGAGATTCTTCATACTTGGACCACGACTTCTTCATTTTTCTCCAATCTTTATTTGGGATTTTGATATACAACGATCCGCCTCCTTTTTGGACTTGGATCTATTTATCCTCATACCTTGTTAAGGCCTTTTTGGATAGACTTCTCCATGATCTTTACGGGAGTATTTGCTTTTCGTCGTATGTCTCGATCCTTCATATTGATCTTTGATAAATGATTCTTCACATCACTTGGGATCTTTAGCAACAAAATGTAGCCCTCATGCCTTGTTAGGGCCTTTTCGGACTCGCCAATCTTCGCATCCCGCTTCAATAAGTTATGCCTTGGCTATGAACTCTAATCCATACCGAGCAACTTTTAAACGATCTTGGGCTAGAAGCTAAGTAACTTTTCAAATCGTACAACCTTATTTATTGCAGATAAATTTTATTAGCAAGCGATGGGAGAATAGGCTTATAATTAACTCACATAAATTCCCGAAAGAATACCAAACTTATAATTGACTCTATCATCTCTCGTTCTCCACAGTTTAAAATCTCAAGGAATGAGACTCGTGGATGCTTAGCTTATTAAATCAAAGTTTTGGGTTTTCGAGTCGCCTATAGGATCTTGCAAACTCTTAGACTTTTTCAAGTTTAGAAATCGCATTTTAAAGTTCCCTTGATAAACGACTCTCTAGGATCAATTATAGGAACTTGCGAAAAGTTCTTGTTCTTAACCCGTGAGGGTTAAGACTTTCGCGTTTTATAGCTCCCTATATAAAAGCCTAGCAAAACTTGACTTAAACACGTTAAGGATACTAGCTAGAGTAAACTTAGATAAGTAAACTTGGGTTGAGTCAAAAGATTCACAACGTTTGAAAATTAAAACCACATTATTGAAATTTATTCTAGTGAAGAAAGAAAATAACTATACAAAGGGAAAAACTAATAGGCCAAAATAGATCAAAAATTTTGAAAAATGTCGAAAAATTGATTTTCCGGTTAAAATGAGGACAAATACAAGGAAAAGACCACTTAACTTCGATAGAAGTCCCCCCTACACTTAATATAAACATTGTCCTCAATGTTTAAGCATGTGGGAGTAAACTCCCCTACACTTAGGACATTGTGCACGTTGTTTAAATCTTGCTAAGGAAGAGACAACTAACGAGATTCCTATTTTAATATTGAGAAATATAAAATAGTGAATCGAAAAGAGTTTAGGATAGAACCGGGAAGACGGAAACAACGGAATCACGGGTCGTCAAAAATCATCAAGAGTGTGTCTTTGAAGCTCTAATCCCTGCACATGATAAGAAAGAAAACAAGAAACACCAACGGGGCCCCCCCTACACTTATGGTGAAAAAAAGTAAAGATAGATAATCGGGTTGCCTCCCGAAAAGCGCTTGTTTATATTAACCGAGTCACGAGCCTGACTCGTCCCCGAATTAAATGGTCCATGGGGAAGCCTCGAATGTAATACCAGGATCAAAGACCTTGTCCTCGTTCGCGGTTCACATCAACAAAGGAGAGGCGGGGGAATAACTCTTAAATGGGAGAAAGGTTCTTTCAACATACGAAAAGTATGTGAAATCGAGATCCACGGGAGGTGGGGTGGGTAAAGTAAGCACATTGTCATCCCCCAAAGACAATGGATGTTGAGCACTCGGCAAAGCCGTAATGTTATCAATCATGAAATATTGAATGTCACCTCCCGGGTCAAAGCACTCATCCTCCGTAATAGTGGCTAAAGGGGAGGATGAAAGGTGCTCGGGAGGGGGACTTGGGACAATACCTTCCTGCAGCAAATTATCAAAAATAATATCCCCCTCCGTGTCATCATCATCAATACCCAGAGGTATTGAGTGAATGTCGATTTCTTCCAGCAATGGGTCATTATCTTCAACGGGAGGAATAGATGGAGGTAAAGACTCGGAAAGAGGAGGAGAAGTCAACTCTTCGATTTGAGCAATAAGAAGATGCACTTTCCGTAATCTATCGCGGAGAATCACGTCTTCCACCTCATCTTCAAGAGCAAGTTCATCGGTGAACTTCTCGTAAGCCGGAGAGAATAAATCGTCATCGCCCGCATCTCCCGGTGGAGATTGAGAAATTTCAAAAGTGAAATTCTCATAGTGAGGAGAAAAATCGTCATCATTAGGATCGACCTCTTCCATAAGAGCAACGTCTTCCTCAGACTCCATAGCAGTAGGCATGTCACAAATCTCATCATCAAAAAATTTATCGAGACCAAAATCACTAATCTCACTCAATGAATCATCAGCCTTAGATGCATTAGGAATATCTAGAGTAGGAGTAGCAACTTCAGTAGATGGGTCGAGAGCATAGACATCATCGTCGTCATCATCATCATAATAGACGGGACCATTCCAATTAGGAGTGACATAGTTGGCTAACTCTTCCTTGATAACCTCCACATCTTTAAGAAGCTCATGAAGCAATTTTTGTTGTTCATCTCCCCGAGCATGTTCAATTAAACTAATTCTATCCCACGCTGTAATTAAACATTTTGGTGTAGAAAAGAAGGGAAAACGACCAAATTGGCTCAAAAAGGTGTTGGTGGTTTTCAAGATTTCGTCCACATCAAGCAAAGGTTGCCTTTCCTGATGCAAGTCAGCTCGGATTTGAGCTAAACTTTCAAGAACATGGTTCAAAGAAGTGAGTTGTTGGTCAAGACTAATTTGCTGAGAGGATTGATGATTGAGGGTGTGATATGGGTTATACACACTGGGATGATGGCACGGAACTTTCTCAAAGACCTTCGACGGATCACAAGAAGAAGCATCGTGAGGCCCCCCACAAATATAGCACCACGGGTATGGAGAAAAACCGGACGCGTCATGTGGAAAGCTATTATCATTGTCATAATTGTAACCCGGTTCTTGACCGTGATCATACGGGTATCGAACCGGGCACGAAACATGCCAATAAGAATCGCTTCCATAATAGATGCACGGGGGAACAGGAGGTGGATTAGAAATGGACGAATTAGTCGAGTTGCACGATGGACAAAATCCGAATTGTGAGTAGTCGATATCGTTTCCGCACCGCTCACATGTACACCATTGACATGAGTCGTTCCCGTATAATCGTCTCCCACACCCGACGCAATGGACATAAGAATCCATAAAGAAAAATAGATAAGCAAGAAGAATATTTTTGGTGCAAAACTTTGAAAAAGAAATGCTTTTTATGGTTTTTCAAATGTTTTTGGATTTTTTTTTTTTGAAAATGTTTGACACGAAAAGTAACGTTCACGAGTGAACGGATCCCAAAAGCCAACGCGTCTCTCACAAAAAACCGTTAATCTTCATGAAAAGAGCCGGCAGCGGCGCCATTTGATATTAAGATTTTGCTAGGTTGAAAGTTAGTTTCTCGGTATCTTCTCGAATTGATTTCCGGTTCAAAGTGCGACTCAGTTGTTCTTGGTAGAAAAGAAATAGAATGGTTGTCGATGTCTACACTAATTAAAATAAAGACTTGAAACAATAAAAATAAAGTAAAGACTGTAAAAAGAAATACTGAAAGATAAAAACTTGACGGGAAATTAATGACGAGAAATTAAAAGGCAAATAAAGTAAATAAGACAAACTTAAACTCAAACTAAAAGGAAGACAAGTAAAAGTGCGACCAAGTAAAAAGGCGGGAAAAGTAAAGTTTTAAAACTAAATATAAAAAATCACAAAAATGAGAAAATCCTTCATCCGGGATAAAAACGTTCATTCGGAACAAATTCCTTCATTCGGAACAAAATCCTTCATTCGAAATAAAAACCTTTATTCGGAACAAAGTGGTTCATTCGAAACAAAGTGGTTCATTCGGAACATACAGCCTCATCCGGAATAAATTAAACAAAATGCTTCATTCGGAACATTCACTGATTCGGAACATTTATACTGATTCGGAATAATTAAACTAGAAAGCTCATTCGGAACATTCACTGATTTGGAACAAAAATACTGATTCGGAATAATAAAATGAAAAACACTGATTCGGAATAATTACTAAAAAACATTGATTCGGAATAAAAATTAAGACAGCTTCATTCGGAACTTTGATGATTCATCCGGAATATATCCTTCATCCGGAATATTGATTATTCCGGATGAACAGACTGATCCGGAACATTGCCTAAAATCCCTTCATTTGGAACGTAATGCTGGTTCGGAATAATCTGGGCAACAACAGTAAGCATGAACAAAGAACAGGGGAAAGAAAAGGGAATACGAATCTAATCAAGAATAACCAAAATCAACATTAAACCAAAATAACTAACAAACATCTACTAATGATAACCAATCAAAACAAATCAACCAAACTACCAATCATGATCAAAATAATTAAAACCCACTTGATCAAAACTATGAAACTCAAGAACACAAACACAAAGATTAAATCCAAACAAGAAATGAAGATGAGAGATTAACCATAAAGATAAAGATTCAATAAACATAAAAGTAACTTACTTGGAATTAAAGGAATTAAAGGTGCATGACAAGATAATTAAAGGTGCAAGTAATTAAGGTGCAAAAATTAAAATGGAAGAGCATAGTTTGTCAAACTAGCCAACAACAAAAATGAAGGGAAATGACATCTATTTATAGGAGATTAGGGAGGTGCTTAGAGGAAGCTTCCTCCCCTCTTTCTTCTTTCTTTAATTGCATCATTAAGTCCTTAATCTTCTTAGTTCTTTGACTTTAATGACTTTGTCTCGGGATTTCTTTAAACTCGTCTTGAAATTTCTTCATAAATAAGACTTGAGTTCTTCGGCTTTTAGTAAACTTCCGTCTTTTGACTTTTTCTTCGATAAATCTTCAGAATTGGTCTTGGACTTCCGTTCTTTTTGCACTCTTGATTTCTTGACTTCGTCTTTTGTCTTTTTCTTCGATAAAAGCCCGTGAAAGCCCGTGTTTTCCTTCTTTTTCATATTTTGATCCTAAATCACAACAAAAACACAAACCACGCATAATTCCGACATTTACGACACAAAATACACGTTTTGGCTTGGTTATTATTGTAATTAAGTGGTAAAAGGATGGGTGTTTTCACACCTATCAGGGAGCAGGAAGAAATTGCACAACCCCAACCTCAAGTGCCTGTGATCCCTACACCAGAACCCTTAAACTCAATTTCTCCCAACCTTGAGCCCTTAGTATCTAAATTAGATAGGGGCAAAGGCATTGCTAATGAAACCCTAACACCTCCACCCAAGAAGCTTGTAAAAGCTTCAAGGGAAAGAAGGCCTGATCCTGATGCCATTGTATTGATACCTTATGAGATTAATGGAAAGATGTACAAGATGACTCCCTATCCAATTCAAGAATACTTAGACATAATGGAGATGGCTAAGGATAGTGAAGCAACAAGGGCTGAGATTCTAAGGGTATCCACTGAGTTTGTTAAGGAAGTGGGTGGTGACCCTAAGGCCTTGTTGAGTAAGAAAGGGGGAGAGGAGTTCATTCAGCAGCAAGAGGAGGAACCCAAGGCTATTAAGGATGAAATGGTCTTGAAGCAATAACAAAGAACCACCCAACTAAAGAAGTTATATGTACCAATACACCAAAGTCGTCACACAAAGAAGAAAGCCTGAACCAATCACAAACCTTCACATTATTCCTCATACCACACCAGTCTCAGTATCTGTTTACAGAAACAATGATGAAAGGAATTTTGAAGTTATGAAGAAATTTTCATTTGGTGATTTCGGTCTCAGTGAGTGGGACGAAATGGGTAGGATCTTTAGGACCAAGACGAATAAATGTGTCCCTAAGATACTGAACTCTCTCAATAAGAGATATGAGAGGTTGAATCAGATCAAGGAACAGTTAGGGATCACTGAAGATCTTCCTTTAGCTGAACAGGATCCTACCAAGACTCAGGGAAGAAAAAGGAAAAGAGTTGAGCTTGAAGCTGAGACTAAGATCCCTGGGTTAGATTGCAATCGTACTCTCCCTGAAAATATCTCTTTGTAAACAATATGGTCACAGAAGAACCTGAGTGGGGTATCTTCTTCATTGATCTATTTAGGGGCAAGCTTTTCAAAGGATGGGTGTCATCGAAAAATGCACCACTGAGAGTGTTCTCATCTTTCTGGTGATGGCTGGACAAGTTCACACTGATGAGAATAATAAATTTGCTGAGAAGCTCAGGGAGATAATTGCTAGGAGGCCTAATAAGGAAAAGGTGTTAAAGTCATCAAGGGTGAAGAGGGAAGCAATGGATTCCTGAATAATTGTAATCTTTTGTTTTATTTATGTTGCTTGTATCAGACTATTCAGTCTTTTTAATAATGAATAAAAAGAAGTACTTTGTTAAAACAAGTCTTTTCATCAGTAGAATAGTTTGTGTAAGAAGAAGCCTTTTTGCTCACTTATAACAATTTCACTTAGGCATATTTTATATCCAAATAGAAGGATTGTTAGGTCAATTCAGTGCCTAATGATCATATCGGTGGATTTAAATAACAATCAGTCTAAGTGAAGTATTAACCTTGAACATAATGAAGTCACTGAGTGAACAGTCACTCAGTGAGTTACCTTCGAGTTCCTAGACTTAGTCTAAAAGAAAGACTCGAGCATTCAGAGAGGCGAAGCTCAATGAATGACTTCTAAGACGAAGAATAAGATGATGGGTTCAGTGAGTTGTGGCAATAGACTCACTGAACCCCATACGATCTCCCTGAAGAAACAAGCATCCTCAAAGACTGAAGTAATGGCGGGATAAGTTGAATTGTGATAAGATGTAATACATCACACAATTAGCTTGACTTACCCTTTTAGGATAGATAGGGTACTAACAAGTGTAAAAGGACTTATGTCCTAATACTTATAATAGGCTGAGACGAGATTGTACACTGTACCAATAAGACAAGAATTGCACATGGGCAATTCTTTGAATTGTATCTTCCTTTCCTTCTATAAATAGGATGTTTGTAAAAGGAGAGAAATAAGTTTGTGCACTAAATGCTTTAGACATTCACAAACAAAGTTTCTCTCCTCCAAATACGATCAAACACTTGAGTTCTAAAACTCTTGTTGATAGAATCTTCAAGCTTAGCAATCCTTATGATTGGACTAGCTTGTTATTGAGGAGATCACCAAAACACACCTATTGTAGCTTCGTATACAGTAGGGTATAATTCTTTAATAAAGCTAAGAGTTAAACGTTGAAAACCTTTGAGTTATTTACTTTACTTTATATTGAGTTTATTACATTACTTAACCATGTGTTAGGACTATACTTAGTATTCTTAAGTATAGCACTAATTATAAGGGACCAACAAAGATTTCTACTATATCCACAAGCTCCCTTCTTGGTGGAGAAAACCTTACAACGTCGCTTACATTATTTTCTGACACTAAGCTAAATGTCGAGACCTATTCTTAGCTAGGACCAATCTACACAACGTCGCCCACTTCACCATTTTACGACACAAGGCTAGATGTCGAATTCTAATCCAAAGCTAGAACCAATCTTCACAACGTTGCCTACTTCACCATTTTACGACACAAGGCTAGATGTCGAGTTCTAATCTAAAGCTAGAACCAATCTTCACGACTCTTCACTTTGAAGCTAAGTTAGAACTCCACACAACACAACTACACATCACTTTATAGTTTAGTGAGAACTCACAAGACACAACCACATCACTTTATAGTTTAGTGAGAACTAACACAACTTATTACAACTCAACTAAACATGTCCAAGTACACACATGTAGCTTGGATCTACACAACACAAATCCAAGCATACACATATGCAAAGGATTTACACAACGCTAGTCCAAGTATTCACACATAGCTTGGATGGACACAACTAGTCCAAGTATTCACAAATACATTGGATCTACACAAGACACAAATAAACAAATGATGAACATGACTAGATCTTTAGGAGAGGATGATCTTCATCAAGGCTTCATCTTTAACCACATCACAAGTGTGTGAGTGATCTTCTCTTTGGACATGGTAAAGAAGGAGATCAACAGGATAATTTTAAGTAAACATACTCAACACATTAAGTGATCATTTACAAATGACTAGGATTAATAGGAGAAAGAAGGCTGAAAGAGTTGTCCAAAAAGGGTTAATAAAAATGCAGATTTGATCCACTATTTAGAGAAGACAAATCCCAACGGCTAGCTGGGGGCGGTTCCTTAGCTACCTAGGCGGTTCCTAATCGATAGTGAACCGCGTAGGCACTTAAGGAACCGTGGAGTGTAGACTCCGCTCCTTTTTGTCTTTTAGTGAATTTGAAATATCTGAGGCTGTTTAAACCTTCAAAGGATATTCTTATGGCATTTGGAATATGCCATATTCAAATTTATATTTTCATTTTAATAAAACATTTTCTTAAAAATAAAGTTTATTAAAAAATCTTTTGTTACATTTGACAAAAGTGAGTTTTAAGGCTAATCACTTTTATGATCACTAAGCATGATCTAGTTATGTTAGTGTAATGATTATTACCTTGATGATAGTGTTTGTTAGATAATTCGTTTTATGATTGTGTTTGACAATAAATGCCTTTGTAATTTGTCGTGATAAAAACTAAGAAAGATTAATTAGTAATAACAATGTTTTTAGGCATTGCTTTGCATTAACAATTTTTAATTACTTTGAAACTTTTTTGTGATTATTATGGATATAGATCAAGCGTGATTGAAAAAGTAATAGAGACGAAGAAAGAATGAACAAACCACAATGCACAATGATTTATAGTGGTTCGGCCTAGCAAGATCAAACTTATCTTGCCCCTACTTCCACTTCTTGAGTATCCACTCGAGAGTTCTACTTCACTAGTGAAAGAATCTCCTTTACACCGGTGGAGAAACCTTCACGCTTTAGCATACAATCTTTACCGACACCTAAGATAAGATGTCGTGTTCTTTACACGGGTACAACAACTCCCTTTACACTATATACTTTGTGGTTTACAGCACCAACCACTCTAGTAGGTAGAAGAATGGGTACAACAATGGTGATTGTGTAAGTAACCACTTACCACATTCACACAATGTGAAGCTTTGAAGGATCAAAGCTTAGAGGATAGAATTCTCGTAATCGATCTTCAAATTCACAAAGATCTAAATCACAAGAGACAAGAAGTAAGACAAGAATGGGGTTAGAGAGTTAGATATATTCAGAGAATTCGAGAGAAAGGTTAGAAGAGGGTTTAAGTCTAAGCTTGGATTAAGCATGATATTTATAGGCAAAGTACCAGATAATCACGGAACCCGTCGGCCCCTTTACCCAAGGGTTCGCCCGGGTCCGTGAGGTCTGACTTTTGTTGCCTCATAAATGCTTGTCTAAGATCATACTCAATCATTAAATATAGACAAGGTTGACTTTTATATATCTGATATGAAGAGAGATATTGATGCATTTTGTCCATTTTATTTTTATACTTAAAGAGTTAAAGTGTATAAAACTTTTTATAAAAGGTTTAGAACATAAGTTCATAGATTAAAAGACTTAAATATTGATTGTAACACAAACATAAAAATATGTTTGATATTTTGTCATTAAACGTTAAGAATGATTAAAACATAAATATCGTTTTAATATGATATTTGTATTTACACACTCAAATGGTGTTTTATGAAGGTTTAAATATGAGTTAGTTGAAGAGCTAAAGCTTAGAATTTAATGGCGTAATATGCATATGTAGTAGTTTCAGTGGAGGGGATGGCACAAAATTAAATTTTTTGGTAAATTACAGATTTTACCCCTAAAAATTATAAATTTTCAACTCAGTCATGTTTTTATGGGTTTTGTTTAACCCTTTTGTATTATTTAAAAAGTTGTAAACTATTTTTTTTATAAAAATTGTACTATAATATGCGATAATTATCTTGATAAGCTCCTTAATTTGTACATAACTAAGTTTTAGAAAATTATGTACATATATTTACAAAACAATTTAATGTTGGCTTTTAAGATTTAAAGATAACTTTTATAAGTTTTTAAAAACTGAATGGGTTATATTGAAAAAAATATACATAAGATATACCATAAAAAGAATGAAAAAGAAAATACAATCACTATCAAAATTAATTAAAGAATTTATTTATGCATAATTAGTCAATTCAAGAGTATCCTGCATAATATCGCACAGAGTCTTCAAAATCTATGAGACGACTCTGAATAAGTATATTCTTAATATATATATTCTTAATATGTATATTCTTAATAAGTATGTATAAAAAATAACATTAATTCAATAAAAGTGATCATACATTAGAGGTGTCAAAATATCCAAGTACATTCAAAATTAAATTCGAATCGAATTAAATTAATAATTGAACCGAAATTATCACAATCGAATCGAACCTAACGATAAATCTAGTTTTCAGGTTGAATATGAGTTCGATATCAGAACCGCAAACCAAACTCAGAATCGAATATATATATATATATATATATATATATATATATATATATATATATATATATATATATATATATATATATATATATATATATATATATATATATATATATATATATATATATATATATATATATATATATATATATATATATATATATATATATATATATATATATATATATATATATATATATCTATATTATATATAGGTATAATTATGATTTGAAACCACACTTTTTAATCCAGTCATATCCCAGTCACATCTTTTAACCAATAGTATTTCAGAATTTCCTAGAAAATCTCCAAATTTCACGAAATTTTAATTTGGAATCGCAGTTTTATGAAAATCGAGGTTTGGAAACGCAGTTTTGAAAACTGCGTTTTGAAAATCGCGTTTTTACGTCTTTTGTAAAATTCGGACTTCTTTAAATATTTCGTAAAATTGGAATGTTTTTTAAAAAATTGTCAATAGCTAGATTCGACCTTGAGACCTGTCATTAATAAACAATCAACTATACCAACTGAGCTAAGCCTTCATTTGTGTTTTCTTATCCAAAAGCAAATTAATATGCACACTTTAAAATCATTTATCTTAATACCTAAATATTTTTAGATCTGGACTTAAATTACAAAAAAGATTATGTTTATCTTTTTAAATAATAACTAATATATATCTTATACGCAACATAATTTAAATCCACCAAAACGAAAAAAAAAACTGTTCCTCAAACCCTAATTCGTTTTCTTTATTAATTTGTTGTGGATTATGATTATTGTTTTTGTTTTTCACCAGATTGTCATCTTTCATTGATCATCCGCACAAAAAAGGTATGTTTAATTTCTTCAAAACCTTAATTATGAACTGTTATAATTTTTACCTTTTGTATGCATTGTTTTTGTAGACTGGTCATCTTCTTTGTTTTGTTTTGAAGGAATATGTCTTCAAAACCTTAATATGTACTCTTCTATTCTTAAACCCTAATCAGTGTTTTGTTTGTTTTATTTTGTAGGAAAAAAGGTACTTATCCTTTTTGTCAAAGGTTAATGATGAATTCTATAACGTGTTTATGATCTTGTATGCACATATTTGTTTGTTTTTTATTATGTGTTCAATGTTTGTTTTTAGACATGGTACAATGAAAACAAGAAGGGACTGAAGAAGCTGCTCAAACAAACAATGACAAGCTGATCAGGCTAAAGTAACTTCTAAATATTGGATAACTATAAAGTCAACTGATGCATTTGTCCAGGTATTGTTCTACCTTTAAAATTCAATTATGAACCAATCATGTTAATGGGTGATACTAATATGGATAAAATGTTGCCAATGGATACCTTGGGTATTATATCTTTTTGGTAACTAATTAGATTTCTCATTGAGACCTAATAAAAACGAATATACTATCTTGAACGAAATGGGAGAAAGAGTGTCTTATGTATGACTGTGATCGAGAAGCTTTGGATCACACGGAATGATTTGTATCATTTTTAATAGTTGTTTGTTTGTTTGACATGGTTGTTATGAACTCGGTTTTGGATATACTTTTGGATGGAGCAAAGATATATACAAACTGGAATGCTTGATGTACCCTTTTCTTCCGGAGGTTTTATGATTAGTTTGTTGTTGCTATATAAGACTAAACAATTGTGGGATTTAACAATCATGGGGTTTTTATTTATTACTTATGTCGTGACTGTTTACAGTACGTATAAAGTTATGATACAAAGTGTTAGTGCTTTTGAGGTTGCCTCGCTATAGTATTTGGTTAATGTCGTGAAAAAACTGTCAAAGGGGTATGTTGCCATTCGATTTGAACCAAATCAATTATTTCTTGACTTCTTCTAGCAGCGTGCCCAACTTGCCATTCAAGCTTATAACATTTATGTTTTATTGCAAGAAAATCCATAAGTAGTAATGATTCATGTAACAATATACAGTCGTGCACTGGTCCAATGTCCAAAATATGGAAGCACATCCATAAGACTCGCATCTGAAAGATGTGCTCTGCACGCGCTTCAGTTAACCAAAGGTTAACTGGCTAAAATGATTATCTGATTATTTTAATAATATTTTGCTAATTCAAGAATGATTATACCATTTACTTTTATTGTAGGCAAATCCTTCAGTAGTAATGATTCATGTGCAGACTTGGAAGAAGCATTTCACTTTCCAGATACAATAAAGCACTATAATAAAGCACTAGAGTCCTATGACAGATAATGTAGAAGATACATATATGACGATGACGAGAAGGTTGCAACTTGGATTCCTAACAGGTAAATAGTTGTCCTATGCAAATAATAATTCGCTTAAAAGTAGAAGTAGGTGATATATTTTGTCTCTATAATGAGAATATAATAAGGTTCCTCTATAGATAGCTTAGCCAAATGCGTGCAGCCTAAGTTCGTGAAACAAAACTTTCTTGATCTTTGAGAAATATATGATTCCAGCCCTTTGATTACCACTTTGAATTGATATCGGTGTCGTGATTTTGCAATTGAAGCAATACATTTTGACTATTGTCCATTAACACCTTCACCAAGATCAACTATAGCCACAACATTTAGCTCCGATGAGTAAATTGTTGCTTCTACTCAGTATTAATTGTTTGTTAACTGCAGGTGGGACTCTTACAAAGACACACTCGCTGCCCTTAATGTCTCTCCGGCTCTCCGCTCACTCAACACTTTGACAAGACCTGGTTGTCCAGTGTTAAGTTAAACGCAACTTTGTTCTATGCACACATAACCAACTTGGTCCGCCCATGTTCCTAATTCTCTTATAACCAATTCTAAGTTGTCAGCACTTCTGGTAACAGAAAATGCAAAATGGATTTGTCGGGTGGATGCCCTAGAGTTTTATTTTATTTCTCTTTTTCTGATGTTTTTATTCAGGAAGCAAGTAGTGGGATTTGCAAGGTGGTTTCTTCACCGAGAGTTTTACATGGGCTTTTTTCAGGGGTTATTTTCCGGTTCGGGCAAATGTGGATGAGTGGGTCTGAGCAAAAACATTACATCCTGAATCCGATCACTAAATCCGGAACTGTGGTCACTCAACTCCTTGAACCCAAACTGAACCCCGTGAACCGATCACGACTCTCTTAACCTGCCACAGACCTTGAACCTGATGATAAAAACCTATGAACCCTCCACAACCTAAACCGATTCCCTGAACAAGAGGTGACTCTAAACCGAGTCCCCCTCGAGCAACAAATGCGAGACTTATGTCTTTATATTAGTCTCAGCGACCAGACATATCTTTTCTTATCATTTTATGAAAATCTTCTTTAACTTCATTGTTCCCATTTTCAAAAAGTTTCTTTCTTAGCCGAAAATGTTTATTGTGTATGGCATTCTTCGTTGTTGACTAACTGCCTAGCAAGAGCTACTCATCTAATGTCTTATTTGGCGTACGTGGGATTCCAGATGAGTATCCCAAACTCCGCGTATTTCTGAGGTACATGTTTTAACATACCCATAGATAGGCTGCAGAACCGCTTTGTAGTAGCTCTTGATAGTATGTGGAACCTTTTACACAACACCCAGTCATGGTACTTTTTCCTTGATAGTAACCTTCCTATAGTATGATAACCAGAACACTTATTTTAAAGCCCAAACACTCTAAGAAGGGTGTCGAGTAGGGTCTTCTCTTAGCTAAGTTGTGGTTGAAGAAACCTACAGCATCTTGACTATGGTAAAATCTCTTCTTTATGGCTGATGGTCAACTAACTTCTCTGTTCTTAGAGTCAATTTTTCCTTTACCTAATTCATTTCTTTTTTCCAGAATACTTAAATGTTCAAGCCGTTATAATGGGCGCAAGGGCGCATATTAGGAGCATATTGCCAGCAGGAGAACATCAATGTCAAAATGATGGCAACCGTTCCATGGAGTGCTAAGGCAACAGCGTGAAAGACCACTCAATGCTTACGTCTATGCAGTTGAGAAACACCTTGTAGATTACTTCTATCGAGTTAAGGTTGTAATATTAAGACAGAAGAAAAGTGATTTGGGTTTACCTGAAAAACTAATAGCCACACTTTCCCATTCGTTTGGGTTTGGCTTTGAACTTCTCCGTATTCTATTACGAGATTATGAACTCTTCTGAAAGGTATGTTTTAAAGTTCAAACTCTTTATACCTCGATATTTTTACACAGTTACATTCAACGATGTGCTAACCCGCGTATCCTTCTTTTTTACTTTGACTTGTGTTTGGGCCTACCATTTGGCAAAACAAGCTTTTGATGAAGCTATCTCAGAGCGTGATTCCCTAAGCTACAAAGATAGCACTTTAATCATGCAGCTTCTGAGAGACAACCTCACTTTATGGACTTCTGACATTCAGCGGATAGAGGTATTTTGCATACTACAACTGAACTTATGGTATAAAGACCTCCAAAACTGTCTAAAACATGCTACAGTATTTGTTAATGTTTAAAAAAGCGAATTTATATAATGTTACAGAGCATTTCTAAATGACCCAAACCATCTTTTAATGACTTAAATATACAAAAAATGACTATAACATGCAATTTTCTTCAGAAGTTTGTTGAACTCGTCATTTCCAACCTTGCCACGATGCAATCATGCAAGTAATGGCGCTTCCACGCTTCCATGTCTGATAGTGATAACATGAAGGCAAAAGCTCGCGATAGGTAAGCTGCAATAGGAAAGAGGTACTTCAACCTGTATAGTTCCTTATCTTGATTTTTGTATGATAAATTTGTACTGTTATTCTAATAATGGTATTTGACCCAGGAAATGGTACGATTATTGAAAGATAAACGTTTTCCTAGCTGCTTTCAAGTGCTACTATAACTACCACAAAATCAATATAATATCTGGGGACGATCTTCATTATAAAATGGTGATTCATGTACATAGTCATTCAGCCTTCCGTCAGTACCAGAAAGAGATAACGTATCGGAATTTGCCTTTAAAGTTCATTTAATAAGATTTATTTATTGATTTCCATAGGTAATTAATTATATATCTTGCTATACAAACAACGTTTTTCAATACCTACTTCCAACATATTGGGTGTTTTTACGTATTACTGACAAGTTCTTACTGTTCGTTAGGTACAAGCCAGACTTGTGGCCGCTGTATCGAGGTAAATTGCCATGCTACTAGATTGGCACAAATGGGATCTTGATTTAATGGCTGGTATGATTTATACATTCCATGCTTTTTTTAGGTTTTTTTTGTTGATATTAACTTGTTCAAGGCAAGTAAAGGCAAAGCAAAAGAGATTGCCCAAACTAGCACTGATATTGATAAAAATGACGAAAATAGTACTGACACATCTGGAAAATATGGTTTAGCAGATGAAGATGCAAATCTAACGATCAAACTTAAATTTCTTACATGTAAGGTATGCTAAATTGTAAATTGTAGATCAGATTTCACATATATATACTCCGTATATGCTTATTTTCTTTTGACATGTTTACATTCATCTAATATATTGTTCTTATGGCACAGTTGAGAACATTCTTAATTCGCAACGGCTTATCTGTTCTTTTTAAAGATGGCCCAGCTTCCTACAAGACCTACTACCTCAGGTACATATGGTTATGCATCTAAATGATTACATGTATGTGTGTCAGTGTGTCCTTTTGGTAAATGTTGAAAATTGCATCGTGTAGGCAAATGCAAATATAGAATACATCATCAGGAAGGAAGGCAAAGACAACTCAGCAAGCTGCTAGATGAGTGGTAATGAAGGATTCGGTCTATAATTTAGATACTAATCATCTTTTCATATTCACCGAAAACATGCTAAATAGAAAAATGCACCCGTTTTGACCCGTGACCGAACCCATAATCCCCATTTTGTGACCTCTTATTTGCTTATGTGTCATTGTGTCTCTTTTTTGCTTAGCTTGACCCACTCCATTTGAACCAACACTAAAATGACCCATTTGAATTGCAAGGTTTGTTTATACTAAAAAATGTTTGGCATCAAACACAGGAAAAAAAGTTAAAAAAATATATGGGTCGAAGCTAATATTGCTTATTAATGAGGATTTAAAGTTTTCAAACTTACTGATCAAGATGCAAACTGGGATTTTTTGATTATGATGAATGATTGAGCACTGTATCGTGTATTTGAAATCTGAAACATTGATCATCATTTTAACTATCGATACTATATGTGGTTCTTTGATTGACATCCTTTTCGTTCGCTATTGATACTTTCAAAAGTAATATATCTATTATGTGTAAATGGAATCATTTAGCCACCCCATATTGATATTTTTGATAAAAAAAACTTATTTTGGGTGAGTGTGAATAAAAAGGTAATGTGACCAAGACCTGTTCAAGTATCTTCGGTTTTAATGCGACAACAATCATCCAACATTCTGTTAAGTAGAAGGTACAATTTATTAATCACATCAATAATAAACCAATGAAGAGTGTATATATGAACATAATATTAGCTAAGTTGTGAGGCACAATAAGAAACGTTGACAGAGAAAATGGAACAGGTGCATACTGCATATCAAAAAATGGGGGCTTATCAGGAAGCTACTTCTGTGACAAAGGCATAGCCCACGCTTTTGATCTCTGATCTTGCTCAAGGTACTTGTGTCATACTGTTTCATGACAGAGATAGATTGTGGTCACCCAAAGAAATGAGAGTAGGCTATATAAGTTGCAACTTAGGAATATTGGCCTTCATCAACAAACACCATTCTTACATCGGAACCTTATTATAATTTTGATCAAAATAACGTACTTAATTGGACATAGCTTATTCTAGGATTATAAAGTATTATAGACATGTTGAATATGTAATCACCCATCTGATGTGCTCCTTTGTGAATTTTAGGTTGCTATTACAGAAGCATGCCTATGTGCTATAAAGGGGTTTATGAGGTTTTCAGGTAAATATGATGTATGTTGCCCAACTTGATTTTCAGTTTGGCTACTTTTACTCTAGCATTAGACCAACTGAGCAAATCTGTGTTAAATTAGATTGAAAGACATTATTACCTATTTTCATTTTTAATATGCTTTATTACTATCTTATGTAAGCAAATATATGAATGTCTGTAAGTGCAGAAGCTTTTGCACAGCCACAAACAAATAGTTTGACATTCATGACCTGATGAACCACTTTAACAAGGAAAAAAATAGGTTAAAAAACCAACGCCTCTTGGAAGTACGATAGATATTGAAACACCTTCTAATTAGCATTGGTGGGTTGGTCGGTTCACAACATTGTGCACCTCTTTGTTGGGGGAAAGTTATACATACAAATTAGTAACCCAAGAGTCCCAACTTAAGTCCCCATATAGCATGTGATTTTGGGCTATGATAATCAGCAAAGTTACAGACCTAAGAATTAGCAAAAATGTAAATGATGTCGTATAAAAAAAATCCTTTATCGATTGCTCAGCTCCCTTTTATTGCACATTTAAAGGCAGGTCAAGATCAGGAAGCACAAGGTGGCTATTCCATATTTCTCGCACTACCACTACCTATCACACATTGGTTTCTAAAGTTCACCTATGCAAGCTGGAACTTATATGCTTACGGGTGTTGTCGATCTTACTTTTGGCCTCTTACATTTGTGAACTTATAAGCATAACAGGCTCAGTCGCTTATAAATGTTACTAATTAATATGACAAGCATCTCGGAGTAGTATTTTAAAGTTGATGAGTAGACTATCTCTCAAATGAAGTAGAGTCTGTTAGCCATTGCATACACAAATCGTTGTTTCCTAAAGTCAAAATAACAAAGAGACGGTAGAACTTGTTAGTTACAGTTCAAAAATTATGAGAATTATATAGCTGATCAAGTCGAACTTCATCTACACTTAAGTTCGTCTCTTGCTCCTAATTGATACAGTAATTATTTTCTAGCAATTAAAGTTCAGGGTATATAACAATGAGTGTTTATATGTGTAAGATAAGACATAAGACCACAAATCACGTCAAAAACGCTTTTTAAAAATATAAAATGAACCTAAGATTAAAACACTAGAGAAAAATCGTGACATATATTTTTAAGAAAATACACTATTCAATAATTAAATCCGAAGTTTTTAATCGCTCGTCACACAAATCTTATTTCAAAATATGCAAGTGATTGTAGATCATATATTTGTTTGAAAGAAATTCTAATAGCTTATAACTAATTTAATTTAATGTGTATCTCTAATTTATATATGTGGTATGAAATTTCTTAATTAATTCCAGAAAGTATCATTTTTAGATGCATTCTCTTTTTCTGTTATTTTAGTTTTTGCCATTTCTACTAAAAACAAGTAATTAAACTCCATTAAAATTGTAAATGTTTTACCTTAATCGGTAATTATTCTTTACATGTGACTTAAAAAGGAAATACAATTGTAAATTTCCATATTTACATACAGTACAACTCAAATTATCCTATTAGTCCTTTACAAGTTTTGGACCTGAAAATTATATCATATAAAAATGTATAAAAATGTAATATGATTATTCATTAAAAAAATTTATCACACTCCTTAAACCTACATAGCTCTTCTTTACATTTTTCTAAACAATATGCACAATTAGTAACATTGACAAAGCCTAAGACCACAAGTGTGTTAAAATACCAAGACACTTACACTCTGTTCCCGAGAATAAAAAGGAGAGGAAGAGGGATGGAGAGGGAAAAAAGGAAAGAAGTAAAGAGGAGAGGAAGAAGAAATATTTTTTTATAGCGTGTTCCTGAGTTAGAAAGAAAAGAATAGGATGAAAGTAATAATAAGGCTAAAAATGAACTTCACTCCTTTTCATTCCAATTTAGGAAGAAGATTAGGAGAGTAAATTTGTTATAATTTACTCTCCTTCACTTCCATTTACTCTCCTGAAAAATCTCAGGAACACAAACTTTTTTTATTACCAACCCAAACCTTTCCTTTTCACTCCAAAATATAAACTCGGGAACAGAAAAAAAACACACAAACAAAAAACCCTCCGGATCGAGAGAAAAAACGACCCCGCCCGTTGGGCGGGTTACGACGCTAGTATATATATATATATATATATATATATATATATATATATATATAACCACTCAAGGGTGGCCTAGTGGCAAAAAGATTTGTGGCTATCACTCCAAAGTGTGTGAGGTCTCAAGTTCAATTCTCACTAGGTGCAAACAACCTTGAAGTGGCCACGCCAACCTCCTGAAAAGTGAGGGTTTTACCTGGTTTGAGTCTGTGTGGCGGTGGGCTCAAATCCCGTGGATTAGTCGGCCAATGAGTCAAAAATCACGGTTACAAAAAAAAAAGAATTTAAAATAATATATATATATATATATATATTAGTTAAAGTAGTGTAATATCTTATAATTGTTAAAATAAGACCTTTAGATATACTAGTTGAATTAAGATGACACTAATCTCATTAAAAGAATATTAAATTATTAATTAATTGTATTTCTATGTATGTTAGGAGATTCATAAAAAATGGTCTCTTATTTAACCATATCTATTACCCTTATTAATTGTAATAACTTTAAATGCATGATATTAATTGAAAAAAAAACACAACCATATTTTTTGTGAAAACGTAACCATATTGTACTAATATGTACTTGTAGTTTTAGTTTTTTTTTATGTTGTATCATGTTTTAA
Organism: Glebionis coronaria; assembly: GCA_025667525.1. Classification (NCBI taxonomy): domain Eukaryota; kingdom Viridiplantae; phylum Streptophyta; class Magnoliopsida; order Asterales; family Asteraceae; genus Glebionis; species Glebionis coronaria. The sequence continues at coordinate 1,011,906 of JANFOE010000213.1, forward strand.
TTTCTATAATTCTAGACAAGTTATGTTATGCATATTATATTAAGTTATAATTACGGATATCGATTGGTACATGATTATTTTTTTTAGGTAGTGTACGGGTTAAATGTCAAATATGTATCATCATGTTCGTAATTTTGGATGTGGCATAAATTGTATATATTTTTTGTATACCATTTTCTTGTTGATGTATCATATTATTATTTTATAAAATATTGAATATGTGGTTGTTTACACTTGTAAAGATTATTATTTAGACATGATGTATCAACATTTTGCTATGTATCAAGTCTACCTAATATAAAGAATAAAAATATAAAAAAAAATAATAAATATGTAGATGTATCAAGAAAAGCGTTATTATTTAAAAGTTTAGTTAAATAAAAATTAAATATTGTTTAAAAGAATAAATAGTATTGTTTAAATGAAAATTAATTTTATGTTTATTTATCAATTGTTGTTACTTGACTAGATATTTGCTACATTAATGCAACTCAATTATTATTAGTTTCATTTAATACTAACTAATTAAATTCAATGGTTCATACTACTTTTCATTTTAACAATTTTAAAAAGATACACTACATTAACCTAACTCTCTCTCTCTCTCTCTCTCTCTCTATATATATATATATATATATATATATATATATATATATATATATATATATATATATATATATATATATATATATATATATATATATATATATATATATATATATATATATATATATATATATATATATATAGAGGAGGGTTATCGTGAGAACAAAATTAAAGTATTAAAAGTAAGAACTAATAACAACCGTCGGATCTACTCATTTGTGTTAGATTAAATTAACCTTAAATAGTGGATATTAATTAAATACCTAAGGGCATTTTAGAGAATTAGACCCACATTTTTTAAAAATTTATTTTTGGTGCATTCAATTTTTAACTTTATATCATACCCACGTATTTTATAATGGATACTACTTGCAATATTTTGTTCCATAGTTGATCCACCATTTTTTGCAAAATAGTACTGTGATTTATTATTTCTTTTCACACGATGCATGCAAACTGATACAATATCTTAGCATTCTTTTTGTGTACGAGAATCTAGAAAATGTATCACTTCATAAATCAAGAAACCAAAACACAGATATTGATATCACCATACACAGCCAACTACAAATATAAATGGCTGCATATATTGGATCAAAAAACAATCACATACAAGATTCATCTACAATTACAGCCTTGTTCTCATTCTCGTACACATCATCAGTTTATCAGACAAAATATTTAAACTACATGTTCTTGAGAACAAACACATCTCAAAACAAATCTTGTATACAACACAGACGACTAATTTCTTATAAACATATCAAAACGGAACAAATTAAGATTCTGATACACCGGAGTCTCCCAGGTCTAGTGCATCACATAACTGCCACAACAGCCGCACCAACCCACCACCATCACATACATGCTACCTGTTACATTTGCGGTTATGTGAAACAAGTACATCTGGTGTACCAGCGAGAGTAGCGGTAACCGGTAGCATGAAAGTTTTTTATGTAGCCGGTATACCATCGACAACAGCGGCATGGCAGTTGTTTTATGCATCCGATGTACCAGCGACACCAACAACATGGAAGCTTTTTTATGTAACGGTGTACCAGCGGGAACAACGAATACCGGCGTCATGGCAGCATTTTAATGTAGCTGGTGTACGAGCGACGGCAGCGGCATGTCATTTTTTTGTAACCGGTGCATTAACGAACTAACACCGCCCATCATCACGAGACTGCGATACACCGGTACATGGTTCATTAGACCACTAACACCAGCCCACCATGGTGGTTATGTGCACCACATACCACGTTGTACCAGGTGTATCGACGATAGTAGGAAAAAGCAATGACTAGACCCGATACTCGATACACCAACAACACTTCTTACACGGTCGTTAGAATACAGCGGCAGGTATAAGTAGATCTGATGTGTTGTCAGAAATGGGTAGATCCGACAATGGCGACGGTGGAGCAGATCTGAAGACGGAGACAGGGGGAAGATATGAAGACGGAGACAGTTAGTAGATTTAACGATGGCGGCAGTGGGTATATCTGATGACGACGGTGGCGGTTGGGTAGCAGCCGCTGTTGGATAGGGTCGACGGTTGGGTACCAAGGTTACAGGTTTTGTGAGAATTTCCCGGCGGGTTTAATTTAGTAGTGCCGGGATTTGATTGGGTAGGGACGGGGGATTTCTCCAGTAGGTTTGTTATGAGGACTGAGGAGTGATTTATGGAGTTCTTTTTGTTACTGTGGGTATTATGAGTATGATGGTAAGGTAGGTAGGGTTTACCAAACAGCGTATATAAAATTCCTATAATGTCCTTTTTAGTATTTAATCCATTTTTATTTATTTATTTATTAAATAACACTTGTCAATCATTTATTAGGTTCTTATTTTTATAATTTTAAAAAGTTCTTATTTGATCCACAATCTATATCTTATTATATTATAAAGCATTTGGGACTTTTGTAACAAACTTTTGGTTGGCTGAATTTTAAGACTTTTTTACTTAATATATAAAGCAATTTGTTAGATATCTAACAACCTTTTGTAACAAATTTTGTAACAACTTATTAAAATGTAGTAATTTTTAATTTTAGATTGAAATATCTTTTTATATATTTATTATTTTCATAATGTAAATTCAAAATAGTTTTTAAAATTTTGTGCTCTTTAATTCAATATATATTTCGATAAATTTTATTAACTTTTAGTTTTTTTTCCATTTATAGCGGGTTTAATTTGATTTAACCTTTTTACCATTTTAAATTATTATAATTTTAAATTAATATGAATACGAACTTTATAGGTAAAATAGTAACTTTAAAAATCGTCATTACATACTCGCCGCCGCTTTGCGCGGGCACCATACTAGTTATATATATATATATATATATATATATATATATATATATATATATATATATATATATATATATATATATATATATATATATATATAAAATTATTAAAATTTAATCATAATATAAAGAAAAATACTTTTTATATTTAAAATAACTTTTTTCTAAATATTTATCAAATTATAAATTAAAAATAAATAAATTATGTAACTAGGATTATTCGAATCAACCTGAAAACTGACCCAAGTGCAAATTTAATTTTTCGGTTCACTTTGGTTTGGCTTTCGTGTTTGTAAAAAAAGATTTCATTTATGTAATTCAAATCGAAAAAAAAAAAAGAAAAGAAAAAAAAAAGTAAAAAAGAGAGAAAGCGAAAATAAAAAGTAAAAAGATATTTACTTAAGTTAAGGTTGTCTTGTTTGACAAGAAGAGAAGTCCGACTCAACCCAACCCAACCCAAGGAGGGTTTAGTAAATAAAGTCAAAACGAAAAGGGTTTTTCTCCCCTTGAATAATAAATAATAGCGGCTGCAAACAAAAACTAAACCAATTTGCAGGTTAATATAATTTTCTCTGGATGGCGAGCTTCGTGCAACAACCAGCTTCTTCTTCTTCATCAAAAGAAGCTGCTATGAAAAAAGTAGATTACATGGATCTTCCTTGCCCTATTCCTTTTGAAGAACTTCACCGCGAAAACATCAGTCAGTTTTTTTTACTTTTTTTCTTGTCACTTGTTTTATTATTACAAAAAAACATGTTTGGTTCTGCTGATTTACAATGTTTAAGACTTCCCATGCGCTTTTACCACCACCAATGTCGCATATCCCTCACTTTTTCGTCTATCACATGCACTTGATTTCCCTTAGACCAATCGCCCCATACCTTGCGTTTAAAGGACCCATGTCACCATTGCTTTCCGAATATATTATTGACATTGTTACTTGTTTTTTATAGTTTCGTTGAGGGCTGATTATTTCGAGGGAATGCGTGTTGATTTTACCAAACTACTTAACAACAAGTTCTCGCTCAGCCACGGGTACTTTATCATATTGCCCACACGCATTTTCGCTCCTTCATACTCTATCTATTTTGACGGATTTTGTGTTCCAACTTTTCAGTGTCAACATGGGACCTACAGAAGTTCAAACACCCACACCCGAAATAGTCAAAGTTCCTACTGGTGCTTATGAGTTTGGTGCTAACTATATTGACCCAAAGGTATCCACTATTGATTTTATTATATCATCAGTATTTGTTTGCAACTATTGGTTCTGACTTTTGTATTGCTGCTTAGTTGATGCTCCTTGGAAGGGTCACGACTGATGGGAGGGTTGCTGCTAGAGGCATCTGTGAGTTAACAGAGAAACTTAGTTTGAAAATTAGTGCTCAGGTATAATAACGGGATACTGTAATTGTTGTATTTATGTATGCACCTTATTTTGTTGCAATAATACCTTTACTTGTTTTCCAGCTAGTAAATGAAGCAAACATGTCAAGAGGAAATGCCAACTTTGACTATAAGGTAATTTGTTCATCCTTTTACAGTTTGCAGCACACAGAGAGATTGTATATAGTTATATACTGTTTCATTTTATTAACACGGAAGTCCACATACTTCTCACACAGTTTTGTCTGATGTTTATAATGGTGATTTGGATTCCTTGATGCAGGGGAGAGACTATAGGGCTCAATTCCATCTAGGAAACGGTCAATTGGTTGGAGCTAATTATATGCAGGTAAAGTATTTGCTAAATTTTACAAATAGTGCAGATATATAGTTAGCTATAAGTTACTGAAGTTCATGCATATGATTGGTTATTTATATAAGTGATAATGCACATTTTGAAATTTTAGGTGTATGCCATTTAAATGTATCAGTTAATGGAACAAAATCAAGTTCAGGTGTTTCAGTTGGATAGCATGAATTTATTAATATTCTAGGTTAAGTTATAGTTTTTGCAAAATCGTTGATTGTTGACATGCATCAATACAGTTATCCTTTTGTCGCCATTCTGGTCCCAATGAATTTGAAAGTACATTTTTACCATTTAATCCACCTATGTATGATTAGTTTAGCCTGTCTCAACTGGTTGGGGAAGGTTATCTTAGTGAATAATTTGATTCATGTCTCGATATCTGCACAGATCTTAACACCTTCGCCGTTTATAAGCAAATAACTTACTCTTATCATTTCTAATGTGAAGTATCCACAAATTTCTCTAATGTGAAATATGATGCTTGCAGAGTGTGACGCCTAATTTCTCTTTAGGTGGAGAAGTATTCTGGTATGATGAGCAGCGTGCGTCTGGTCATGGTTACGCTGCCCGATACAACACAGATAAAATGGTACTTTCTCATGTGCTATGCCTTCTGATTTATAATTATAATCTATGTATTAATTATGATCACTAAAACAACAATAGCTCACCAATATTCTAAATTTTTGAATAAAGACGATTTAAGTTGTATGCATGGAAAATAGGTTTTGAGTGACTTTCAAGTAAGTGTTGTAAAGGTTAACAGACAAGACCGAGCAGTCCATCTAAACTCGGTGTTAACTTTGGTCAAAACTCGGTTTGAATTATTTGAACGATTGTGTTAATGTTCCTAAACATATTTCTAGGGTCCTATGAACATGTCATACATATAAATTTGAAAAGTTATAGTATAAAATTCCAATCTGAGTAATTCGCGCCTAGGCCGATTACTTGCTACAAGGTTGCCGACCGTTTGAGTACCGGCTTGTAAGTTTTACAACCATACTTTTGAGCTGCATTGCCCGTCTTCTTCATGCTATTTTTTTCTTTCTAATTTGACCCATTAAAACTGAGATAAAACACAATCCAGCTTGACTTGTTTATAAGTAAAAGGATTAAAGTTACTAGTGTTGGTTTTTCTGCTAAACCAAGTTAATTTCTTTCTTGCAGGTTGCGACCGGACAGATTGCTAGCACTGGACTGGCGGCTCTTGGCTATGTTCAGAAAGTGTCTGAAAGAGTAAGAATCATTCATTTTCATTTTCAATTGCAACTCTGGATTTTTCATAACCTTATCATATTAAAGCTATCATCTTTTCTATAGGTTTCTTTGGCATCTGATTTAACGTACAATTATAAGTCAAGAGAGGCCAATGCCAGCTTTGGCTATGATTATAGGCTTCATCAGGTAATTCCCTAGAAATCTTCATTAATTGTCATTGTCCAGTTAACTCGTTAGAAATAAAATTCATCACAACTACATCATTATTGTCTTCAATGATTTTGGTTTTCAATTTCAACCTCCAAACCTGTAGTTTAGTTGAGGTTGATAATCATTCAAGCATACTTCTTTGGAGGATATGCCTCTTTTATATGTTACGTTTCTATAAATCGTTCTGGATTTTGCGGTGAGTAACAGCTTAGCAAGGAGGACCCTATGTATAATGTAAAAAACCATTCTAAACATTCTAAAGTCTGATAAAAGAGTTAATAACTGAGATTTTATAGTCACATGGTACACCAGAGTTCCCTCGATCTGTGACCCGTGACCATGATGCGCCAATCGGGTGGTACATGGTTTCAACACGGAAAGTGATATATCCAATTGCTATTCAAATCCGTTCTAGACGACCATGAGGCATTATGTTCAGATCCAGTGACTAACTAATCATCTTCGCTATTTACATAAATCTTTAAATGTGGTGTTTGGCAAAATATATAAATCTATAAATATGGTGTGTTTGGCTAAAGGAGGATCTATATCGATATCTAGGAATCTTTTGTGTTTACCGGATAGGTGAAGTTTGTTTGTGTTTCACACATATCTTTGGAGTTTTGTTTCTATGAGAATTTGTGAAGTATTAATATAAACAGGAAGTTTGGATTTAATAACACCTTAGGAAATCTAGGTTAACAATAGGGCGGCAATGTACCACACTATGTTACACAGTACTAGATTGATCTGGTATGAGCCTACCCACCATACTACCGATTTTCAGGAACCTAGCGAACTGCGATCACGTACTATATATATTCATGTTCTTGGTGACTATAACATTATCGTACTTTTGGCTTCAAATTGCAAGTTCCGAATGTAAATAAAATAAGATATTAATATATGCAGATAGCATATGAAAATGTTTATGCTATTTTTTTTTTGGGTAACCCGACACATTGGCCGACTAATCCACGGGGTTCGAACCCACCACCACACAGACTCAAACCAGTAAAGCCCTCCCATTTCAGGTTGGCGTGGCCACTTCAAGGTTATTTGTGCTATTTGGCATCACGGCACTAAATATTATTATATTTATAGAGACTAGTTCAATTTGTCTATTTTTTATTTTCTGCTTAGTTTTTTTTTTTTTTTTTTTTTTTTTGTATTGGCAGAGTCGTCTTAGGGGAAAGATGGATTCAAATGGACGTGTATCTACTCTTCTTGAAGAGAGGCTGAACACGGGACTAAATTTTCTTCTTTCTGCCGAGGTAAGAAAACGGAATTATTACTTTAAGAATGATTGTGAATTTGTGATATCTATTTTTGCTTGTCCAAGACTAATTCTTGCACAATATCTAGTTTAATTTTATGTTTGGTTGCAAATGAGCTACAAATATAAATTTACGACTGCAGATTGACCATAAGAAGAAAGATTACAAGTTCGGGGTTGGGCTAGCAGTTGGAGAATAGATATTAACACAAGCATATAAGCAGAAGGTACATGTATTTAAGGTCATTATAATGAGTTTTGATTTCATTTACTCAGATGAAACAAGAAGTGTTCTATCTTTTGACGGGAGTTTCAACTTGTTGACAGTTTAGAGCATCATTCTTGAGTCACTGTGATTAGAATTCCTCTTACTATATGGTGTAGTCAATAATAATACATAGCCTTTTGGGATTTTATATGGATCTTATATTTCATTATTTGATGATTGTTACACTTGCTTTAATGCTTCTTTCTCCGTATTGGAACAATTGCTATGCGGCCCAATATTTCATTCATGCAAATCCTCTAAATATTTACTTCCAAACTTTGTCGGTGTTAATTGTTTCTTTCGATGTTTAGAAACACAACCTATTAAATCTCCATCAGGTAACAAACAATCGTAAACAAATTCCAAAACAATCGTGTTCGTTATTGGAAGGGTTTTATATGACAAGGGGTTATGCCTAACATAACTGTTTGATCACCGCTAAACCAAACTATAAGACCAGTCTGTTATAAACTAGCACGGTCATCGTATTACCAATACTTAGTGACGATTTTTATTCACATTAATTTAAATTTTAGAAATAGGATAAATTTATATTATGAAATAATTAATAAATAATAATATATTCTAATTCAAATTAAAAATATTATTTTAATAAATTGTTATAAAAATTAGTTGCAGAAGGTTGTTACTAAAAATGTATATGTGAAAAAGATATCTAACAACATGCTTTATATAATAAAGGGTTGTTTGAGATTGTTTATTAAAAATAGATTATTCGTTTGAAAATAAAATAATCAGATAATTAACAATTAAAAAACGCGGTTTTGAGAAATAGTGTTTTGATTTGATTGTGTTGTTTAAAATTACAATTACAATAATTTGATTATCAATTTTTTTAGTGTTTGATAAATTAGATTATTTGTTTAGTTGATAGATAAAATTATTAAAATAAACATTTATATATTTGGTTAATTAACAAATCTTACAATATTAATGAACAAAATGAACATTTATGTCAATTGCAAACGCAATCTTACAATATTTATTTTGTTCATTAATAGACAATCTAGTTGCAAACGCAATCTCAAATACCCCTAAGTAAAAAATTATGAAAATTCAGTTTTTTAAAAATTTATTACAAAATTTCAAATTTAAAAATTTATTACAAAAGTTTCAAGTACTTTATAATATAGTAAGATAAGATAAGATATGAGTTGCTTGCTTCACATTGTTTAAGATGATATGACACTGCATTAAATTTTAGCCAAATAAATTACAGATCTTATAGGATTATTTAAGATTCTCACTTGTCATCGCTGCCGATGATGCAGGCTTCGTTAATACATCTAGTTATGTTCTATTTTAGTTTTCATCTTTTTTTTTGCTTTAGGTTGGTCACATTTCATAATTTAATTTTATGATATATGTCTCGATTTAAGCAATGCGTTAGAACTCGAGGCCCGACTGGTTGAGCAATGCGTTAGAATTCGAGTTGGCCGAGGAGGTTAAACTGGACCTGTTGAGTTATCGGAAGCCACTTTTGTGGAAAACAAGCTGGTTAAACCGGAAGGAGCGACCAACTCGACTAGAAAACTGGTTTTTATAACGTTGGGTTCGAGGTTCGTGTTGGCAATGACTTGATGAGATATTTATGTTTGTTTTAGACTTCGGACTTGGTACTATGGATTTATGTTTATAATTTTAGTTTGAAAGTCATTTGGTTATAATTTTTTTAGTGTTTTGGGTGTCGATTTGGAAGTAAATTTGAAGACAATGAAAAGCAATGGTTTAAAAATTAGGTTTCTAGCTGACTCGGTCGTGTCATTGGATCAGGGTTCAACCATGTCAACCCAAAATTTTAAACATTGCAATGTAGTCAAATGAAAACAGGTGGGAAAGAAGACGTCATTTCACTTTAACCAGAGAAAGTCTTTTTTTGTATTCTCGTAACTACGTAAATAAATCATGTGACTAGTTCTCTATGGGTTTACCGTCAAATGAAAGAAAATATGGTATTTGATCAATAAAAGATACAATAAAAGATTTTTTGGTATTACAATGTGACAACTAGTAGGAAACACAGGAAATCAGAAACCAACATGTGGAAAGTGGTATTATTTCAAGTTTCAACAATTAAACTTGTAGAAAACTAGAAGGAAGGTTGAATAGTTTTTACCGATTATTATAATTTCTTTGAAACTTTTTGTGTGATTAGTATGGATATAGATCAAGTGTGATTGACTAAGTAATAGTGATAGAGAAAGAATAAAGCAAACCACAATGCACAAGGATTTATAGTGGTTCTACCTAGCAAGATCTCACTTATCTTTCTCCTACTTCCACTCCTCAAGTATCCACTCGAGAGTTCTACTTCACTAGTTAAGAATCTTCTTTACACCGGTAGAGAAACCTTTACATTTATCTTACAATCTTTACCGACACCTAAGCTATGATGTCGTGTTCTTTTACACGGGTACAACAACTCCCTTCACACTCTATACTTTGTGGTCTACAACACCAACCATAATATTACACAAGTAGTAGATGAATAGGTACAACAATGGTGATTGTAAGTGTAGAAACTAGAAGGGGGGGGGGGGGGGGGTTGAATAGTTTCTCTTCGATTGGTGACCAAATTAAAATTACTTTCAATTTGGTTTGTATCAAAACTATCTTTTACTTGAGGCTAAGTTGCATAATGATTAGGTTCAATTCAAATGCACTAGCAAAGATAATAGGTAAGTGTAATGATAATGAAATAAGTAAAGAGTAAGGAAGGAGACAACCTAGTGGGAAGACACCAAGATTTATAGTGGTTCGACAACGAGGCTCTATCCTCGTTTCTACTCCACTCCTCGAGTACACCTACTCGAGATTTCCACTATATCCACAAGCTCCCTTCTCGGCGGAGAAAACCTTACATCGTTGCTTACATTATTTTCCGACACTAAGCTAAATGTCGAGACCTAATCTTTAGCTAGGACCAATCTACACAACGTTGCCTACTTCACAATTTAACGACACAAGGCTAGATGTCGGGTTCTAATCTTAAGGTAGAACCAATCTTCACGACGTTGCCTACTTCACCATTTTACGACACAAGGCTAGATGTCGAGTTCTAATCGAAAGCTAGAACCAATCTTCACGACTCTTCACTTTGAAGCTAAGTGAGAACTTCACACGACACAACTACTAGTCACTTTATAGTTTAGTGAGAACTCACAAGACACAAACACATCACTTTATAGTTTAGTGAGAACTCCTAATCAAATCTATTACAACTCAACTAGACTTATCCAAGTACACACATGTATCTTGGATTTACACAACACAAATCCAAGCAAACACATATGCAATGCATGTACACAACAAAATCCAAGTATCCACAAATAACTTGGAGGAACACAACTAGTCCAAGTATTCATAAATACATTGGATTGACCTAAAACAAAAGGGTATCATGATGAATATGACTAGCTCATAGATTCATCTTTATCACAACACTAGTGAGTGAGTGATCTTCTCATTGGACAAGGTAAAGGAGGGGATCAAGAGGATAATCATATGTAAACATCCTTAACAATTTAAGTGATCATTTACTAATGATTATGCTATAGAAAATAGAAAGAGGGTTGAGAAAAACGTCCAAGAGGCTTGCTGAGAAATGAGATTTGACCCACTATTTAAAGGAGACAAAGTATAACGGATCTATAACGGCTAGCTGTGCGCGGTACCTTATCTCACCCCGCGGTTCCATATCGCTAAGGAACCGCGTAGGTACTTAAGGTACCGCCACTAGACTACGCTCTGTTTTTTGTCTTTTAGTGGGGTGGGAATATCTGAGGTATTTGAAACCTTCAAAGGATATTCTAACAGCATTTGGAATATGCTATTTTCAAATTTCCATTTTCCATTTTAATAAAACATTTTCTAAAAAAGAAAGTTTATTAAAAAGTCTTTTGTCATATTAACAAAAGTGAGTTTTAAGGATAATCATTTTGATGATCACTAAGTATGATTAAGAAAGGTTAGTGATATGATTATTACCTTGATGATAGTGTTAGTTAAATAATTCATTTTGTGTTTTACACTAAATGTGTTGTATGGTTTGTTGTGATCAAAACTAAGAAAGATTAGTTAACACTAATAATGTTTTTAGGCATCACTTGCATTAACAATCTCCCCCTTTTTGATTACGACAAACGATAAACTCATTTACATAGAAACACAAAATATGGAATTATTAACTAGTTTATCACTATCATTTCTCCCCCTTTGTCGTAGCAAAAAGGTTAGCACAAGTCTTTGAAGAACATCGAACTTTGCTAGTAGCTCCCCCTTGGTGGTTGCTCCCCCTTGCTTGGGGCACCAAGTTTGTGAGCTAAGGTGACATGCTACACAAAGGTTAGTAGAAAGGAAAGAAACATCAATGTATATATGATCACTACCTACTAAGTAACTTGAGAGGGAGAGAGAGAAGAAATCTCAAATTACAAGAAAGTATTTTGCTAAGTATGTCCAAAGAGGTAATTGACAAAATCAAGCTTCAATCCGATGAAGATGATAAGCTTGTCAATGGGTTAAAGTTTAGAATTGATGGAATCACCCATAAGCAATTATAAAAATTAACCATGATCAACTCAAAATAGAACTAATAAAATAACACACAAACAACACAAAGGTTACATAAAATAAAAAGACACAACAAAGAAGATAGTCATACACACAATATGAGTATCTAAAAGCAATAAATATGGAAAATAAACCACTAAGCATAAGCTAGTCTAATAGTGATATTTTCCAAGATTGCTAAAAAAAATAAAAGACTAAAAAGATGACGATGCATCATTCGAAGTTTTGTCCACCAGAAAGAAAACTTGAATAGGAGGTCGAGTGAGGAGGAAATAAAGAAAGTTTAACTTCTCATACACATGAGCAAGTTCAATTTGTTGAAATCGACAACAAGCACACGAGGATCCGTGATGCAACACAAAATCGTTTGATGGGGGTATGGCATCAAACTTAGGGTTTGGTGGTGGTGGGGTAATGGGTTTGGGAATGTTTTCACAATGCCTTGTGAGGTTTGGGAAGGTTAAAAGGTCATTGAGTTGAGGGGTATTGAAGGATTGTGGTGGTGGGGGAACATTTTCTTTTGCTCCGGTGATGGGGTTTATGGTATAAGTCTCATTCCAATACTTGATTGGGGAGAAGGTAGGGTTTTTGGGTGGTTTGGACGAAGATGGTTCATTCTTCTTAACCCAAATAGGTCGAACCGAGATTTTCGGTTTCTTTGAAAGCTTGGATGAGAAAGCTTTGGGTGAGTGGGGTTGTGACAAAGAAATGTCAAGGTTAGGAATGTAGGAGTTAGGCATTGTGAGAGTGTGAGAATGAAATCTCAAGGTTATGTGAGAATGAATTCTCAAGGTTGGGAAGGTGTGAGAATGAAATCTCAAGGTTGTGTGAGAGTGAATTCTCAAGGTTGAGAAGGTGTGAGAATGAAATCTCAAGGTTGGGGTATAAGTAAAATGTAATCAAGGTAAGAATTTGAATACAAAATGTGAAGTGTCAAGGAATGTTTAGTCAATTTGAGTAAACAAGGAATCTTGACAAGGTGTAGGGTTTTAAAAGTTTTGACCAAAAATTCGTCAAAAACTGATTTCTGCCCGCGGTACCTTAAAGGGACCGGCGGTTCCATATCGCTAGGGAACCGCGGGGCTTTAAGGATCCGCGTCCAGTGGACTTGAAACCAAGTTTTTGAGAAAAACTAAGACTTTTTCAAAAAGTTGCAAATCTTGGAATTTTACCTCTATTAGCACCAAATTATGTTAGGGTTGCATAAAGCAACACATTCACAAAGAATGTCTTGACAAAGGGTGACAAAATAATTTAGATATCATTTTGAACCAATTTTAGTCAAGTTTTTAGAGGTTGTGATAGATTTAGGTTCAATTTTAATTTCAAATTAAAGTTGATTAGTGTGCATAAAAGGATAGAAACACACAAAGCTAAATCCATAGATCAACAACATGAAACATTCATGAAAGAAGCAAGTACAATGACAAATAAAACTAACTAATACATAGCTAGCTTAACATTAGATCTAGATAAGTAGTCTTCTTTGGCTTGGTTTTGTTGAAAACTCTTATTAAGAAAACTCCATCATTCATCTCCTAGGAGGAGGCATGGAGAACAAGGCAAGCAAGAACTCTTGCAACCTCCTATGTAGTCCATACATATCCATCCTAAGGTTATGGATGATGTAGTGGTTGTAAAGACAACATGGACAACTAGGACCATGTGTTTGTTGAAACCCATAGTATGGATCACCCAAAAGGAGGGAAAGTGGAACACCCAAAATTGGAATGTTTGAGTTGGGTGGAGGTGGAGGAGGCAAGTTCTCCAAGGGTGATGTGGGTGAGAGTGGAGGCATGTTCCCTAAAGGGGAAATGGGTGAGTGTGGAGGTAAATTCTCCAAGGTTGGTGAAATGAGTGAGTTATGAGGGGTAAATGGTGAAGTCACCAAAGTGTCATCAAAGTCATTCACAAAAGGAATGCTTTGGATAGGTTGGGGTTGTATGGTCACATCCAAGGGTGCACTTGGAGTGAAGGGTGAAGAGAGCTCATTCATTCTTGAGTTGAATGAAGAGGAGGTAGAACCAATGGAGTGGTTAGTACCATGGGTGGATGATGTCTTGCATGGTGCAAGAGGTGGGGAAGGTGATGAAGAAATGAGTATAGGAACCATCTCATTCTTAGGTGTGTGGAAAGGTGAGGAGTTAGGCTTGGCTACCTTAATCCTTATTTTGAGTGTTTTCCTTGGGGTGGAGGTCTTGGAAGTGTTTGAGGTTTTGGTACACACCATGGTTGTTTAGGGTTAAGGGAGGTATGTTTGATGTGTGAAGAACACGGCAAACAAGGTGGGTTTAAATGGGTGAGGGGATGATCCAAACTAGTAATGGGTTAAAATCATTTTAGGTGAATAATGAATTTAGGTAAGCTAGTTTAGGAAATGTGCAGTTTATTACTGAAAATCATGCAAGGTTTACATAGATTTAAGAAAACAGTGTAAAGCAAAAGATGCTGTCGTGCACAGTGACCGGCGGTTCCTTATCTAGGACCCGCGGTTCCTTATTGATAAGGAACCGCTGGTCGATATTGAACCGCGACCAGAGGTTTCAAAAAAAAAATTCATCCCAGTTTTTGTAAAACCCAGATTTTTCCCAAAAGATTCACAAGCCAAAGTTAACTACAGATTATAATCTAAGTAAGCTAACTATCACAAAGATGCACAAGGCTATGTAAATCACAAACATGATGGCATAAGCAACATTTAGGATCAAAATAAATAATAATCCAAACATGTAACATAATACAATACACAACCAAATGAAGAAAAGAAAACAAGAAGCCGTCCTTGATGAGAGTGGCATATAATCATGAGCATAACTTCTAATTTCTTGATTCACTTCTGAGACGTTCTCGAAGAAGATGATTGAGATAAAATTGATAATCGGAATCAATTTCATGGGAGGAAGAAATTGAGATAGAAGAAGTCATGAAGTTGATGAAATTGGAATGAGGGTTGCTAAAAGACTCTTCTTGAGAAGTATTTTCGACTTGACTCGAGTTTACATTGATCTCGGGTGAAATGTTCTTTTGAATGGGAGACATGACACGATCAACGGAGCAATAAGGTGAAGATAGAAGAGACGGAAAGTCAATAAGGACTCTTCTAAGAAGACGAGAAAGAAGCATTCCATAGGGAAGACTTGACTTAGATTCAAGAAGAACAAATCTAATTCTTCTAGCCATGAAAAATGCGAGATTGTAAGGAGTTGTGGTGGCAACACAATACAACATATGTGCAAGGCAAGCGGGTACTAAATCCCGATTTCCATCAAGACACATTGCATTTTCCCTAATGATTTCGGCCCAAGGAGTCATGAAATCATTAATATCACTAGATAGTAATTCCCAAGGAGAGAGAGTTCGAACTACTCCTTGAAATTTACCATGAATAGGATGCTCACGAGGTTTAGAAATGGCATGAATGATGTCCGAAGGAGTTGGAAGCACGGTCACATAATGAGCATCAATAGGGGACGATTCTAAAGAGTCTAAACTCCAAGCATCGGTGAATCGACATTGACCATTAGATGGCACTCCAAGAATATCACCGAATTCTTCAAGAGTGTAAGTAATGATTTTCCCCATGATGGAAAATCGTATAGATATTCCATTATTGATGCCTATCAAAGTGAATGAGCTAAAGAACTCCATAAGGAACGAAGGAAATATTGGCTCGTCAATATCAAGAAGACAATCAAAGCCAATAGACACAAACATGAAGCGAATAAACTCATTTACACAATTAGAAGTAACGATGCGTCCTTCATGGAAACAACGATGTTTAAGAGACTTAGACGAGTTTTTATAAGAATGAATTGATACATAAGGTTTTACCTAGTAAGAAAATTATCGTTCTAGTGTTCCTGTCTAATCGAATTGATCTTAGCTCTCTATGTGTGACTTAGTTGATCTTTAGTGAAAAAGAATATTTTTGGGAGATTTTAAATTTAAATGCAAAGACTTGAAAGTAAAAGTGCTCTTAAAGTAAATCTAAATCTAATTAAAGTAAAGTGCGAGTATTTTAAAACGTGACTAAAATTAAAGGGCACTAAAGTAAAATGACGTAAACTTAAATCTATCTAAGGCAAACTTAAAGTGCGACTAAAACTAAGGCAAATAATCTAAAAGTGCAATTAAATAAAAAGGCAAGTAAAATAAAGCTTGAAAATAAAAAATCAAAGACAAAAGCTAATAAGAACCTGAATACAGCTCATTCGGAATAAACCTTCGTTTGGAATAATCACTCGACCTAAATGTCACCTTTGGTTGAAATGACTCTTCTTTACTTGGAATATTACCAAAATCCTTGATCCGGAACAAATTGATCTGAATATGTCACTTATCCAAAACAATGCTTCGTTCGGAACTAACTGATTCGGAACTTGTAAATCTTGCCTTGATTCGGAAGTTTTGGTCACCCCCTGATTCGGAACTTTCCGGATGAAGCTCCCTTATTCGGAACTTTTGAAGTTCCGAATGAAGGCCCTTGGTTCGGAACTTTTGGAATTGGTTCGGAAGTTACTGATTCGGAAGGTTCCGACTGAAGAGTCTTGGTTCGGAAGTTTTGACTTGCGAATGAACAAGTTTGGTTCGGAACTTTTGAAGTTCCGAATGAGGCTCCTTTATTCGGAACTTTTGAAGTTCCGAATGAGTTTCCTTGATTCGGAACTTTTTGAGTTCCGAATGAACAACCTTGGTTCGGAAGTTTCAGACTTCCGAATGAAACCTTGGTTCGGAAGTTTTGACTTCCGAATGAAGCCTCAATCCTTTCCTTGGTTCGGAACTTTTTCTGGAAACACAGAAACAAAGCAAAACTCTTCCGAAGAACAAGGAAGATGAGTACCAGCAGATATAAACAAAAAGTAAGCAAAATCAAACACACGTATTAATAAAAACAGTAACGAACCAACAAATAAGCATCAACAAACAATCAAAAACATGAAATTAAACAACTTTAACCATAATAATCAAAAACCACTTTGGATCAAAATAAAAGCATGAACATGAACATAACATAAACTCGTGAATCAAAGAATAAGAAAGGTAGATAAGAGATTGACAAGATAAAGTAAAGATTGACAATAATTAAATGAAAACTTACTTGAAATTAAATGAATTTAAGGTGCGAGACAAGGTAATTAAATTGACAATTAATATA
Organism: Glebionis coronaria; assembly: GCA_025667525.1. Lineage (NCBI taxonomy): Eukaryota > Viridiplantae > Streptophyta > Magnoliopsida > Asterales > Asteraceae > Glebionis > Glebionis coronaria. Next base: position 1,029,309 of record JANFOE010000213.1, read on the forward strand.
AATGACAAGTATTTAAATGGTGGAAGAACTAGTGTCACCCTAGCCAACAAGAGTAAAAAGATGACTAATCTAGTCTATTTATAGGGGAGACTAAAGCTTGCTTAGGAAGCTTCCTTAATTGCATACTTAGTCCCTCCTTCTTTAATCTTCTTCTTAATTGCAAGATTAAGTCCCTCCTTCTTTTAATCTTCATTAAATGTAGACTTAAAGGACTTTTAGCTTCGGGATTTCTTTGAACTTGTCTTTAAATTCTTCAATAAAATAGACTTGAATTCTTCGGCTTTTGATAAACTTCCGTCTTTTGACTTTTTCTTCGATAAATCTTCAGAATTGGTCGTGGACTTCCGTTCTTTTTGCACTCTTGATTTCTTGACTTCGTCTTTTATCCTTTTCTTCAATAAAGGTCCATAAATGCCCGTGAATGTCCGTGTTTTATCCATTTTTCACCTTTTCATCCTAAATCACAACAAAAACACAAACCACGCATAATTCCGACATAAAAGACATAAAATACACGTTTTGGTCCGGTTATTATTGTAATTAAGTGGTAGAAAAGATGGGTGTTTACACACCTATCATGAATCAAATGAGGGTAAGGAGAAGAGGACATGTATGCTCGTGTTCGTTCATGATCTTTTTGATATCTTGAGGACATGATAAGTACCTAAATAAGAAAATATCTTTTCAATCACTTATAAATAAATTGAAAAATGAAAATGTGTTATATCAATTTCTTGATAAACATAGGATTGAATCCATATCATTTTCATGTTCACAATGTGTCTATTCCATCATTAACCAAGAACACATGATCTATGTTAGATCAACAATGGATTATAACATTGGTTTTTCAAAACAAGGTTTTTAGGTAAGTATTAACAATGTCATTACCTACTTGTTCATGGGTTCATCTCAAATCCATCTTTTAACCAAAATCATTTAGCCAAAATTCGGATTTGTTTTACAAGTGGGTTTTAGTGAAATCTTAATGAATATGAACCTAAGGAATCATAGTAAAATAACCATGTCAACCCACATTCCTATTAAGGTTTTAATTCAATTTCAATTTTAAAAATCCCCAATTATGAAATGATGAACCCTAGAATAAAATAGATGAAATTGAAAGAAAATACTTACAATTAATTGATGTTAGATGAAGGATGAGTGAAACCCACAACTTGGAATCAATTAATTTGAGTGATTTAAGGTTTTGGATGCTTCAACAATGGTGGAAAACAAGAAACCCGTAGGCTGTGTGTTTTTGGGAGAGAGAGGGTTTGGTTTGAAAAAGAATAAAATACTCAAACTGGCGCTCTGAAAAAAGTTTCTGCCCGCGGTTCCTTATCGATAAGGTACCGTGGGTTTGAGCCGCCTAGATAAGGAACCGCCTACAGAGGCAGGTATTTATCTATGAAAAGCGCTGTCGACGTATAGTCGGTATTAGGCCCGGCTCAACAGGCCCGCGGCCCCCACACACCTAACTTATCCTTCAAGAAACCCTAAGCCTATATAAACAGGGGTAGGGGTCTCATTATAATCAGGTTCTCTCTCTCAACCACACTTCATATACAACATATCAATCAAATACTAACTTGACCGCTGGAGGTGGACCCCGGGGCTCCGGCCTCGGGTCCACGTCTAACCGGTTCTTCTTTGTTTGCAGCATTACTCAGGACCCGGGAAGACGATTAACGGCCCAGGAGAGTCGTCAGACCGGCCCAGCCAAACTATGCTCCAACAAGTTGGCGCCATCCGTGGGACCACGACTAAAACATGCTTCGTGTTCTTTTACGAATATGAGAAAAAGTATGTGAGTGGTCATCTCTTGTCGTCAGTATTACAAACCTACAGCGGGTATGACGATCTAATATCTCTTTTCATTACTTTAATGTCTCTGCATTACCTGATCTTTTACCATAAAAAGGGAAACAAAATATATTTTGGTTTGTCTTGTTATACCGAAACAAAGACATTCTGTTTTACTCTTTGCATCACTTTTATCACTTTGCCATAATAATCTTCTTTTGTTACTATTCAACACAAAGCGAAAGAAATCATATTCTTGTTTTAAATATTTACGATTATCATGTTTTAATAATATCGATTACATATCCATGATAAGTTTATATAATAATACGCTTACTGTATGTTTTCGTTTACCTACGATGGATTTCATATTTATCGAATATACATATAGTATTATGTCAAGCGCACAGGATAAATATCTGTGTATTCGTATGTATATCTCTACGCATGCACCAAAAAGAAAATAGTAACTAAATGTATGTGATGTATTCATTATCATATGTGATGATGTACTACGTAATTAAATGTATCCCATCCTAGTTGTGATTTGACAAGATAATTTGATAAATTATAATCCGGCAAGAATTGCGGACCAAGTTAAACATGAGTATAATGTAAAATATCTTGTTTGATATCTATGACTACGGTTGTTTATTCGTTACTATTTTCTAAATGGTTAAAAAAGTATTACTTATATTATTTAACTTGGTAACAAAGATATCATATGTATCTTTTAACTTTGTTCATTTAATATGCGGACATTCGGCTTTGCCCGTCAGTAGTACTTCACACGTCCGAATTTATTTTGTTTTATTTATCTCGCGGTTAAAGGTCCGTCCTTCCGCAATATTCTGCAACTAGACATATATTTTGTATTTTTAATAAAAGATATTACTGATATCTTTTTAATTCTTTACAATATTTTATCAGTATATTTTCAATTTATAAAAGATATTATGTGGTTTTTAATTCTTTACAATATTACATATATCTTCTAAAGATATTACCGATATTTTTTATGTTGATAAAAGATATTACGTGTATCTTCTAATTCGGAAAAGAGATATTATATAAATTTGATTATTATAGTCTCCGTTTAAGTCGCGGCCCGGCCTAATAATATCGTGTCTCAGCCCGACCTCTTTTTTCGCTGTCATGGTACGTCCATCTGCGCTTGTATGAAATTATTTTATTTTTTATTCGCGGTCATGGTATGTCCAGCCGTGCTCATCTGTATATTCGGTTATATTTTATTTTTCATTACGGTCATGAGTCGTGTCTTCCATATTAATCCGCATGTTCGAATATATTGTTTGTATTAATAACGGGTATTACACATATCATTTAAATTACTACAAGATAGTCTTTAGGATATATTCCGATATTCTTTATTTTATATATATTTTTATATCGGCAAGATATATTACATATATTTTCTTTAAATAATATATTTTATTTGTCATCCGCGGTCATGGTACATCCATCCGCATTTGTGTGCACGTTTCAAACATCTTTAGCCTACGAGCGTACATGTACTTATCGTTCCCAGGTGGAATAAGAGGATTGAGTGAACCTAATAATTCAACTTGTCGTGTAAGAGGGTTGCAAACCCAACGACCACGGATCATGCATCCTTGTTAGACACCTTGCTATCAAGACGTTGTAGTAAGTTACGCAAACCACATGACTCATGATGGACTTGCAAAAGACACACTGTGCACGTCTAACAACATTTTTTCAAAACATTTGACCGTCCTTATGGTAAATGCGGTACGCCGCACGTAGTGGCATAGCTCATCCCATAAGTTAGTTAAGATACGTCTTATACTATGTGACAATTCACGGTTATGGCAAGACCCATCCGCGTTGGTTCGCACGTTCAAACCCAATTTCTATCCTCATACGCGGCTATGGTACGTCCATTCGCGCTGGTCTACGTGATCGTAATTTTTTGAATACTTGATTAAGTTTAATACTACTAATCGAGTGTAGCACCATTAAACTTGGGGGGCTACCAGGGTATAATAATACAACTATTTATGTGAACGTCACAATAATATCTTTGGGTATATTCCTTTGCCGCAGAAGTCCGCCTTCTGCCGGTTTATTCCTTTGGCAATGGAAGTATCTCTTCCATTAGCTCATTCCTTTGCCGCGGAAGTACTCTTTCCGCGCGCTTGTTCCTTTGCCATGGAAGTATCTTTTCCATTGGCTTATTCCTTCGCCGCGGAAGTCCTCTTTCCGCGCGCTTATTTCTTTGCCATGGAAGTATCTCTTCCATTGGCTTATTCCTTCGCCGCGAAAGGACTCCTTGCGCGCGCTTGTTTTTGCGCCATGGAAGTATTTCTTCCATTGGCTTATGCCTTTGCCACGGAAGTACCTCTTCCGCTGGCTTATTCATGCGCCGTGGAAGTATCCCTTCCACGTGCTTATTATCTTCGCCGTGGAAGTATCTCTTCCACGTGCTTATTATCTTCGCAGTGGAAGTATCTCCTCCACGTGCTCGTTATCTTCGCCGTGGAAGTATTCTTCCACGTGCTTCTTATCTTCGCCGTGGAAGTATCTCTTCCACGTGCTTATTATTTTCGCCGTGGAAGTATCTCTTCCACGTGCTTATTATCTTCGTCGTGGAAGTATTCTTCCATGTGCTCGTTATCTTCGCCGTGGAAGTATTCTTCCACGTGCTTCTTATTCATGCGCCGTGGAAGTATCCCTTTCAAATTCTTATTATCTTCGCCGTGGAAGTATTCTTCCACGTGCTCGTTATCTTCGTCGTGGAAGTATTCTTCCACGTGCTTGTTATCTTCGCCGTGGAAGTATTCTTCCACGTGCTTCTTATTCACGCGCCGTGGAAGTATCCCTTCCACGTGCTTATTATCTTCGCCGTGGAAGTATCTCTTCCACGTGCTTATTATTTTCCCCGTGGAAGTATCTCTTCCACGTGCTTATTATCTTCGCCGTGGAAGTATCTCTTCCACGTGCTTATTATCTTCGCCGTGGAAGTATTCTTCCACGTGCTTCTTATCTTCGCCGTGGAAGTATCTCTTCCACGTGCTTATTATCTTCGCCGTGGAAGTATTCTTCCACGTGCTCGTTATCTTCGCCGTGGAAGTATTCTTCCACGTGCTTCTTATCTTCGCCGTGGAAGTATTCTTCCACGTGCTTCTTATCTTCGCCGTGGAAGTATCTCTTCCACGTGCTTATTATTTTCGCCGTGGAAGTATCTCTTCCACGTGCTTATTATCTTCGCCGTGGAGGTATCTCTTCCACGTGCTTATTATCTTCGCCGTGGAAGTATTCTTCCACGTGCTTCTTATCTTCGCCGTGGAAGTATCTCTTCCACGTGGTTATTATTTTCTCCGTGGAAGTATCTCTCCCACGTGCTTATTATCTTCGTCGTGGAAGTATCTCTTCCACGTGCTTATTATCTTCGCCGTGGAAGTATCTCTTCCACGTGCTTATTATCTTCGCCCTGGAAGTATTCTTCCACGTGCTTCTTATCTTCGCCGTGGAAGTATCTCTTCCACGTGCTCATTATTTTAGCCGTGGAAGTATTCTTCCACGGCGCATCGTTATCTTTTGTCGTGGAAGTACGCCTTCCACTGGCTCATTCTGCCACAGAAGTACGTCTTCTGTTGGTTCATATCTTTGTTACGGAAGTACGTCTTCCGTGACGAATTACTTTGCCCGGACATGGAGTGATTTTTCCAAAGTTTATATTGTTTTGCCTTAATTAGACGGAGCCTGATCAACTACGTTTGGATCAGGAAAAACCGCAATAAATTTTAGCATTCATTATCAGATATCGTGGCCGTAAGACGGATGTAATATCCACGTTACTTCGCCACAGAGGTACGTCTTCTGTTGGCCTTAAGACGAATGAAATATTCGCGCTATGCTGCATCATTAGTGGGTATAGGAAGTACGCCTTCAAATGTTCACGATGCAGCATACGGGTTCCATCTCCACCTTCACAAAACCTTCTTATCATCCTCACGTTAGAGATGAATAAAAATGATACCTTGCTAATGCCAGTGTTACCCCGGCTATAGAAACACGTTTTCTTCTTACGGGGTCCTTACCGTCTAAACATGGGAAACCAAGCATTTGAGCACAGACACCCATCTTACGTATACATGTTTTCCCATTTCTTTCGACGTAGATATGCTTACAGGTAGCGGATATGGTGTAAAGTCTAGTAACCTCGGTGACAACCTCGCATACTAGACTGGGGGGACATGATGACGTATAGTGGCTATGCTCACTATTCACAATCCCATCCCATCATCTTTTTGCTAAAGGAAGCCCATTACGAGTGGAGCCATATGTTACGGACGACCCACGAGGATGTCCTAGCAGCAAGCCGCACGCGGTTGTTTAGTGAGCATGATACACGAATGAGTCTAGCATAACATGATCATGGACCATATCATACTAGACTGGGGGACATGTCGACGTATAGTCGGTATTCGGCCCGGCTCAACAGGCCCGCGGCCTCCACACACCTAACTTATCCTTCAAGAAACCCTAAGCCTATATAAACAGGGGTAGGGGTCTCATTATAATCAGGTTCTCTCTCTCAACCACACTTCATATACAACATATCAATCAAATACTAACTTGACCGTTGGAGGTGGACCCCGGGGCTCCGGCCTCGGGTCCACGTCTAACCGGTTCTTCTTTGTTTGCAGCATTACTCAGGACCCGGGAAGACGATTAACGGCCCAGGAGAGTCGTCAGACCGGCCCAGCCAAACTATGCTCCAACAAACGCCAAATTTTGAAAACCAAGTTTTTCTAAAATACTTAAAATTAAATCATGAGCCTTTTAGAATATCATTGGATCATCATAACACTAAGCAATATGCCTTAACGAAGGATTACGAGTTAAATCAAGATCGAAAAGAACCGAAACGGACAAACGACTACTCGTAGCAAAACGACTAAGTGGAGAGAAGACAAGGGAAGTGAATCAAGACTAGGAAAAATGCTCAAGGGAATAATGACAATCTTCAAATGATGGAAACGAAGAGCTTGTGTCATATATAGTGGTTAAAGACGTGCCTTTCCGGCGAAGTGTTAAACGGCTTTGGTAATGAACAAACACAAAGCAAATATTGAAGCATAGGCAAGATCACTTTTAATAGTAGTATTAGTCTAAGTCAATATATGAGCAAGGAATTGATTCACTTTATCTCCCACGAAGGGCCTACTAACCGTATGGGTGCAAACCATGGAAATCATGCTTGATACTTTAAGCTTCTACTAACTCACTCTACATCACCATAGTGAGTCAAGTATCCAAGCAATGAAGGTTTGAGAGGATAAAGGAAAAGAAACACAAACCACAAATAAATGTCAAGGCAAGGATGCCGAGAACAAGCACATAGTCAAGTAATGATCAAAAGGGCGTGTGGAAGAACGAAAGCGTACCTTGGCCACAAGAGCATTCCAATCCATCAATGCAAACCCCAAGGGTGACTATCATGAATACTAAGTCTTCAATGACTAGTATCAATCCCACTCATCATTCAAAGATATTGAAAATCGATGATGATAAGTCTTCTACAAGTGCAAGTAACTCAATCCGCAACCAATTCAATGATTGATCTTCATGAGTACCTACACAAAACAAGATGCAATCTAGTAGATACATTTCAAGAGTAGATCTAAAATGTATAAAGGCTACTAATCGATGATGATAAGTCTTCTACAAGTGCAAGTAACTCAATCCGCAACCAATTCAATGATTGATCTTCATGAGTACCTACACAAAACAAGATGCAATCTAGTAGATACATTTCAAGAGTAGATCTAAAATGTATAAAGGCTACTAATCTAAGCGGGATGCAATATTACCAATTAAAAGACCTATTTTCAAAGGAAAAAATAATTTTGACCAAGGAGAAACTTTAGTACAACTAGACCTTCTAATTTGAGGAGACAATGGATCGATCCAAGTTTCAAAGTACAATATACTTTAAAGATCTTGAGTGACCATCTCTCTGATACCAATTGTAGAAACTAGAAGGGGGGGGGGGGGGGGGGGTTGAATAGTTTCTCTTCGATTGGTGACCAAATTAAAATTACTTTCAATTTGGTTTGTATCAAAACTATCTTTTACTTGAGGCTAAGTTGCATAATGATTAGGTTCAATTCAAATGCACTAGCAAAGATAATAGGTAAGTGTAATGATAATGAAATAAGTAAAGAGTAAGGAAGGAGACAACCTAGTGGGAAGACACCAAGATTTATAGTGGTTCGACAACGAGGCTCTATCCTCGTTTCTACTCCACTCCTCGAGTACACCTACTCGAGATTTCCACTATATCCACAAGCTCCCTTCTCGGCGGAGAAAACCTTACATCGTTGCTTACATTATTTTTCGACACTAAGCTAAATGTCGAGACCTAATCTTTAGCTAGGACCAATCTACACAACGTTGCCTACTTCACAATTTAACGACACAAGGCTAGATGTCGGGTTCTAATCTTAAGGTAGAACCAATCTTCACGACGTTGCCTACTTCACCATTTTACGACCCAAGGCTAGATGTCGAGTTCTAATCGAAAGCTAGAACCAATCTTCACGACTCTTCACTTTGAAGCTAAGTGAGAACTTCACACAACACAACTACTAGTCACTTTATAGTTTAGTGAGAACTCACAAGACACAACCACATCACTTTATAGTTTAGTGAGAACTCCTAATCAAATCTATTACAACTCAACTAGACTTATCCAAGTACACACATGTATCTTGGATTTACACAACACAAATCCAAGCAAACACATATGCAATGGATGTACACAACAAATCCAAGTATTCACAAATAACTTGGATGAACACAACTAGTCCAAGTATTCATAAATACATTGGATTGACCTAAAATAAAAAGGGTATCATGATGAATATGACTAGCTCATAGATTCATCTTTATCACAACACTAGTGAGTGAGTGATCTTCTCATTGGACAAGGTAAAGGAGGGTATCAAGAGGATAATCATATGTAAACATCCTTAACAATTTAAGTGATCATTTACTAATGATTATGCTATAGAAAATAGAAAGAGGGCTGAGAAAAACGTCTAAGAGGCTTGCTGGGAAATGAGATTTGACCCACTATTTAAAGGAGACAAAGTATAACGGATCTATAACGGCTAGCTGTGTGCGGTACCTTATCTCACCCCGCGGTTCCATATCGCTAAGGAACCGCGTAGGTACTTAAGGTACCGCCACTAGACTACGCTCTGTTTTTTGTCTTTTAGTGGGGTGGGAATATCTGAGGTATTTGAAACCTTCAAAGGATATTCTAACAGCATTTGGAATATGCTATTTTCAAATTTTCATTTTCCATTTTAATAAAACATTTTCTAAAAAAGAAAGTTTATTAAAAAGTCTTTTGTCATATTAACAAAAGTGAGTTTTAAGGATAATCATTTTGATGATCACTAAGTATGATTAAGAAAGGTTAGTGATATGATTATTATCTTGATGATAGTGTTAGTTAAATAATTCATTTTGTGTTTTACACTAAATGTGTTGTATGGTTTGTTGTGATCAAAACTAAGAAAGATTAGTTAAAACTAATAATGTTTTTAGGCATCACTTGCATTAACAGTAAGATAACACTTAACACAATCACACAATGTAAACTTTGAAGGATCAAAGCTTGAAGATATAATTCTTGTAAGTGGTCTTCAAATTAACAAATATCTAAATCACTAGAGACAAGAAATAAGAGAATAATAGAGGTTAGGAGGTTAGATATAATCAGAGAGTTTAGAGAGATAGATTAGAAGAGGGGTGAGTGTGAAGTTTGGAGTTAGCATGGTATTTATAGGCAAAGCATCAGTCACTCTCGAACCCTGTCAGACCCTTTCACTGAGGGGTCTGCCCCTTTGTCGAGGGGTCCGTGAGAGCTGACTTTTGTTGCCTCATAAATACTTGTCCAATATCACACTCAAACAATGTATTAAGTCAAGTTTGACTTTTTGTATCATATATATGGAAAGAGAGATATATATTTACCCATTTTAAGTTTATAGTAAAAAGATTAAAGTGTAGAAAACTCTTTATAAAAGTTTAGAAACATAAGATCATAGATCAAAAAGCTTAAATGTTGATTGTAACACAAACATAAAAATATGTTTGATCTTTTGTCATTAACAAAACCTTAAGAGTGATTAAAAAATATAAACATCATTGTAATACGATATTGGTATTCACAATCTCTCCATTTTGTTGAAGACAAAACGTAAACTTATTTTTAGTTGGTAACTAGAATCAACATATAAGTTTTTAGAAATATGATTTTATATTTCTCTTCTCCCCCTTTTTGTCGAAATAAAAAGGGAAGGATAGATGAAAAAAGATTTTGAGAGATAGATTTAGATAGTTTAGAGAGAAATGTAGATATCGAAGGATGTGTTTCCATCGCCTCCTCCTCGGTTCATACTCCCTCTAAATGGGAGAACCAGGAGACATGGATAATGAAAATCCTACAAAAAGAGAGTTAAAATTGAGATAGCAGAGAGACATGTATATGTAAGACCCAACACATGGTCTATGAATTACACATTTACAAATAGAGAGAAGAATGCATAAATTTAGACAAATGGACAAATGATTCATGTAAAAGTTTAGAACATAAGTTCATAGATTTAAAAGCTTAGATGTTAATCGTAACACAAACATAAAAATATGTTTGATATTTTGTCATTAAAAAAATGTTGAGAGTGATTAAAACATAAATATCGTTTTAATACGATATTTGTATTTACATATACATTCGGCTATGGTGAGTTTTAACAAGCCTGGTTAGAGCTGAGATTAGCCATATCTTGGCAGGGCAACCAGTCGTGATTGCAGCCATGACGGGTGTATCCACTTTGTCCTCAATGTTTCCCGCTCCGAGTTATGCCAAAAAACAGTAATACTCTTATTATTAACCGGTATAATATACTTAATTCCTATTTCTAAAATTCCCCTTTCAATTTTTTTTACTCATAAGCTTTCTAAGCACATAAGCCCGTTTCTGTTGTAATACCAATTGGCCTGTTACTATTGATGATTGGGACAAAAAAACTGAAGGTATAGATATGGTGTTGATGAATGGTAGGTCAACATGTCGGTTGCAGCCATGGAGTGTGTAGCATGTTTTCGTGAAAAATGTCTTAACTGAGCCTTTTTTTCTTTTGTTGTTATAATATCATGATGGCCAGTTGTTGTTATTATTTTTGCCAGATTTACGAGAACTATAAAGCAAATGGTTAACATGTGAGAACTCATATTTTTCCCGGTAATTAAATTATTCTTTTATTCGTACTTCTCGATTTTACAATGTTTTACTTGTTCTTCTTTACTTTTTCATATGTAAATCCTGAGATCTCGATAATTTTAATTAAATTATATTTTAATTATTTTTCTGATTATTGATAATATTTTATTCAGAATATTATAAAACTTTTATTTTTATTTTTCTAAATTTATTTACTATAGTAACCCGAACTTTAAAATTAATATTTAGACCGAGTTTCTATTCCTAATATTCGGACAATATTTATTACCCGAATTTTAAATGTCATGTTCATTCTACAAATAATATGACTAACCGGGAAAGGTTAGGGCTTTAACGTATCAAGAACGTGTCATTTATTAATTACCGGCATAGTCTACGTCCGTCACCGCCATAAATATTCTTGTCCTGACATAAAAATATTTTCTATTGTCGTCATTTTAATTTTTCGTTTTACGACCATTTTTCGTAAATTACGTTAAGCCATTAAGCGTCATTTTTTTATATGACGCATTAACGTTTATTAAATTGTAAGCCTCATTTATTTATAGAAGTATCAATGTTCTCCGAATATCGATATTTTTATTTTATATAGAGCGTTTATTTTTCGTGTTTTACGCGTATCTTTTAAAATTTCGTAAATATTAAAATATCGGACCTCGATAATACCCGCTTTAGCAATTTGTGGGGCAAGTAAAATGCTCACCCCACCTCCCTCTATATGTCACACGTCTCACCCCACCTTTGCCATTCATTGGACCTCTTCCTTTTCCATTTACAACATCCGAATCTCACCATCACAAAAGGATTACACCAAAGTTTGACAATTACAATTCTTGATCAAGGTTATAAGGTATATGTTACATGCTTGAGTCTTTTAATCAAGTTTATATAAAAACAACCTACGTACCCACTGTTAGTAATCAGAAGACGAATTGCGAGAAGTCGTGCGCTGTCTGATTTGGTTGTGAACGGTATTTGAAGTTTCTTGGTCGTAGGAGTGGCTTGGTTCGTCGAGGGTGCTTAAGCGAAACAAGGATTTCGTTGCGTCTAGCGTCAAGCCACGTACGCCGTCGTTCCAAGCGTTGTGAGTTAACATACACAGTTCATTGTTTACCAGTTACATGTTTCTTTATCAATGCATTCTTGGTCCTTTAGCTACTTGTGCTTGAGCACCATCTTTTTAAAGCATAAATAACCTCACTGTTGGTTAATTGTTGGTTACTATACTTTGAATTAAAAACAGAAACATATGGGGAGGAAAGGGTATTATGTATAACTGCATACATACAACTTGACGGGCTGGGCTTAGACTATTAGAAAGCACAAATTCATTTTACTTTAACAAGAAATAAATTGTGTTAAACTAATTTGTAAAATAAAAAGTGGAACCTCAATGTTCGAGACAAAAAAAGAGGCCCCTAGGATTATGTGCCCACATGTATTATGGGGGCAAAACGTACCCCATAGTTCCAAAATTGTAACACAACTTGAATCACTAAACACTAGAGGTGGCAAAACGGGCGGGCGGGCGGGCACGGGCGGCGGGCTAAACGGGCGGCGGGCTAAACGGGCGCGGGCTAAATGGGCACGGGCGCAACGGGCGGGCAAAATGGGCGGGCTAAACGGGCGCAAGCTAAAAAAGGGAAAAAACATATAAAAACCTACAATTAAAAAATAAAAATACTTGTTTGAAAGCCGGGATAAAAAATTTAATAAAAAATATTCGTCGAGTATACTAATTTGTATTTTACAAGTGTGCCCGTTAAGCCCATTTAGTTTCATACATATGCGCCCGTTTAGCCCATTCATTATAAAGAATGGGCAAAAGGTGCCCCATCCTTTTTTGAAAATGGACAAAAAGTGCCCATATATATCCAAATGGGCAAGATTTGCCACCTCTACTAAAAACCATCGAGTAACGAAGTCGTGGTGTCGATTTGAAAGTTGCCCTTTAGGACCGAACTAGTAAAGATAAAAGTTGAATTTATGCTATATCATAGTTGCAACTCGAACATTTTACGGCCTATTTTGACCCCTGAAACGACATTGCCCCAAGACGGTCACTTGACGGAAGTTGTAGACGGTCATGCCGTCTACACGGACATGCTTTTATTTCGACCCAAAAGTTATTATCGAGAACCGTATATGTGATCGAAACTGACCCGTTAAACATTTTTTTTCTTTTAAAAGTAATTGCACGACCTCTACTTCGAACATGATTTTAACCTATCAAACGACATCGGTTTATAAAACCTAAAACACCTACCTATATAACACCCGACTAGCTACCCAGCGGTACATGTGCTTTACTCCGCGGGCTACTATTGAACCTGCTACCCTCTCTGAAAAACTGTCGATATTAGTTCCACCTAAGACTAAAAGAAAAGAAAAAAAAACGTGACTGCTTATTTTTGCAAATGTGAATATATGGTAATGTAATATGTTCCCTAAAAAGGAACATGTTGGATATTTAAATAACATTTATTTTAGTTATTAAGTTTATTTAGTTTATTTAAATCAAGATATTTTTAATAAAATATATTTAGGATATTTGACCCCTTAAATGACCAAACTAAATAAATTGTCTCGAATGCGAAGTGTTCAATGCGGCAAAATATATCCTGATTAAATGACTACATTTTTATTAAAACGTTAAACCTTCGCAAGTGTTAATAATTATCGATTTATTTAAATAAACTCAAGCACATACTAGGGGACTAAATGCTACATTCATTATCGTTATGCTTTTATAGTAATACATACTTTATTTAATCTAGGTTACTGGTTGTTTCGAGCTATTATTTGTCCATGTCTACGTTATACTATTTTAACCGTTGCTACTACTTCAAGGTGAGTTCATAGCCCTATTTTTACTACTTATAGATTGTTTCTAAATGCGGGGTGAGATTTTACATGGTGGAACACATTCATTTAAAACTGTATGCTATCCAGAACTTGTATGCTATCGCTATCCAGAACTTGTATGTTATCCAGAACTTGTATGCTTTCCAGAACTTGATGATTTCCAACAGATTTTCATTATTATTATTGCTTTTAGTTATAGCCCTTAAGTTTTCTCTCCTGACATGAACCGTTAATTTACTTGTGTTTCTAAGCGCGAATGTTGTGGGTGGATCCATCGGGATTGACAATCCCCGTCCCATGTTGCGGTTGTTTAACCATGACGCATTTCATTTGTTTATACTTGAGTATTTAGGCTGAATACTCATTAGAGGAACTTACATTGAGTTAAGCTTCAGTTCATGAACTAAATAGCAATAATAATGGTTTCGGACTATCGTTATCGTACGTAACCATTTTCCCTATTTCTTGTTTTTACAAATTAATGCTTGTGTTCCACACCTTTACTGCTAAACCTATGAATATCACTCAACTTTATGTTAACGATTTTACATGTTTAATCTCAGGTATTATTACTTAGCTTTGCTTGGATGGGAGCCCGCAGGATATTATCGCAGCTTGGAGATTTCTGTGTTACTTTTTAAAGTTTGGTTTTGGTAAAAGCTGTCAGAAGTTTATCCCATATTTTTGGTAACAACATGTTACAAAACCATGTTTAAATAATAGATTTTCCGCTTATAGAACTCTGGGACCTTTGTTTGAAAACTCTGATCTTTTTGTGATGTAATGTATAAGTTTTTATTACGTTAACTTTATGTCAACAATATTTCATTGTTTCTTGTACCATGACGTGGAACCCCTTTGCTGCCTACGTGTTTCCTTGCTTGATTTTGGGGGTCTTACATAACAGTTTCTAGAAACATAATACTCAGCTCTAACTGCACAATACGTTATATACCTACCACCTAAAAAGTAGTTCTGGTTACAATTCGGATTGTCCGTGTGTTTCCAAGGCAACGAGTCATACTTGCATTACCCACCTTTGGATACCTAATGCTCTCAGGTTGTGATGAGTTCAACGAGCCAGGTTAAATTTGAGATTACCCGCATCTTGGCAGGGTAACATGTCGCGGTTGCAACTCTGGATACTATGTTCTGTTTTGTGAATGTCGCCCGATCTGAGCCTATACCCGACAATCTGCCTTCCGCGAATATACGTGGCAATCTATAATACTGTGTCTAGCATTTTTTTTGCTTGGATCGGAAGCAGGTTATGTGTTCATTGTTCCTCCTCTTTTAGGATGATGCAATCTTCTATATGAGACACCTATATTCTAGCCATCATTCTCGATCATTTCTAGCGTTAAGTTTGAAGCCGACGATATATGTACACCAAGAAAAAAAGTGTTTTTTATATCATAGGTTTCTTATTTGGCGCTAGCAATGATAGCGAGAGTGTCTCGGGGTTTTGGTGTTTTCACACGTGTGTGCAAATATACTTTGTTATATTTCGACGTATATGATGACAACAAAATCTTAGCTAGATTACATATAACAGTTTTTCTTTAAGCATGATAGATATGAATTACTCACATCTATAGAGATATGCATCACTGACCTCTAAATAGTATTGCATCAAATCGAAAGAAGAGTCTTAAATGTCGTCGTGGGGCTTGAAGTGATAACCAACCATCATCACACTAGGTAAGCATCACAAATTGACTTTGATATAAGTGTTTTTATTTATACAGTGGTTACATTACAAGTATAAATTCTAATATGTTAATAGCTCATACGGAAATAATTAAACGATTATCGTTTACCAGCACGAAAACGTTCAACAACTCGAAACAAAACTCGCTCTTGAATCCATGTTATGGATACAAATGGTAAATATGTGGGCTAACTCCAACATAAACATAACAAGTGAGCCTAAACAATATATCTCATTTACGTAGGTCATTTATGATGTATACTAGTTTTAATACCCGTGCACGCATGAGATTTTAACATATATTGTTAATATTGTATTTTTATTTAAAATTTCATGTTTGTGCACAATTCTATCTCATTGACGGACAATATTTATCGTAATTTCTATTTAATGGATCAAAATGATTTGAATTTTAGGACTTATTAGTTATTACCAATGTTTTGAAACCCGCTTCGACCCGGCCGGGCGAACCGGTTCGACCGGTTCCGGCGTAAAAAACGGGTCAAAACAGCCCGGTTCGTAACTTAATGAAACCCAGTACAACCCGGCGGTTTTTTGAAAAACCGGTTCAACCCGGGTGTACTATACCCGCGTTTTGTTTTTTTACCTATTTAATAAAAAAAAAAAACATTATATTTATCCTAACCTTATCATTCTATCTTTATACCAAACTTTCAACACAGCCACCACCATGGTTGACCTTCTAATCTCACATTCGTTGGAAATAAAAAATGTTTAAGAATCACCAAATTGAATTTGTAGCTAGATTGTATTGAAAGAAATCAAGAATCTTGCACAAGCAGCAACCTCATACTCGATGGAGGTAATCCAGTAAGATAAACTTGTCAATCCAGTAGGATTTATATCTTTTGATGGATGGAATCTGTAATCTGGAAAGATTTATGAAAGAATGGATGTTTGCAATCTGTTGGGATGTGTTTTTTTTTTTTTCATTCTGTGCTTCTTTTCTACACCAGAAGAAGCTGCTGGGATACACACATATATATTTGAGTTTTTTAATAGTGTAAAACCAGGTCGACCCGACGATCCAACCGGTTGACCCGGTAACCCGGCGACCCGGACATTTGACCGGGTCGATTACTGACCCGGTTATCAAAAGTAGCTTATCACAAGCACGCAACCCACTTTACGGCTAGATAGACAGACATGTTTATATACCAATGAAACGACAAAGGGAAATGGATATAAATGGTAGTACAATTTTAATATTGTTGTAACCTTTATATACATATACAACATAGGATTGTTGCACACCAGATTGACTATATCTAGTCTACTTCTTTGGGTTCCATCCATTTCATTTCATTTTTTCGAGCCATCTAAAGCTAAGATACGACATGACTTCAGTTTCACCGCCCTGTATTGTATGACTATATGAGTATGCTCCCCAAGACCTGCAATAGAGATCAAAGTTTTTTTATAGTTCCAAGAGAACATAGCTACAAACTTTGACCTTACCCCATCACATGAAAATTGCATTACTCTAAAATTACATTCTCCCTGCTTTATAAAAACCACTAACAAAAGTAACACAATAGTTCTCAACATGCATGCATTCACACTTATATTCATATCAATGCAGTTGAATTGAGTTACTCTTATGGACTACTTTGATGCCTACTATTGACACGTCATATTTTTGTAGTTTTGAGTTGTAATTTTGTTAATTTGTATTTTATCGAGCTCCATTGTAAATGGAGCGAGAGGAATAGGGATCTTGATAGGTTAAGGGGTGGTTTGTTTCCGCTTTCTTATTTTGAAGAGTTGTAACGAACATAAGTACTCTTCTAAAGACAAATACTATCAGTCTTATTCTTTCTAAAGACCGCCATAAATGTTTCACGTGACACCATAACTACAATTATTCCAATGTGTAAAAACATGTGAATATCCCCAGTCAATCTACATGTTAGATTAGAGAGAAGTAGTTCAACTAAAAAAATGATCCAAAGCATTCAAACTGAATAATGGAGAAAGTATGTTATAAAATTTGATAATATTTAGACACATATTTCATTTAACAAAAGCATTTGTGCATTGTCTCTCATTTTATAATTCCAAAAGGAATGACACATGCAGACAAAGGCATCTCTACAATGTGACTAAAGACATGTAGTAGATATTTCAAGAGTCGACCAATACTCTTAGAACATTTAAGCAACAGTAACCCGAGCACATTTAAGCAACAATAACCCGAGCAATTTAAGAGCAAATGGTGTCACGGCGAGGGGTTCGTCGGTCCTAGGTGACACCCTCGTCGGTGCTCGCCGTGACACCGGGGTCCTCTTCGCCGTCCCTATTCACCATGTTTCAACGAAGTGAAAAGGAAAAAAATGTGAGCCCCACCATGTTAATACCGTTTTACAACGGTAACATTTATAAATTTTTTTTTTATATATTTATTTATTTTCCTATATATACACACACTATATTCACAATATACACACACAATACATTCACAAATTTACACCTAGAATCACAAAAAAATGTCAAACTTCCCAAACGATTACCTCTCATACTCGCAACTTCTTAGCCAAAGCACGAATCAGAATCAATCGTCGTCCTCTTCTCCAGCGACGCAGTCCGGCCAAGGCTCCAGTCAATTCGCAGCCCTCCCACCATTTTCGCATCAATACTTTCCAAACTTGTCACCCCAACAAATCTACTATAATCAACTACTAGCTTTGCAACAATCTCAATTTAACCCATCTCAGTTTAATCAATCACAGTTTAATCCTAATCCAACTCAAAGTCAACAAGTCCCTGAAACACAATTCAAAATACTAGCATCGCAACCTCCACCACAAAAAAAAGTAGTAGTTCGTAAAGGAAAACGGGGGTAAAAAAATCTATCGCGGTTGATTTGTCCACAGACGAAGACGACATCGATGACGAAGCTGATGTTTTGGTGGAGTCGACACCCCAACGGTGGACACCTGCTGAGGAGGTCATACTGGTCGAGTGTTGGGTCGGCGTTTCAGAAGACAAAGATCGCGGGACTGATCAAACTGAAGAGTATTTTTGGAACACGATTTATGACGATTTCAATGGTCGTAACGCAAATCGTCGTACCAAGAATATGTTGACCGGGAAATGGTCAAGGATGCACCCCGATGTTTAAAAGTTTCACGCTATCTTCAAAGGTCTTAACAAGAAAAGCGGTCAAAACGAAGATGACGTGATTCATGCTGCAAAACTTGAATTTTCGGCTTGTAAAAGGGGGAGAAAATTTACGCTTGACCATGTGTGGAGGGTGCTTAAAAACTACTCAAAATGCGACGCACCCGAGGGTCTAGACGAAAATGATCATACCTCCGTATTCGGTCTAGATCCTCGAGCTCGACCAGCCGGCAAACAGAGACCTGCCAAGAAGACTCGATCAGAAACAACTGGCAGCAGCACGGGTAGTGGTTCGAACACTTCGAAGGGAGAAATAAACGAGGCTTTACTCAACAAGATACATGCCGGTAGAGACATGTACTACTCGAGGAAAGCTAGAGGCGAAGCTGAGAAAGCTAAAGCCGATGCCGAGAAAGCTAAAGCTGATGCTGAATTGGAGTTTAAAGAGATGGAGTTTCTCTCGATCAGAACCGACAATTTTCCTGAACCGAACAAGTCGATTATCGAAAGAAAACAGGCAAAAATCACGGCGAAATATGCAGTCGATGATTAGGATGTTTTTTTCTGCGTATTTGTATTTTTTTCCGTATTGTTTTTTTTTTCCGTATTTTTTTAAGTATTTGTATTTTTATTTGAAGTATTTGTAATTTTTATTTTTATGAAATGAATTTTTAGTTTGTGTGAAATATGAAAAAAGAAATAAAATGGTGAGTGGTGGGACCCAAGTGAAGAAGAGATAGACTAGTTGTGAGTGAGGGGGTGTTTAGTTGGTTTTTTGTTTTGGTTAGTTGGTGTGATGTGGCGCTGAGGTGTCACAAGTGAAGAGGTAAAACCTCTTCGTGACACCTTTTGATCTAACATCCACGCTGGACCACCAAACTTCATGGTTACCAGCCTATGTTATTAATCCAAACCACGGATTTCAACAAAATAGAAAAATATGTAGTACACGTTACCAACCAGAAGGCAGTTAGCTAATACTAAAAACCTTTACCTAAGACTAGTGGGAGTGGGGTGAAACCCACTCACCTCCACCTCAGCGCCACGTCAGCTTTTTTACCAAACTCACCAAAACTCACCCAAATTCACCACAGGAGGTAATGGCACTCACCAAAACTCACCCAAACTCACTCCACATCACCCCATTTTTTCATTAAATATTTTTGTTCATACATTTTATTAAAACACGGGTATATAGAAAATTAAAACACAGTACGAAATTAAAAGACGATACATAGGAAATTTAAAAACAACATTTAAAAAAAATTAAAAAAAAACTTAATAAATTAAGCATTGGCATACAAATGCTCGACCAAATCTGCTCGAAGATTGTGATGTTCTTGCGCGAAGCTGATATGCCGCATAACTTGTAGCATGTGTTCTTGGGTTTGAAACACATCGTCCAGTTGAAGTTGTTCTTCTGGGAACCATTTAGGAGATATTGCTTTTTTTGAACTTTCGAACCATATTATGTAATATGATGCATGTGTACATCATATTCATGATTCTTTCTTTCCGTAAAGGTCGTGCAGGATTGGCTAATACGGCCCATTTTTTCTTCAAAACACCAAAAGCTCTTTCAATATCTTTTCTTGCGGATTCTTGTTTCTGCTTATATAAAATCCTCTTATGGTCATTGGATGATGGTTCGGGAATTGTTTTAACAAGTGTTGCCAATTCCGGATATATTTCGTCCGTAAGATAGTTGAAAGTCCCTAATCAATGCTAGAAACCCTAATATTAACTTAATCAACCCAAGGTATTACTTTTCAAACGTAATCTTATTATTGTATAATAAAGAATTACAAGTGTTATGGATAACACCGTTTGATGACAATATGTTGTGCACACTTTGAACAACTATAAACCCTAACTTATGAATACAGTCGTAGCTGTTTGATTCACTAAGTTATATGCAATAATGTTATGAATATCTCAAAGTGTTAAACATTAATGCATGGATACACATCCTATTTATAGTGTTACGAGATTGACCTAAATAGTACTTGATGGTGACTACACAAGCTTTTACAAGTTCCCACATCAGTCACATGATGTCCTTCTATTCTTGGTAGTCTTCCATTATGCTTTAAGGAAACAGTTGTCAAAACAGTTTCCTTTTTCTTCATAGTCTCGAACACACAAATGACATGTCCAAAGTGTGCTGAGTGTTAATAGGGTATTGCCACCCCTGTTAACCCTCAACCCCTCAGAGTCCCTGATACATCTTGGCTGTTATCTATCACAGCCAATGAGTATGTCTTCAAGTAATCTTTGACTTCCTTGACAATGTCTCTGACATGGACTCCTCTGAGGTTGCTCACAGAGACTTAGATCTCTGTGAGTCTTGCGAAACTTGCCTGCCTCCTAGGCACAGGCAAGGGACTATCTAACAACCTAATTATGTTTAAATCAATGATCACGGAATCTAACAAGTTTAGATTCCCAACAATCTCCCCTTATTTAAACATAAATAATGCTAGATCTAACTAAGTTAAGGTAAGTGAGTTAACAGCTTCTTCTTACTCATAACAGATCTAAACAAACATACCTCATGATTTTATTAATACTTAAAGAAAATTACAAGTGCATTACATAAGTAAAATAAAGGTGAAGGTAAAATTGGGCTGTGAACATCTTCATTAGTCATCATTTTTAATCCTTTCTTCAGCTTCAGCCAAGTCCAATCTGTTATCTAATTCTTCCTGCAAAGTCTTTGCAAACTTCTTGGAATACTCTGTGTTGATCTTGAGTGACTTCTTGTGACAAAGTAGCTGAATTGTTGAAGCCAAGCACAGCTCATCTTTTCTTTGAAATGCATACTGGCAAGCCCTGTTCATAAATGACATTCCTCTTTCAGGCTCTGTATATGTCTGACCATCAACAGGGCCAACTATACCATTGGATAGGATCAAATCCCTGTGCATGCCATCCACTTGAACATCATCTGTAACAAAAGTTTCTTTAACAAGTTGAGAAATTCTTCTTCTTTTGTTGCCAGTCTTTGGGGGTTCTTGTTCAAAGAGCTGTGGTGAGGGATCAATCTTGAGTTTGGCAGTTGTTTCTTTAATCCAGGTAAATTTGGCCTTAATAGTCTTAAGCAGAAGAAAATTGGCCTGTCCAGTTCTTTTGGCAGCTAAGGCTTCAAGTTCGAACCATTCTGATAACCCAAGTGTCTTTAGCCTGAAGTTGTCAAACACATTCATATTTCCCTGTTGGTTATCCCTCCATAAGATCATCTGTGGGGTGTTTGTGGATTTATGAATGGTGTATTTGAACTTGGTTATCTTGCCATGGGCATATCTGTTGTTAATGCAGGCATCATAGTCAGCTTTGACTTTCCTTAGTGCCTCAACGCGTTTTGCTTCCATTTCCCTCAACCTTTGCTTTTGCTTTTCTCTTTCAGGTGGAGTCATCTTCCTTAGAGTAGCTTCATTCAATTCTTTGGCTGTCTTGAGTTCATTTACTCTCTTGAATTCCTCAGCCTGTTTCTCTATTTCTTCAAGGGTTAAAGGAATCTCATTGGAAGGTGTAAAGGTTGAGAATTGGGAAAGGTATGTGGTGGATCCTCCTGTCTCTAGCATCGCAGCTATCTTCTTGAGTTTGGTGTCTGTGTCAACCAAAACTATCTCCTTTCCTTTCTTCGAGACAGAGGACTCCACACTTATGTTTTTCAAAACATCAGCTCTTCTGATAAATGCTGTCTGAGCCTGAGTTTGAATTGCTTTGGGGAGGGAGCTAACAGTGAACTTTAGCTTCTTGGCAGCTGGTTCATCATCATCCCCAGGCTCGCTGGTGTTAACCAAAACCAGGGACTTTGATGAGTCAGCTCCATCTTGATTCTGTTGCTCCCCCTGAGTGTTATCCTCATCATCAGGTATTATAACAGGTGTGATGACTTGGAGAGGAACAGGTGTAATGGTGTTGTTAGCTGATGATGAACCTTGTTTAGCAAATGAAAGGTTGAGTGTTGTTTCTTTCTCCCCCTCACGTTCATCCTGGCTACGCAGACGTTTGGATGAACGTGTCTGAAAATGCCTTGCAATCTGTTCAACAGAGGCAGCCATAGCACGTTGCCTCTTCCTTGAAGCCCTGGCAATCTTCAGCAGAAGGTTGCCATTTGCATTAGTGTTGGCCTGAACTCGACTGATAATGAAGTTTGCATGACGGTATTGCCTGTTGCGAACAGCTTCAAATTGTCTGTGCATAGTCAGCTCATGCTCATGAAGTAAGGCAGGGACCTCTGCATCAATGACATCCTTCATTCTTGTAGAAAGATGACTAAGTCCCTGTGCTACACCTTTCCTTGCACCATCCTTGATTGGTTCAGTAACCGCCTCAGCCACAACCTTTTGGATGATCCCTGGAAATGTGACGGTGAAGTTGTGCATTTCAGACTTAATCACATCCAGCTTCCTTGATAAACGTTCAATGTCTGACTGATGATGAACAGGCTGAAGATTATGTATGTTGAGGCTTTGTTGAGCATAATCATCCCCCCTTGGAAAAAGATCAAAGTTGGTTTGGGCAGGATGATTAAACATCAGAAATTCAGTTGTTGGATCATAGGTTGGGCCTTGGAAAACTATTGTTGTTGAGGTAGCAGAGTTTGGAGTAACAACAGCGTCCTTGGGAGGAGGAGTCTTATCGCCAGCTGGTGTGGACACAGCTATTTCTTTGGGAGGCGAAACAGATAGCTGATCATCCTCATCTTCTTCATCCTCCTCCTCAAACATCCCTTCAGGGATTTCATCTTCAGGCATTGACTCTAGATCAGAAACATCATCCTCCAATGATAGCATTTCTTCATCAATATTCAACAGAGGCTCTTCATCATTGGGTTTGTCTTGAGTGATTGTATCAGCCTCCTTCTCTTTTTGTACCTGAGATTCAGTGACTGGCTGTACAATTTCAGCCTGCAAATTGTTTTAATTAGTAACAGGGAAAAAGATAAGGGGAATGGTCGCCATTTCGCTGTCCCAGAGAGGCTGAGGGTGATTACTCAGCCACTCCAAAGGATAAATCCTTGGGATTCTTTTAAGTGTGAAAAAATATGGTTAATGATCGCCATTCGCTGCCCCTAGGAAAGCTGAGTGTGATTATTCAGCCCCCCCAAAAGGTTAAAACCTTTGGGACTCTTTTGATTGTGAAACATATGTTGTTTGTGGATTGCCATTCGCTGCCCCTAGTAAAGCTGAGGGTGATCATTCAGCCCCCCAAAAGGTTAAGAAACCTTTGGGACTCTTTTAAGAGTGAAACATATGTGGTTAAAGGTTGCCTGTTACGCTGCCCCTAAGAAAGCTGAGGGTGATGATTCAGCTCCCCTTGAAAGGATAAATCCTTTGGGACTCTTTTAAGGAGGGAACCAAGAGGCTGTGTGAAGTACAGCTGATCAAGGTTGAGACATAAGTGTATTCAGGTTGTTGTTAGCCTGAATACTGTCTAGAGGGTGCAGGGTCATCGGGGTGCTTTATAAACACAAATGAATCATTCCCTGGTGCAAAGACAGGGTGTACAGAAGTCTTAAAGAATTCTAAGTGCATAGACAGACTTCTATGGGTCGAGGATTACCCTAACTTCACCACTCTCTTCTACAGACAAATGAGAGTGGCTGCTTGTGAACCTCAAAAAATGTACACTGATTACCTGTGAGATATCAGCTTGATTAGGCTGGGTTCCTGTCGTCTCATCTGACTTTGAGACACTAGACTCCTGTTGTTGGTCAGCAGATGTATCTGATTCCACATGAGTATCTGGAACAGAGGAGGTGTCAGTCTTCTTTCCCTTGGCCTTAGTAACAGCTTTGGAGTGGGAAGAAGAGGGGATTTTCTTCTTCTTAGACTGTTGGCCAGAAGAAGCCTTGGACTTGGTAGTGTGCTGCCCAGAGGTCAAAGACATAGACTTGCCAGACACACTAGAAGTATTCACCTTCTCAGAAGAAGGGAGCAAGGGCTTCTCAGCTGTTGGTAGTTTGTTGGCCACATTCATCATATGAGAGGTGACAGGGACATCTTCAGCTCCTATTTCTTTGTAGATGGCACCTATGATGCGGTAGGGCTTCAGAGCAGTCAACACAGTGTTGTGGTAGTTGTCTCCCAACAGACTTTCAAAGATCAGAGATAGGAAGCGCACATAGCAGATATTCTTTTCACTGACTTGATTTCTTCCCTTCAGCTGTTCTACAAGGTTGGAGAAGAGAATGCTTCCAACTTCAACATCAGCTCCCCAGATCAGCCCATATGCAATAGCCTGATGGTTGAAAGACATCTGATCATGGGATCCCTGCATTCCTCCCAAGGATTTAACAATGTGGGTGAAGAGGACACGCCACATGGGAGTGAAATACTTAATCTTCAGGGGAGATCTGGAGAGGACCTCAGCTGGTGTAAGGGCAGGGTTTACATCATGGCAGGGTTTGAGTGTGGCCAGGGCTTCTTTGACAGCCTTTTTATCAACGATCTTTAGGCATTCATCTCCATGTTTCAATCCAGCCACACTCGAGAAATCTTTAAGGGAGAAGGCGAAAGGGTGTTCATTGCATGAAAGGCTAAAGGTTATAGTGTCTTCTACCACTTCAGCAGAATACCAGAATTCCCTAAGGTATTCTTGGTAAAAGGTGGATGGGGATTTGGTGAATGCTTCACTTAGGTCACAATTCTGCATGAAACTAACCAGATCTGAGTAGGTGCTATTGGGAGTCTTTATCCATCCAATGGTGTTGTTGGAGGCGAGGATGCTTTCGTTGATCTCGAAGTTAACATTTGATGCTTTGGGAACTGAAAACGCCATGGATTTGAGGTCGAAGGTGAAAGAAAATGGAGGATGGGTTAAGAGAGAGAAGTTCTTAGAGAGAGAAATGGATTTGAGAAATGAGAATGGTGGTGGGTGAGAAGAGAGGAGAGATAATATATATATTCAAACTACGTAAACAGTTATTCAACCGCATTAAATGCAAAGTGAGAAAATGACTGCTCAAGTGGGTCCCTTGACCTTTCAAAACTTATTTGTCTCCTCGTTATTCGAAAAATAAATGATTAAATATTTGAGAATGTTTTTTGCATTTACTTGGAAAGTAACTACCTAGTTTCATGTGAAAAACATTTAATACAGAATCAATCATTTAATGAACACATTTAATATCAAGCCACAGGCTTTGAGATATTGAGCATCCCTAGCTCAGCAACTAGCCTGTTGAACGAAGGTTCAGCCAAAGGCTTTGTAAAGATATCAGCTAGTTGCAGCTCTGTGGGAACAAAATGCAGCTCAATATCTCCCTTCATTATATGATCCCTGATAAAATGATACCTGATATCAATGTGTTTGGTACGAGAGTGAAGAACAGGGTTGTTAGATATGGCAATGGCGCTGGTGTTGTCACAAAAGATTGGCACTTTGTCATACAAAATTTCATAGTCAGCCAATTGACTTTTCATCCAGAGCACCTGAGCACAACAGCTGGCTGCAGCGACATATTCTGCTTCAGATGAAGACATAGCCACAGAGTTTTGCTTCTTAGCACTCCATCCAACCAATTTTCCTCCTAGGATTTAACAGCTGCCTGAAGTGCTTTTCCTGTCAATACAGGATCCAGCATAATCTGAATCTGAATAGGCCTTGAGATCAAAGCCTGATTCCTTTGGATACCATAGGCCTAGGGATGGTGTTCCTTTGAGATACCTGAAAATTCTCTTAACAGCCACTAGATGGGATTCTTTTAGGTTAGCTTGGTACCTTGCACAGAGACATGTGGAGAATTGGATATCTGGACGACTAGCTGTTAGATACATGAGTGACCCAATCATGCCTCTATATAAAGTCTCATTAACAGAGACCCCTGACTCATCAGGGCCCAAGTTGTTGGGTGGAAGCATGGGGCATTTCACTGATGCACAATCAGCTAAGTCATATTTTTTAAGTAAATCCTTAACATACTTTTCTTGACAAATTGAAATTCCCTTAGGACATTGTTTAATTTGAAAGACCAAAAAGTAAGTTAATTCACCCATCATACTCATCTCATATTTCTTGGTCATTAATTTAGCAAAACGTTTACTAAGATTGACATTTGTTGACCCAAAGATGATATCATCCACATAAATATGCACAATGATGAAATCACTCTTATCCTTGAAGGTAAAGAGTGTTTTATCAATAGAACCCCTGACAAATTTATTTTCAGTTAAGAAATTAGAAAGAGTTTCATACCATGCTCTTGGAGCTTGTTTCAGCCCATACATGGCTTTGTGTAGTCTGTACACATGGTTGGGAAACTCGCTGTTCTCAAATCCTTCAGGTTGAGCAACATACACTTCCTCAGCCAAATTACCATTGAGGAATGCACTCTTTACATCCATCTGATAAACAGTGATGTTCATATAGGCAGCATAAGCAAGGAAGATTCTGATGGCTTCAAGTCTTGCAGCAGGAGCAAATGTTTCATCATAATCAATTCCTTCAGTCTGAGAAAACCCCTGTGCCACAAGTCTGGCCTTGTTTCTGATGATGTTCCCAATTTCATCCATATTATTTCTATAGATCCATCTAGTGTCTGTGATATTCTTTCCAGGTGGAGCTGGCACTAGTGTCCATACTTTGTTCCTTTTGAACTGATTGATTTCTTCTTGCATAGCAGCTACCCATCCTTCTTCTACCAGAGCCTCAGCTACTCTTTTAGGTTCAATTTGTGAGAGAAATTCAGCAAAGAGACATTCATTGGCTGAGGCTGACTCTGAGTCTTGGATTCGCTGTCTAGTTGTGACCCCTGCATTAGGTTCCCCAATAATGTTGACAAGGAGAATGTGTTGATCTCTTGACCACTTATTTTGAGGAGCTGGGGACTCAAGGACAGGAACACTTATGGGCACAGCTGGTACAGTTTGAGTTTCATCCTGCTGACTAGAAGGGCTTTCTTCAAAGACTACTTCAGTGTCAGAGTCTTCTTCAGCCATATCAAGAGGTACAACTTCATTATCAGCAGGAGAGTCTTCAGGGATTTGAAGAATTGGTGAGTCATCAATAGCATTAGAAGGAGAAGGACTATCAGAGGTTTGAGGTTCTTCTTCATCAAGTTCCTGAGAGGTAGGAACTTCTATGTTGTGAGTAGACAGAGGGTCAAAGGCAGGGACATAAGGAGTGAGAGTGTTGGAGTGATGATGACTGGTAGGTCTTGGTTCTGTGAACTCATCACTTGGAAAAGATACATTTTCATTAAAATCAATCTTATCACCCTCTGTTCCTGTTTTCTGAATGACTTCATCATCTTCATTGAATCTAACATGGAAGGTTTCTTCTACTTCTTGTCTTCTGATGTTGAATACTCTGAAGGCTTTGGCTATTGGAGAGTATCCCAAGAAGAAACCATCATCAGCTTTTTCATCAAACTTTCCAAGTTTATCCCTGTAGTTATAAATGAACACAGGGCATCCAAAGACATGAAAATAGCTGACATCTGGAGATCTTTTTCTGAAAACTTCATAGGAAGTTTTACCATGTCTTTTGACAATGATTGATCTGTTTTGTATGTAGCAGGTAGTGTGAACAGCTTCTCCCCAAAATTTCTTTGGTAAGGCTGCACCATTCAACATAGTTCTGGCTGCTTCAATCAAAGTCCTGTTTCTTCTTTCAGCCACACCATTTTGTTCAGGGGTGCCAGCTGAAGAGAAGTTCTGTGAAATCCCTTTTTCATCACAAAAAGATTCAAGATGATGATTCTTGAATTCAGTACCATTATCACTTCTTAGAGCTTTGACTCTAACATCATTCATATTTTCAACCTGTCTGATGAAGGACATGATGGTTTTAGCTGCATCACTTTTTCTTCTGAGGAAGAACACCCATGTGTATCTTGAAAATTCATCAACTATGACCAAGGTGTATTTGTTGTGATTAATGGTCTGAGGTTTGACAGGCCCAAACAAATCCATGTGAAGGAGATGTAAGCACTTGTCAATAGAGAATGATTGCCTAGTCTTGAATGAAGACCTGTGATGCTTTCCTTTGACACAGGCAGAACAAGTCTTGTCTTTAGAAAACATCACTGAAGGTAGACCAGCAACCAGGTTTTGTGTGGCTATCTTGTTGATGTTCTTGAAGTTGAGATGAGACAGTCTTTTGTGCCACAGCCAATTGACACTTTCAGAGGATTTAGCAAGAAAACAATTTGAGCTGTCTTCAGAGCAAACAACCATGTTGATGACATAAGCATCTCTTCTTCTAGGTGCAATAAGCACAACATCATTGTTTTTGTTGAATATGGTTCCCTGAGTCTTAGTAAACAAAACCTTATAGTCAGCATCACACAATTGGCTGATGCTAATAAGATTGTGTTTAAGACCATTCACATATGCAACCCTGGTAAATGTAATCCCATTGCAGTTCACTAAGCCATATCCTTCTGTGTCACCTGAAGAGTTATCTCCAAACACCACTTTAGGACCTGGCTCCTTTGAGTATCTGTGCACGTATTGTTGAATCCCTGTCATGTGTCTAGAACAGCTACTGTCTAGATACCATACTGATTCCTTGAGATATTTCTGCACAGATACATAGAAACAGGTTAGTTCCTATGGTGAACCCACTTTCCAGTGGGTTCCCTGAATTGCTGATTAGCAACTCTTGTGTTCCTGTAGAACTTCTGGCGTTGGGAGGGACAATTCACTGTTTCATGGTTATAACTTCCACAGATATCACACCCAGGGAAGTCACCACACTCGTCTGAGTGATGGTCTGTGAACCCACAGAATTTACAGGGAGGATAAGGTTTGTAATTTTCCTGTTGTCTTTTGGAACTCTGTGGTCTATCCCTAGAGGGTGTCTGGGCTCTTTTAGCTGCCATGTGTCTGTCATGATCTACAGTCATATGGTGAGAGTTTTTACATACATTGCAATAAGGTTTGATTAACCTTTCCCCTTTGGGTTCACCTAGGACTGACTTAGATTCATGTGAAGTAGAGCATTCAGCAGAAGGCTTAATGTGTTGTTTCAAGAGTTCTACTTCTTTCATTAGAGACAACAGGTGATCTTCAGTGGTAGGGTCAACCTTATTCACAGCTTTAGTAGCAACAGGCTTAAAAGCTACTTGTTTACCAGTTATTTTAGCAGGCACATGAAAAACTTTAGCTGGAGGTTTCTCAATATCTGATCTAAGTTCACCCTTAGCAGCTCGAGAGGAACTACTAGGTTCAACTCCAGAGAGTTTGGTCAGAGGTGGTAACTCAGTCACATCTTCAGAGACAGGGTCATCAGTCAAAGTGGTATCTGACATATGAATTGTCTCTGTAGATTTGAAGACAATGTCTTTGGGTTTGGTGAGAATTCTCAGCTTATTTTTCTTAGCAGATATATCCCTTTTTAAGTCAGCAGGCACTTCATCATTAAGCAATTGATCTATAGTGAACCTAGCACACAACCATTTTTCAATAACCTTGTTTAATTCAGAGACTTGATCATTTAAAGCAATGTTTTTCAAGGTTAATCTAGCTACTTCATTTTGCAGGGATATTTTCTCTAAATTAACCCGCCTGAGAGTTTCACATTCAAATTTAGCGTTTAGCAATTCAGATTTAACAGAGTGAAACTTATCAAGTAGGTTCTTTCTTTGTTCCTCAACAAAGTGTAAATCAACAATGGTGTAATCAAGGACATGCTTACGTTCATCACTATCAGACATAGATAGAAGCCTGTGTACCTTTTTCATTGTGATGTCAACCCATTGTCCTGATCTTGCATCACCTTTTCCAACAGCTGGTTCATCCTCAGCTATCGCCATGAAAGCCCTGACTCTGGTGGTATCTTCTTCATCTGATGTCAGTGGCTCATCATTCCAATCATAAGTTTTAGCAACCAACCCTTTCTCTTTCTTTTTATCACCACCCTTCTTCTTGGACAGAGCTTCAATCTTCAAGTTCATTTGTTCTAACTTAGCTTTGAGTGCCTTGTACTTATTTTTGTAATCCTTCTTCTCAGTGTCTGATGAATTGGATTGGTGAGATGAGTTGTTATGTTGTTTGAACTTGTAAGGTTTGGATGAAGATGATGGATAAGAGGGTGAGGATGTCTTGGTGGAAGGACAGTCTTTTTGAAAATGTCCAAGCTTTCCACAGGCAAAGCAAGTTTCTTTTGACCTGTCAGTTGGTTTACTAGCTGATCCTATTCTTCCTGATCTTTTGAAGAATCTTCTTTGGTTGGCTAGCAAGGCTCTTTCATGAAACTCTGCATTAAGGTCTGTCAAGAACTCTTGGCTACTGCGGGTGTAATTCTTCAACATCAGAATCGCTGTCATGAGGATGTGTTGCAGAGATCAAGGCTTTGGAAGAAGCTCCTTGAACCACAAATCTTTCAGTCTCTGACTTGTAAATAGTATCAATCAGCCCTTCTTCATAATTATACTTTCCATAAAGCTGAGCAAGGGTGTCATTTTTGATTGAGTTGTTAGCTCTCTGAGTCTGATTCATACTCAGCCATTTTCTTGGAAGGCTGTTGACAAATGTGGCATTGATCTCAGCTTGACCAATAGTGACGTCATTCATTGCTAGGTCATTGAGAAGAATCTTCAGCCTTGTATAGGTTTGCTGAACCTTTTCACCTTCAAGTGACTTGAAGGCGTTGAAATGAAGTCTGAGTGCCTGAATCTTTGTCTCTCTTGTTTCAGAGGGTCCTTCATGGCCAAGGATGAGGTCTGTCCACATTTGTTTGGCTGTGGGACACTGAATGACAGACTTCATGATATGTTTGGGAAGACAGGATATTATGATGCTTTTGAGACGTTTATCTTGGTTTGCCAATTTTCTATCAGCTGGAGTCCATTGTTTGAGAGGTTTGGGAAGAGGGTTTTCTTCAGTGGATGTAAGCGCCATGGGAATATAAGGACCATTTTCTAAAATTTCTAGAAGAAAGGGTTCAAGTCCATCGAGATACACAAGAAATTGACTCTTCCAACTGGCAAAATCTTCTTCATCAAAGACTGGTACACTAGTGACGTGTGATCCACCTCTTGAGTCAAGAAGTTGGAGTAGATCATCGTCATTGGCAGGAGGGTTGAGTCTTGGTGAAGATGGGTTTATGGAAGGTGATTGTGGTGGGTTAGAAGTTTCTGGCATGGTGGATCTTGATTATAAAACTGAGAACGATGTTTCTTGAAGGTTTTAATATCAAACACTGCTCTGATACCAATTGAAAGTCCCTAATCAATGCTAGAAACCCTAATCTTAACTTAATCAACACAAGGTATTACTTTTCAAACGTAATCTTATTATTGTATATTAAAGAATTACAAGTGTTATGGATAACACCGTTTGATGACAATGTGTTGTGCACACTTTGAACAACTATAAACCCTAACTTATGAATACAGTCGTAGCTGTTTGATTCACTAAGTTATATGCAATAATGTTATGAATATCTCAAAGTGTTAAACATTAATGCATGGATACACATCCTATTTATAGTGTTACGAGATTGACCTAAATAGTACTTGATGGTGACTACACAAGCTTTTACAAGTTCCCACATCAGTCACATGATGTCCTTCTATTCTTGGTAGTCTTCCATTATGCTTTAAGGAAACAGTTGTCAAAACAGTTTCCTTTTTCTTCATAGTCTCGAACACACAAATGGCATGTCCAAAGTGTGCTGAGTGTTAACAGGGTATTGCCACCCCTGTTAACCCTCAACCCCTCAGAGTCCCTGATACATCTTGGCTGTTATCCATCACAGCCAATGAGTATGTCTTCAAGTAATCTTTGACTTCCTTGACAATGTCTCTGACATGGACTCCTCTAAGGTTGCTCACAGAGACTTGGATCTCTATGAGTCTTGCGAAACTTGCCTGCCTCCTAGGTACATGCAATGGACTATCTAACAGCCTAATTATGTTTAAATCAATGATCACGGAATCTAACAAGTTTAGATTCCCAACAATAGTATCCCCATGTACACCGTTAGCCTCAAACTCCACCTCAGGTGCTCGTCCGGTTTTCAAATCATTAAATAAAGGGGACTGATATAAAACGTTGATGTCGTTGTTCGACCCAGAAACACCAAAAAATGCATGCCATATCCACAAGTCCTGCGACGCAACAACTTCAAGTAAAATGAATGGATTCGGTCCATGATCTCGTCTAACATATTGCCCTTTAAAGGCAGCTGGACAACCGAACCACTCCCAGTCTGTACAATCAAGACTTCCTATCATCCCTGGAAACCCGTGCTTTGCTTCATGATGCACATAAAGTTTCTGAACATCAGTATACGTGGGTTTTCTCAAATACTCAGGCTCAAATATTTCCATAACAGCACTACAGAAATGATCAAGTGATTCTCGAGAAGTTCTTACGCTCATTTGCAAATACTCATCTAGAAAACCAGGAACGACGCCGTATGCCAATTGACGAATCGCCGATGTGCACTTTAACAACGGCGAAATACCTTCTTTTCCGGTACAATCAACATTATTACGGAAGTATGCAGAATGGTGAGTCACTTCACTAACTATCCAGTTGAAAAGGGGTCGACCCATTCGAAAAACATTTTTGAACTCTTTCGCATCGTATCTTGGGTTCGCCGAAAAAAAAGACGCAACTAACCGATTATGAGCACCTATTCGGTCTCGAGTTATGATGTTTCTGGGTACTCGATTAGCAATACGTCGTCTTTTAATAAAATGCAACGCTTTTTTAATCAAAGCCCACTTGCGTTTCGTTGCGACTACCGGATTTTCAATAGCAAAAAATAACTCGTATTCGTCGATATTTTCCATTTTTTTAGTGATTTGGGGAGAATGTGTGAAATGTGTATGGAATTTGAATGTGTGTTTGAAAAATAAGAGTTTTTGTTAGGTATTTATAAGTAAAAAGGGGTATTTGAAAAAGTTTTTTTTTTATAAAAAAACTAACGGTATAATTTTAAGTGGGCCCCATTTCTTTAAAACTCACCCAGGTGAGTTTGGCATGGTTTTTTCGTTTGCATAAGACAACTCGCGCGCGGCTTGTAAGAGGGGGGGGGGGGATGGGGGCAGCGCGTGGCTTAAGCCATGCTGCTCGTGGGATCATCCCCACTCCCACTAACAGCGCTAGGGATCAGAATAATACCATATGTCCTAGACTCAAAACATCAGCAATGGCGACAAAAAGTAAAACAGAAAACAGGTGACAATGCCTTGTACATTCAAAGGCCAAGAGATCCTAAAAGGCCATATGAGTAAACTAAGTATCAACCAAGCGATAGTCATAGTATTTATATACAGGAATGAATATCGTTAATTCCCATCATAGTACACGCGTATACACTAAGTTGACTTTTTTTAAAATACATAATCTTCATGTCGATGCATATAGGACTATCTTTGGTAGCATTTTGTGAACAGGATCAAAGAACATGGTCCTTTAGTTAAGTTAACTTCCACTAAAAGTCATGACCTTTTTAAGGTGGGCACAATTCTTTCCGTTAATCTATATAAAGCTTAACAAATGTGTTTGGTTATACAGAATAAGTATACATAACATAGTGGTGTATCCAGGAAACAAAAAATAATTGTAGCTCTTATCCTATCATTTAATTATACCGCCATATAATGCAAACTGTAATGACCCACTTTGACAGAAGGTCGTTATGTCATAATTATAGCGTGTCATCAAAGCATACAAGGTAATATGTCTTAAAAACATAAATGACCAAAAAGGAAAGCGGGAATCAAACATCGGCCCCCAAACATAAGCTCAAACATGCATAAAATAAAGAATGTATAAAAGGACTAAACATTGTCCAACCATGTATAAGTATTTAAAATGCAAAAGGAAAAGAAGTCTAAGGTAGCCTCCATCCTATGCACGTACTTTCAAATGCTCAAGTTTGTCCTTAAGTACATGGAAAGAAGATACGGCTGAGCAAAATGCTCAGTGAACGGATATAATGACATGAATAGAATAACTAAAATATAAGCAAAAGATATGAAATGTAGCGGAATATGTGTATGTCTTGGAAAACCTGGAAGATGTTTTAAAAACATATTTATAACTGAAAAGTCTTAAGTTTTATGCATGTAATATAATTTAAATGCCAATGAGCTCATATAGGTCATAACATATATCAACGTACATGAATACATAGAGGGGTGACCTCGTCATTCAATTAGAGGGGTGATCTCTAATAATATAAGTCTTGGTGGAGGGATCAACTCCAGTGTGATGGATGTAGAGCACACACCAACAATCACCTTGTACGCCCATACGCCCGAAAATAATGATAATAATGGCCCATGTAAACTGAAGGGACGCCGCAAGAAATCACTCTCTCCGGAGAAGAGTCATGACACCGGTGCCTCAAGTGTCATGGTTATGGTACCTCCATAACTAGGTGGTCATGTTCATGCATGTATATAGCTCAGACAATTTAAAATGATAGCATGGCAAACAATGAAAAGTTTATGATATGAAAACTAGGGAAAACAGATGGCAGCAAACGAGGAATCCTAATCATGCATAGAGAGAGATGTCCTTACTGAAGGACGGAATATCCGTACCTTAAGTCCATTAAGCAGTGACAGAGATAAACGACAGAAAGTACTACTCCAACTTCACGTGAGCTACATAATAAAGTATGTGTATGAGTTGTTTGTGCATGGTATAAGTTACTTGTTCTTAGTTTGTGTTACTTGTTCATGGTTTATCGTGTCTTTCTTAATGTTATACGTTTCATGTGTTCTTGATTAATGTATTACATGTTTCATGTGTTATTATACTTGATATTTTCATAACTAGTAACTTTCTAAAAATAGCAGGTTTCTATATATAGTAACTTTCCAAAAATAGCAGGTTTCCATATATATTAACTTTCTAATAATAGTAAGTTTCCATAAACAGTAAGTTTCCAAAAATTGTAAGTTTCTATAAATAGTAAGTTTCCAAAAATAGAAAGTTTCTACAAATAGTAAGTTTCCATAAATAGTAATAAGCTTGTTTGATAAGTATATAATATAAGCCGAAGCTTAACGAACATATTTTATAAGTCATGATTTATTAAATGATATAATAGGAAAGTTTATTTTAGTAAATACTTTAACATGTCATAATCTTATAAATAATTATTAATTAATAATATAGCATGGTTTAATTGATTATCAATTAATAATAAGGCATAATTATATTTTAATAATAATACTTTACCATAACCTTGTTAAGTTGTATAATTAAATTAAATCAACAATTAAACTAATTAGACCATGGTTAAACATATAATTAATTTAATAGGCTAAGTCATTAATTAATTTAACTTAATTATACCGTGATTAATTTCACCATAACTTAGTAAATTAATATTTTAAATCCAATTTAATTTAGCAAATATCATAACCAAACACCCCCTTTGGTGTTTCGGTTAAGTCGAGCCCCACAAATAAGCCCACCGAGTCTTAGCGTCTCGGTTGCACGAATAACCAACCAACAAACACCCCCGCTGCAGCCCTTGCTGCCACGGGTTGCCGCTATGCGATCAAAGCAGCCGCCGCAGCCCCATGGCTTGCGGCTGCTTGGTTTCTACTTCCCACCGACAGTAGTGGCGTTGCCAATGGTTGTGCAGCTTTCCCTCCGAGACCACCATGGTCTCGGTTGCCACTGTTGTGAACAAACACCCCACTAGGGTCCTGCTTTTGTTGCGGCTGCCAAAGGAACCCAGCCACCTAGCCAATACGCCGGGTGCCATGGGACTTAAAAACCCACCGAGAGCACCCATGAGGCTCCTCGGTTTCCATGAACACCCAAACCACCAAACTAAACCCGATCTAAACTTGATTTTAATTATCATTACACATGTTACATACTTTTATTTAATTTACTCCGTGATCCAAAGAATAATAATAAAAGAAAAATAAGATTGGTGATTACCGGATGTATATGGTTTAAGGATTGACAAACACCAACAATACCCGAATGATTCAAGGATCAAAAATATTTTCTCCCATGTTTTTGTTTCTTGTCCAGCGGCACCAACACAAAAACCTAGGGTTTTCTTAATTTTTTTATAAACTTGAATAATGAATATCCTGGAGGTAGTTTTGACTAGTTAATTGGTTAACGGGCTGAGCCTTGGACCCTTTCTTTCTTTCTTTCATAACCGGACACAAACACCCCTTATGTATATGTTTCGTGTTTTTATTTAATTCCCGTGTGTTATATATTCATGACTTAAGTTCGTGTTTTATCGTGTCTTGATTTATTTATTATACATAAATTCTTTTCGTTAATCATATAATATACGTAATACTTGTCGTGTATTAATTAGTTATAAAGTTTTTAATTAATTCTTATTTTCATGTATTTTATGCGGGTCTTACAACTCTTCCCCTCTAAAAAAATAATTCGTCCTCGAATTAGAGATACGATAAACTAAAAAAGGACATACCCGAATCATAAATGAAAATGAGGATAAGAAGTCTGGATAGACTCCTTCGTTTCCCAAGTGGCTTCTCACCTGGGATTGTTCCTCCAAAGGATCTTGACAAATGGTATAGTCTTTCTCCTCATGACATGATCTTGAAGATCTAGAACGGCTTCGGGTTCCTCAAAGTAGGATAGATCCTCACGAATCTGATCGAGTGGATAATTGACAACGTGCAAATGATGATAATTGTAACCTCTGAGTAAAGACACGTGGAACACGTTGTGAACATGCGATAGTTGAGGAGGTAACACCAAACGATATGATACCTCGCTGACATGATCGAGGATCTCGAACAATCCGATGAAAAGAGGATTGAGCTTGCCATTAATACCAGAACGCATGACTCCACGCGCGGGTGATACTTTTAAGAAGACATACTCACCAGGCTGGATTTCTAATGATCTGTGATGTTTGTCAGCATAACTTTTCTGACGAGCACGAGCTTCCTGCAACTTCTCCTTGGCAATGGCGACCTTCTCGTTAGTCACCTCAATCATCTCTGGACCCTTAATGATTCATTCACCAACCTGATCCCAGCAGATCGAAGCACGACACTTCCTGCCATACAACATCTGGAAAGGAGCACATTTGATACTGGCATGCCAACTATTGTTGTAAGCAAACTCATCCAAAACTCACACTTAGAAAACGTTGCATACGATTTCTATTGTCGAAGAATCTGTAGTACCACGTGAAGATGATCTTCATGCTCTTCTCTAGACTTAGAGAAAATCAAGATGTCATTCATGAACACAATGACGAACTTGTCCAAGAATTCATGGAAAAATCGATTCATCAAGTCCATAAACAAAGCTGGAGCATTCGTGAGACCAAAAGGCATAACCACGAATTCATAATGACCATAACGTGTGCGAAAAGTAGTCTTGGAAATGTCCTGCTCTTTCACTCGCAACTGTTGGTAGTCTGATCGTAAATAGATCTTGGAAAAGTGCTTAGCATCCAGTAGTTGATCAAACAAGTCATCAAGACGTGGGAGGGGATAACGATTACGGATGGTGATCTTGTTCAATTTACGGTAGTCGATACATAATCTCATGCTACCGTCCTTCTTCTTTGATAAACAGAGCCGGTGTACCCCATGGTGATACACTCGGGCGAATAAAACTTCATTCCAGAAACTCTTGTAGCTGATCCTTTAACTTCTTTAACTCAATGGGAGCCATGCGATAAGGAGCTTTGGAGACAGGTTCTGCTCTCAGAACAAGCTCGATGCTAAACTCCTCCTCGCAGGTAGGAGGTATACCTTGAAGCTCTTCTGGAAATCGTCAATAAACTCAGAATAATCGGCTGATCATGGATAGAACGAACCTCAGCAGTCTTGTCATGAATGGTAGCTAAGAAACCTTCACAGCCATGAGATAACAACGCACGTGCTTGTAAGGCAGAAATAATTCACACAGACTTTCCTGGTATAAAACCATTATGAATGTATTTTGGATCCTGAGTATCGCCGAATATGACCCGATATGAATGACAATAAATTTTAATGCGGTGTGCTGCTAACCAATCCATACCCAAGATCAAATCGAACTCGCACATGTCCAATGGTAGTGCGTCAACATGACGAATTTTGTCATCAAACTCAAAGGGAAGATCTCTATACACATGGGTAATGTGAACATAGTCTCTCATAGGCGTGGATATACTTAACACATTATCAAGTAGTGTAGGTGTCTTACTAATACGACCAGCAAATGTGGTAGATATAACTTAATGGGTCACACCCGTATCAAACAGAACGAAAGCAGCATGTCCAAACATAAATAGTATGCTAATAATGGTACCTGAAGCCTTGTTGGCCTAGTCCCATGTAGTGGTAAAAACACGACCGGATGCAGCTGGCTTCTGAGGGGCATGTCCCGATGTACCAACGGTTTCCCCCTTCTTGTAGTCCTTCATAAGATGACCAGGTTGCCCACATTTGAAGCAGACACAAGTAGCACGACGACACGGTCCAGGGTGCCTTCGTCCACACGTGGTGCAAATGGGATGGGTATACCCTCCAGAGGGTACACTTGATAGCTGAGAGCCTGATTAAGAAGATATACGTGAGACATGATTATTGAGACATAAACATGACTACACTAAAAGTTTAGGTTATAATATCAGATTGAGCTGAATGGTTGGGCTGCTGACCCTTGTGGTCCTGATCACGCCTGTTACCAGAGTTCTTGTTATAATGCTGAAATGTTAGAATTTGTGTCATACAACATCTTAAGATTGAAGAGTTTAATTTAATGACATGTTGTTGTTGGAGTGGTTGGCATTGTTAAGGTAGTTATCACTACTACCACGCCTGTCGGATCCATTACGGTCGTTAGTCTGACCGTGGTTCCTATAGTTATTCTGCTGAGTGGTCGGCTGGTATCGGTCTCCACCCTTCTGCCTCTTTTTTGGTCATTTCAACTCCTCATACTCGTCCCTGTCCTGAAGAATCTCCAAGCTGCGAGCTGCGTTAGCAACTTGGTCAACATCAGTAAATGTCGCGCATAGGAGACGGTTGAGAGTAGACTTTCGAAGGACCCATCGAAAGTTCTTGGATTGTTCCTCAGCAGTCCCAGCAGCTGCTCCAAGGAAACCAGCCAACCGCAGAAAGCGCTGCATAAACTTAGTACTGGTCTCACCTACCCTCTGGCGTGCGAAGTGATAATCCCTCTTGAGGCGTTACTGCTCAGCTCTAGGAAAGAACTAAGTGTAGAACACCTCCTTGAGCTGAGTCCATGTCATCGTGACAAGCCATGTCTCACCTCCATTGGCTTGCTTGTAAGCCTTCCACCAGGCTAAAGCAACACCCTCAAACTTGTAGACTGCCAACCTCGCCTTGTAGATCTCATCGCAACCCATATCGTCGAATATCTTCTCCATATGCGACATCCAGTTCTCAGCATTTGACGGATTATCTGCCTTCTCGAATGATCGAGGCTTCTGCTTGTTTAAGCGTTCCATCCATGTGTAAAGTGTGACCGGTGGAGGAGCAGGTGGATTATTTGCATGAGATGGTCCAACTTGGAATTCTGAACGAATTTCCTCGCGGATTTGGGGAAGCATAGTCTGCAGAGCTGTTTGGACAACTGCAACGAGTTCAAAATCTGTGCGTGTGTTAACCATCTGATAATTTCAAAGGAATTAAATGATTAAGCGGTTAAAAGACTACACTTAAAGGAACAACATGTTAGCCTAGCTAATCTAGCGTAGACATAACTCTAGTGGAATAAAGAAGCACGAAAGCATAATTAAACGAAATCGAACAATGACTAGTATGAAATCATGATCAAATGAAATCCACCAATGACCAGCATGAAAGCATGATTAATGGAATCCAACAATGACTATCATGAGAGGATGATTAAAGAAATTCATCAATGACTAGCATGAAAGCATAATCAACATGAAGAAGCATGAACGCAAAAAAATCAATACAAGGAAATATGAAAACATAAACAGCATGAAACCATATCAATATGAAAAGTATGAAAGCATAATCCACATAAAGAAACATGAAAGCATAATCAACCGAGATCTAACAATGACTAGTGTGGACGACTATGGTTCAACCCGCACTAGTCAAAATTTCAAAAGACATAAACATGTGACTAAGTATTTACGACTATGGTTCAACTCATACCAGTCTAAAATGTGAAAGAAGAAATATATATGACTAAGTATGGACGAATATGGTTCAATCCATACCAGTCTAAAATTCAAGAGAAAACATCATGGGTAGCAATCAACAACATGTGACTAAGTATGGACGACTATGGTTCAATCCATACTAGTCAAAATTTAAGAGAAAAAATATCACGAATAAGAACCAACAAAATTCTGAAAATATCAATACATGGAAGATGATAAACGTCGGTTTTGGAAGATCCTGGTGACTTCCCACTAGTCACAGGTCAAGTTTTAGAGCCTACAAGTCGAAGCCTTGACTCTGATACCATAATTGTAAAGACCCACTTTGACAGAAGGCCGTTTTGTCATAATTATGACGTGTCATCAAAGCATGAAAGGTAATATGTCTTAAAAAAATAAATGACCAAAAAGGAAAGCCGGAATCAAACATCGGACCCAATGTAAAACCCGCATAAAATACATCGTAATTAAATGCATGAAAACCCGATTAATTAGAACTTTAATATTCAATTAATATATGACACGTGTCACGAATATATAATACAAGAACTACGTACACTAATTAATTACTACAAGTATTACGTATAATTAAGTATTAAAATAAGATAAGTATTTACGTATAATACTTAATACATGACAAGGATTAAAACACGACAGTAAAACAGAACACATACGACAATATAATTAAAACATGAAAACTCGAAACCTTATGTATATGTAACACACCACTTTGATAAGTGGACCGTTACGCGTAATTATGGCGTGTCATCAAAGCATGCAAGGTAATATGTAGTAAAACATACATGACCATAGGGAAAACCGGAATCAAACATCGGTTCCCAAAATAAGCCCAAAACAAAAATAAAGTAAATGAAATGAATGAAAGACTAAACAAGCATAAGTATATGAAGGCAAAAGGAGAAGAAGTCTATGGCAGCTTCCATCCTATGCACGTCCTCCAAATGCTCGAGTCTGTCCTTAGGTACCTGCCATTTTGGGACATGGAAAGGAAAGTAATGGATGAGCATCACGCTAAGTGCACGGATATATGATATAGTATGAATGGCTGAAACATAAATAAGACTAATAGCAGCGGAAATGTATAAGTCCTGGAAAACCTAGTTGTCTGTCATGTTAACTGGTTTTAGTTCTGAAAACATAGCTTATGTTACTTATGAAAATCTTTATTAATTAATGTACCAAAAGCCAATATAGGTCATGAGGTCAACAACGTGCATGAATACTTGGAGGGGAGACCTCATCATGCAATTAGAGGGGTTGCCTCTAATTAACTGGTAAGTGGGTAGGAGGGATCAACTCCTTGTGAAGGATGCAAGGCACACACCATATTCACCATGAAATCCTGACTGAAACATGTAACTAGGATGCACCCATACGCCCCACATGATAATATAATAATATAATGTCCAAATAACTGAAAAGGGACGCCACGAGCTATCACTCCGCCGTGGTGAAGTCCTAACACTAGTGCCTCTAGTGTTATGGTTATGGTACCTCCATAACTAGGTGAAACTGGTCATGCATGTATATGGATAAGGTAACTAATAAAAACATAAGCATTTAATCTGTAACTACTAGGGAAAACAGTTGGCTGCATACGGGAACTCCTACTGAAGGAAGAGACTGTGCTTACGGAAGGACGGGAAATCCGTACCTTATGTCCAGTGAACGAAGAAGATGAACGGAAGAGAGTCCTACTTCGATCTCACTAATGCTACATAATAGTATACGTGTATAAGTATTCTGTTTACTGAGTACGTAACTGATTTTATATCGTGTCTTAGCTTGTTTTATATGTTCATGTCTTGTTTTACTGATTTTAACATTATGCTGTGTTTATCATGTATTATGTATATTCTGATTAAGTATTACTTGTAATTCTTGTATTATTATACTTGTTGTGCAATATTAAGTAACTTTCTAAAAATAGCAGGTTTCCTAAAATAGAAAGTCTCCAAAAATAGAAAGTTTCCAAAAACAGAAAATTTCCAAAGATAGATTAACTTCTTAAAATAGATCGTTTCTAAAAATAGAAAGTTTCTAAAAATAGTAAGTTTCCTGAATTAGAAAGTTTCCATATTTAGAATTAAGCTGAATTAAATATCATAAGTCATGTGGTATGGTATAGTTTATTAATCATAACATGTTAATTAAATAAACTATAGGTTATATGATTTAATTAAATATAATCATGATTTAATTAAATTAAAGTATATATAATACTTAGGTTAAACATGTATTAATATTTATATTAATATAACCTGAGTCATGAAAATTAATTAATTATATGTCATGTTTTAATAATTAATTAATTACTATAGTCTAAATTATATAAATAAATACTTAGATTAAAATCATGTATTATTAAATAATAATAATAAACCTAAGTCCATGTTTATTAAA
Source organism: Glebionis coronaria (assembly GCA_025667525.1). Classification (NCBI taxonomy): domain Eukaryota; kingdom Viridiplantae; phylum Streptophyta; class Magnoliopsida; order Asterales; family Asteraceae; genus Glebionis; species Glebionis coronaria. The sequence goes on from JANFOE010000213.1 coordinate 1,072,643, forward strand.
TAATTATATGTCATGTTTAATAATTAATTAATACTATAGTATAAAATAAATAATTACATAATTAGGTTAAAAACATGTATTATTACCTAATAGTAATTAACCTAAGTTCATGTTTTTAATTAAATTAATTATATATCATGCTAAATTAACTTAATTAACTTGTAAAATAATATACTTAATTAAATGAACTTGTAAAAGTAATCATGAACCGAACCCGTGTTTTATAATTTTAAACAAGACGTGAACCGAACCCGGAACCCCTTGAACCGGTCCGAACCAAACATCCCTTAACAGTGGCAAACCGGCTTGGCCGGTTGCCTCTGTTTTTGTTATAACTGCCACCGGCTGCTGCTGGTGGTCTTGTCTCTCGGCTAGCCGCTGCCACAACAACAGGTTCCCACCGGCAGTTAGCCGGTGGTACCCCTGCTGCTGTCATTCCCCCTGCTAGACCAAAACAGCCAACGGCAGTTAGCCGGTGGTGTTGTTGCTGCTGCCGAGACCCAACACAAACCAAACGGTACCCCGACTCAAGTCGGGGTCCCTTTTTTCTTGCGGCCGAGACACCCAAAACGACACCGAGACCTTGAGGTCTCGGTTGGTGGTGTTACAAAGACCACCGAGAGCCCATGGCTCTCGTTTCATGCGTCGGTCACACAACCAAACCCAAAAACCCATTCCTTTTATGATTCTTGATTAATTTTACTTGTTTATTCATGTTTTTAAGACCTAATTAATCATGTGTTCATGATCTCCATAAAAAGAATAAAAGAAAAAAAAGTTTAAGAGATTACCGAATACGTGAATTGAATGAGGCAATAACAAGAACACTAATCACCCGAATTCAACAATCTAAATCAACCGAACATCTTGGTGGTGTGCTTTGTAGCCGGCAACAAAGGGATAGGACAAGGAGGCTAGGATTTCTTGTTTTTAGAAAAAACTCTGTAAAATGAATAGTATTTTCCCTTTTTTTTATTTTAGCTAAAATCAACTTGGGCTTGGGCCCTCCCTTGTCCTTGTGTCCGCGACTATAAGGGGCCTACGAGGGAAACCCGTACTATTTTCATGTCTTAAATTTACGTGTTTATACGTTAGTGTTTCCGTGTTATATCGTAATTAATTGTTCGTGTTAATACATAGATACTTTTACGTATTAATCGTATTATAAAAATTACATACGTAATTACATGTTCATGTTTTAACATTCATGATTTCATGTTCGTGATTATAATTATTATTGTTAATAATTATCGTGTACTATCACGTACTTAATACTTATCGTGTAATAACACATACGTAATTTCTGTAATTAATATTCGTGACACGTATTCGTGTTATAAAAGGAAAGTTCTAGTTTGTTCGTATGTTTACTAAGTGTACTGTTGATGGTAAAAGCATGCGAGTCTTACAAATCTTCCCCCATAAAAAGAATAATTCGTCCCCGAATTATAGATAAAATAAACTGAAAGAACATGAACGCGACATGACTGACAAGGACATGGAACGTGACGTGAAAAGAACATAACTGAATTATGGAATGATGAGAAGATAAGATCCGGATGGACTTGTCCGTTTTCAAGTGGCTTCCCTTTCGAAACAGTTCCTCCACAAGATCGTCACAAATGATAAATCTTGGTCCTCCTGACCTTGACTTGAAAATACGTAAAAGTTCATGGTTATCAACATAAGATAGATCCCTTGAATTTGATCGAGGGGATAAGAATTAACGTGCAATTGTAAATGAAACATTGCGATGCAAAATAGTCTAGACTAATTGATAATAATCTCGTCTTAGCAATGATGCGCGAGACATACTAAAACGTAGTACGTGAACAATTACGAACATGATACGTGAACAATTGTGAACGTGGTACGTGGAGATATGGTGAGTGTAATATGTGAAGCATATGATGAACAATGATACGTGTAACATATCGTGAACGTGGATTGAACATGACATGTGAAACATATCGTGAACATGAGATGACTGAGGAGGTAACGCCAACTCTATAAGGTGAGACGTGGAATGTGACGTGAAACGTCGTCTAAGGATAGAGAGTAATACTAAACTTGAGTCTGGTCTCTCAACTTCTTGCAAAACTTCCCAGAACGAAAAATAAACGTAAAATCGTAAGCCAGGAGACAATCATGAATGTGAATAGTGTCATGAACGTGAGTGTGAAAGCAAGTCGTAAAATTTGAACAAAGACATGAACGTAAATAAGGAGCACAAATGTGAACCTTCGTCTGGCCCGATAGCTGAGGGATTACCAAGTGATCAGATGAGCCCTGGCTGGAACACGTCTGATCAATATGCTGGTTCTGAAATCCTTGCGGATGTAAGGATTCTGCAGACTTGATCAAACTGTTGGCTATAACCCAGATAGCATCATGCTTCTTCTGAGTTTGCGTTAATCTGGTAACCAAAATCCATGGAGATCTTGTCCCATTTCTGTTCACGATTTCTGATGATGGAAAAACATCCTAGTCTGTTGGTGTTCTATCTTAGCCTATTGTTATGTCAGGTACTTAGATATGAACGTAACTGTATCTTGCTTCATAGAAACTTGATACATAGAAGTTTGCGAAACTTTGAGTCTCCTAAATTAGACTTTTCTTAGCGTAAGATTTTCTTGGAACACCTAACGTAGTGTAGGGTTCTCACCTTTACGCATAAGCTGAGTCATGGTAAGATTAACCTTGAGAATCCATGTGATTTAGCGTGTCACTGTAATCAACCAAAATTTATATTGGAAAATTTCAGGGTGGAATTTCTCCTGTCGTAGGATTTGCAACATAGTGCAAATATGGTCTTCCTGCTCTTCTCTAGGCTTAGAGGAAATCAGGTTTTCCTCGATGAAAACACTGATGAATTTGTTTATGAGTTCATAGAAACTCATTTTATTAAGTCCATAATGCTGCTGGAGCATTTATGAGACTAATACAAAATCACGAATCTAGCATGACCGAGTCGTGTATGAATAGCAGTCATGGAAATGTCCTGCTCTTTCACTATTCACTGTTGGCAGCATGATCATGAATCCGATCTTGGAAAAGTGCTTAATACCCTAAAGTCGATTGGACATGATGACAATACGTGGAGGAGAATAACAGTTATGAATGGTGATTTGTTTTAAATCGACGGTAGTCAACACATAATCTCATGTTACCGTCCTTCTCCTTGAAGGTTATTCTGGAATGTATGAGAAGATTTTGGAATAATCAGCTGGTTATGCGTAAAAGGAACTTCAGTGGTCATGTCTTAACTGACAGCTAGAAAATTTTAGCAGCCATGGCTAACAATGCACGTGCTTGTAAAGCATAGATAATTGTACAGATTTTCCTAATGGAAAACCATGCTGAATGTATTCAGGAGCCAGAACATCACTATACATAATCATGAATCATAGCATGGTGTGCTGTTCGTAGTCCATAATTAGGATTATATTCAACTCGCCTCTGTCTGAGGTAATGCGTTAGCAGCTTGGATCTCATCATTAGGCTAAAAGAAAACCTTCGTATCCATGAGGGATACGAATGGCGTCCTTTATGGTCATGAATATATGAAATATGGGTGCAGGAAATGAAAGTGTCATCGAGCAAACGTGACAGATCTCACTGATACGCAGGTGATGGTACTGAAATTCTTGTGGCCTGAATAATGGATATACCCCTTGGAGGGTACCCTGAATTTCTTAGGGATGTTCCAGAATTAGACGTGAGTCATGTGTCTTGACTTGTGTCTTTGTAAGCATGACATGTGTCTTGACTGGTGTCTTGACATGTGTCTTTAGAAAGTATACGTGAGACATGTGTCTTGAATGATGTCTTGACATGTGTCTCCAGATGTGAAACAAATAGAACTACAATATTAGGTTATTAAGCCAGAATTGGAGGATTGGTTTGACTAATGATCCTTTGTACTTCTGATCACATCCGCGGCCAGAGCTTCGATTGCGATTGCTAGGATAGTTTCTGTCATAGTAGTGGTTACTATCGTCTTGTCTGTCAGTTCTATGACGGTCATTCTCATGACTGTGATTCATGTAACTATTCAGCTGAGTGGCCGGCTGGTACCGGTTCTCACTCATATGACTGAAACGACAACTGAATGACGTGTGACATGTAACTAAGAATTAGGGACATGGGTCATGATGGAAATCATCTGGTGGTGAAGCATCTTCTTGTCCGATCGCTTGATCCAACGCCTTTGTCTTCATGTTGTATGATTTCCAGGTTGTGAACTACATCAGCATCCCGTAGCGTCTCCAATTAGTCAACAACATCAACATTTAGTGAGATCTCCTGGTTATGAGCGGCATAAGCATCTTGTAGATTATCAGCAAGTAAAATACACCTGGATTTAAGGTACGTGTAATACACATGGGATACGGTACATGGAGTACACCTGGAACGCACATGAAATGATCGGTATGGGGTCGATCATTTGTCATGATTTTAAAGAATAAAATAATTGGTTAAACGGTTGGAAAACCATCATGATAGCCTGGCAATGCCAGTATATACCTCACTCTGGTTGCATAGAGAAACGCTAAAGTTTGGTTAAACGAATTTCAACGATGATTTGCTTGAAAGCATGATTAATGAAAACCAACCATGACTATCATGAAAGCAGGATTAAATGAAATCCAACAATGTCTTACATGAAAGCATAAACAACAAAAGAGACGTAAGACATAATAAACATGAAGACGAAATCATCATGAAGAAACATGAAACAACTTAACATGAAGGAGTATACAACATAATCAACATAAAATGAATTTAACCATGATAGTATGAAAACATACTTGACATAAAGACATAGTAACTTATGAGGGGACATGAAAAAATTTTATGCCAATAAATCATGAGAAAATTTTTATGCATGAAACAGTGCGTGAATGCATGATGCAGTTTATGAAAACCTTTATATGCGCGAGGGCAAACGCCTATGGTCAGTTTACCCAAAACAAAAGACATGTCGAGGGGACGCCTATGGGTCGGTCCCAAAGTTAAAAGTTTCGATAAAAGCACATGCGTCTAAATAGGGCCAGTCCTTTACCAACCATTACTTAGTCAAAATTCCTGCAACAATGATACATCAAACATAAATAAGTAAAAATCATCTGTCAATACTTATCCGAAAAAAATTTATGTGACCAATTATGAACTACTGGGTTCAGTTCACATTAGCCACAGTTCATAAGGAACATCGTGCATTAAACAATGACACGTAACTAAGTATGGATGACGGTTGTTCAGTCCATATTAGTAAAAGTAATACTGATGAAAACATCATGGTTAAAACAACAAGGTGCTAAAAACATCACGGTTAAAACAACAAGATGCTAAAAACATAAATACATGGAATAACAAGCGTTGGCTTAGGAAGCTCCTGATGACTACCCACTAGTCACAGGTCAAGTTTTAGATCCTACAGGTAGAAGCCTTGGCTCTGATACCATAATTGTAACACCCCACTTTGATAAGTGGACTGTTACGCGTAATTATGGCGTGTCATCAAAGCATGCAAGGTAATATGTAGTAAAACATACATGACCATAGGGAAAACCGGAATCAAACATCGGTTCCCAAAATAAGCCCAAAACATAAATAAAGTAAATGAAATGAATGAAAGACTAAACAAGCATAAGTATATGAAGGCAAAAGGAGAAGAAGTCTATGGCAGCTTCCATGCTATGCAAGTCCTCCAAATGCTCGAGTCTGTCCTTGGGTACCTACCATTTTGGGACATGGAAAGGAAAGTAACGACTGAGCATAACGCCCAGTGCACGGATATATGATATAGTATGAATGGCTAAAACATAAATAAGACTAATATCAGCGGAAATGTATAAGTCCGGGAAAACCTAGTTGTCTGTCATGTTAACTGGTTTTAGTTCTGAAAACATAGCTTATGTTACTTATGAAAATATGTAGTAGTTAATGTACCAAAAGCCAATATAGGTCATGAGGTCAACAACGTGCATGAATACTTGGAGGGGAGACCTCATCATGCAATTAGAGGGGTTGCCTCTAATTAACTGGTAAGTGGGTAGGAGGGATCAGCTCCTTGTGAAGGATGCAAGGCACACACCACATTCACCATGAAATCCTGACTGAAACATGTAACTAGGATGCACCCATACGCCCCACATGATAATATAATAATATAATGGCCAAATAACTGAAAAGGGACGCCACAAGCTATCACTCCGTCATGGTGAAGTCATAACACTAGTGCCTCTAGTGTTATGGTACCTCCATAACTAGGTGAAACTGGTCATGCATGTATATGGCTAAGGTAACTATTAAAAACATAAGCATTTAATCTGTAACTACTGGGGAAAACAGTTGGCTGCATACGGGAACTCCTACTGAAGGAAGAGATTGTCCTTACGGAAGGACGTGAAATCCGTACCTTATGTCCAGTGAACGAAGAAGACGAACGAAAGAGAGACCTACTTCGATCTCACTAATGCTACATAAATAGTATACGTGTATAAGTATTCTGTTTTCTGAGTACGGAACTGATTTTATATCGTGTCTTAGCTTGTTTTATATGTTCATGTCTTGTTATACTAATTTTAACGTTATGCTGTGTTTATCATGTATTATGTATATATTCTGATTAAGTATTACTTGTATTTCTTGTATTATTATACTTGTTGTGAAATAATAAGTAACTTTCTAAAAATAGCAGGTTTCCTAAAATAGAAAGTTTCCAAAAATAGGAAGTTTCCAGAAATAGATTAACTTCTTAAAATAGATTGGTTTCTAAAAATAGAAAGTTTCCAAAAATAGTAAGTTTCTTGAATTAGAAAGTTTCCATATTTAGAACTAAGCTGAATTAAATATCATAAGTCATGTGATATGGTATAGTTTGTTAATCATAACATGTTAATTAAATAAACTATAGGTTATATGATTTAATTAAATATAATCATGATTTAATTAAATTAAAGTGTATATAATACTTAGGTTAAACATGTATTAATATTTATATTAATATAACCTGAGTCATGAAAATTAATTAATTATATGTCATGTTTTAATAATTAATTAATTACTATAGTCTAAATTACATAAATAAATACTTAGGTTAAAATCATGTATTATTAAATAATAATAATTAACCTAAGTCCATGTTTATTAATTAATTATATGTCATGTTTAATAATTAATTAATACTATAGTATAAAATAAATAATTAAATACTTAGATTAAAAACATGTATTATTACCTAATAGTAATTAACCTAAGTTCATGTTTTTAATTAAATTAATTATATATCATGCTAAATTAATTTAATTAACTTGTAAAATAATATACTTATAAAATTAAATGAACTTGTAAAAGTAATCATGAACCGAACCCGTGTTTATTAATTTTAAACATGACGTGAACCGGACCCGAAACCCCTTGAACCGGTCCGAACCAAACATCCCTTAATAGTGGCAAACCGGCTTGACCGGTTGCCACTGTTTTTGTTATAACTGCCACCGGCTGCCGGCGGTGGTCTTGTCCCTCGGCTAGCCGCTGCCACAACAACAGGTTCCCACCGACAGTTAGCCGGTGGTACCCCTGCTGCTGTCGATCCCCCTGCTAGACCAAAACAGCCACCAGCAGTTAGCCGGTGGTGTTGTTGCTGCTACCGAGACCCAACACAAACCAAACGGTACCCCGACTCAAGTCGGGGTCCCTTGTTTCTTGCGGCTGAGACACCCAAAACCACACCGAGACCTTGAGGTCTCGGTTGGTGGTGTTACAAAGACCACCGAGAGCCCATGGCTCTCGGTTCATGCATCGGCCACACAACCAAACCAAAAAACCCATTCCTTTTTATGATTCTTGATTAATTTTACTTGTTTATTCATGTTTTCAAGACCTAATTAATCATGTGTTCATGATCTCCATAAAAAGAATAAAAGAAAAAAAGTTTAAGAGATTATCGAATACGTGAATCGAATGAGGCAATAACACGAACACTAATTACCCGAATTAACCAATCTAAATCAACCGAAAACCTTGGTGGTGTGCTTTGTAGCCGGCGGCAAAGGGAGAGGACAAGGAGGCTAGGGTTTCTTGTTTTTAGAAAAACTCTGTAAAATGAAAAGTATTTTCCCTTTTTTGTTTATTTTAGCTAAAATCAACTTGGGCTTGGTCCCTCCCTTGTTCTTGTATCCGTGGCTATAAGGGGCCCACGAGGGAAACCCGTACTATTTTCATGTCTTAAATTTACGTGTTTATACGTTAGTGTTTCCGTGTAATATCGTAATTAATTGTTCGTGTTAATACATAGATACTTGTACGTAAACGATATTAATCGTATTATAATAATTACATACGTAATTACATGTTCATGTTTTAGCGTTCATGATTTCATGTTCGTGATTATAATTATTATTGTTAATAATTATCGTGTACTATCACGTACTTAATACTTATCGTGTAATAACACGTACGTAATTTCTATAATTAATATTCGTGACACGTGTTCGTGCTATAAAAGGAAAGTTCTAGTTTGTTCGTATGTTTACTAAGTGTACTGTTCATGGTAAAAGCATGCGGGTTTAACAACTCTTCCCCCCTAAAAAGAATAATTCGTCCCTGAATTATAGATAAAATAAACTGAAAGAACATGAACGCGACATGACTGACAAGGACATGGAACGTGACGTGAAAAGAACATAACTGAATTATGGAATGATGAGAAGATAAGATCCGGATGGACTTGTCCGTTTCCAAGTGGCTTCCCTTTCGGAAAAGTTCCTCCACAAGATCGTGACACAAATGATAAATCTTGGTCCCCCTGACCTTGACTTGAAAATACGTAAAAGTTCATGGTTATCAACGTAAGATAGATCGTGACACAAATGTATCACTCGGGGGGCGACCGCTCTGTGTATCAAAGAAGAAGGACGGTAGCATGGAGTTATACACTAGTTACCGTAAATTGAACAGGATCACCATTCATAATAGTTATTCCCTCCCAAGTATTAATGATCTACCCGATCAACTACCAGACGTTAAACACTTTCCAAGATCGATTTATGATTCAGGCTATCATTAGTGGCGAGTGAAAGAGAAGGACATTTCCGTGACTGCTTTTTGCACATGTTATGGTCAGTATGAATTCGTGTTTACGTCTTTATGTCTCACGAATGCCAAGCAGTAACTATGGACTTGAGAAATCGAGTTTCCATGAAATCTGGACAAGTTCGTCATTTTGATAATTTCTAACATTCCGACCTTCTCTAAGTTTAGAGAAGAGCACAAGGAACATCGTCGCTTTATGTTATAAATTCTACGACAGAAGAAAATCTCGCACCGTAATTTTTCAAGTACGAATTTTTTGGTCGATCACAGTGACACACGAAATCACATTGTTCTTACGGTTAGTCACTATGACTAAGCTTATGCGCAAAGGAGAGAATCCTGCACAAATTTTTGTGTTCTATAGGATCCTACGCTAAGAGAGGTCTAATTTACCGAGACTTATAGTCTTTCAAAAAAATTCTATGTATCCAGTTCATACGAATGTATCATGATGTCAAACCACATTTTGGTGGAGCGACATGAAACAAGATGCAGTTACGTTCATATCTAAATGCCTGACTTACCAGCAGGTTAAGATAGAATGCCAACATGCTAGTAGTTATTTTGAACATCAGAAATTCCCAAGATAAGTGGAAAAGATCTCCATGGATTTTGTTATCGAACCATCGCATGCTCAAAAGAATCATAGTGCTATCTGGGCCGTCGTCCGACCATTTATCCTAGCCTAACCGTTTTCTTTCATCCGAAAGAATTACGTAGTTAGAAAATCCGCTGGAAGTTAGCAAAAAATTATACGATTTCACGGTATTCCGTCAGCAATCATATCAGCTATAAAATTCGTTCAACGTTCACGTTTACGTTCACATTCACGTTTACGTTCACATTCACGTTTACGTTGACGCTCTTAGTTACGTCTCACATCGCGATTACGACCTTGTACACATTTATGTCCTTATTCCATCTCCAGATTTGCTTTTCGCACTCACGTTCATGACGTTGTTCACGTTCATGATCGTATTTCATCTTACGACTTACGTTTCTCTTTTCATTTCGTTCTGGAAAGTTTTGCAGAAAGCTTGGGAGACCAGACTCGAGTTTAACGCGACTTTCCATCCCTAGATAGACGTTTCACGTCACATTGTACGTCTCATCTCGTACCGTTTGACGTCACATCCTCAGCTATCACCGTTCACGATATGTTTCACATATCATGTTCACCCTAAGTTCTACATATTACTTTCACCATTTCTCCACGTATCACGTTCATAATTGTTCACGTATCACGTTCACAATTGTTCACGTATCACGTTCATAATTGTTCACGTATCACGTTCACAATTGTTCACGTACTGCGTTTCCATATATCTCGCGTATCACTGCTCAGAGATTATTAATGTCAGTTATTTCAGGTTATTTTCGCATCGTAACGTTTCATTTATACGTGCACGTTAATTCTTGTTCATTCGATCAGATTCAGGAGGAGCTATCTTACGTTGATGAACCATAAACTTTTCCGTATCGTCAAGACAGGGTCATGAAGACCAAAATTATTCCCTTCGTCAAGATCTTTTGGAGGAACCATTCCGAGCAGGAATCCACTTGGGAAATAGAAGGGTCCTTTTGGACTTCTTATCCTCATTTCCTTTCATAATCCGAATATGTTCTTTCAACCACGTCACGCTTCAGATTCTCTTCAGCCACGTCGTGTCCCTGTTCTTGTCAGCCATATCGTATCTCTAATTCGAGGACGAATTATTCTTTTTAGAGGAGAAGAGTTGTAAAACCCGCATAAAATACATCGTAACATTAAATGCATGAAAGCCCGATTAAATTAAAACTTTAATATTCAATTAATATATGACACGTGTCACAAATATATAATACAAGAACTACGTACACTAATTAATTACTACAAGTATTACGTATAATTAAGTATTAAAATACGATAAGTATTTACGTATAATACTTAACAAGGATTAAAACACGATAGTAAAACACGAACACACACGACAATATAATTAAAACACGAAAACTCGAAACCTTATGTATATGTATGTGTTAGTCCAGATAGAATGAAGAAAGAAAAACAGGGCCCAAGGCCCAGCCCATAATAAAAAGTAAAACACGGGAAATGATCAAATACTTTTCATTTTCTTGTTTACTAAAAAAATTAGAGAAACCCTAGATGGGGTGGCCGCCGGCTTCACTAAGAGAAAGGGGGAAAGAATATTGATTTTGACCTTTGATTGGTTACGCGTATTGTTCCTGTTCATCATTCCTAAGTAATTATTCATACGGTATTGCCAATCCAACCTTTTCTTTTATTAATTTTACTTCGTGAATCAATTAAATTATTTATGAACACATGATAAATGGAATGATTGAATGATGTTAGAGTCAAGAGTTTCGGGTCTGGTTGTCATTGGAACCGAGACCATTAAAGGTCTCGATGGTGATTTATCTTGGCCAGCCACAACCCTCATAGGGTCGATGGTGTTTTGTCCCAGTCAGCCGCAACCCTTAAAGGGTCAGGGTGGGTTTGGTTTTAGTATTCGCAACACCAAACACCCCAAACGGGGGTCTGTTTTGGTTAAAACAGTGGCAAAACCGAGAACCCATGACTATCGGTGGGTATCCAGGCCGAGCGAGGGAAACCAAGAACATATCAGGGGCTTGGTATGGATTTTGTAAAATTAGCGATAGATTCTGTGACAGATATTCTGTCGCAGATTTCCCAAAGTCAGATTCGCGACAAACCTGTGTCAGGTTAGCGACAGAACAACGACATAAATTTCTGTCGCTAAACATTATTTGGTGTTGGGTTTTGGTGTTTGTTGCTTTGCTAAGTGCTACCGACACGGGTGTCTCGGTAGGCTCGAGTTAAGAACTCGGTACACAAGAAATAATTTGGCGAAACCATTTTTATTAAATTAATTAATCTAATTACATGTTGTTATAATTAATTAATCGTGAAAACTTAGGTTATAATTAATTAATATAATTAATCATGAATTTAGCCTAAGTATTTTATTATGGTATAATTAAATTAAAACCATACATTAATTTAATTATTTAACTAAGGTAATGTTTTGTTAAATAAAGCAAGTTATATTAGTAATTAATAAACCTTTATAAAACCATGCATTATATTATTAATTAATAATCATCAGTTTAACCTAAAGTATTTATTTTAATAAGCTTTACTATTATAATACCATGACTTATTATATGCTTATTAAAACTATAGCTTATATTATTTTATTTATTTAATAAGCTTATCATTAATTATGGAAACATGTTAAATATGGAAACATACTAAATATGGAAACTTTCTATTTTTGGAAGCTTACTAATTATGGAAACTTCCTATTTTTGGAAACTTACTATATATGGAAACCTGTTATTTTTGAAAAGTTACTATATATAGAAACCTGCTATTTTTAGAAAGTTACACATTATGTTATCACGAGTACGATAACACTTAAAACATGAAATACACTAATCTAAAACACATGAAATACTATTAAAACACATGATTAAACATGAAACAGTATAACAAGTCAAGAACACTTAAAACAAGACAAGAACATGTAAAACAAGTTAATAACACGTTAAGTAAACTAATAACCAATAAATACAATTTAAACAGACAACTCATTTATGTCCTTTTTTATTATGTAGCTATCGTGAAGTCGGAGTGATCTTCCATTTTTGTTTTCATTTTCATCTTCATTACTGGACATAAGGTACGAATATTCTGTCCTTTAGTAAGGACACTCTCTTCCTATATTAGGATTTCCCTGTTTGCAACCATATGTTTTCCCCAGTAGTTTACGTGTCTTAAACACAAACAATAATTATATGATTAATATTTTAGATTTGCCTGATCTATATACATGCATGCCAGTTCCACCTAGTTATGGAGGTACCATAACCATAACACTGGAGGCACCGGTGTTATAACTCTTCTTTAGTGAGAGTGATTGCTCGCAGTGTCCCTATTAGTTATTTGGCCTATTTTATTATTATCATGTGGGGTGAATGGGTGCATCCTAGTATAAGTTTGCAAGATTACATGGTAACTATGGTGTGTGCCTTACATCCCTTACATGGAGCTGATCCCTCCACCCAGACTATTTTAATTAGAGGCAATCCCGCTAATTGCATGATGAGGTCACCCCTCTAAGTATTCATGCACGTTGATACTTCATGACCTATATGGGCTCCGGGCATATTTAAAATACAGTTTTCAGTATAAATAAACATAAGTCTTTTCAGATTATAAACCAGTCTATACAACATACACCACGTTTTCCAGGACTTACATCATTCCGCTGCACTATCATTCCATACTTTCATTTCATACTTTGCTTATGTTTATGCTATTCATTTCATTGTCATATATCCATTCACTGAGCGTATTGCTCAGCGGTATATTTTCTTTCCATTGTTGGGAATAATATTAGCTACATCACTATGCCGCTGACAAATGGATTTCAGACGCTGACAAGAGTTATTCAAGCGCTGACAGATTGGACACTGACAAGAAATATTTAAGCACTGACAAGAGAAATCCAAGAATACTTAGTCAACACGTTTTGATATGTTTGGAAGATATGCGTTGTATATTGTATTTTCTATGTTTATCTTAGTATATCTTCCTAGAATAGTTGACAAGTTTGCTTATTGTAATGGACTCCTTATGTTATAAAAGGAGGTCTTAGGGTTTATGTTTGATATACGTTTTTACACTTTCATTGTACGCAAAGTTTAATCAGTTGAAGTGAAAGTTTGGTTTATATTGTGTTTAGCATTGTTCTTTGTTCTAAGTGTTAAATTCCGCATAACACTTAGATTTTTGTTAACACAAAGTTTCTCTACGTATTATAATTGATTCAATCTCGATAATACAAAGCTAAATCGATCTAAGTTTGGGATTAACAAGTGGTATCAGAGCTTGTTGAGGAACTTTGATCAAAAGAACCCTAAAAACCCTAATCGCTGAAAACCCTTATTTCATCCGAGCATCATGTCCACCTCAGTCGTATCACAATCTTCAAATCACAATCTCAAGATTCCCATACTCGATCCTGATAACTTTGAGCTTTGGAAATTCAACTTTGAGTAATACTTACAAGTTGATAACTATGTTCTTTGGGAAGTTATTAAGTATGGAAATCAATTCAATAAGGAAGCAAAGATTCAAGCTGCTATTGAAACACGAAGAACAGCTGGACAGACTGGTGATGATCTCAAAGCAAAGCCTGAAGATGGAAGAGCTGTTTCTGCTGCTGAAGTAGCAGATAGAAGGAATGATATGAAAGCCTCAAGCACACTCAAACTTGCTCTTGGTCCTAAGGAGCAACACAAAGTAAGAAATTATGAGTATGCTAAGGAGCTTTGGGAAGCTCTTGAAGTCATCTATGGGGGTAATGAAGAAACCCTTAAACAAAGGAAGAAGCAGTTGATGATTGAGTATAGTTAGTCTTCAAAGCTCGCCCTAATGAGAAGCTTAGTGAGGTAAGAAGTCATCTATAAGACATCACTAGCAAGTTGGCATTCATGGGAACAGAACTTGAAGAACAAGATATCACAACTACCTTTCTTGGAGGTCTTGGTGATGCATGGGAGATTAATGCAAAATCTATCATTGCCACTAAGGCTTACAGGAATGCCTCATTTGATGATATCTACAATCAGTTAAGGACCGTGGAACCTGAAACCATTCTCAAACAAGGAAGCAGTTCAACATCTGGAAGTGTGCCATTCATCTCGCACAATGACTCACAAAATGCTGACAATGTTTCACATGTCAGCGGCTTGGATATTCATCCAGTCATTGGATCAACATATGTCAGCGGCTCAACTTCAGCCACTGATAACTATAATGTTGGTTCCCCAAGTCTTAAACCAGCTGGTATTGACTTGGACACTGTATGTGTATACATTGATGCCTTGCCAAACGGTTCTCTAGTTAGTTATGAGGATCTTGAGTAAATTAGTGATGCTGAACTTGAAGAGATGGAAATCAAGTGGAGTATGGCACTTGCTAGCATAAGGGCCAATAGATGGAACAAAAGGTTTAGAAGAAGAATGACTTTCAATGGCAAGGAGACTACTGGATTTTATAAATCCAAGGTTGAATGCTATAAGTGCCATAGGATGGGACACTTCATGAGGGAGTGTAGATCTCCACGTAGAACTGATGTTGGAAAGAACTGAAGCCAAATCATCAAGATTGAAGATGCTGGATCAAAGGCTATGGTAGCCATACATGGGATTGATGGACTTGGATAGGACTGGAGTTTCATGGCTGATGAAGTAGAACAGAATCAAGCCTTGATAGCTAACAAGGAGGAAGAGCATATGCAATATGCTCTTATGGCCAATTCTTCATCTTCATCAGATAATGAGGTATATGATGATGCCTTTTGCAGTAAGGGTTGTAGGTTAAACACTAAAAAGCTTAACAAAGAAGTTTTAAAATATAAATTAGATGATTTTGATGTTGAAATCAGACTTCCAAACTATAAAAGAGGAGTTGCTCAATTCGATGGTATAGTTGAGGAGTATAAGAAAATGGAATTTGACCTAAAAGATCAAATTAATGTTTTATCCAGAGATCTAAAAGTTAGTAATGAAGCTAGGGATTCATTAATGAAATCTAGAGCAGACTTACAACTTAGGCTAGATGAAGCCATCATATCTAAAGAAAATGTAGGGTTAAAATTGAAAAGTTTGAAAAAGCTAGCCAAACCCTAGAAAATTGTGTAAGTGAGCAAAGACAACATGGGGACATGTTTGGGATTGGGATGAAAGAGTATGCTGCTATCCCGCCACCTGCTAGCAATTTTTATGGTGTCCTTAAAAAGGATCTCTCTTGGACTGTCATACCTGAACTACAAGAGGAAGAATTTATTCCCCCACAATGTGCTTAGTCTAGTTGAGGAATATAGGAAAAAGGTTACTAACCTAGAAAAATGGAAATCAGCCAACCCTTTTCTATTTGTTAAGGGTGTACTGTTCAATGATGAACCAGTTGAAACTAAACCCATTGTTGTGACCAACCCCACCACTGGTAAAACTATTAATCTTAGCTCAACCCCAAAAAGTAAACCTAGTGTCAAGTATGCTGAAATGTATAGAAAACCTAGGTCACCTCAAAGCCAAGTGAGTGTTAATGGGACAGGGTTTTATCATTCCAAGCCTAAATTTGTGTCTAAAAAGGCTTGTTATACATGTGGGAGCTTCTCACATTTGGCCTATAACTGTTTTAGCGGATACAATTCATCCGCTGACAATTGGTCAACATGGTCAAACCTAGACCTTTTGTCCAAACAAGTCCTCAGACCACTAGACCAACTCCTTTATTTTCTAGAGGGACTAATACTCATGGACAAAGACCCTTTCAAAAGACAAATACCTGGTCTAACAGATAATGGGCTCCTGTAGCAAACCCTAATTCACCCGCTAACAAGAATTATTCAACCGCTGACAAGACCAAATTAGCCGTTGACAAATCTTGGTTTGGTACAAAAATGACACAATTGGCTTCTGACAGACCTTATGTTAGACCAGGCAATAGGTATTTAAAACCTAAGGGACAAGGGTCTAAAGCTTCATCCAGTTTAACATGGAGACATAAACAAGACCAAAACACTAATTCAAATGGAATTTCTATGATATACAACAGATTTGAATTTCTTGAAAAGGTCATCACTAAACCCATTGGGGTAAATTGGGTGTTTAGGGCACAAAGGGATGAACAGGGGGTTGTTACAAGGAATAAATAAATTCTTGTTGAACAACCAGATGAATCCAAGTCTGCAAAGGCTTGGGTTCCCAAAGAAAACTAATTTGTTTTCTTCAGGTGCAGGGTATTCACAAGCAGATCAATGATTTTGGATCTTAGGACAGTGGATGCTCAAGGCACATGACAGGGAAGGAAGATTACCTTACTAATTTCACTCCTATTAAAGATGGTGATAATGTGTATTTTGGTGGCAGTTATGGCAACATTTCTGGCAAAGGCACACTCATCACCAATAACTTGAGGTTTGATGATGTCTTCCTGGTAAAAGAACTTGATTACAATCCGTTTAGTGTGTCACAAGTGTTGGGAATAAAATTAACGAAGTCACTGGGACGCTGACAAGAAGGACTTGGACGCTGACAAGAGTAAAAGAGGACCTGACAGGTGAACACTGACAAAGCATATTTGAGCGCTCACAAAGGAAATTTCAACCACTAATGGAATACTTAGTCTACACGTTTTATAATTCTAGTAAAGATATGTTCAATATTGTATTTTCTATATTTATCTTTACCTAGAATAGTTGATAGGTAGACCATTGTACACGACTCCTTCTGTTATAAAAGGAGGTCGTAGGGTTCTATGTTTTAATAAGTTTTACACTTTCATTGTACACAAGTTTCAATATTTATAGAAGTGAAAGTTTGGTTTACATTGTTTTGTTTTGTTCTTTGTTCTAAGTGTTAATTCCGCATAACACTTAGATTGTTAAAGACACAAAGTTTCCCTACGTGTTAAACTTGATTTACTCTCGTTAACATAAAGCTAAATCGATCTAAGTTTGGGATCAACAAGTGGTATCAGAGCTTGTTGAGGAACTTTGATTTAAAGAACAGTAAACCCTAAAAACCCTAAATCGTTGAAAAACCCTAAAAACCAAACAAGATGTCTACAACAGAATCTTCATCCTCATCAAATCACAACCTCAAAATTCCTATGCTCGACCCTGACAACTTTGAACAATGGAAGTTCAATTTTGAACAGTATCTTCAAGTCAATGACTATGCTCTTTGGGTAGTCAATGAATATGGCAATCAATTCGATAAAGCAGCTAAGATTCAGGCTTCTATTGGAGCACGAAGAACAGCTAGACAATCTGGTGCTGCTCTTAATGAAAGACCTAAAGATGGAAGAGCTGTCTCAGTCGCTGAGATAGCCTTGAGAAAGAATGACATGAATACTTTGAACATTCTTAAACTCTCCTTGGGTGCAAAGAACCAACACAAATACAGAAGCTATGAATCTGCTAAAGATCTTTGGGCAGCGCTTCAAGTTACCTATGGTGGTAATGAAGATACGGCCAAAGAAAGGAAAAGAAACTGTTGAGTGAATATGTTGTGTTTAAGGCTCATCCTAATGAGAAGCTAAGTGAGGTAAGAAGTCGGCTTCAAGACATCACTAGCAAGTTATCTTTTATGGGATCAGAATTTGAAGATGCTGACATTATTGCTACATTCCTTGGAGGTCTTGGTGATGCATGGAAAATTGAAGCCAAATCAATTATTGCTACCAATGCCCATTAGAGTGCTTATTTTGATGATATCTACAATAAGCTAAAGATTGTGGAGAATGAGACCTTACTTGAATATGGGAAGAAGTCAACATCTGGAAGCATGGCCTTCATCTCACACAATGAATCTCAAACCATTGACAAAGACTCATATGTTAATGGATTGAGTGTACATCCTGTTACTGGATCAACTCTTGTCAACGGTTCGACTTTTGACACCGACACATACAATGTTGGCTCACCAAGTCTTAAATCTGCTGGTATTGATCTGGATACAATATGTGCATACATTGCCGCATTACCCAATGGTTCCTTAGTTACCTATGAGGATCTTGAGCAAATTAGTGATGCTGACCTAGAAGAGATGGATATCAAGTGGAATATGGCACTTGCAAGCATAAGGGCTAATAGATGGAACATGAGGTTTGGTATAAAGATGACTTTTAATGGTTAAGACACAACTGGTTTTGACAAATCCAAGGTTGAATGCTATAATTGTCATAGGATGGGACACTTCATGAGAGAGTGTAGATCTCTACGAAGTGATGATGCTGGAAAGAAATCAAGACAGATGGTCACTATTGGGGATCTTGAGCCAAAGGCTATGGTTGCCATGCAAGGTATTGATGGCATTGGATGGGACTAGAACTTTATGACAGAACAAGGGGTAGAGAATCAAGCATTGGTTGTTGAAAAGAAAGAAGAAAAGCATGTTCATTTTTCTCTCATGGCTAATCCTCGTCTTCATCAGATAATGAGGTATATGATGATGCTTATTGTAACAAAGGTTGCAGGTTAAACACTTAAAAACTTAACAAAGAAATATTAAAGTTAAAATCAGATGTTTTTGAAGTAGAAATTAGACTTGCAAACTATCAAAGGGGGCTTGCACAATCTGATGGAATGGTAGAGGAATATAAGAAAATAGAATTTGACTTAAAAGATCAAATTAATGTTTTAACTAGAGATTTGAGAGTAAGTAATGAAGCTAGAGAGTCTTTAATGAAATGTAGAGCTGACTTGCAACTTCAGTTAAGTGAAGCCATTAAGGATAAAGAAAATCTGGGGCTGATAGGTGTGAAAACACCCATCCTTTTACCACTTATTTCTTGCTAAAACAAGACCAAAACGCGTATTTAAAGTCATTTGTTTGGAATTATGCGTGGTTTGTATGTTTGTTGTGTTTTCAGAGCCAACCGGATAAATATTGAAGAAAACATGGGATTGCACGGGTTTTATCGAAGAAAAAGACTCAAGACGAAGTCTATTGTCCAAGAGATGCAAAAGATTTGAAGTCAATGGGCCTATTTGAAGATTTATCGAAGAAAAGGACCAAAGATGGAAGATTTACATATGTCGAAGGAACTCAAGTCTATTAAACGAAGAAATTAAAAGACGAGTTGAATTTAATCGTCGACAAATCCCGAATCAGAATCGAAAACGTCAACTTTACTGAAAAGACGAGAAGACGAAAAGAAAGAAGAAAGCCCACTCACCAACCAACCACTTGGCATATATAAGGAGATCCCTTCACACATTTGGAGCTAGTTTTTAGTTTTCCAGTTTTTCCTTTTTCTTTGTTTCATAGGGTAACCAACTCCATTAAGGAGTTGGTGATTTTCATTCTTGTTTTCACAAATCTTGTAGTTTTAATCTTTTCCTTTGATTGTTTAAACCTTAATCATTTAATATAATCCTTCCATTAATCTTGTTCATCTTCATCTTTTTGATTTAAAGTTTAAAGTTCTTATTTGGTTGATTTGATCTTCAAAAGTTATTGGGTTTTATGTTTTTATTGTTGGGATTTGTTGTTTATGGTTAGTAAATGATTAGTGTGTAGTTTGGTTTAAATCTTTTGGTTAAATTTGGCTTGATTGGATTAAAATCGTCTTCCCCTGTTTTTCTGAGTTCTTCATCATCCCCAGATTCGGCATCAGTGATTTTGACTTATTATTCCGGATCAGCATACTTATTCCGTATCAAGTTTATTCATCCGGAATATTCTATATTCCGGATCAGTGTCTTCCATCCGGAATAACCATTATTCCGAGTCAAGTCTTTCATCCGGAATAATCAATTATTCCGGATCAACCCCAATATCCCGGATCAATCATTTTCAACCACCACATTCCGAATCAACCTTGTTCATTCGGAATATTTTATATTCCGGATCAAAGCCTTTCATCTGGAATAATCTATTATTACGGATCAACTCTTTTATTCCGAATCAACACCCTTATTCCGGATGAGCTTAAATATTCCGGATCAACCACCTTTGTTAATTATTCCGAATGAACTGAAAATATTCCGGATCAACTCCATTATTCCGCATCAAGTTCTTTTCCATTTTATTCTGGATCAACTCTTTTATTCCGGATCAAGATTTATTCCGGATCAGCATTATTCCGAATGAAGTGTTTTCTAGTAAGTGGTATTTACTGTTTTTGCTTTACTGTTTAATTTTAATTCGATCTCAGTCTTATTTTATTAACTGGTTTTAGTCTAATTTTATATCTTTGTGCATTTAAACCTTTTTAGTAGGATAGAAAACCAAACCCCCTATTTGTCACCAAGAACAACTATTCCACTTTGAACCGTGATCAATTCGAGAAGATTCCGAGACTTAAATTGAACCCCATGAAAAACCTTGTATCAAATGGCGCCGCTGCCGGCTCTTCTCGTAAAGATTAACAGTTTTTGTGAGAACTTGGATTTTGGGATCCGTTCACCGTGAACGTTACTTTTTCATAAAAATTTTCAAAAACCCAAAAAAAAATATAAAATTTTCAAAAATACAAAAAAATTAAAAAACCATAAAAACCAAAAATATTTCTTGTTTGCTTTGTTAGTTCTTTTGCAGGTGTATGCGCACTCGATCAACGTCTTATCAAGAGCCCGAGCCTCTCGAAGACTTAGACATGGCCGGTGTACACAACAACAATAACAACCCACCTCAAAACAACAACAACAATGAACCTCTACCGGACAATCGCCCGATGATTGAACTTTTGCAAGCACATGTGGAGGGCAACAATGATCCAATTGTCATACCCGCAATTGCAGCCAACAACTTTGAGCTCAAATCCGGATTTATTCAGATGGTCTCTGCTCAACCATTCTTGGGGCGTACCATTGATGATCCTCATGACCACATCAAACGGTTCTTGCAACTCACGAACACGGTCAAATTCAATGGTGTTCCACAAGAGGTAATCCGTTTACAACTTTTTCCTTTCTCCTTATAGGGACAGGCCCGTCATTGGCTTGCAAAGGAACCGCCACAAAGTATTCTGACGTGGACGCTGGAGACCAAATTCATAAACTACTTTTTCCCACCCTCTCGTACTACCGCTTTGCAGAATGAAATTATTAATTTTGAACAAAAGTACGATGATTCTTTTAGTGAATCTTGGGACCATTTTAAAGACCTTTTAAGAAAGTGCCCACAACATGGTTTTACAAAAGTACACCAAGTTAATACCTTTTACAATGGTTTAAGCATGAATGACCAAGATTCACTAAATAGTGCCTCGGGGGGTAATATTTTGGTTAAAAGCTCTAATGCCGCTTGGGATATTATTGAGAATAAGTCTCGAGTGCAAACCAAGAGTGTTCGGACCAATGCCGCTAGTGCTAGTACTAGTGACAACGACAAGAGACTTGACAAAATTACGTCCCTTCTTGAATCGCTTGCTACCCAAACCGCTAGCAACACCAACAGCATCAACGCTAAGAACGCTCAAGTCAATGCTGTAAGCCAACCATGTGAAATATGCGGGGGTCCTCACTCTTACACTACTTGTACTTCCACCCAAGACTACCCTTCTGAGAATGTTAACGCAGCATACGGTACCTATCCTCTGGCCGCTTATCAAGCTCGTCCTCAAGGAGACCGCAACTTGCTTAGCTACCGCTCAAACAACTTTCTTTCCCCGCCCGGTTTTCCTCCTAACAACCCAAACCAACAACAAAACCTCAATCGCCCTCCTCAACAACAACCTCGTGCACCATACCAACCACCTCAAAGACAACCATATCCACCTCAAAGAAACAACCAAGTTTACCAACAACCTGCTTATCAACCACCCGCCTACAATGCTCCTCCCAACCAACCCACCGCATTACACCAAGATATTGGAACCTACATGAGGACTAATGATGTGATCGTGGAAAATCTCCAGCGGGAAGTGCTCAACTTGAAAGCAGACATGGTGAAACAAGGGAACGATCTTCGAGCTGATATGCGAAACACTTTTGCAAGTCAAACGAATGACTTAAGGAACATGATGGTTGGTTTCTTCCAAGGTAATCAATCCTCTTCTTCGGGTACTCTTCCGAGTAACACCGTTGCGAATCCAAGAGGGGAGATGAAAGCAATCACCACTCGCAGTGGCAAAGGTACCAAGGAACCCAAGCTTCCTATACCTCCACCGGTGATTGTGACTAAGGAAAACGAGTCCCCTATTCCTATTCATCCATCTTCTACTTCCCCACTTCCTCCACCTCTTACTTCTACCCCTTCTCCACCCAAGGATGTGAGTGATCCTTCGATCCCAAAGCCTTCCTCTTCTTCCGATACACCTTATCCCTCAAGGTTGAGGAAAGAGAAGCTCAAAAGCAAGGACGATATTCAAGTTTCAAACTTTCTCAAAATGTTTAAACAATTGAATTTCAACATCTCCTTCGATGAGGCTCTCGCTCACATGCCTAAATATGCGAAAATGTTCAAAGATCTTCTTAGCGACAAGGAGAAGCTTCTTGATATTGCTAATACCCAACTTAACGAGAATTGCTCTGCAGTGCTCTTAAGGAAATTGACAACCAAACTTGGTGATCCGGGTCGCTTCTTAATCCCTTGCAACTTCCCGGGAGTAGAGAATTGCATGGCCCTAGCCGATCTAGGTTCCAGTATTAACTTAATGCCTTTAAGTGTTTGGAAGCAATTATCTCTCCCTGAGCTAGTCCCTACCAAAATGACTTTGGAATTAGCTAACCGTACGGTTGCTTATCCAGTGGGGATAGCCGAAGACGTTTTTGTAGGAGTCGAAAAATTCACTTTTCATGCCGATTTCGTCGTGGTCGACTACGAGATGGACCCTCGTGTTCCATTAATTGTTGGTCGTCCATTCCTGAGGACCGGTCGCACTCTCATCGATGTAGAAGCGGGTGAGCTTATCATGAGAGTGGGTGACGATAAAATTGTCTTCAACATGGGAAAGCTTTCTAAACAGCCTTATTCATACGAGATTGTTAATTGTATCGACGTTCTTGATGAGGCTTGTGAAGAACACTTCAAAGATGCTTGCAAAAGTATTCCTACCTCTCATCCCAATGTTGAGACCGTTTCCTCTATTGATTCATCACTTACTCTATTTGGAGAAAGTGATTTCCTTTGGAAAGATCTTGAAGCCACCATGGGAGACGTGAACTTAGAATATGACGATTTTCCCACCGATTGGGATGAAGACATTCGTCTCATTGAGAAACTTCTCAAAGAGGACCATATTTCTCCACCATCTCCCAAGGCTACTGCTATCGATGAACCGACTTTGAATACGCCTCCCATCGAAAATCCTCCGGATTTAGAGCTTAAGGAGTTGCCGTCCCACCTCGAGTACGTGTTCCTTGAAGACAAGAATAAGTCGCCCGTCATCATTGCTAAGGACTTGAAAGAAGAAGAGAAATCTCGCCTCATCGCTGTGCTTAAAGATCATAAGAAGGCAATTGCTTGGAAAATTTTCGATATCCGCGGAATTGATCCAAACTTTTGTACTCACAAGATTCTCATGGAAGATGACTTTAAACCCGCAATCCAGAGCCAAAGAAGGGTTAATCCTCGAATTCATGACGTCATCAAACAAGAGGTTATCAAACTTCTTGATGCCGGCTTGATTGACCCTATCTCGGATTCGCCATGGGTAAGTCCCGTCCATTGTGTGCCCAAGAAGGGTAGAATAACCGTTGTTCCCAATGAACACAACGAGTTGATTCCTACTCGTCTCGTTACTGGGTGGAGAGTTTGTATCGACTATCGCCTCAATGATGCCACGAGAAAAGATCACTTTCCTCTTCCTTTCATGGATCAAATGCTCGAACGTCTAGCGGGTAATGATTATTACTGCTTTTTAGACGGTTTCTCCGGGTATTTTCAAATTCCCATCGATCCCAAAGACCAAGAAAAGACCACATTCACTTGTCCTTACGGAACATTTGCTTACAAACGTATGCCTTTCGGTTGATGCAATGCTCCTGGGGCGTTCCAAAGGTGTATGATGGCTATCTTCCATGACATGGTTGAAGAAACTATGGAAGTATTCATGGATGATTTCTCGGTTTATGGTGATTCATTCTCTGCTTGCCTTGCCAATTTAGAACGTATGCTTAAGCGGTGTGAAGACACTCGCCTTGTTCTTAATTGGGAAAAATGCCATTTCATGGTAAAAGAGGGCATCGTGCTAGGACACAAAATCTCCAAAGCCGGTCTTGAAGTAGACCGTGCTAAAGTCGATGTTATTGCTAAATTGCCTCCACCTTCAACCGTGAAGGGTGTGAGAAGTTTCCTTGGTCATGCGGGCTTCTACCGTCGATTCATCAAAGATTTTTCTAAAATCGCTCGCCCAATAACCCACCTCTTGGAAAAAGATACTCCTTTTATCTTTTCCAAAGAGTGTATTGAAGCCTTCAACCTTCTTAAGGATAAGCTAACTAAGGCACCGGTCTTGGTTACCCCTAATTGGGAGCTTCCCTTTGAGTTGATGTGCGATGCTAGCGACTATGCTATTGGAGCGGTTTTGGGCCAAAGAGTGAACAAACACTTCCAACCAATCCACTATGCTAGCAAGACAATAACGGGGGCTCAATTGCATTATACGACAACCGAAAAAGAGCTTTTAGCTGCTGACTATGCCTTTGAAAAGTTCTGCCCCTATCTTGTCCTTTCTACCACCATCGTGTATACCGATCATTCCGCGTTAAAGTACTTGTTAACTAAACAAGATTCCAAACCAAGACTTCTTCGCTGGGTTTTGCTACTTCAAGAATTTAAAATCAAAATTCGTGATAAGAAGGAGGCTGAAAACCTAGCCGCGGATCATCTCAGTAGACTTGAGGATCCTTATCAAGGGGATCATCCGAACAAAGAGATCAATGACTCTTTTCCCCTTGAGACCTTAATGTCTATCAACTCGGATAATGATGAAGCCCCGTGGTTTGCGGACATTGCAAATTACTTGGCGGGTGGAATTCTCATTGACGGGTTAACATCCCAGCAAAAGAAAAAGTTCTTCAAATACATTAAGACTTACTTTTGGGATGACCCGTATCTCTTCAAACAATGTGCTGATTTGATTATTCGCCGATGTGTTGATGGACCAGTAGCTTTTGACATTCTCGAAGCTTGCCACAAAGGACCCACCGGTGGTCACTTTGGTCCCAACTACACCGCCAAAAAAGTATTTGACTCGGGATTTTATTGGCCCACCATTTATCGTGATGCTCACGAGATGGTTAAACATTGTGATGCTTGCCAAAAACAAGGCAAGATCATACATAAAGATGAGATGCCTCAAAATTTCATACAAGAATGTGAAATCTTTGATGTATGGGGTATCGACTTTATGGGGCCATTCCCTTCATCTAAAGGAAACAAATACATCCTTGTAGCCGTTGACTACGTTTCTAAATGGGTTGAAGCCAAAGCTTTACCCACTAATGACGCAAGGGTGGTTTGTAACTTTTTGAAATCGCTGTTCGCTAGATTCGGTGTGCCTCGTGCCATTATTAGTGATCACGGGACTCATTTTTGCAATGATCAATTCGCAAGAGTCATGGCTAAGTATGGTGTAAATCATCGTCTTTCCACCGCCTACCACCCACAAACTAATGGCCAGGCTGAAATATCTAACCGAGGATTAAAGCGAATTCTTTAACGAACCGTGGGAGAGCATCATGCCTCATGGGCCGATAAACTTGATGATGCTCTGTGCGCTTTTTGTACCGCATACAAGACTCCGATTGGTTGTACAACATATCGTCTCGTGTACGGGAAAGCATGCCACCTCCCCATTGAGTTGGAGCACAAGGCTTACTGGGCCTTGAAGTGGGCTAATTTCGACATCAACAAAGCCGGTGACCTACGCAAGATCCAACTCAATGAGCTGAATGAACTCCGGAATGAGGCTTATGAAAATTCTTTGATCTATAAGGAAAAGACTAAGCTCATTCACGACTCTAAGATTAAAAACCGAGAGTTCCAAGTTGGAGACAAAGTTTTACTCTTTAACTCTCGGTTGAAAATCTTTTCGGGCAAGCTGAAATCTCGTTGGTCCGGCCCATTCACCATTGACCAAATTTTTCCATATGGTACTCTCGAGCTCGCTCAAACTAATGGACCTAATTTTAAGGTGAATGGCCAATGAGTGAAGTTGTACTTTGGTGAGGACATCTCTCCTAAGATGATTCCATCCCTCACCACGTTTCCCATGAACTAATTTTGGGTCGAGTCAGGCTCGTGACTCGGTTATAAAAAACAAGCGCTCCTCGGGAGGCAGCCCGAGTATCTATCCTTTTCCGTTTTAACCTCCTAAGTGTAGGGGGGCCTCTATAGCTTGTTTGTGTTTGTGTGGTGATGTGATTACAGGGATGAATGCACTTTTGGAACCTTTGAAGAACCGTGCTCCCGTGTTATCCGAAATCCGGTTCTATCTCTCAACTATCGTGATTCAATTTTCTTCATACTCAAATTTGAAATTGATCACGTTAGTCGTCTCTTCCTTAACTTGATTTAACCAACGTGCACAATGTCATAAGTGTAGGGGAGACTTTTCCCACATGCTTAAACATTGAGGACAATGTTTATCTTAAGTGTAGGGGGGACTTCTATCGAAGTTTTAAGTGGACTTTTCCATGAAAATGCCTTCATTTAACCGGAAAATCATCTTTTCAGCATTTTTCAAATTTTTAATTAACTTTGGCCATTTAGTCGTAATTTTTAAATTTTTATCGTTGCTTTCATATGTATATATCCCGCAATAAAGTCAAAAATATCAATAAAGTGGTATAGCTAGTTTTGAAATCTTTGACATATTAGGCCCGTTGCGATTATTTTGACTCAACCCGAATAGACTTGTCCAAGTTTATTCTAGCTAATATCCTTAACCATGTAGACCTTAATTGGTTTATTAGGCTAAGCATCCACGAGTCTCATTACTTGAGATTTTAAATTGTGGAGAACGAGAAATGATAGAGTCAATTATAAGTCGGTATTCTTGCACAAGCACACTTGGTGTGATTATTTGCCTATTCTCCCATCACTTGCTAATAACTTATCTGCAATAAGTAAGGTTGCACGATTTGAAAAGTTACTTAGCTTCTAGCCCAAGATCGTTTAAAAGTTGCTCGGTAATGATAAGAGTTCATAGCCAAGGCATAACTTATGAAGCGGGGCGCGAAGATTGGCGAGTCCGAAAAGGCCCTAACAAGGCATGAGGATTCCATTTTATTGCTAAAGATCCATGGTGATGTGAAAAGCATTATTCCCAAAGTCAATATGAAGGATCAAGACTCACGACAAAAAGCAATCAACTCCCATAAAGATCATGGAGAAGTCTATCCGAAAAGACCCTAACAAGGTATGAGGATAAATAGACCCAAGTCCGAAAAGGAGGCTGATCGTTGTATCTCAAAATCCCAAATAACGATTGAAGAAATAATGATGAAGTCGTGGTCAACAAAGTTGGAGTACCCCTCAAAAGTCTCCAAGTGAAGAAACTCTATTAACGAAGAGAAGACCATTATCTCAAGAACGTCTCTCAAAGATATGAAGTATGAAGTACATGCCAAATATCGGCTTGAGAAAGGTCTCAAATCGTGAAGCGAGTTATGCCAAGATATGAACTTTTTGATATCCCGAGAAGCAGTTTTAAGAGATTTTGTCCTTCAGCTAACTATTAATCAAATCGTCCTACTTTGCTTTCAGCCTAAATAAACTATCGAAGTAAGTCCAAAAATGCATCTTCATGATCATTCTAAGACAAAAATAAAATATAAGACATACAACTAGGAATAAGGGAGTTTAAGCATATAATTAAGCCATGTGTGTAAGTGTTTTATTTGCTAACTTATAATAACAATGATCTCGTTTTTAAGCTTAGTTTGGGGAACGTGAAACTTGAGGGTGATAAATCTTCGTAGCACCGAAGCCCTAATGTAAGTCCTTGATCTCTTTGCAAGTTATTTCTATGTAGCTATTTTCAAGTGAAAATGGTTTTCTATTCCTTTTGTTTCCTTTAAAGTTTTAAATTTCTCTTAGTATTTTAATTTTTGTTTAGTAGTATTTTAATAAGGCCAAGGTTGATTGATTATGAGAAAAGTGTAAATTTGCTTTATCACTAAGCATTGCATGAGGGCATGGCAATGGTTAAGTGTAGGAGATTTGATAGGTGTGAAAACACCCATCCTTTTACCACTTATTTCTTGCTAAAACAAGACCAAAACGCGTATTTAAAGTCATTTGTTTGGAATTATGCGTGGTTTGTGTGTTTGTTGTGTTTTCAGAGCCAACCGGATAAATATTGAAGAAAACATGGGATTGCACGGGTTTTATCAAAGAAAAAGACTCAAGACGAAGTCTATTGTCCAAGAGATGCAAAAGATTTGAAGTCAATGGGCCTATTTGAAGATTTATCGAAGAAAAGGACCAAAGATGGAAGATCTACATATGTCGAAGGAACTCAAGTCTATTAAACGAAGAAATTAAAAGACGAGTTGAATTTAATCGTCGACAAATCCCGAATCAGAATCGAAAATGTCAACTTTACTGAAAAGACGAGAAGACGAAAAGAAAGAAGAAAGCCTACTCACCAACCAACCACTTGGCCTATATAAGGAGATCCCTTCACACATTTGGATCTAGTTTTTAGTTTTCCAGTTTTTCCTTTTTCTTTGTTTCGTAGGGTAACCAACTCCATTAAGGAGTTGGTGATTTTCATTCTTGTTTTCACAAATCTTGTAGTTTTAATCTTTTCCTTTGATTGTTTAAACCTTAATCATTTAATATAATCCTTCCATTAATCTTGTTCATCTTCATCTTTTTGATGTAAAGTTTAAAGTTCTTATTTGGTTGATTTGATCTTCAAGAGTTATTGGGTTTTATGTTTTTATTGTTGGGATTTGTTGTTTATGGTTAGTAAATGATTAGTGTTTAGTTTGGTTTAAATCTTTTGGTTAAATTTGGCTTGATTGGATTAAAATCGTCTTCCCCTGTTTTTCTGAGTTCTTCATCATTCCCAGATTCCGCATCAGTGATTTTGACTTATTATTCCAGATCAGCATACTTATTCCGTATCAAGTTTATTCATCCGGAATATTCTATATTCCAGATCAGTGTCTTCCATCCGGAATAACCATTATTCCGAGTCAAGTCTTTCATCCGGAATAATCATTTATTCCGGATCAACCCCAATATTCCGGATCAATCATTTTCAACCACAACATTCCAAATCAACCTTCTTCATCCGGAATATTTTATATTCCGGATCAAAGCCTTTCATCCGGAATAATCTATTATTCCGGATCAACTCTTTTATTCCGAATCAACACCCTTATTCCGGATGAGCTTAAATATTCCGGATCAACCACCTTTGTTAATTATTCCGAATGAACTGAAAATATTCCGGATCAACTCCATTATTCCGCATCAAGCTCTTTTCCATTTTATTCCGGATCAACTCTTTTATTCCGGATCAGCATTATTCCGAATGAAGTGTTTTCTAGTAAGTGGTATTTACTGTTTTTGCTTTACTGTTTAATTTTAATTCGATCTCAGTCTTACTTTATTAACTGCTTTTAGTCTAATTTTATATCTTTGTGCATTTAAACCTTTTTAGTAGGATAGAAAACCAAACCCCCTATTTGTCACCAAGAACAACTATTCCACTTTGAACCGTGATCAATTCGAGAAGATTCCGAGACTTAAATTGAACCCCATGAAAAACCTTGTATCAGGGGCTTAAAATTGAAAAGTTTGATATAGCCAACCAAACCCTAGAAAAGTGTGTTAGTGAACAAAGAAACCCTAGGGACATGTTGGGGATTGGGATGAAAGAGTATGCTGCCATTCCACCACCTGCTGGGGACTTCTATGGTGTCCTGAAAAAGGATCTTTCTTGGACTGGTATTCCAGAACTCCAAGAAAAGGAATTTATTCCTCTACCTAGAGTGCTTACCCTAGTAGAAGAATATAAACAGAAAGTGACTGATCTTGAACAGTGGAAGAAAGCCATCCCTATGTTGTTTGTTAATGGGGGCTTCTTAGTAATGAAGAAACTAAAGTTAAACCCATTGTCATCACTAACCCTACCACTGAAAAAACTATTGACCTTGGCTCTACAACTAAAACCAAATCTAGTGTTAAATATGCTGAAATGTATAGGAAATATAGATCACCTCAAAGCCAAGCAAGTGTTAATGGGACAAGGTTCTTTCAATCTAGACCTAAGGTTATGTCTAGAAAGGCTTGTTACACATGCGAGAGTTTTTCTCACTTGGTTAATAAATGTGTCAGCGACTCTAAATCCACCAGTGACAATAGGTCAACCATGGTCAAACCTAGACCTTTTGTCCAAACAAGTCCCCAGACCACTAGACCAGCTCCTTTCTTTTCTAGAGGGACTACTACTAATGGACAAAGACCTTTCAAAAGACCAATACCTGATCTAACAGACAATGGGTTCCTGTAGCAAACCCTAATTTAGACACTGACAGGAACAAATTGCCCGCTGACAGGACAAAATCAGCCACTGATAGAGCTAGGTTTGGTATGAAAATGCCACAACTGGCTTCTGTTAGACCTTATGTTAAACCAATTAATAGGTACTAAAAACCTAAGGGACCAGGGTCTAAAGCTTCATCCAGTTTGACATGGAGACCTAAACAAAACCAAAACCCTAATTCAGATGGAATTTCTATGACCTGTAATAGATTTAATTTTCTTGCAAAGGTCATCACTAAACCCATTTGGGTAAATTGGGTGTTTAGGCCAGAAAGAGATGAACAGGGGGTTGTTACAAGGAATAAGTCAATTCTTGTTGAACAACCAGATGAATCCAAGTCTGTAAAGGCTTGGATTCCCAAAGAAAACTAATTTGTTTTCTTCATGTGCAGGGTATTCACAAGTAGGTCAATGATTTTGGATATTGGAACAGTGGATGCTCAAGGCACATGACGGGGAAGGAAGATTACCTTACTGATTTCACTCCTATTAAAGATGGTGATAATGTGTACTTTGGTGGTAGTTATGGCAACATTTCTGGCAAAGGCACACTCATCACCAACAACTTAAGGTTTGAGGAAGTATTCCTGGTAAAAGAACTTGATTACAATCTGTTTAGTGTGTCACAAGTATGTGACAACAAGAATAAGGTTCTTTTCACTGATACTGAGTGCTTAGTTTAAAGTAAAGACTTTAAGATTCCTGCTGATAAGTTCATAGAATTTAGAACACCTAGACATAAAGATGTTTATTATGTGAATCTAAATGGTATTAGAATGAATAACAACTTGTCTTGTCTTTATGCTAAGGCCTTAGTAGATGAAAGTAACTTATGGCACATAAGGTTAGGGCACATTAACTTCAAAAACATGAACAGACTTGTGAGACATGATCTTGTCAAAAGGATTGCCTTCAAAAGCATTCCACAATGATCATAATTCTGTTACATGCCTTAAAGGAAAGAAGCATAAGGCCTCTATTAAGTCTAAGCTTGTTCATACTAGTCCTAAGCCACTTCACCTATTACACATGGACTAATTCTGCCCTACCAATACAGAAAGCCTTAATGGTAAATCCTATTGCTTTGTAGTCATTGATGATTATTCTAGGTTTACTTGGACTTTCTTTTTGGCTTTAAAGAGTGATACTGCTAAGACTTTAATTAACTTCATCACACAGATTGAGAAGAAAACGGGTAATAAGGTTAAAATTCTTAGAAGTGATAATGGTGGTGAGTTTAGGAACAACCTTCTAGATGCCTTTTGTGTCAATAAGGGAATATCTAGGGAGTTTAGCATAGCTAGAACTCCACAGCAGAATGGTGTAGATGAGAGAAAGAATAGAACTCTAATAGAAGCAGCTAGAACCATGTTGGCAGATGCAAATCTACCCATTTCTTTTTGGGCTGAGGCTGTGAACACTACTTGCTATGTTCAGAATAGTGTCTTAGTCAATAAGTTTCATAATAAGACTCCCTATGAATTACTTTGGAATAAGAATCCTAATATAGACTTCTTTAAGCCCTTTGGATGTCATGTAGTGATTTTGAATACTAGTTATGACCTAGTTAAGTTTCATTCTAAGGGTGATGAGGGACTTTTTATGGGATATTCCACAAATAGCAAGGGATATAGGGTTTATAACAAGAAGTCTAAGATTCTAACAGAAAATATTCATGTTGACTTCTTGGAAAATAAACCAAGTGATCCTGAGTCTGGACCTAGATGGCTATTTGACTTAGAGCCATTATCAAGATCCATGAATTATATTTACCGGGGTAACCCCGTTTACTAAAGAAAGGATCCATGAATTATATGCCTGTGAATAATCCAATTGTCTTGGAAGAACCTATTGTTGAGATTGCAGGTATACAGGTTGATAAAGAAGAAGGATCACATGTAGTTGAGCCAACTCTCATATTTGATTATGTCACCATACCTATATGGACTGATGGGTTTGTGCAAGCATCTGCTGCTGCTGGAAAGGAGGAAGAAGAGCAACAAGAAAAACCAGTTGATGAATCCATGCATGCATCTTCATTCGTTGACAAAACCAATTCAGACGTTGACACGTTGAATTCAGCCGCTGACAGTCTGTTTGGAAATTTATTCTCTTCCTCCAACAGAAATATTTTTGAACATGTTGAAGACCCCATATCCAATCAAGATGTCAGTAGACCAGTTCCAACTACTGACAACATACCTTCAAGTTCAAGTGGGGATGGAAGTAGCAATGAAGATGATATTGGCAACATGGAGTCCACTGTTTATGACAACTCTCTATTTAAAGGAGGAATACTTACAAAGGTGGCCAAAGATCATCCTCCCTCCCAAATAATTGGTGACATTCAGACTCCTGTTCAAACAAGGAGAACTAAGAAGACTCAAGGTGTATTCATTGCTAATATTCACAAGAAGGAAGATACTCCTTTTGTTCAAGAATGTTTGTTTGCCTGTTTTCTCTCTTAGTTAGAACCAAAGAAGATCTTTGATGCTCTTAAAGAAGAAATCTGGGTTGAAGCAATGCAAGATGAGCTTCATCAGTTTGCTATTCAAGACGTTTGGGAGCTAGCAAACTGTCCAAGGTATGTCAGGCCTATTGGGACAAGATGTGTTCTAAGAAACAAGAAGGATGAGAGAGGCATTTTTATTAGAAACACGGTAAGACTGGTTGCTCAGGGATACACACAGGAGGAAGGTATTGATCATGAAGAGGTTTTTGCACCTATTTCTAGAATAGAAGCAATAAGGATTTTCCTAGCCTATGCTTCCTGCATGGGTTTCAAAGTCTACCAAATGGACGCGAAGAGTCCATTTTTGTATGACATAATCAAAGAAGAAGTCTATGTCATGCAACCTCCTTGTTTTGAAGATTCTGAGCATCTAGATAAAGTTTATAGAGTAAAGAAGGCTATGTATGGCCTTCATCAGGCCCCTAGAGCATGGTATGGAACACTTTCCACTTATCTGGTGGAAAACAGATTTAAGAGGGGTATCATAGACCAGACATTGTTTATAAAGAAGGAAGGGAAGGATTTTCTTCTTGTTCAGGTTTATGTAGAAGATATCATCTTTTGTTCATCTAACCAAAGAATGAGTGATGAATTCTCCAAACTTATGACAGATAAGTTTAAAATGAGTGCTATGGGAGAGATGACTTTCTTTCTTCGGATTCAAGTTCAGCAGAAAGAGGATGGTATCTGCATCTCTCAAGATAAGTATGTGGCTGAGATCTTGATAAAATTTGGCTTTCCACCACATGAAAAGCGAGCTAGCACTCCTACAGACAAGTAGCACCCATGGGGAAAGATTGGAGAAGGAAAATAGGTTGATGTCATGCCATATAAATCAATGATTGGATCATTGATGTATCTTACAACTTCAAGACCTGATATCATGTTTGCAGTATGTGCATGTGCACGTCATCAAGTCACACCCAAGGAATGTAACCTTCATGTAGTTAAAAGGATCTTTAGATACCTTAGATGCTTTCCCACATTGGGATTGTGGTATCCTAGAGAGTCTCGTTTGGAGCTTATTGGCTATTCAAATAGTAATTATGGAGTTGGCATCTTTTAATTAATGAAAGAGATAAGATACATATTTTACGATGTAATCATTACTTTTTGAATATAACCACCTTCTTTTTCAACCAATCGTGTGCTTATACCTATGATATAAATTAGGCTCACTTCTTTAAACAGGGTAACTACTATTCTTGTCTTCTAAATTCTCAAACCTTCCAAACTCCATTGTTAACCATCTTAAAGTTTTCAAAAATCATTCAAATGGCACCAAAGTTTAAACCTGCTAGTGTAGAGTTGGGGTTCAGAAGTCAACACAATATGGTTTCTTATTTGGTTGACGATAATGTTTTGCACCCCCAATACACATAGATGATTGGGTATTTGATGGAGTCTCCTTTAAGGTATGCTCTTTCTCATACTCTACTTGTCCCTATCACACACATCAAGCAGTTATGGAACACTGTACGTTCTGAAACAATTGATGGAGTGATTACATTAGTTGGCACTATTCATGAGGCTAGATGGATAGTTACTGAAGCTTTAGTTCGTAAAGCTTTACATCTTGACGACGTTGATGGTATAACTACCCTTCCCTTAGCAGAGCTAGAGTTAGGGCTTCGAGGCTTGGGATATGAATTTCCCCTAGTTGGGCATATAAACAAATATTCTAAACAACAATTTCCGCCAGCCTGGAAGTACCTGATACATGTCATCTTACAATGTTTGAGTCCCAAATGCTCGCCTTTAAATGAAATAAATCGATCAAACGATTGTGCACTTGTTTGTCTTGCAAATGGGCAAAAATATAATTTTTCTAAACTGATTTTTGATGGCATGTCTCACAACAAGGGTAACAAGATGACACTTGCTTACCCAAGGTTTTTACAAATGGTTTTTGATGCACAACAATATTGCCGTAGGGATCATGACCACTTTTATAAGGTCCCTACTTAGAAGAAAACAATTTTTGGTAACATGAATACCCCTCCATTTAGAGACCTTCCTCTCACCCGAGCCATGCAAGCTATCATTCAAGCAACTGCAAACCCTGAACCACAACCAGACCCTATCCCAGAACAACCTCCATCACCAAAACACATGAACATTGACCCTCAACCCTCAGGCGCTGACATTCACAATGTGGGCGCTGACACAACCAACCCAAACGCTGACACCAATTCCCCTCACCACCAAAATGACCCACATTCCACTTCTTCATTTGAACCACAAGACTATAGGTTTGAGAAACGCCAAAGGACTACTGGAGTGTTCTCCTCTAGTGGTCCTAGCCATGTAGCAGAGGTAACTGATGCTTTCTCTTACGATTACACAATTTTAAATTTGTAACACGGATTTCTAAATCAGCTAAGAACACACGCACAAGTATGACCCTTTCGTTTGTAGCTAGCTTGTTGTGGTAAGCCGAGGTCGTTCAGTGGGATTTGGGTGTTTTCGGTTGTATGGAGTCTTTGTAACAATGTAACGTTGGTGGTAAAAATGGGTGTCACTCCCACAATTACCATATAAGTAACAACTAAGCAAATAAATAACAAGTAACACTTAAGATAATGATTAAGCTAATAACTTGAGAACAATAATATTAAAGACAACACTTGCTTGGATTAGTTCATAACATTTGGATTGTTCATAAGAGGATGGTTTTGATAAATTGATTACAAGTAAAGAAGATGATGGTCACAAATTCCAATCTTTGATTTTAAAGTATATAACCAACGCGTTTGATTACAACACAATCAAATCAAGCATTAAGATAAATCAACCAATTCAAGACTATGTTTAGCTTAATGAGTTTGATTCACGGTTGTTTCACAAAATCATTAACAATCACTCTTAGGTTCCTTTTGCATAATCATACCACTAAAGAAATGGTCAATACAATAGATAATCATCCATAGATAAAACGATTATAACTAGTTGGTGAATGATAACCCTTTCGACCTATGAATTCACCAACAACTAATCAAGCATGATAAGCAAATGGAATGGAACTTAAGCACAATTGGAGTTCAAACGTAACATGAAATTGATCAAAACAATGATAAAATATAAATAATCCTCATGTCACAACTTCATCCAAACAAGTGTATATGAAACTACTCCATAATCATTTCAACAAAGTTCATACGAACAATATTCATAACATTCATAATCATTCTTGAAATATAAAACGAGTTTACCAAAGTGCTATTACAATAAGTAAATGGAAGGATATAGAGCAATCCTTAGGCCTCCAATTGACTACAACTTTTGTGGTCTTTCGGGTTATGCAAATGAAATTCGTATTTGGGATTTAAGGCGAGTTTTAGAGAGGTTTGGTGAATATTGGTGGTGATTTAGGTATCAAGAAACACTACCAATGATAAGGGTAATGATCCTTTAGAGTTTGGCAAGGTTATTTTGATGATTGGATCTCCAAAAACGTCACTTTTTGGCACACCAATATTAAATCCGAGAATGGGTTCTTCACCATGGTTGGGAGAGTTCCTTTGGTTAATAATGAAGGTGGTAATGATTTTCCTTCAAGTGATATGTTACAATGACCCCCAAGGGTCTTATTTATAGTGAAATTAAGGCCATCCTATCAATGCAAGAACTTGGAGCCAAAGCAAAATACTTGGAGCCAAATGTGTATGCTTGGAGCCAAAGACAATTTCTTTGTCCCAAAGTAGTTCTAGAATGCTCCAATATAATGTTCTTGTGTCTTTCAAAGTTGCATGAATGTAGACATAAAATCTGCCAACATAAATGTGGGTGGCAAATTGAATTCTGCTGGTGGCAAATCAGTTGCATTTTGCTGGTGGCAACTTTGATTCTGCTGGTGGCAACTTCATGATGAGTGACTTGTATGCTCCATGGAAACACTTGTTCTTGTACCTGATCTAGATCTTCAAAGGCTTGTAGCTAGTCGGGACTCCTTCGTATATGCATGAATCGTCGTTTATTCTTTCTTTCTTTTCTTCTCTTTCCTTGTTCTTGGCTAACTAACAACATAAAACACAACTTCACACATATATGAGCTAAATAGCTTGTTAGTATAACCAAAAACCATGCAAAATATACGGATAACGCTCAAGAAAACATGTTGAATTTGGGCGTTATCAGGAACCACCACCACAAGTATGGTTGGTGACATGGGTGGGGCTGGGACTATTGACAATAGCTTAGACGCAGGTCAAGACAGTCCTAACATCATTAAGACCACACGCATACCCAATGAATCTCTGTTGGGAGGTCAAATCCCCATGATAGAAAAGGGCAGACTGGAACCTTTATTAGCAATGAAATTGACGATGGTCTGCATGCGCTTGCAAAAGCAAAATGCAGACCTTGTATAGGTTGTCAAAGATCAAGGTCTTGAACTCACTTCATTGAGGGAGAGGTTAGTTACTTTAGAGGCTGCCGATACTAGGAGGAGGCAGTTTAGAGTCCTTTCTTCAGGGGAGGATTCTTACAAAGGGGAGGATGATGCAGCTACAAAGCCTGTAAATTTGAGTGACAAGGGCTCACAAGAGGGTGTTTCCTATGGGAACAAGGATGTGGAGGTAGCTGAGGTACTAACAGGTTTGAAGGAGAAGCCAGGTTTTGATCTTTCTTTGGTTACTCCTAAGCAGTTTTCATTTGTAGAAATGATGAAGTAGGTCACAGAATCAGCCGCTGACACTCAGGCTTTGAACACTGACATGAACAAATCAGACGCTGACAGACTTGCTGGTTTAGTTGGTGTATCCCAACCATAAGCTATTATCAAGGATGTTTCTACACAGGCACCATTAACAACTTTACCAACTATTGGAGCTTTGGATAAGGGTAAAGAAGTTATGTTAGAAGGACAGACACCTAAGGATGAAGCTCAGGTACAATTTGATTCTGTTTTGGCTGCACAACTTCAGAAGCAAGAAGGAATAAAGTCTTCTAAGACTGCCATTGAGTCACAGATTGTGACTTCTTCAAAATATGAAGATGAGAGCTCTAGTTCTAGTGTGATGATACTTGAAGAGACAGAAAGGTTAGAGTATGGGGAGGATGAATTGGCTAGGGAGAAGCTTAGGGAATTGAAGTTGCAGTTTGATCTTGACATGCCCAAGATTACTGAGCTCTATTTTAAGTATGAAGAGCAAGTCTTGAATGGTCCAGATATTTCTTTGTCAGAGAAGATTTGGTGTTTAGAAGGATTTTTGAGGCTGCAGAGAGATATTAAGGTGTTTGAGAAAAATAGAGCTTGCAACATTCTTCACCAAAACAAGACAACAAGGAGAGAATTGTATTACATGATGTTATGGTGTCACCAGACTGGGTGGACCTACACAAACTCAAAAATCTCACTTTTGACCATTTGGAGCAATTGGCTTATCCAATTTGGGATTTCTTGTGTAAAGACAGGACTTTTGGGCTACTCTCTAAGGAAAGGCAAGAGGAAATGGAGGAACAGATGAGAATGAAGAAAGAATCTGTAGTTCCAAGGCCAGTGAAGAAGGGATTTGATAGGTGTGAAAACACCCATCCTTTTACCACTTATTGCTTGCTAAAATGAGACCAAAACGCGTATTTAATGTCATTTGTTTAGAATTATGCGTGGTTTGTGTGTTTGTTGTGTTTTCAGAGCCAACCGGATAAATATTGAAGAAAACATGGGATTGCACAGGTTTTATCGAAGAAAAAGACGAAAAGACGAAGTCTATAGTCCAAGTGATGCAAAAGATTTGAAGTCAATGGGCCTATTTGAAGATTTATCGAAGAAAAGGACCAAAGATGGAAGATTTATATATGTCGAAGAACTCAAGTCTATTAAATGAAGAAATTAAAAGACGAGTTGAATTTATTCGTTGGAAATCCCGAATCGAAGTCGAAAACGTCAACTTTTCTGAAAAGACGAGAAGACAAAAAGAAAGGGAGAAAGCCCACTCACCAAACCAAGCCAAGGCCTATAAATAGAGACCTCCTTCACAAATTTGAGGACTAGTTCATTTCAGTTATTTCTTTTCCTGTTTCGTAGGAAACCAACTCCCTTAAGGAGATTGGTGATTTTTATTTCCTTTGATTTCCTTCATAATCTTGTAGTTTAATCTTTCATTTTGTTTGTTAAACCTTAATATTTCAATATCAAGTTTCCTTTTTATCTTGTTCTACCCTTTCTATTTGATTCTCTAGTTCTAAGCTTTCATTTTATTGGTTTTGATCTTCAAAAACAAGTGGGTTTTGAGTTTTTGTTGATTTGGTTTGATGTTTATCATTAGTAAATGATTAGTGGTTAAATTGGTTTAAGTTTTGGTTAAAAACTTGGTGGATTTTGGTTAACTTCGTGTTGTTATTATTCCCCTGTTCTTCGGACTGTTACATTTCCCAGATTCCGAATGAAGCTTTCTTTCCGAACCAAGGTCTTTGTTTAAATTATTCCCGATGAAGCAACATTCCGGATGAACTAAGTTTTCCGAACCAACGTTTTAGTTTTTATTATTCCGAATGAGTCTTTTGTTCTAGTTATTCCGAGCCAACAGATTTATTCCGGATCAGTTTTTCCTTTGAGTATTCCGAATAAACATTCTGGATGAGCAGTTTTCAATTATTCCGAATGAGCAACACATTCCGAATGAGCACCTAGTTTTCTTTATTCCGCATCAGTTGAATATTCCAAACGAAGCCTTTTTATCATTTATTCCGAACCAAGCTCTTTATTCCGAATAAACGTTTTTATTCCGGATCAGTAGGGTATTCCGAATGAAGCTACTCTCCGAATGAGTCAAGTATTCCGAGTAAAGCAATATTCCGCATGAGCTAATATATTTCTGATCAAGCACTTATTCCGGATCAACATATATTCCGAATGAAGGAGTTTTTCCGAATGAACGCTTTGTTTTAGATTATTCCGGATAAAGGGTTTATTCCGCATGAAGCAAGATATTCCGAATAAAGGTTATATTCCGGATGAAGGTTTTTGTCTAAATTATTCCGAATAAGCAAGTATTCCGAACGAAGCTAATATTCCGAATCAGCAGTTTTTCTGAGTTAAGGTATTTTACTGTTTATTCTTAATTCAAGTTTTATTTTCATTAATTGTTTTTAGCTTAATTTTATTACTTCATGCACTTACCTTTAAAGTAGAAATAGATCAAAAGCTCCCCCTTTTAGTTACCAATTACAACAATTCCACTTTGAACCATGATCAATTCGAGAAGATACCGAGAACGAAACAACGACAAATATAATTGGGTACGAGCAACACAAAGAAAGATCTTGCATCAAACCTTTTTTATTAACTAACTAAAATTCAGTTATTAAAATGGCGCCGCTGCCGGCTCTTTTCGTAAGGATCAACGGTTTTTTTTAAGAAAAATTGGATTTTGGGATCCGTTCTTTCGGGAACGTTATTTTCAAGTACAAAATTTTTCAAAAAACCATAAAAATATAAAATTTTCAAAAATACAAAAAAAATTAAAAAACCTATAAAAACCAAAAATATTTTCTCTTGTATTTTCTTTTTAGTGTATGCGTACTCGATCAACGTCTTCTCCCGAGCCCGAGACTCTCGATAATTTAGACATGGCCGGTGTACACATCAACAATAATAATCCACCTCACCCAACATGAATAATCCACCCCTACCCGACCTACAAACCATGGAGGAGCTATGCCAACCTACGATGAATGGACGTGGAGGCCCAATTGCGTCGATGCAAATCACGGCTCAGGAGTTTTCGTTGAAGCATCACATGATTCAACAAGTGCATACTAATCCATTTCGCGGATTGCCAGATGATGATGCCAACAAGCACCTCGACAAATTCATTACCATTACCCAAAGCATGAAGATGCCCGGTGTTTCTATGGATGTCCTTCGCCTTCAACTCTTTCCACACACGCTTTCTCACCATGCCAAAAAATGGTTTGACCGTCTCCCAAAGAATTCTATTCATACTTGGGACGACATGACTCAACGCTTTTTGTCGCGCTAGTTTCCACCATCCATGGTCACGAGCCTTCGTAACCAAATTAGTGGATTCATGCAAGACAATGATGAATCGCTCTTTGATGCTTGGGAACGCTACAATGATTTGATCGACCGTTGTCTAAATCACAACATGTTCCCCGTCACTCTCATTGATACTTTCTACAATGGTCTCACTTTTCGTGATCGTGACACGATCAACGCCGCCGCCGGTGGTACTTTTATGAAAAGGAGACCGGAGGAGTGTAGAGAGTTGATTGAAAACATGACTACTCACCACAAGAATTGGGATTCATCCGCACCTTCAAGATCTAATCTGAGATTCAATGTTTCATCTACTTCTTCCACCACCGACATGTCCGCCATGGAACGAGCCATTATCGAAATGAGCAAAAATATGCAAATTTTGGCTAGTAACCATACTCAACAAGCTAAAGCCGTTGCTAATTCTTGTGAAACATGTGGTGGTCCTCATTCTTACAATGATTGTCCTTATACTCAAGGCAATTTTTGTGAAAACGTTAACGCGGCATACGGTACTTATCCCATGGGAGGCTATCAAGCTCGTCCTCAAGGAGACCGTAACTTGCTAAGTTATCGTTCAAAAAACTATATTTCACCACCCGGTTTTACTCCTCAAAACCAAAACCAACAACAAAGCTATAACCGAAATAACCAATCCCAACCTCGTGCTAAAAATCAATATCAATCCCAAAGAAACCCATACCCACCTCAAGGAAATTCTCAAGCTTACCAAGCTCCACCTCTCAATCAACCGATGGCATTGAATCAAGACATCGAGACGTTCATGAGGACTAATAGAGAGATGGTGACGAATCTTCAGAGTCAATTCATCAACTTGAAGGGAGACATGACGAAACAAGGGAGTGATATTCGAGCCGAGCTAAGGAATGACATGGCGAAACAAAGCAATGATATTTGCGCAGACATGAGAGACTCTTTCAGCACTCAAGCGGATAGCATACGTGATATGATCGGGTCGCTCTTCCAAGATATTCAACCCTCTTCTTCGGGTACTCTTCCGAGTAACACCGTTGCTAATCCAAGAGGGGAGATGAAAGAAATCACCACTCGTAGTGGAAAAGGTTATACGGAACCCGAGCTTCCTACACCTCCACCCGTGATTGTGAACAAGGAAAAATAGCAACTTTCCTCACCTCCTTTGCCTTCTACCCCCATTCCCCCACCACCCGCGGTTGTGAGTGATCCTACTCCCCTAAATCCTTCCTCTTCATCCGATATACCTTATCCTTCAAGGTTGAGGAAAGAGAAGCAAAAGAGCAAGGATGATATTCAAGTTTCAAACTTTCTCAAAATGTTTAAACAATTGAATTTTAACATCTCCTTCGCCGAGGCTCTCGCTCACATGCCTAAATATGCGAAGATGTTTAAAGATCTTCTAAGTGACAAGGAGAAGCTTCTTGACATTGCTCAGACCCAACTTAATGAGAATTGCTCCGCGGTTCTCTTAAGGAAATTATCCACCAAACTTGATGATCCGGGTCGCTTCTTGATTCCTTGCAACTTCCCGGGAGTAGAGAATTGCATGGCCCTAGCCGATCTAGGTGATAGTATAAACTTAATTCCTTTAAGTGTTTGGAAGCAATTATCTCTCCCCGAGCTAGTCCCCACCAAAATGACTTTGGAATTAGCTAACCGTACGGTTGCTTATCCAGTGGGGATAGCCGAAGACGTCTTCGTTAGCGTTGACAAATTCACCTTCCCGGAGGATTTTGTTGTCGTTGACTACGAGATGG
Organism: Glebionis coronaria; assembly: GCA_025667525.1. Classification (NCBI taxonomy): domain Eukaryota; kingdom Viridiplantae; phylum Streptophyta; class Magnoliopsida; order Asterales; family Asteraceae; genus Glebionis; species Glebionis coronaria. Next base: position 1,116,066 of record JANFOE010000213.1, read on the forward strand.
ATCCTCGTGTTCCATTAATCATTGGACTTCCCTTCTTGAGGACCGGTCGCACTCTCATTGATGTAGCCGCGGGCGAAATAATCATGAGAGTTGGTGATGATAAAATTGTCTTCAACATGGGTAAGATTGTTAAGCAACCTTATTTATATGAGAGTGTTAATGCTATTGATGTTCTCGATGAGGCTTGTGAAGAACATTTTCATGATGCTTGCAAAAGTAATCTCTTTTCTCTACCCAATGTTGAGACCGTTGCCTCAATCGCTCCGTCATTGACTCCTTTTGGAGAAAGTGACTTTCTTTTGGATGATTTTGAAGCTAGCTTGGGTCCACTTGATCTTAAGTATGATGATTCTCCCACCGATTGGGAAGAAGACATTCGTATAATTTAGAAACTTCTCAATGAAGACCCTTTCTCTCCTCCTTCTCCTAAAGAGGTGACTAATGATGATCCGTCGTTAGTTACACCATCTATTGAGGATCCTCCCACTCTTGAGCTTAAGGACTTACCTCCTCATCTCGAGTACGTTTTCTTAGAAGGAATTGATCAACTTCCCATTATCATTGCTAAGGACTTAAAAGCCGATGAGAAAACTCGTCTCATTGAAGTTCTCAAGAAACATAAAAGAGCTATCGCTTGGAAAATCTCCGATATTCGTGGAATTGATCCTCACTTTTGCACACATAAAATTCTCATGGAGGACGACTTTAAGCCCACCATTCAAAGCCAACGAAGGGTGAATCCTAAAATCTATGACGTTATCAAAAAAGAGGTTATCAAACTTCTTGATGCGGGCATGATTTACCCTATCTCGGATTCACCATGGGTTAGTCCAGTCCATTGTGTGCCTAAGAAAGGTGGAATCACCGTTGTGCCCAATCAAAACAACGAGTTGATTCCTACACGTCTCGTTACTAGGTGGAGAGTTTGTATAGACTATCGCAAACTCAATGATGCCACGAGAAAGGATCATTTTCCTCTTTCTTTTATGGACCAAATGCTTGAACGTTTAGCGGGTAATGAATATTACTGCTTTCTAGATGGTTTCTCGGGTTATTTCCAAATACCCATCGATCCCCAAGATCAAGAGAAGACAACATTCACTTGTCCCTATGGCACGTTGCTTACAAAAGAATGCCTTTTGGCTTATGCAATGCCCCCGGGACTTTCCAAAGGTGCATGTTAGCTATTTTCCATGACATGGTTGAGCAAACCATGGAAGTCTTCATGGATGATTTCTCGGTCTTTGGGGATTCATTCTCTTCTTGCCTTGCCAATTTAGAACGTATGCTTAAGCGGTGCGGAGACACTCGCCTTGTTCTAAATTGGGAAAAATGCCATTTTATGGTAAAAGAAGGCATTGTGCTAGGACACAAAATCTCAAAAGCCGGTCTTGAAGTCGACCGTGCTAAAGTGGATGTCATAGCCAAATTACCTCCACCTTCAACCGTGAAGGGTGTGAGAAGTTTTCTGGGTCACGCGGGCTTCTATCGTCGATTCATTCAGGATTTCTCTAAAATCGCTCGCCCGATGACCCACCTCTTGGAAAAAGATACTCCTTTTATCTTTTCTAAAGAGTGTATCGAAGCCTTCAATCTTCTTAAGGATAAGCTAACTAAGGCACCGGTCTTGGTTACCCCTAATTGGGAGCTACCTTTTGAATTGATGTATGATGCTAGTGACTTTGCTATTGGAGCGGTTTTGGGACAAAGGATTAACAAACATTTCCAACCAATCCATTATGCTAGCAAGACAATGACGGGGGCTCAATTGCATTATACGACAACCGAAAAAGAGCTTTTAGCTGTTGTCTATGCTTTTGAAAAATTTCGCCCCTATCTTGTTTTATCCAACACCATTGTTTACACGGACCATTCCGCGTTGAAGTACTTGATGACTAAGCACGACTCTAAGCCAAGACTTCTTTGCTGGGTTTTACTCCTTCAAGAATTTAACATTGAAATTCGTGACAAGAAGGGAGCTGAAAACCTAGCCGCGGATCATCTAAGTAGACTTAAGGATCCGTATCAAGGGGATCATCTGAACAAAGAGATCAATCACTCTTTTCCCCTTGAGACCTTAATGTCTATAAATCTCAATCTTGATGACACCACGTGGTTTTCCGACATTGTAAACTACTTAGCCGGTGGTGTTCTCATCAAAGGGTTAACATCCCAACAAAATAAAAAGTTCTTAAACGATGTTAAGACTTACTTTTGGGATGACCCTTTTCTCTTAAACAATGCACTGACTTGATTATTCGCCGATGTGTTGACGGACCGACAGCTTTAGACATTCTCGAGGCTTGCCACAAAGGACCCACCGGTGGTCACTTTGGTCCCAACTTCACCGCGAAGAAAGTGTTTGACTCGGGATTCTATTGGCCCACCAGTTATCGTGATGCTCACGAAATGGTTAAAAATTGTGATGCTTGCCAAAGACAAGGCAAGATCACACATAAAGACGAGATGCCTCAAAATTTCATACAAGAATGTGAAATCTTTGATGTATGGGGCATCGACTTTATGGGGCCATTCCCTTCTTCTAAAGGAAACAAATACATCCTTGTCTCCGTTGACTACGTTTCACATGGGTTGAAGCAAAAGCTTTACCCACTAACGACGCAAGGGTGGTTTATAACTTTTTGAAACATCTGTTTGCTCGATTCGGTGTTCCTCGTGCTATAATCAGTGACCGCGGGACTCATTTTTGCAATGATCAATTTGCAAGAGTTATGGCTAAGTATGGTGTCAATCACCGTCTTTCCACCGCTTACCATCCTCAAACCAACGGTCAAGCCGAGATATCCAACCGTGGATTGAAGCGAATTTTGGAACGTACTGTGGGAGAGCATCGTGCCTCATGAGCCGATAAACTTGATGATGCTCTGTTGGCTTTCCGTACCGCCTATAAGACACCGATTGGTTGTACACCTTATCGTCTTGTGTACGGGAAAGCATGCCACCTCCCTATCGAGCTGGAACATAAGGCATACTGGGCATTGAAGTGGGCTAACTTCGACATCAACAAAGCCGGTGATCTTCGCAAGATTCAACTCAACGAGCTAAATGAACTGAGGAATGAAGCTTACGAGAACTCATTGATCTACAAGGAGAAGACCAAGATCATCCACGATGCTAGAATTAAGAACCGAGAGTTCCACGTTGGTGATCAAGTCTTACTTTTTAACTCTCGGTTGAATATCTTCTCGGGCAAGTTGAAGAGCCGCTAGTCTGGTCCATTCACCATCGCCAAAGTCTTTCCTTATGGCACCATTGAGCTTTCTCAGCCAAATGGGCCCAATTTTAAGGTGAATGGCCAGCGTTTGAAGTTGTACTTTGGTGAGGACATCTCTCATGAGATGATTCCATCCCTCACCACGTTTCCCATGAACTAGATTCGGGACCGAGTCAGGCTCGTGACTCGGTTAACAAAAACAAGCGCTCCTCGGGAGGCAACCCGAGTATCTATCCCCCCTTTCCGTTTTTCATCCTAAGTGTAGGGGGAGCTATATAGGTTGCTTGTGTTTGTATGGTGATGTGATTACAGGGATAAGTGCACTCTTGGAATCTTTGAAGAACCGTGCTCCCATGTTATCCGCAAATCCGGTTCTATCTCTCAACTATCGTGATTCAATTTTCTTCATACTCACAATCGAAATTGATCACTTTAGTTGTCTCCTCCTTAACTTGATTTAACCAACGTGCACAATGTCATAAGTGTAGGGGAGACTTTTCCCACATGCTTAAACATTGAGGACAATTTTTATATTAAGTGTAGGGGAGACTTCTATCGAAGTTTTAAGTGGACTTTTCCATTAAAGTGCCTTCATTTAACCGGAAAATTCGATTTTTCGACATTTTTCAAAATTTTTAATCTATTTTGGCCTAGTTGTATAGTTGTATTTTCCTTCTTAATGGTTATTTTCTTTCCTTGCTAAAATAAAGTTAAATAAAGTGGTTTTAATTTTTCAAAGTCGTGAATATTTTGACTCAACCCGAGTTTACTTATGTAAGTTTACTCTAGCTAGTATCATTAACATGTTTAAGTCAAGTTTTGCTAGGCTTTTATATGGGGAACTTTAAAACGCGAAAGTCTTAACTCTCACGGGTTAAGAACAAGAACTTTTCGCAAGTTCCTATAATTGATCCTAGAGAGTCGTTTATCAAGGGAGCTTTAAAATGCGATTTCTAAACATGAAAAAGTCTAAGAACTTGCAAGATCCTATAGATGACTCGAAAACCCAAAACTTTGATTTAATTGGCTAATCATCCACGAGTCTCATTCCTTGAGATTTTAAACTGTGGAGGACGAGAGATGATAGAGTCAATTATAAGTTTGGTATTCTTTCGTGAATTTATGTGAGTTGATTATAAGCCTATTCTCCCATCGCTTGCTAATAAATTTATCTGCAATAAATAAGGTTGTACGATTTGAAAAGTTACTTAGCTTCTAGCACAAGATCGTTTAAAAGTTGCTCGATATTAATTAGAGTTCATAGCCAAGGCATAACTTATTGAAGCGGGATGCGAAGATTGGCGAGTCCGAAAAGGCCCTAACAAGGCATGAGGGCTACATTTTGTTGCTAAAGATCCAAAAGTGATGTGAAGAATCATTTATCAAAGATCAATATGAAGGATCGAGACACACGACGAAAAGCAAAAACTCCCCAAAAGATCATGGAGAAGTCTATCCAAAAAGGCCCTAACAAGGTATGAGGATAAATAGATCCAAGTCCTAAAAGGAGGCGGATCGTTGTATATCAAAGTCCAAATAAAGATTGGAGAAAAATGAAGAAGTCGTGGTCCAAAGATGAAGAATCTCTCAAAACTTCAAGTGAAAAAATTCCTATTATGAAGAGAAGACCATAATTTCAAGAACGTCTCTCGAAGATTTGAAGTATGAAGTCGCTGCCAAATATCGGTCCGAGAAAGGTCTCAAATCGTGAAGCGAGTTATGCCAAGATATGAACTTTATGAGGTCCCGAGAAGCAATTTTAAAAGATTTTGTGCTTTAGCCAACTATTGATTAAATCGTCCCACTTTGTTTTCAGCTTAAATAACTATCGAAATAAGTCAAACAATGCATCCTTGTGATCATTCAAGACAATAATAAAATATAAGAGATACACATAGGAATAAGGGAGTCTAAGTGAATAATTGGGCCACATGAATTCGTGTTAGTTTGCTAACTTATAATAACAATGATCTCGTTTTTAAGCTTGGTATGGGGAACGTGAAACTTGAGAATGATGAACATTCATGACAACCTAAAACCCCAATGTAAGTATTTGAATTCTTTACTTGTTTTGTTCTTTTGGTTTCCTTAGTGTTTAGAATTTAATAAAGGCCAAGGTGGGTTATTTATGATGAGAAATGTAATCTGTGCTTTGAAACTAAGCATTGCATGAGGGCATGATAATGGTTAAGTGTAGGGGATTTGATAGGTGTGAAAACACCCATCCTTTTACCACTTATTGCTTGCTAAAACGAGACCAAAACGCGTATTTAATGTCATTTGTTTGGAATTATGCGTGGTTTGTGTGTTTGTTGTGTTTTCAGAGCCAACCGGATAAATATTAAAGAAAACATGGGATTGCACGGGTTTTATCGAAGAAAAAGACGAAAAGACGAAGTCTATAGTCCAAGAGATGCAAAAGATTTGAAGTCAATGGGCCTATTTGAAGATTTATCGAAGAAAAGGACCAAAGATGGAAGATTTATATATGTCGAAGAACTCAAGTCTATTCAATGAAGAAATTAAAAGACGAGTTGAATTTATTCGTCGACAAATCCCGAATCAAAGTCGAAAACGTCAACTTTTCTGAAAAGACGAGAAGACAAAAAGAAAGGGAGAAAGCCCACTCACCAAACCAAGCCAAGGCCTATAAGTAGAGACCTCCTTCACAAATTTGAGGACTAGGTCATTTCAGTTATTTCTTTTCCTGTTTTGTAGGAAACCAACTCCCTTAAGGAGATTGGTGATTTTTATTTCCTTTGATTTCCTTCATAATCTTGTAAGTTTAATCTTTCATTTTGTTTGTTAAACCTTAATCTTTCAATATCAAGTTTCCTTTTTATCTTGTTCTACCCTTTCTATTTGATTCTCTAGTTCTAAGCTTTTATTTTATTGGTTTTGATCTTCAAAAACAAGTGGGTATTGAGTTTTTGTTGATTTAGTTTGATGTTTATCATTAGTAAATGATTAGTGGTTAAATTGGTTTAAGTTTTGGTTAAAAACTTGGTGGATATTGGTTAAATTCTTGTTGTTATTATTCCCCTGTTCTTCGGACTGTTACATTTCCCAGATTCCGAATGAAGCTTTCTTTCCGAACCAAGGTCTTTGTTTAAATTATTCTGGATGAAGCAACATTCCGGATGAACTAAGTTTTCCGAACCAACGTTTTAGTTTTTATTATTCTGAATGAGTCTTTTGTTCTAGTTATTCCGAACCAACAGATTTATTCCGGATCAGTTTTTCCTTTGAGTATTCCGAATAAACATTCTGGATGAGCAATTTTCAATTATTCCGAATGAGCAACACATTCCGAATGATCACCTAGTTTTCTTTATTCCGCATCAGTTGAATATTCCGAACGAAGCCTTTTTATCATTTATTCCGAACCAAGCTCTTTATTCCGAATAAACGTTTTTATTCCGGATCAGTAGGGTATTACGAATGAAGCTACTCTCCGAATGAGTCAAGTATTCCGAGTAAAGCAATATTCCGCATGAGCTAATATATTCCGGATCAAGCACTTATTCCGGATCAACATATATTCCGAATGAAGGAGTTTTTCCGAATGAACGCTTTGTTTTAGCTTATTCCGGATAAAGGGTTTATTCCGCATGAAGCAAGATATTCCGAATAAAGGTTATATCCCGGATGAAGGTTTTTGTCTAAATTATTCCGAATAAGCAAGTATTCCGAACGAAACTAATATTCCAAATCAGCAGTTTTTCTGAGTTAAGGTATTTTACTGTTTATTCTTAATTCAAGTTTTATTTTCATTAATTGCTTTTAGCTTAATTTTATTACTTCATGCACTTACCTTTAAAGTAGAAATAGATCAAAATCTCCCCCTTTTAGTTACCAATTACAACAATTCCACTTTGAACCGTGATCAATTCGAGAAGATACCGAGAACGAAACAACGACAAATATAATTAGGTACGAGCAACACAAAGAAAGATCTTGCATCAAACCTTTTTTATTAACTAACTAAAATTCAGTTATTAGGATTGAATATTAGATTTCCAGTAGTTTATCAATTAAATCCAAGTAAAGCTATTTTAAAGAAGACCATGAAGCTTTCACCATTGGAAGCTTCAGATTATGTAGAAGTGTTACCTTTGGACTTCAGATACCCAATAGTCAAGTATGAGGAAGATGCAAGTGGTTTCTGGGTGGTCACCAGAGCTGGTGACAAGGTACACACATTCCCTTCTTTGATTTCTTTGTTTGCAAGTATGGATAGAAAGGATTTGGTAGCTTTATGGGACTTGATGAAAGCTAAGTATGAAGCTGAAGAGCCTTCTTCAGTAAGTGGAATAAAGATCTAGACTACATTCAAGAGAATGATTTTTCCAGATGAAGCTGATCCAATATGGTTGTATTTGGATGACCTCAATGGGTTGAAGTTGCGTTTATTTTTAGCTGCTGGTGTATACTATCTTAATACTTCAAATTTGTAGAATATCTTTTGGTTGATGTTCCATATCCTATGTCTCAAGATGTTTTGAAGATGATGGTATCCACAAAGTTAGAGGTTGACTATACAAGTGATGTTAGTAAGGATTTTGTTAGGTTTATTTGTAAGAATCCTCCTTGTATTTAGTTTTATTCTAGAAGCTTGATTACTAGAGTAGATATTAAGTTTAGGGGAGGATTGTTGGGAATAAAATTAACTAAGTCACTGGGACGCTGACAAGAAGGACTTGGACGCTGAAAAGAGTAAAAGAGGTGTTGACAGGTGAACACTGAAAAAACATATTTGAGCGCTGACAAAGGAAAGTTCAACCACTGATGGAATACTTAGTCTACCCGTTTTGTAATTCTAGTAAAGATATGTTCAATATTGTATTTTCTATATTTATCTTTACCTAGAATAGTTGATAGGTAGACCATTGTACACGACTCCTTATGTTATAAAAGGAGGTCGTAGGATTCTAAGTTATAACAAGTTTTACACTTTCATTGTACGCAAGTTTCAATATTAATAGAAGTGAAAGTTTGGTTTATATTGTTATGTTTTGTTCTTTGTTCTAAGCGTTAATTCCACATGACCCTTAGATTGTTGAATACACAAAGTTTCTCAACGTGCTAAACTTGATTTACTCTCTTTAACACAAAGCTAAATCAATCTAAGTTTGGGATCAACAACAAGTATGTGACAACAAGAATAAGGTTTTTTTACTGATACTGAGTGCTTAGTGTTAAGTAAAGACTTTGAGATTCCTGTAGACAAGTTTATAGAATTTTGAACACCTAGACATAAAGATGTTTATAATGCGAATCTAAATGGCATTCAAATGAATAACAACTTGTCATGTCTTTATGCTAAGGCCTCAGTGGATGAAAGTAGATTATGACACAAAAGGTTAGGGCACATTAACTTCAAAAACATAAATAGACTTGTAAGACATGATCTTGTATGAGGATTGCCTTCAAAAGCATTTCAAAATGATCATAATTGTGTTGCATGTCTTAAGGGCAAGCAGCATAAGGCCTCATTTAAGTCTAAGATTGTTCATACTAGTTCTAAGCCACTTCACTTATTACACATGGATTTATTTGGCCCAACCAACATAGAAAGTCTTAATGGTAAATCCTATTGTTTTGTTGTCACTGATGATTGTTCTAGGTTTACTTGGACCTTCTTTTTGGCTTTAAAAGTGATACTGCTAAGACTTTGATTAATTTCATTACACATGTTGAAAAGAAAACGGGTAATGAGGTTAAAATTCTTAGAAGTGACAATAGTGGTGAATTTAGGAACAGCCTTCAAGATACCTTTTGTGTCAATAAGGGAATCTCTAAGGAGTTTAGCATAGCTAGAACCCCACAGCAGAATGGTGTAGCTAAAAGAAGGAATAGAACTCTTATTGAGGCAGCTAGAACCATGTTAGCAGATGCAAATCTACCCATTGCTTTTTGGGCTGAGGCTGTGAACACTACTTGCTATGTTCAGAATAGGGTCTTGGTTAATAAATATCATAATAAGACTCCCTATGAATTACTTTGTAATAGGAAGCCTTATATAGACCTTTTTAGGACTTTTAGATGTCATGTAGTGATTTTGAATACTAGTGATAACCTAGGTAAGTTTCATTCGAAAGGTAATGAGGGACTTTTTATGGGATATTACACAAATAGCAAAGGGTGTAGGGTTTATAAAAAGAAGTCTAGGATTCTAACAGAAAACATTCATGTTGACTTCTTGGAGAATAGACCAAGTGATCCCGAGTCTGGACCTAATTGGCTATTTGATTTAGAACCATTATCAAGGTCCATGAATTATATGCCTGTTACTAATCCAATTGTCTTGGAAGCATCTATTGTTGACAATGCAGGTATATAGGTTGATAAAGAAGAAGGATCACAAGAAGTTGAACCCACTCCCATGTTTGACTATGTTACCATACCTATATGGACTGATGAGTTTATGCAAGCATCTGCTGCTGCTGGAAAGGAGGAAGAAAAACAACAAGAAATGCCAGTTGATGAAACAATACATGCATCTTCATCCGCTGACAAAGCCAAATCAGACGCTATCACATTGAATTCAACCGCTGACAGTCTATTTGGAAATTTATTCTCTTCCTCCAACAAAAATATTTTTGAACATGTTGAAGACCCCATACCCAATGAAGATGTCAGTGGCCCAGTTCCATCCACTGATAACATATCTTGAAGATCAAGTGGGCATGGGAGTAGCAATGAAGATGATATTGGCAATATGGAGTCCACTGTTCATGATAACTCACTATTTGGGGGATGAATACTTACAAAGGTGGCAAAAGATCATCCTCCCTCCCAAATAATTTGTGATCTTGTTCAAACAAGGAGAACTAAGAAGACTCAAGGTGGATTCATTGCCAGTATTCACAAGAAGGAAGATACTCCTTTTGTTCAAGAATGTTTGTTTGCTTGTTTTCTCTCTCAGTTAGAACCAAAGAAGATTTTTGGTGCTCTCAAAGAAGAAAGTTGGGTTGAAGCAATTCAAGATGAGCTTCATTAGTTTGCTATTCAAGATGTTTGGGAGCTAGTAGATTGTCCAAGGTATGTTAGGCATATTGGGACAAGATGGGTTCTAAGAAACAAGAAGGACGAGAGAGGCATTGTTGTTAGAAACAAGGCAAGATTGGTTGCTCAGGGATATACACAGGAATAAGGTATTGATTATGAAGAGGTTTTTGCACCTGTTTCTAGGATTGAAGCAATAAGGATTTTCCTAGCCTATGCTTCCTGCATGGGTTTCAAAGTCTACCAAATAGACGTGAAGAGTGCATTTTTGTATGGCCCAATCAAAGAAAAGTCTATGTCATGCAGCCTCCTGGTTTTGAAGATTCTGAGCATCCAGATAAAGTTTATAGAGTGAAGAAGGCAATGTATGGCCTTCATTAGGCCCCTAGAGCTTGTTATGGAAGACTTTCCACCTACCTGGTGGATAATGTCTTAGAGAGTGGTACCATATACCAGAATTTGTTTACAAAGAAGGAAGGGAAGGAGTTTCTTCTTGTTCAGGTTTATGTAGATGACATCATCTTTGGTTCATCTAACTAAAGAATGAGTGATGAATTCTCCAAACTTATTTCAGATAAGTTTAAGATGAGTGATATGGGAGAGATGACCTTTTTTCCTGGTCTCCAAGTTCAGTAGAAAGAGGATGGTATTTTCATCTCTCAAGATAAGTATGTGGCTGAGATTTTGAAGAAATTTGGTTTTTCACCACATGAAAAACAGGCTAGCACTCCCATGGACAGGGAACACCCTTGGGGAAAGATTGGAGAAGGAAAAGAGGTAGATGTCAGGCACTATATATCCATGATTGGATCATTGATTTATCTTACAGCTTCAAGACCTGACATTATGTTTGCAGTATGTGCATGTACACGTCATCAAGTCACAACCAAGGAATGTCACCTTCATGCAGTTAAAAGGATCTTTAGAACCATAGATGCTTTCCCACATTGGGATTGTGGTATCCTAGAGAGTATCCTTTGGAGCTCATTGGCTATTCAGATAGTGATACGGAGGTGATAATCATTATAGAAAATCCATAATTGGTGGATGCCAATTTCTTGAGAGTAGGCTTATATCTTGGCAATGCAATAAGCAAACTATGGTTGCCAATTCAACAACTGAGGCTGAGTATCTAGCAGCAGCTGCTGCATGTTGTGGGCAAGTGTTATGGATTCAAAATCAGCTTTTGGATTATGGGTACAATTTTATGCATACTAAGATTTTTTTAGATAATAACAGTACTCTATGCATTATTAAAAATCCTGAACATCATTCTAAAACTAAACACATAAAAATAAGACATCATTTTATAAGGGATTGTTTTGAAAAAGGTTTAATACATCCAGATAGAATGGACACAGAAGATAATGTGGCTGATTTGTTAACTAAACCTTTTGATGTTGGGAGGTTCCAGTACTTGGTAACAAGTATTGGAATGATCAATCCATAAAATATGTGTTTTTGAGAGTATATATGCATTGTTATTATCTCATGTAAAAGTATTATATTTTCCACTATATTTTCTAACGTTGACAGAGGCATTTTATCCGCTGACAAGTGGATTTTGGCCGCTGACAACCCATGTTAGTTTTTGTGGTTTTTGATCTAATCATGTAGTCATTTATTAGCATTGTGCAATAGGATACAGAGTTGCTTATGGACTTCATATCTTGAAGAGTTTTTATTTATGATGGTTGGGATGTTTACATTCCTATCTTGAAATAAAATTTTATCATAATTATTTCTTTGCAATCTGTGTGAGTTTAAGGGAGGTTTAGGAAACCTTTAAGTATTTGGGTACTTATAGAGTGCTCTTATCACAATTCTAGATTGTGTCCACTGGTGAGTAGGAGTTAGGAATAATGAAGGCTTTTATTTTTAAGAGTTGTTGGAATTCCTAAATCTTGAGGCACTGTAGCATGCAAAGTTAATATATTGTGCTTGTTGCCAAGACTTACTGGCCTAGAATTGGGATTGGTTGGTTGGGAGACTTGGTGTATATAAAAATACCTGGGAGTTACAAAGGGTTTATATGAGATTTCTTCACTCTTAAGAACTTTGGTTAGCAAGGGACACTTGAGGACAATTATGCCTATCTTACTTATGCAAGTGTGTATGATTGGACAATGCTTGCCAAACTTCAGTCATTTTCAGAGTAAGAGTTATCTTCATCAGGGTAAACCTATTTGTTAATGTCTTTTATTTTATTACTTTTTATTTTTGGCCGTTGACACATAGTGGTTCACCCGCTCACAAGCACGTTTTCAAACGCTGACATGGCAAATTTACACGCTGACAAAATATAGCCGCACCCACTGACACTAATATTTTGACCGTTGAAGAACACTTGGTCCCACCTAGTTGTTTCTTTTGCGATATTTTGGGCTGTAATTTTATGGGATTTGGTAAATTCTTTAAAAGCTAAGAGATAAGTTATTAGTTTTCAATTTTTTCATCATTATATTTTGTATAACTTACCTCTTTTTCAACCAATAGTATCATAGTTTCCATCCTATAAATACGGCTCATACTATTTTATACAGGGTAACTTGTTTAATTGTCTCATATATTCTCATACTATCCATATCACTTTCATACTTTCTAACCTTCCACAAACAGTTTTCATGGCTCTTTTATTTAAACCTGTTGGTGCTACTTTGGGCTTTAGGGATCAACACAACATGATCGCCTATCTTGAGGCTGATGACACACATCATCCTCAATACACAGGAATGATTGAGTATCTCTTGGCTTCTAACTTAAGGTATGCTTTGACTCATTCTCTACTCATTCCTATTACACACATCAAACAGTTTTGGAACACCGCTAGTTCTAAAATAGTTTGTGGAGTGATTACATTGTCAGGGACTATTCATGGGACACAATGGGTGGTCACTGAAACACTCATTCTTCAAGCTTTACAGCTTGATGATGCTGATGGTGTGACTACCCTTCCTCATGATTAGTTAGAAGAAGGACTTAGAGGCTTGGGATATGAGTTTCCCCCTGAGGGTAAAATTAATAAATATTCAAAACAACAATTTCCCCCAGCCTAGAGGTTCTTGATACATGTCCTCTTGCAGTGTCTTAGTCCTAAGTGTACATGTATCAATGAAATCAATCATTCTTTTGGTTGTATTCTTGTTTGTTTGGCCACTGGGCAAAAATATAATTTTTCCCATATGATTTTTAAGGGCATGTTGAAAAACAAAGGTAGCAAGATGACTCTTGCTTACCCTAGATTTTTACAAATGGTTTTTGAGCACCAAGGTTACTGTCGTAGGGATCATTATAATTTTTATAAGATCTCTACTCAAAAGGCTAAAATTTTTCTGTCCATGAATACTCGACCTTTCAGACCCTACCTTTAACACCTTCCATGTTGGCTGTTATTGAAGCAGCCAACAACCCTCAACCTCACCCAGAACCTGAACTTGAACAACAACAACCACCACCTTCACCCCACCAAGATGACCCTATGCACATTGACCCTTCAGCCACTAACACTCGCGTTTCAGCCGCTGACACGCCCATTTCACACGCTGTCACCTCACCACCCCAAACACATGTTCACCAATCCACTTCCTCATCTAAACCTTTTGACTTTCGCCAAGAGAAGAGACAAAGTACTACTAGAGCCTTATCTAGTGGTCCTAACCATGAAGCTGAGAGAATTTTGCCTGATGAATCTATTCTGAGGAGTCAAATCCCTATTTTGGAGGAGGGTAGTCTGCAACCATTATCTATTTTAGAATTGACAGCTTTCTGTATTGGATTGCAAAAGTCCAATGTGGAACTTCTACAAAAAGTCACTGACCAAAGCCTTGAACTCAATCAATTGAGGGAGAGGATAGTTGTTTTGGAAGCTGCTGGCTCAAGAAGAAGGAGAGCTATGGTTTTGTCCTCTGAATATGATTCTTAAAAAGGGGAGGATGAACCTACTGAGCCATTCAATCTGAGTGATAAGAGGTCCCATGAAGGTTCGTATGGGACTAAGGAGATAGCTGAAGCATTGACAGGTATGAAGGAACAAGCTACTCCCTTTTTGGTCACTCGCATGAAGCAGTCTTTCATTGAGATGATGTTACAAGCTAGTGGATTATCAGCCGCTGAAAAAGGCAATTTGAACGCTTACACGCCTAGTTCAGATGCTGACAAGATTCCAAGTGTGACTGGTGTATCTCAACCACCACTCATGGTTCAGGAACCTTCCACTCAGGTACAATATTCTACTTTGCCCTCTATTGATCCTATGGATAAGGGTAAAGCTGTGTTAGTAGAAGATGTTCCTAAAGATGCAGCCCAGACAAATTTTGATGAAATGCTTGCTCATCAACTGCAAGAGCAAGAAAAGAAGGGGCTTAAGAAAGGTAGTATTTAAGCACAGATTCTCTCATCAGAATCTGAAGGTGATGAGAATGGTGAATCTAGGGATGAAGAAGAGGAGAGTGACCATGGGTCTAATATTTTAGAAGAAGACCCAGAAAGATTAGAATATGGTGATAATGATGAGCTAGCTAAGGAAAAGCTCAAACAGATGAAGATGCAGGTTGATTTTGATATGCCTGAGGTAGTTGCTATGTATTTCAAATAGGAATAAAAGATTACAGAAAATCCAGACATGACTTTGTAAGAAAATATTTGGGGTTTGGAGATTCTGTTGAGAGTTCAAAGTGACTATAAGATCATTTTTAAGCGTAGAGCAAACAAGGTACTTTATGAGTGAAAAAGGGACAGAAGAGAGGTTTATTATATGCTTCTTAGGTGTCATCAAACAGGATGGACATATGCCAAATTGAAGAGGCTTTCTTTTGAAAAACTGGAGTACTTTGCATTTCCTATCTGGGAGCGTGTTTGTGAGGATAATATATTTTGGATGCTTTCTGTGGAAAGACATGAAGAAGTTGAGGAAGCTCTGCAGATTGAAAAGGCTTCTATTGTGCCAAAACCAAGGGATTCAAGCTTAAAATTCCAAATCTTGATCTGTTGAATCCACATTAGGTTGTTTTGAAGAGAAACATGGTGCTTTCTCTTTTGGAAGCATAAGATATGACTACTGTTGTGCCTCTTGATTTTAAGAATCCAATTGATAAGTATGAGGAGGATTTGGTTTTTGGGTGATTACCAGGGCTGGAGGAAAGGTACATACATTTACTTCATTCATTTCTTTGTTTGCCGGCCTGGATAGAGAGGATGTAGAAACTCTTTGGAGTTTGGTGAAGGAGAAGTATGAGGCAGAAGCTCCTTCCTCCTTGAATGGAATAAAAATCTAGACAACATTTCAAAGAATGTTTGCCCATGATGTTGAAGATCCAGTTTGGTTGAATCTGGATGATTTGAGTAGCTTGAAGTGGCATTTTTATTCAGCTGGTGGTGTGTTTCATTTGAGTACTACAAAGTTTTTAGAATTCTTGTTGATAGATGTGAAGTATCCATTGTCACAAGATTTGTTGAAGAAGTTAATCACCACCAGGCTTAAAGTTGACTACACTAGTGATGTTAGCATGAACTTTGTGAGATTCATCTATTCTCAGATACATGAGTAGGTTTTTATTTGTAAGAATCCTCTTTGTATTTTGTTTTATTCAGAAACTTGAACATTAGTATAAGTATTAAGTTTAGGGGAGGATTGTTGGGAATAAAATTAGCTACATCACTATGCCGCTGACAAAGGGATTTTAGACGCTGACAAGAGTTATTCAAGCGCTGATAGATTGGATGCTGACAAGAGAAATCCCAGAATACTTAGTCAACTTGTTTTGATATGTTAGGAAGATATGCATTGTATATTATATTTTCTATGTTTATCTTAATATATCTTCCTAGAATAGTTGACAAGTTTGCTTATAGTACAAGACTCCTTATGTTATAAAAGAAGGTCTTAGGTTTTATGTGTAATATACGTTTTACACTTTCATTGTACGCAAAGTTTAATCAGTTGAAGTGAAAGTTTGGTTTATATTGTGTTTAGCATTGTTCTTTGTTCTAAGTGTTAAATTCCGCATAACACCTAGATTGTTGTTAACACAAAGTTTCTCTACGTATTATACTTGATTAAATATCGATAATACAAAGCTAAATCGATCTAAGTTTGGGATCAACATCCATGACCCAAACGGCAAGTACCCAAGGACGGACTCAAGCATGGAGAGGACGTGCATAGGATGAGAGCCGCCTTATACTTATTTCCCTTGCACTTCATTTACTTTATGCATTTTTGAGTTTATGTTTGGGGGCTGATGTTTGATTTCGGCTTTCCTCACGGTCATTTATGTTTTAGGACATTTACCTTGTATGCTTTGATGACACCCCATAATTATCATGTAAAGGTCTACTTATCAAAGTGGGGTGTTACATCCAAAAATAAGCTCAAACATACATAAAGTAAAGAATGTAAAAAAGGACTAAACATTGTCCAACCAAGCATAAGTATTTAAAATGCAAAAGGAAAAGAAGTCTTAGATAGCCTCCATCCTATGCATGTACTCTCAAATTCTCAAGTTTGTCCTTGGGTACCTGTCGTATGGGACATGAAAAGAAAATACGACTGAGCAAAACGCTCAGTGAACATATATAATGACATGAATAGAATAACTGAAATATAAGCAAAAGATATGGAATGCAACGGAATATGTGTATGTCCTGAAAAACCTGGAAGATGTTTTAAAAACATATTTATAACTGAAAAGTCTTAATTTCTATGCATGCAATGTAATTTAAATGCCAATGAGCTCATATAGATCATAACATATTCAACGTGCATGAATACATAAAAGGGTGACCTCGTCATGCAGTTAGAGGGGTGACCTATAAGAATACAAGAGTAGGTGGAGGGATTAACTCCAATGTGATGGATGTAGAGCACACACCAACAATCACCTTGTACCTGCAAACATGTAACTAGGATGCACCCAAAGCTAAAGATGTATTAAAACCCTAGTTTTGTAATTTACATGAAATAATAAGCAAAAACCCATTTCAAAATCTATAATTCTGGAGAAATGTTTTTATTATGATAATAAATATGTTTTGAAACTTTTTTTTAATTACTAGATCATTTGGTCCATTTTTGAGGCTGTTATGTGATTTTTACAAGTATAAGGACTAAAACTGTCATTTTTGAAACTATTTAACATTTTGGGCTAAAAGTTTCATTTTATGAAAGTTAAAGCTATAATAATAAATATTGGAAATTTTTAGGCTCTAAGGTTAAATATTGAGGGTTTAAATTGTATATAATGAAACTATATACTTTAGGGGTTAAAAGTCTAATTATACTAAAGTATAACCAAAAAGGGCTACTTTTTCCAATTTTGACACTAAAGAAGATTAATTATCAATATGAGGAAGTAATGAAAGTATCATGTTAGTAGGGAGCTTTGTACAAAGATGTTCCATCTCGATATTATGTTTTGACTGAGTGGTTGGGTTTACCGTGACAACCGGGAAATGTATAGACTGTAAATAATAATAATTATATTATTTATTAATCGAAATTCGTTTTCGAGAGACAACAAAGTCATTTGATTAAAAAATTGGAGTTTATTTTACATATTGTAAAAGCCTGCGAAAAATCTGAGAACTGACGCGATACAAATTAAATTTATATTTAATTATTCAAAAATATTTGATAAAAAGGTGTATTAAATTATCTGATACTTCTCTTTTAGTTTTAATAATGTATGTTGAAAACGAGAGTATTCAAGTTGAATATTTTTTTCTTTAAACGCTTGTATTCGAGTTAACCGATAAATAATAACTATTTTAAATAAAGATGTAAACGATTACAAAATTTATAAAATACGAATGAGTCCCGAACCATTCATTTACGAAAGTTATAACAAAGTTTTCACATTTAGTCCATGTAACAATATTTACAACCCTAGACCCTTAACTATATAAAATTTTACATTTTGTATTAAAAGTATTTTTGTGGTATATATATATATTAAATTTAGGATTTCACAATCATTCTCACTAACCCTAGCCTCCATCTTTAAAACACACACTTCTCTCATTAGGTTTTTCGGCAGCCGTCTGTTATTCCGGCCAGCCGAATTCGGCCGCCGCCTAACCATCTAAACCCATCCATTTCAATAAGATATTTTCGATCAACATTCACCACTAAACCACATTAGCACCACTTGATCCGTTAGCCACCACCATGATAGACCACCACAGTCACCACGCCACCACAACCATCCCCACCATCATCATCTATACGGCTATAGCCGCCAACCATCATCACCACGACATCGTTGTCGTTTGACCACCACAGAAACACCACAGATCTATGACGATCTGCCACCATCATTTTCGACACACCAACCACCTTCACCCCACCACGGTCACCATCATCTGCGCTGATACCACCACCTCACCATCACCAACAGATCTAAAACCCCATCACCATCCTTGCTAGACCACCAGCCATGGTTCGTCCAGTCAGGGGGTGCTCGTTTGTTGCCATAAATCATCCCGTGAAGGGTGTTTTGATTGTTCCAGTTTATATTCAGCCGCATAAGGGCGTTCCATACGAGTTAAGTACAACGAGGGTGCGGTGGATTATGAAAAACGACCATCGAGGGGCGTTGATTATAAACACGACCAGCAAAGGGTTTGTTTGTTGGGGCAGAAGACACCCCGAGGGGCGTTTGTTCATGATAATAGCCGAAGAGGGTTTTTGTTTGTTCCGTTTGTTCAGCCCGTAAGGGTGTTAGTTCATGGGTTGTTACTAGCCCATAGGAGTATCTGTTTTTGTTATAGTCAGTCACCATCTAGGGTGGTCGTTTCGGCAGAAAGATCAGTAAGAATGGCTGTTGGTTGTTGCAAGTTTATGACAGCAAATGGGTGTTTGTTTGGCTAACAGAAAAACGCAGCAGGGCTCGTTTGGAACTGCTGATGTACGGGAGCGTTTGGGACTAATAACTGCAATATAAGAGGCGTTTGGGTCTGCTGACAGGAGTATAAGGGGCGTTTGGTTCTGCTGACAGCGTATAAGAGTGTGTTTGGGACTGCAGACGTGTATAAAGGGGCGTTTGGGTTTGCTGATTGTTATAAAGGGGCGTTTGGGATTGCTGATTTATAGCTTTGAGTGAGTTTGGACGCGGATTTGCAAGGGTTTAGAGTACCGGGCGTGATTACGGTCCATGGTTGGTTGTGGTTTAGGAATCGACTAATAAAGTATCCAACGTAATTAATTAATTATTTAATTAAGACGGACTAAACGATGGTACATATATATAACTATATGTAAACGGTTAAGTAAATATGTCGAATACTATTATTATCACGAGAACTATATAAATGATTATACATTTAAATGTGTGTTCAAATAGCTCACATCGGGCGTTTGGCTCTTGATTTACAACACATAGGTTGTGTTCGGTATCTACGTAATTATGGTGATTAAATGGTCTTGTTGGTTACATGTTAAAATGCAATTTGTGTAACGTAGATTGTTTGGAAAAAAAGATGGAAAATATTTAGAATTGGTTAATATGGAAAACATTATATAAACGAATAGGTCATGTCGAAATTTTTATAAAAATTCTATACTTTATAGTTTTCACTATAAACTACTAGTATATTTGTAAACCGATAAAATAATTAAAGAATATTATAAAATAAATGGATTCTATTGTATTGATTAACCGATAAAAGTTATACTTTTGATCTAAAAATAACAATTATTAATTAAGTGGTGATTTTCTTAAAATGTATTGAAATATATGTCTAAGTATTTTTATCACGATCTTTATATTGTAAATACAAAATAAATATATACTTTGGTTATTTTATAAGTTTGTTGTCACTATTATATAATTAAATAAGGATTATATAATCGTCCGGTCATACGTAATGTGTAGGGAATACACTAGATACTTGGTGTGTGCTTATATAAATTATTTAACCAACCACCAAACTATTATAACTTGGAATTTAAATATTTTGTTAACGGGTCACGTTGGTGTAAATATTCATCGGGAGCTCAAATACACATTTTTACGATTTAGCCGATTAGTTAAACCACAAGACCATGACCGAGCCGTACCGATTTCCGTTTGCGTGGAGCGTATTATTAGCATCACTATCTTTTGCGCTACTACGTCAAGGTGAGTTCATACCCCCATCTTTCTAGTTTTAAGTTGATTTATAAAGTTTTTATAATCATTTTGGGGGAAGTACATGCTTGGTCACAAACTATTTATAATTTGCTTGGTTGGTCATAAACTGCTCTAATTGTTACGTGCTGAGTGGTTAACTCCACTAATGGTTATACTTATTAATGCTGATACTAAATTTCTATTGTGGGTTTCATAGCCTAAAACTTTAACTGCTTTTTCACTAGTTCTCGGGTAGAGACAATGGTTGCAAGAATGAACACAAGTGCATATACTCGTTTATGTATTGGTCTAAGTCCCGCTTTAACCCAATTACTTTGGCCCATTATCATGAACCGTTAATTTCTGAACGGATGACCGTTCGAAAGCGTGAATGTTATAGATAGATCTATCGGGGTTGACGCCCCTGTCCGGCTTGGTACAACAGAGGAAAAGCGGACACAGTTTCATTTGAGTCTGTAGACGAATGTCGTGGGTTAGGCATCCGTAGGGGCTGTTCTATGTGATTAAACTACCGGTGTTGTTAACGCTTCGGTGTCATGAGCTTAGACAATAATAAATGCCCTTTTGTGACTTTGTATTTGTTATATTGTCACCAATGGTTGGAAAATCTTGTGGTTCATCAAACACTTCTTTATTATCAAGAATCTTATTTGTTAACTGGAATATCTTTTATGATAAATAAACTGTGTTTTTATCCGTAAACTTTTTCTTTATTGTTTAACTCTGTTTTTTTATCATAAACTTTATTGTTATTAATAAACTCTTTGTTATTAACAAACTTTGTTTTTCCATCAAGAAACGCATTTTATGAAGAAACTATGATTTTTAAACTCTTATATTTTACTGCAGGTGCAGTGGTCGATATAAACTCTAATTGTTTTTATAAACACCTTAAAACAAAACTTATGAATTCACCAACTTTATGTTGACATTTTTAAGCATGTATTTTAGGTACTTGACTATTTGGATTATTTGGGGTCTTCTTTGTGGTTTTTGGCATGTAGAGGTCGTTCTCGGATCAAGCTCTCGAATACTCATGAACTCACAAGCCCCCAAAGCAAGTCTTCCGCTGCAGTGAATTTGGGGGTGTGACAGATTGGTATCAGAGCCTTGGTTATAGAGAACTAGGTTGCATTAGTAACTCTAGACTATAACCAACTCTCAGTTTTACTTAGTAGTAACATTCATCACATCATACTTATTTTGCTGCTATATGAATATTTGCAATGCACGTTTGCTATTACTTTGTTGCCTGTCATGTTATTATTTGTTTACATGAGTTCGATTGCTTGATTAGTACACTTTGGCGTATAATATATTTTTATGTATGAACGATAAAAATTTTAATGGGCATTGTGAGTTACACAATGGTCCATCAATTCGTTTTATAACAAACCTAGAGACATTATGTGAATTTTGGTTGACAATTGGTCGTGAGTAATCCCCAGATTTGAGCTAATTCATTCAAAAAGGTAGAGAGGTGTAACAATACTTAACTATGCTTCAGTGGGCCTCATGTTTGATTGAGTGCGAGATGGAATTAAGTATGGGACGTTACACAACCTATGATTTTTGATGAATTACTTCGGGGGTGGGTAAGACTCGTAACCTTACGTGTTAATGTAGAATGTGTTGTATTTTCAGAGTCGAGCCGAGTCATCGAAAGGTTGAGATGTGTAATAATTCATAACGAAACCCAGGGCCATTCTTTGTGAGTGAGTTTCGATGTTGGGTTATGATAAGTTATGACTCAGCTTTGTGTTTGATGAGTCTTCCTCGAGGATAGGAAATATTTGTGTGATTGGATAATTGCTTATTTGGAACCGAATACTATATAATTATCCTATTTATAATCGTGAGTTTCTTTGTTTGATATACGTCTACCATCACTTTATCACCTATCAATGCTTATGTTCTTTGATCTGGCATCTACGAAATGTCTACTTATGGAAGACGATTTATTATCAAATCATGCTCTTTGCTTTTGGTAATTTTGAATAATTCGTTTAGAAATTTTAACGATTCTGAATTGGGTATTTTTTTGGTGACACTTAAGTAGGATGATTTATGAATTATTTATTGAAATGGTTTGGGACGCCTTTGCATTTGAATAAAGAAATCATAAATCACTGAACCATGAGTTTATAATGACATATTTGCATAGATTAGGACGCTTTTGTATGCAAATATGAGATTATAAATGAGTGGGCTTAAGGATACCCGATGTGACCCTGTATTTATGATATTGATTTAGTATTCCAGTTTGGAGTGTATTTCTTTTAACTCAGGATTCGTCCATACAAATATACCGTATTTCGTCTTGTTATCTCATCATTACGACGTTTTGAATAGTGATTTTTAAACTTCGCTTGATTCACGAATTGTTACGAGAATCTTTTCTGAATATATACTGATCGACGTGAACCTAAGGGCTGGTGGTGGTGAACCATTGTAGACTTTTAAGATCTGACGATTTTCTAGACACTTCGTTTCGAATTGTTTCCTTTTATCGTTCTATGATAAGGGCCGATTTGTCAGATAGACATGTAGAACCGCTCAGATATATCCCTTTTCTACTACTGGTGGATAACACAATTTAAAAAAAAACATTCAGACAGACTTATATATGAATAAATATAAGTATATTCGATATTGTGGAAACCTTGGTTTCCTCGATCTTTTAGCTACTAGGAACGAATCTCATTCACTTGTTTGAATCAAGGCGGAATAGAATGAAACACGTTTAACAAGGTGTTTAGGCACAAAGAACATGAATTAAAACAAAAGGGTTGTTCATTATATTAATAACAAACAACCACTAGACGTGTATACATTAATCCCACGTCTAGTGCAACACACGCTTTAGGTTTACATTGTATATGAAAGTTATGAAAAACCTAATAACCCTTGGTTCCTTTTATAGTGTAAGGATTAGGGTTTTACAAGAGATAATAATAAATAAACATGTAAATCTTCTATTTAAATGACTATATACAGAATATATCCTGCATATATATCCAAATAGAAGCTTCCAAAGACTTCTTGTCTACGTTCCTATCAACGCTTACATTGTACATGATATGCTTGGATTGTACATGACAATGCTTAAGCCATCAACCTCCGATTTGCTCTTGTCAACGCTTGGATTGATCTTGACAACACTTAGATAAAATCTTCATGTTTTCTTCGTTTTTGAGTTTCTGCCACATCAACTTTTTGACCCAACAATCTTCCCATAGTTGATGTTGGCAAAACTCTATGTATATCTCTTGTAAGTTGTACATGATCTTCAAATTGCTTCCCCTCAATTGTAGCATGTATGTCTTCCCCTTTTTGTCACATCAACAAGGAAGTAAACTATGTATGCAATCTTGAAGATTCTCCAAATGTATCTCTATGTAATGATCTTGAAGAAAAATAAATAAAGTAATCTTGATGTAGAAGTAGAGTAACCCAAACCTATGTTCCATGTCTTGCACTATCCATGTGATAAAGAACTTATATTGATGATTAAATATAATTAGACCTTGATCCCTTGTCAATATTCTCACCCTTTGTGAGACACTGAGCACGATAATGTAACTCCTTCAAGTGTTATGACAAGTCTTCGTCACCAAACATTTAAAGCACGAACAAGTTATCTTCAAACCAATGGGATCCATCCATGATTTAAAGATATGATAGAACACAAACTCGCGAAAATCTTCTTCAAACATCAAAATTACCATAAGAATTCTTCCCCTTAAGCCAACACCTCTTCATGACGATTTTAATGGAATAACGTCTTCATACCATATGTAAAAGCCACCAATATGGATAACTCTAAGGCTATCCCTTTTACATAATAAAATATCCATCAAATTCCCACGAATAGTTGCTAACTCGCATTAAGATTATTAATCCCTTTTAAAAATATCCGAGCCATAAATATCAACTTGATATTCTATATAAAACGGAGATTCCATGTACCTTCGTGTGTAAATTCCTCCTTTTGTGTGCTAAAAACGTACCAATTTTCTCAACAGCAGCCATTCTTTTTGTTGTCCAATATCCTTCACTGTCCAAGATATCAACACTGTGTGTTGTCCAATATCGGACAACACTTATCAACGTTGAAAAATGTATATATCGGACAACAAGTGTCAGCGCTTCCCAACAGCGCTTAACTTATTCCTGTCAGCGCCAACTTTGTACTTGTCAGCGCCTGACCATCAGCCTCTCATCCAAGCCTTGTCAGCGTCACACCAACATTTATCAGCGTCACACCAACATCTATCAGCGTCTAAATAACACATGTCAGCGGGTAATAGATCTAGGGTTTTATAAACCCTAAATCATGATTTTATGTGAAAACCATAAACTGTAGTGAACTTTGACATCGAATATCTTCTTCATGAGAGCTCAGATCCAAGATCCCTTCGGTGAGATCCTAGACACAAGTGTCAAGAACCTACAGACCGAATTTCACGACGATCCAACGGTTAACGAAGAAGAAATCGCGTTTTTACTATTACCGTTCACAGAAAACAGCATATGACCCCTGCTGACTTTGACGCTTAATAAATTTTTCTTGGGGATAGATCTCGACAATCCCTCCGGTAGATATCTAGATATATGTTTGTAGAACACACACAAAACGTGGCGATCCAACAGTTCAATAAAAAGTTATGGCCTTCTGAATACTGTTGCGCACACAAAAACGTCCAAAAAACCCTAGACGGATTTTTCTTCTTTTCACCATACACGAACACCTTGTTGGTCCTAGAATCACGAGCCACGAGGCTCTGATACCAATTGTGGAAACATTTGGTAAACCTTGGTACCAATCGAGCACAAAGCTCTGATACCAATAGTGGAAACCTTGGTTTCCTCGATCTTTTAGCTACTAGGAACGAATCTCATTCACTTGTTTGAATCACGGAGGAATAGAATGAAACACGTTTAACAAGGTGTTTAGGCACAAAGAACATGAATTAAAACAAAAGGGTTGTTCATTATATTAATAACAAACAACCACTAGACGTGTATACATTAATCCCACGTCTAGTGCAACACACGCTTTAGGTTTACATTGTATTTGAAAGTTATGAAAAACCTAATAACCCTTGGTTCCTTTTATAGTGTATGGATTAGGGTTTTACAAGAGATAAGAATAAATCAACATGTAAATCTTCTATTTAAATAACTATATACAGAATATATCCTGCATATATATCCAAATAGAAGCTTCCAAAGACTTCTTGTCTACGTTTCTATCAATGCTTACATTGTACATGACAATGCTTGGATTGTACATGACAATGCCTAAGCCACCAACCTCCGATTTTCTCTTGTCAACGCTAGGATTGCTCTTGACAACGCTTAGACAAAATCTTCATGTTTTCTTCGTTTTTGAGTTTCTGCCACATCAACTTTTTGACCCAACAGATATAACACTAGGGTATAACTTCAGATCATTTTCTCTACACTTTTATTAGGGTAACAATAATTGAGTTCGAGGACGAACTCCAAATAACACGGATGTACTATGACAACCGGGAATTTTATAGATTGTAAATAATAATAAATTATATTATTTATTAATCGAATTTCGTTTTCGAGAGACATCAAAGTCATTTGATTAAAAAATGGGAGTTTATTTTACATATTGTAAAAGGCTGCGAAAAATCTGAGAACTGACGCGATACAAATTAAATTTATATTTATTATTCAAAAATATTTGATAAAAAGGTGTATTAAATTATCTGATACTTCTCTTTTAGTTTTAATAATGTACGTTGAAAACGAGAGTATTCAAGTTGAATATTTATTTTTTTCTTTAAACGCTAGTATTCGAGTTAACCGATAAATAATAACTATTTTAAATAAAGATGTAAACGATTACGAGAAATTAGTCGAGTAAATACTCCACCTTAATTAAAAAAAATCATTTCAAAATCAATGATGCGATTTTCGAAAAACGAATCAAATTTTATAAAAGACGAATGAGTCCCGAACCATTCATTTACGAAAGTTATAACAAAGTTTTCACATTTAGTCCATGTAATAATATTTACAACCCTAAACCCTTAACTATATAAAATTTTACATTTTGTATTAAAAGTATTTTTGTGGTATATATATATTAAATTTAGGGTTTCACAATCATTCTTATTAACCCTAGCCTCCATATTTAAAACACACACTTCTCTCATTAGGTTTTTCGGCAACCGTCTGCTATTCCGGCCAGCCGACTTCAGCCGCCGCCTAACCACCTAGACCCATCCATTTCAATAAGATATTTGCGATCCACATTCACCACTAAACCACATCAGCACCACTTGATCCGTTAGCCACCACCATGATAGACCACCACTGTCACCACGCCACCACAGCCATCCCCGCCATCATCATCTATACGGCTGTAGCCGCCAACCATCATCACCACGACATCGTTGTCGTTTGACCACCACAGAAACACCACAGATCTATGACGATCTGCCACCATCATTTTCGACACACCAACCACCTTCACCCCACCGCGGTCACCATCATCTGCGCTGCTACCACCACCTCACCATCACCAACAGATCTAAAACCCCATCACCACCCTTGTTAGACCACCAGCCATGGTTCGTCCAGTCAGGGGGTGTTCGTTTGTTGCCATAAATCAGCCCGTGAAGGGTGTTTTGATTGTTCCAGTTTATATTCAGCCGCATAAGGGCGTTCCATACGAGTTAAGTACAACGAGGGTGCGGTGGATTATGAAAACGACCATCGAGGAGCGTTGATTATAAACACGACCAGCAAAGGGTCCGTTTGTTGGGGCAGAAGACACCCCGAGGGGTGTTTGTTCATGATAATAGTCGAAGAGGGTTTTTGTTTGTTCCGTTTGTTCTGCCCGTAAGGGTGTTAGTTCATGGGTTTTACTAGCCCATAGGAGTATCTGTTTTTGTTATAGTCAGTCACCATCGAGGGTGGTCGTTTCAGCAGAAAGACCAGTAAGAATGGTTGTTGGTTGTTGCAAGTTTATGACAGCAAATGGGTGTTTGTTTGGCTAACAGAAAAACGCAGCAAGGGTCGTTTGGAACTGCTGATGTACGGGAGCGTGTGGGACTAATAACTGCAGTATAAGAGGCGTTTGGGTCTACTGACAGGAGTATAAGGGGCGTTTGGTTCTGCTGACAGCGTATAAGAGTGTGTTTGGGACTGCAGACGTGTATAAAGGGCCGTTTGGGTTTGCTGATTGTTATAAAGGGGCGTTTGGGATTGCTGATTTATTGCTTTGAATGCGTTTGGACGCGGATTTGCAAGGGTTTAGAGTATCGGGCGTGATAACGATCCATGGTTTGTTGTGGTTTAGGAATCGACTAATAACGTATCCAACGTAATTAATTAATTATTTAATTAAGACGGACTAAACGGTGGTACATATATATAATTATATATAAACGGTTAAGTAAATATGTCGAATACTATTATTATCCCGAGAACTATATAAATGATTATACTTTTAAATGTGTGTTCAAATAGCTCACATCGGGCGTTTGGCTCTTGATTTACAACACATAGGTTGTGTTCGGTATCTACGTAATTATGGTGATTAAATGGTCTTGTTGGTTACATGTTAAAATGCAATTTGTGTACCGTAGATTGTTTGGAAACAAAGATGGAAAATATTTAGAATTGGTTAATATGGAAAACATTGTATAAACGAATAGGTCATGTCGAAATTTTTATAAAAATTCTATACTTTATATTTTTCACTATAAACTACTAGTATATTTCAAACCGATAAAATATTTAAATAATATTATAAAATAAATGGATTCTATTGTATTGATTAACCGATAAAAGTTATACTTTTTATCTAAAAATAACAATTATTAATTAAGTGGTGATTTTCTTAAAATGTCTTGAAATATATGTCTAAGTATGTTTATCACGATCTTTATATTGTAAATACAAAATAAATATATACTTTGGTTATTTTATAAGTTTGTTGTCACTATTATATAATTAAATAAGTATTATATAATCGTCCGGTCATACGTAATGTGTAGGGAATACACTAGATACTTGGTGTGTGCTTATATAAATTATTTAACCAACCACCAAACTATTATAACTTGGAATTTAAATATTTTTTTAACGGGTCACGTTGGTGCGAATATTCATCGAGAGCTCAAATACACATTTTTACGATTTAGCCGATTAGTTAAACCACAAGACCATGACCGAGCCGTACCGATTTCCGTTTGCGTGGAGCGTATTATTAGCATCAATATCTTTTGCGCTACTAATCCAATTGTCTTGGAAGCATCTATTGTTGACAATGCAGGTATACAGGTTGATAAAGAAGAAGGATCACAAGAAGTTGAACCCACTCCCATGTTTGACTATGTTACCATACCTATATGGACTGATGAGTTTATGCAAGCATCTGCTGCTGCTGGAAAGGAGGAAGAAAAACAACAAGAAATGCCAGTTGATGAAACAATACATGCATCTTCATCCGCTGACAAAGCCAAATCATACGCTGTCACATTGAATTCAACCGCTGACAGTCTATTTGGAAATTTATTCTCTTCCTCC
Organism: Glebionis coronaria; assembly: GCA_025667525.1. Taxonomy (NCBI): domain Eukaryota; kingdom Viridiplantae; phylum Streptophyta; class Magnoliopsida; order Asterales; family Asteraceae; genus Glebionis; species Glebionis coronaria. Next base: position 1,145,010 of record JANFOE010000213.1, read on the forward strand.
AACAAAAATATTTTTGAACATGTTGAAGACCCCATACCCAATGAAGATGTCAGTGGCCCAGTTCCATCCGCTGACAACATATCTTGAAGATCAAGTGGGCATGGGAGTAGCAATGAAGATGATATTGGCAATATGGAGTCCACTGTTCATGATAACTCACTATTTGGGGGAGGAATACTTACAAAGGTGGCAAAAGATCATCCTCCCTCCCAAATAATTGGTGATCTTGTTCAAACAAGGAGAACTAAGAAGACTCAAGGTGGATTCATTGCCAGTATTCAAAAGAAGGAAGATACTCCTTTTGTTCAAGAATGTTTGTTTGCCTGTTTTCTCTCTCAGTTAGAACCAAAGAAGATTTTTGGTGCTCTCAAAGAAGAAAGTTGGGTTGAAGCAATTCAAGATGAGCTTCATTAGTTTGTTATTCAAGATGTTTGGGAGCTAGTAGATTGTCCAAGGTATGTTAGGCATATTGGGACAAGATGGGTTCTAAGAAACAAGATGGACGAGAGAGGCATTGTTGTTAAAAACAAGGCAAGATTGGCTGCTCAGGGATATACACAGGAATAAGGTATTGATTATGAAGAGGTTTTTGCACCTGTTTCTAGGATTGAAGCAATAAGGATTTTCCTAGCCTATGCTTCCTGCATGGGTTTCAAAGTCTACCAAATAGACGTGAAGAGTGCATCTTTGTATGGCACAATCAAAGAAAAGTCTATGTCATGCAGCCTCCTAGTTTTGAAGATTCTGAGCATCCAGATAAAGTTTATAGAGTGAAGAAGGCAATGTATGGCCTTCATTAGGCCCCTAGAGCTTGTTATGGAAGACTTTCCACCTACCTGGTGGATAATGGCTTAGAGAGGGGTACCATATACCAGACTTTGTTTACAAAGAAGGAAGGGAAGGAGTTTCTTCTTGTCCAGGTTTATGTAGATGACATCATCTTTGGTTCATCTAACCAAAGAATGAGTGATGAAATCTCCAAACTTATTTCAGATAAGTTTAAGATGAGTGATATGGGAGAGATGACCTTTTTTCTTGGTCTCCAAGTTCAACAGAAAGAGGATGGTATTTTCATCTCTCAAGATAAGTATGTGGCTGAGATTTTGAAGAAATTTGGTTTTTCACCACATGAAAAACGGGCTAGCACTCCCATGGACAAGGACACCCTTGGGGAAAGATTGGAGAAGGAAAAGAGGTAGATGTCAGGCACTATATATCCATGATTGGATCATTGATTTATCTTACAGCTTCAAGACCTGACATTATGTTTGCAGTATGTACATGTACACGTCATCAAGTCACAACCAAGGAATGTCACCTTCATGCAGTTAAAAGGATCTTTAGATACCATAGATGCTTTCCCACATTGGGATTGTGGTATCCTAGAAAATATCCTTTGGAGCTCATTGGCTATTCAGATAGTGATTATGAAGGTGATAATCATGATAGAAAATCTACAATTGGTGGATGCCAATTTCTTGAGAGCGGGCTTATATCTTGGCAATGCAAGAAGCAAACTATGGTAGCCAATTCAACAACTGAGACTGGGTATCTAGCAGCAGCTGCTGCATGTTGTGGGCTAGTGTTATGGATTCAAAATCAGCTTTTGGATTATGGGTACAATTTTATGCATACTAAGATTTTTTTAGATAATAACAGTACTCTATGCATTATTAAAAATCCTGAACATCATTCTAAAACTAAACACATAGAAATAAGACATCATTTTATAAGGGATTGTATTGGAAAAGGTTTAATACATCCAGATAGAGTGGACACAGAAGATAATGTGGCTGATTTGTAAACTAAACCTTTTGATGTTGGGAGGTTCCAGTACTTGGTAACAAGTATTGGAATGATCAATCTATAAAATATGTGTTTTTGAGAGTATATATGCATTGTTATTATCTCATGTAAAAGTATTATATTTTCCACTATATTTTCTAACGTTGACAAAGGCATTTTATCCGCTGACAAATGGATTTTGGCCGCTGACAACCCATGTTAGTTTTTGTGGTTTTTGATCTAATCATGCAGTCATTTATTAACATTGTGCAATAGGATACAAAGTTGCTTATGGACTTCATATCTTGAAGAGTTTTTATTTATGATGGTTGGGATGTTTACATTCCTATCTTGAAATAAAATTTTATCATAATTATTTCTTTGCAATCTGTGTGAGTTTAAGGGAGGTTTAGGAAACCTTTAAGTATTTGGGTACTTATAGAGTGCTCTTCTCACAATTCTAGATTGTGTCCACTGGTGAGTAGGAGTTAGGAATAATGAAGGCTTTTCTTTTTAAGAGTTGTTGGAATTCCTAAATCTTGAGGCACTGTAGCATGCAAAGTTAATATACTGTGCTTGTTGCCAAGACTTACTAGCCTAGAATTGGGATTGGTTGGTTGGGATACTTGGTGTATATAAAAATACCTGGGAGTTACAAAGGTTTTATATGAGATTTCTTCACTCTTAAGAACTTTAGTTAGCAAGGGACACTTGAGGAAAATTATGCCTATCTTGCTTATGCAAGTGTGTATGATTGGATAATGCTTGCCAAACTTCAGTCATTTTCAGAGTAAGAGTTATCTTCATTAGGGTAAACCTCTTTGTTAAGGTCTTTTATTTTATTACTTTTTATTTTTGGCCATTGACACATAGTGGTTCACCCGCTGACAAGCACATTTTCAAACGCTGACATGGCAAATTTACACGCTGACAAAATATAGCCGTTACCCACTGACACTAATATTCTGACCGTTGAAGAACACTATGTCCCACCTAGTTGTTTCTTTTGCGATATTTTGGGCTGTAATTTTATGGGATTTGGTAAATTCTTTAAAAGCTAAGAGATAAGTTATTAGTTTTCAATTTTTTCATCATTATATTTTGAATAACTTACCTCTTTTTCAACCAATAGTATCCTAGTTTCCATCCTATAAATACGGCTCATACTATTTTACACAGGGTAACTTGTTTAAATGTCTCATATATTCTCCATACTATCCATATCACTTTCATACTTTCTAACCTTCCATAAACAGTTTTCATGGCTCTTTTATTTAAACCTGTTGGTGCTACTTTGGGCTTTAGGGATCAACACAACATGATCGCCTATCTTGAGGCTGATGACACACATCATCCTCAATACACATGAATGATTGAGTATCTCTTGGCTTCTAACTTAAGGTATGCTTTGACTCTTGCTCTACTCATTCCTATCACACACATAAAACAATTTTGGAACACCGCTAGTTCTAAAATAGTTTGTGGAGTGATTACATTGTCAGGGACTGTTCATGGGACACAATGGGTGGTAACTAAAGCACTCATTCGTCAAGCTTTACAGCTTGATGATGCTGATGGTGTGACTACCCTTCCTCATGATTAGTTAGAAGAAGGACTTAGAGGCTTGGGATATGAGTTTTCCCCTGAGGGTAAAATTAATAAATATTCAAAACAACAATTTCCCCCAGCCTAGAAGTTCTTGATACATGTCCTCTTGCAGTGTCTTAGTCCTAAGTGTACATGTTTCAATGAAATCAATCATTCTTTTGGTTGTATTCTTGTTTGTTTGGCCACTGGGCAAAAATATATTTTTTCCCATATGATTTTTGAGGGCATGTTGAAAAACAAAGGTAGCAAGATGACTCTTGCTTACCCTAGATTTTTACAAATGGTTTTTGAGCACCAAGGTTACTGTCGTAGGGATCATTATAATTTTTATAAGATCCCTACTCAAAAGGCTAAAAATTTTCTGTCCATGAATACTCGACCTTTCAGACCCTACCTTTGACACCTTCCATGTTGGCTGTTATTGAAGCAGCCAACAACCCTCAACCTCACCCAGAACCTGAACCTGAACAACAACAACCACCACCTTCACCCCACCAGGATGACCCTATGCACATTGACCCTTCAGCCACTAACACTCGCGTTTCAGCCGTTGACATACCCACTTCACACGCTTTCACCTCACCACCCCAAACACATGTTCACCAATCCACTTCCTTATCTAAACCTTTTGACTTTCGCCAAGAGAAGAGACAAAGTACTACTAGAGCCTTCTCTAGTGGTCCTAACCATGAAGCTGAGAGAATTTTGCCTGATGAATCTATTCTAAGGAGTCAAATCCCTATTTTGGAGGAGGGTAGTCTGCAACCATTATCTATTTTAGAATTGACAGCTATCTGTATTGGATTGCAAAAGTCCAATGTGGAACTTGTACAAAAAGTCACTGACCAAGGCCTTGAACTCAATCAATTGAGGGAGAGGATAGTTGTTTTGGAAGCTGCTGGCTCAAGAAGAAGGAGAGCTATGGTTTTGTCCTCTAAATATGATTCTTACAAAGGGGAGGATGAACATACTGAGCCATTCAATCTGAGTGATAAGAGGTCCCATGAAGGTTCGTATGGGACTAAGGAGATAATTGAAGCATTGACAGGTATGAAGGAACAAGCTACTCCCTTTTTGGTCACTCCCATGAAGCAGTCTTTCATTGAGATGATGTTACAAGCTAGTGGATTATCAACCGCTGAAAAAGGCAAATTGAACGCTTACACGCCTATTTCAGATGCTGACAAGATTCCAAGTGTGACTGGTGTATCTCAACCACCACTCATGGTTCAAGAACCTTCCACTCAGGTATAATATTCTACTTTGCCCTCTATTGATCCTATGGATAAGGGTAAAGCTGTGTTAGTAGTAGAAGATGTTCCTAAAGATGCAGCCCAGACAAAGTTTGATGAAATGCTTGCTCATCAACTACAAGAGCAAGAAAAGAAGGGGCTTAAGAAAGGTAGTATTTAAGCACAGATTCTCTCATCAGAATCTGAAGGTGATGAGAAGGATGAATCTGGGGATGAAGAAGAGGAGAGTGATCATGGGTCTAATATTTTAGAAGAAGACCCAGAAAGATTAGAATATGGTGATAATGATGAGCTAGCTAAGGAAAATCTCAAACAGATGAAGATGCAGGTTGATTTTGATATGCTTGAGGTAGTTGCTATGTATTTCAAATAGGAAGATAAGATTACAGAAAATCCAGACATGACTTTGTAAGAAAAGATTTGGGGTTTGGAGATTCTGTTGAGAGTTCAAAGTGACTATAAGATCATTTTTAAGCATGGAGCAAAAAAGGTACATTATGAGAGAAAAAGGGACACAAGAGAGGTTTATTATATGCTTCTTAGGTGTCATCAAACAGGATGGATATATGCCAAATTGAAGAGGCTTTCTTTTGAAAAACTGGAGTACTTTGCATTTCCTATTTGGGAGCGTGTTTGTGAGGATAATATATTTTGGATGCTTTCTGTGGAAAGACAGGAAGAAGTTGAGGAAGCTCTGCAGATTGAAAAGGCTTCTATTGTGCCAAAACCAAGGAAGAAGGGATTCAAGCTTAAATTTCCAAATCTTGATCAGTTGAATCCACATTAGGTTGTTTTGAAGAGAAACATGGTGCTTTCTCCTTAAGAAGCATAAGATATGACTACTGTTGTGCCTCTTGATTTTAAGAATCCAATTGATAAGTATGAGGAGGATTTGGTTTTTGGGTGTTTACCAGGACTGGAGGAAAGGTACATACATTTACTTCATTCATTTCTTTGTTTGCCGGCCTGGATAGAGAGGATGTAGAAACTCTTTGGAGTTTGGTGAAGGAGAAGTATGAGGCAGAAGCTCCTTCCTCCTTGAATGTAATAAAAATCTGGACAACATTTCAAAGAATGTTTGCCCATGATGTTGAAGATCCAGTTTTGTTGAATCTGGATGATTTGAGTAGCTTGAAGTGGCATTTTTATTCAGCTGGTGGTGTGTTTCATTTGAGTACTACAAAGTTTTTAGAATTCTTGTTGATAGATGTGAAGTATCCATTGTCACAAGATTTGTTGAAGAAGTTAATCACCACCAGGCTTAAAGTTGACTACACTAGTGATGTTAGCATGGACTTTGTGAGATTCATCTATTCTCAGATACATGAGTAGGTTTTTATTTGTAAGAATCCTCTTTGTATTTTGTTTTATTCAGAAACTTGAACATTAGTATAAGTATTAAGTTTAGGGGAGGATTGTTGGGAATAAAATTAGCTATATCACTATGTCGTTGACAAAGGGATTTTAGACGCTGACAAGAGTTATTCAAGCGCTGACAGATTAGATGCTGACAAGAGAAATCCCAGAATACTTAGTCAACTTGTTTTGATATGTTAGGAAGATATGCATTGTATATTGTATTTTCTCTGTTTATCTTAATATATCTTCCTAGAATAGTTGACAAGTTTGCTTATAGTACAAGACTCCTTATGTTATAAAAGAAGGTCTTAGGGTTTATGTGTGATATACGTTTTTACACTTTCATTGTACGCAAAGTTTAATCAGTTGAAGTGAAATTTTGGTTTATATTGTGTTTAGCATTGTTCTTTGTTCTAAGTGTTAAATTCCGCATAACACCTAGATTGTTGTTAACACAAAGTTTCTCTACGTATTATACTTGATTAAATATCGATAATACAAAGCTAAATCGATCTAAGTTTGGGATCAACATCCATGACCCAAACGGCAAGTACCCAAGGACGGACTCAAGCATGGAGAGGACGTGCATAGGATGAGAGCCGCCTTATACTTATTTCCCTTGCACTTCATTTACTTTATGCATTTTTGAGTTTATGTTTGGGGGCTGATGTTTGATTTCGGCTTTCCTCACGGTCATTTATGTTTTAGCACATTTACCTTGTATGCTTTGATGACACCCCATAATTATCATGTAAAGGTCTACTTATCAAAGTGGGATGTTACATCCAAAAATAAGCTCAAACATACATAAAGTAAAGAATGTAAAAAAGGACTAAACATTGTCCAACCAAGCATAAGTATTTAAAATGCAAAAGGAAAAGAAGTCTTAGATAGCCTCCATCCTATGCATGTACTCTCAAATTCTCAAGTTTGTCCTTGGGTACCTGTCGTATGGGACATGAAAAGAAAATACGGCTGAGCAAAACGCTCAGTGAACATATATAATGACATGAATAGAATAACTGAAATATAAGCAAAAGATATGGAATGCAACGGAATATGTGTATGTCCTGAAAAACCTGGAAGATGTTTTAAAAACATATTTATAACTGAAAATTGTTAAGTTCTATGCATGCAATGTAATTTAAAGGCCAATGAGCTCATATAGATCATAACATATTCAACGTGCATGAATACATAAAGGGGTGACCTCGTCATGCAATTAGAGGGGTGACCTCTAAGAATACAAGACTAGGTGGAGGGATCAACTCCAATGTGATGGATGTAGAGCACACACTAACAATCACCTTGTACCTGCAAACATGTAACTAGGATGCACCCAAAGCTAAAGATGTATTAAAACCCTAGTTTTGTAATTTACATGAAATAATAAGCAGAAACCCATTTCAAAATCTATAATTCTGGAGAAATGTTTTTATTATGATAATAAATGTGTTTTGAAACTTTTTTTAAAAATCTTAGATCATTTGGTCCATTTTTGAGGCTGTTATGTGATTTTTACAAGTATAAGGACTAAAACTGTCATTTTTGAAACTATTTAACATTTTGGGCCAAAAGTTTCATTTTATGAAAGTTAAAGCTATAATAACAAATATTGGAAATTTTTAGGCCCTAAGGTTAAATATTGAGGGTTTAAATTGTAAATAATGAAACTATATACTTTAGGGGTTAAAAGTGTAATTATACCAAAGTATAACCAAAAAGGGCTACTTTTGCCAATTTTGACACTAAAGAAGATTAATTATCAATATGAGGAAGTAATGAAAGTATCATGTTAGTAGGGAGCTTTGTACAAAGATGTTCCATCTCGATATTACTTTTTGACTGAGTGGTTGGGTTTACTGTGACAACCGGGAATTTTATAGACTGTAAATAATAATAATTATATTATTTATTAATCGAAATTCGTTTTCGAGAGACATCAAAGTCATTTGATTAAAAAATGGGAGCTTATTTTACACATTGTAAAAGCCTGCGAAAAATCTGAGAACTGACGCGATACAAATTAAATTTATATTTAATTATTCAAAAATATTTGATAAAAAGGTGTATTAAATTATCTGATACTTCTCTTTTAGTTTTAATAATGTACGTTGAAAACGAGAGTATTCAAGTTGAATATTTTTTTCTTTAAACGCTAGTATTCGAGTTAACCGATAAATAATAACTATTTTAAATAAAGATGTAGACGATTACGAGAAATTAGTCGAGTAAATACTCCACTTTAATTAAAAAAATCATTTCAAAATCAATGATGCGATTTTCGAAAAACGAATGAAATTTTATAAAAGACGAATGAGTCCCGAACCATTCATTTACGAAAGTTATAACAAAGTTTTCACATTTAGTCCATGTAACAATATTTACAACCCTAGACCCTTAACTATATAAAATTTTACATTTTGTATTAAAAGTATTTTTGTGGTATATATATATTAAATTTAGGGTTTCACAATCATTCTTACTAACCCTAGCCTCCATCTTTAAAACACACACTCCTCTCATTAGGTTTTCCGGCAGCCGTCTGTTATTCCGGCCAGCCGAATTCGGCCGCCGCCTAACCACCTAAACCCATCCATTTCAATAAGATATTTTCGATCCACATTCACCACTAAACCACATCAGCACCACTTGATCCGTTAGCCACCACCATGATAGACCACCACTGTCACCACGCCACCACAACCATCCCCGCCATCATCATCTATACGGCTGTAGCCGCCAACCATCATCACCACGACATCGTTGTCGTGTGACCACCATAGAAACACCACAGATCTATGACGATCTGCCACCATCATTTTCCACCTTCACCCCACCACGGTCACCATCATCTGCGCTGCTACCACCACCTCACCATTACCAACAGATCTAAAACCCCATCACCATCCTTGTTAGACCACCAGCCATGGTTCGTCCAATCAGGGGGTGTTCGTTTGTTGCCATAAATTAGCCCGTGAAGGGTGTTTTGATTGTTCCAGTTTATATTCCGCCGCATAAGGGCGTTTCATACGAGTTAAGTACAACGAGGGTGCGGTGGATTATGAGAACGACCATCGAGGGGCGTTGATTATAAACACGACCAGCAAAGGGTCTGTTTGTTGGGGCAGAAGACACCCCCGAGGGGCGTTTGTTCATGATAATAGCCGAAGAGGGTTTTTGTTTGTTCCGTTTGTTCAGCCCGTAAGGGTGTTAGTTCATGGGTTTTACTAGCCCATAGGAGTATCTGTTTTTGTTATAGTCAGTCACCATCGAGGGTGGTCGTTTCGGCAGAAAGATCAGTAAGAATGGCTGTTGGTTGTTGCAAGTTTATGACAGCAAATGGGTGTTTGTTTGGCTAACAGAAAAACACAGCAGGGGTCGTTTGGAACTGCTGATGTACGGGAGCGTTTGGGACTAATAACTGCAGTATAAGAGGCGTTTGGGTCTGCTGACAGGAGTATAAGGGGCGTTTGGTTCTGCAGACAGCGTATAAGAGTGTGTTTGGGACTGCAGACGTGTATAAAGGGGCATTTGGGTTAGCTGATTGTTATAAAGGGGCGTTTGGGATTGCTGATTTATAGCTTTGAGTGCGTTTGGACGCGGATTTGCAAGGGTTTAGAGTACCGGGCGTGATTAGGGTCAATGGTTGGTTGTGGTTTAGGAATCGGCTAATAACGTATCCAACGTAATTAATTAATTATTTAATTAAGACGGACTAAACGATGGTACATATATATAATTATATATAAACGGTTAAGTAAATATGTCGAATACTATTATTATCACGAGAACTATATAAATGATTATACATTTAAATGTGTGTTCAAATAGCTCACATCGGGCGTTTGGCTCTTGATTTACAACACATAGGTTGTGTTCGGTATCTACATAATTATGGTGATTAAATGGTCTTGTTGGTTACATGTTAAAATGCAATTTGTGTAACGTAGATTGTTTGGAAAAAAAGATGAAAAATATTTAGAATTGGTTAATATGGAAAACATTATATAAACGAATAGGTCATGTCGAAATTTTTATAAAAATTCTATACTTTATATTTTTCACTATAAACTACTAGTATATTTGTAAACCGATAAAATAATTAAATAATATTATAAAATAAATGGATTCTATTGTATTGATTAACCGATAAAAGTTAATACTTTTTATCTAAAAATAACAATTATTAATTAAGTGGTGATTTTCTTAAAATGTCTTGAAATATATGTCTAAGTATTTTTATCACGATCTTTATATTGTAAATACAAAATAAATATATACTTTGGTTATTTTATAAGTTTGTTGTCACTATTTATATAATTAAATAAGGATTATATAATCGTCCGGTCATACGTAATGTGTAGGGAATACACTAGATACTTGGTGTGTGCTTATATAAATTATTTAACCAACCACCAAACTATTATAACTTGAAATTTAAATATTTTGTTAACAGGTCAAGTTGGTGTAAATATTCATCGGGAGCTCAAATACACATTTTTACGATTTAGCCGATTAGTTAAACCACAAGACCATGACCGAGTCGTACCGATTTCCGTTTGCGTGGAGCGTATTATTAGCATCACTATCTTTTGCGCTACTACGTCAAGGTGAGTTCATACCCCCATCTTTCTAGTTTTAAGTTGATTTATAAAGTTTTTATAATCATTTTGGGGGAAGTACATGCTTGGTCACAAACTATTTATAATTTGGTTGGTTGGTCATAAACTGCTCTAATTGTTACGTGCTGAGTGGTTAACTCCACTAATGGTTATACTTATTAATGCTGATACTAAATTTCTATTGTGGGTATCATAGCCTAAAACTTTAACTGCTTTTTCACTGGTTCTCGGGTAGAGACAATTGTTTCAAGAATGAACACAAGTGCATATACTCGTTTATGTATTGGTCTTAGTCCCGCTTTAACCCAATTACTTTGACCTATTATCATGAACCGTTAATTTCTGACCGGATGACCGGTCGAAAGCGCGAATGTTATGGATAGATCTATCGGGGTTGACGCCCCTGTCCGGCTTGGTCCAACAGAGGACAAGCGGACAGAATTTCATTTGAGTCTGTGGACGAATGTCGTAAGTTAGGCATCCGTAGGGGCCGCTCTATGTGATTAAACTACCGGTGTTGTTAACGCTTCGATGTCATGAGCTTAGACAATAATAAATGCCCTTTTGTGACTTTGTATTTGTTATATTGTCACCAATGGTTGGAAAATCTTGTGGTTCATCAAACACTTCTTTATTATCAAGAATCTTATTTGTTAACTGGAATATCTTTTATGATAAATAAACTGTGTTTTTATCCGTAAACTTTGTCTTTATTGTTTAACTCTGTTTTTTTTATCATAAACTTTGTTGTTATTAATAAACTATTTGTTATTAACAAACTTTGTTTTTCATCAAGAAACGCATTTTATGAAGAAACTATGATTTTTAAACTCTTATATTTTACTGCAGGTGCAGTGGTCGATATAAACTCTAATTTTTTTATAAACACCTTAAAACAAAACTTATGAATTCACCAACTTTATGTTGACATTTGTAAGCATGTATTTTAGGTACTTGACTATTTGGATTATTTGGGGTCTTCTTTGTGGTTTTTGGCATGTAGAGGTCGTTCTCGGATCAAGCTCTCGAATACTCATGAAGTCACAAGCCCCCAAAGCAAGTCTTCCGCTGCAGTGAATTTGGGGGTGTGACAGATTGGTATCAGAGCCTTGGTTATAGAGAACTAGGGTGCATTAGTAACTCTAGACTATAACCAACTCTCAGTTTTACTTAGTAGTAACATTCATCACATCATACTTATTTCGCTGCTATATGAATATTTGCAATGCACGTTTGCTATTACTTTGTTGCTTGTCATGTTATTATTTGTTTACATGAGTTCGATTGCTTGATTAGTACACTCTGGCGTATAATATATTTTTATGTATGAACGATAAAAATTTTAATGGGCATTGTGAGTTACACAATGGTCCATCAGTTCGTTTTATAACAAAACCTAGAGACATTATGTGAATTTTGGTTGAAAATTGGTCGTGAGTAATCCCCAGGTTTGAGCTAATTCATTCAAAAAGGTAGAGAGGTGTAACAATACTTAACTATGCCTCAGTGGGCCTCATGTTTGATTGAGTGCGAGATGGAATTATGTATGGGACGTTACACAACCTATGATTTTTGATGAATTACCTCGGGGGTGGGTAAGACTCGTAACCTTACGTGCTAATGTAGAATGTGTTGTATTTTCAGAGTTGAGCTAAGTCATCGAAAGGTTGAGATGTGTAATAATTCATAACGAATCCCAGGGCCATTCTTTGTGAGTGAGTTTCAATGTTGGGTTATGATAAGTTATTACTCAGCTTTGTGTTTGATGAGTCTTCCTCGAGGATAGGAAATATTTGTGTGATTGGATAATTGCTTATTTGGAACTGAATACTATATAATTATCCTATTTATAACCGTGAGTTTCTTTGTTTGATATACGTCTACCATCACTTTATCGCCTATCAATGCTTATGTTCTTCGATATGGCATCTACGAAATGTCTACTTATGGAAGAAGATTTATTATCAAATCATGCTCTTTGCTTTTGGTAATTTTGAATAATTCGTTTAGAGATTTTAACGATTCTGAATTGGGTATTTTTCCGGTGACACTTAAGTAGGATGATTTATGAATTATATATTGAAATGGATTGGGACGCCTTTGCATTTGAATAAAGAAATCATAAATCACCGAACCATGAGTTTATAATGACATATTTGCATAGATCAGGATGCTTTTGTATGCAAATATGAGATTATAAATGAGTGGGCTTAAGGATACCCGACGTGACCCTGTATTTATGATATTGATTTAGTATTCCAGTTTGGAGTGTATTTCTTTTAACTCAGGATTCGTGCATACAAATATACCTTATTTCGTCTTGTTATCTTATCATTACGACGTTTTGACGAGTGATTTTTAAACTTCGTTTGATTCACGAATTGTTCAGAGAATCTTTTCTGAATATATACTGATCGACGTGAACCTAAGGGCTGGTGGTGGTGAACCATTGTAGACTTTTAAGATCTGACGATTTTCTAGACACTTCGTTTCGAATTGTTTCCTTTTATCGTTCTATGACAAGGGCTGATTTGTCAGATTGACATGTAGAACCGCTCAGATATATCCCTTTTCTACTATTGGTGGATAACACAATTTAAAAAAAAAACATTCAGACAGACTTATATATGAATAAATATAAGTATATTCGATATTGTGGAAACCTTGGTTTCCTCGATCTTTTAGCTACTAGGAACGAATCTCAATCACTTGTTTGAATCAAGGCGGAATAGAATGAAACACATTTAACAAGGTGTTTAGGCACAAAGAACATGAATTAAAACAAAAGGGTTGTTCATTATATTAATAACAAACAACCACTAGACGTGTATACATTAATCCTACGTCTAGTGCAACACACGCTTTAGGTTTACATTGTATATGAAAGTTATGAAAATCCTAATAACCCTTGGTTCCTTTTATAGTGTAAGGATTGGGGTTTTACAAGAGATAAGAATAAATAAACATGTAAATCTTCTATTTAAATGACTATATACATAATATATCCTGCATATATATCCAAATAGAAGCTTCCAAAGACTTCTTGTCTACGTTTCTATCAATGCTTACATTGTACATGACAATGCTTGGATTGTACATGACAATGCTTAAGCCATCAACCTCCGATTTGCTCTTGTCAACGCTTGGATTGCTCTTGACAACGCTTAGACAAAATCTTCATGTTTTCTTCGGTTTTGAGTTTCTGCTACATCAACTTTTTGACCCAACAATCTTCCCCTAGTTGATGTTGGCAAAACTCTATGTATATCTATTGTAAGTTGTACATGATCTTCAAATTGCTTCCCCTCAATTGTAGCATGTATGTCTTCCCCTTTTTGTCACATCAACAGGGAAGTAAACAATGTATGTAATCTTGAAGATTCTCCAAATGTAGCTCTATGTAATGATCTTGAAGAAAAATAAATAAAGTAATCTTGATGTAGAAGTAGAGTAACCCAAACCTATGTTCCATGTCTTGCACTATCCATGTGATAAAGAACTTATACTGATGATTAAATATAAGTAGACCTTGATCCCTTGTCAATATTCTCACCCTTTGTGAGACACTGAGCACGATAATGTAACTCCTTCAAGTGTTATGACAAGTCTTCGTCACCAAACATTTAAAGCACGAACAAGTTATCTTCAAACCAATGGGATCCATCCATGATTTAAAGATATGATAAAACACAAACTGGCGAAAATCTTCTTCGAACATCAAACTTACCATAAGAATTCTTCCCCTTAAGCCAACACCTCTTCATGACGATTTTAATGGAATAACGTCTTCATACCATATGTAAAAGCCACCAATATGGATAACTCTAAGGCTATCCCTTTTACATAATAAAATATCCATCAAATTCCCACGAATAGTTGCTAACTCACATTAAGATCATTAAACCCTTTTAAAAATATCCGAGCCATAAATATCAACTTGATATGCTATATAAAAACGGAGATTCCATGTACCTTCGTGTGTAAATTCCTCCTTTTGTGTGCTAAAAACGTACCAATTTTCTCAACAACAGCCATTCTTTTTGTTGTCCAACATCCTTCACTGTCCAAGATATCAACACTGTGTGTTGTCCAATATCGGACAACACTTATCAGCGTTGAAAAATGTATATATCGGACAACAAGTGTCAGCGCTTCCCAACAGCGCTTAACTTATTCCTGTCAGCGCCAACTTTTACCTGTCAGTGCCTGACCATCAGCGTCTCATCCATGACTTGTCAGCGTCACACCAACATCTATCAGCGTCACACCAACATCTATCAGCGTCTAAATAACACATGTCAGCGGGTAATAGATCTAGGGTTTTATAAACCCTAAATCATGATTTTATGTGAAAACCATAAACTGTAGTGAACTTTGACATCGAATATCTTTTTCATGAGAGCTCAGATCGAAGATCCCTTCGGTGAGATCCTAGGCACAAGTGTCAAGACCCTACATATCGAATTTCATGACGATCCAACGGTTAACGAAGGAGAAATCGCGTTTTTACTATTACTGTTCATAGAAAACAGCATATGACCCCTACTGACTTTGACGCTTAATAACTTTTTCTTGGGGATTGATCTCGATAATCCCTCTGGTGGATATCTAGATATATGTGTGTAGAACACACACAAAAAATTTCATGGAGATCCAACGGTTCAATAAAAAGTTATGGCCTTCTGAATACTGCTGCGCACACAAAAACGTCCAGAAAAACCCTAGACGAATTTTTCTTCTTTTCACCATACACGAACACCTTGTTGGTCCTAGCATCACGAGCCACGAGGCTCTGATACCAATTGTGGAAACCTTTGGTAAACCTTGGTACCAATCGAGCACAAAGCTCTGATACCAATTGTGGAAACCTTGGTTTCCTCGATCTTTTAACTACTAGGAACGAATCTCGTTCACTTGTTTGAATCAAGGCGGAATAGAATGAAACACGTTTAAAAAGGTGTTTAAGCACAAAGAACATGAATTAAAACAAAAGGGTTGTTCATTATATTAATAATAAACAACCACTAGACGTGTATACATTAATCCCACATCTAGTGCAACACACGCTTTAGGTTTACATTGTATATGAAAGTTATGAAAAACCTAATAACCCTTGGTTCCTTTTATAGTGTAAGGATTAGGGTTTTACAAGAGATAAGAATAAATAAACATGTAAATCTTCTATTTAAATAACTATATACGGAATATATCCTGAATATATATCCAAATAGAAGCTTCAAAAGACTTCTTGTCTACGTTTCTATCAATGCTTACATTGTACATGACAATGCTTGGATTGTACATGACAATGCTTAAGCCATCAACCTCCGATTTGCTCTTGTCAACGCTTGGATTGCTCTTGACAACGCTTAGACAAAATCTTCATGTTTTCTTCGTTTTTGAGTTTCTGCCACATCAACTTTTTGACCCAACAGATATAACACTAGGCTATAACTTCAGATCATTTTCTCTACACTTTTATTAAGGTAACAATGATTAGGTTTGAGGACGAACTCCAAATAACACGGATGTACTGTGACAACCGAGAATTTTATAGACTGTAAATAATAATAAATTATATTATTTATTAATCGAATTTCGTTTTCGAGAGACATCAAAGTCATTTGATTAAAAAATGGGAGTTTATTTTACATATTGTAAAAGGCTGCGAAAAATATGAGAACTGACGCGATACAAATTAAATTTATATTTATTATTCAAAAATATTTTATAAAAAGGTGTATTAAACTATCTGATACTTATCTTTTAGTTTTAATAATGTACGTTGAAAACGAGAGTATTCAAGTTGAATATTTATTTTTATATTTAAACGCTAGTATTCGAGTTAACCGATAAATAATAACTATTTTAAATAAAGATGTAAACGATTACGAGAAATTAGTCGAGTAAATACTCCACTTTAGTTAAAAAAAATCATTTCAAAATCAATGATGCGATTTTCGAAAAACGAATCAAATTTTATATAAGACAAATGAGTCCCGAACCATTCATTTACGAAAGTTATAACAAAGTTTTCACATTTAGTTCATGTAATAATATTTAAAACCCTAGACCCTTAACTATATAAAATTTTACATTTTGTATTAAAAGTATTTTTGTGGTATATATATTAAATTTAGGGTTTCACAATCATTCTTATTAACCCTAGCCTCCATCTTTAAAACACACACTTCTCTCATTAGGTTTTTCAGCAGCCGTCTGTTATTCCGGCTAGCCGACTTCGGCCGCCGCCTAACCACCTAAACCACATCAGCACCACTTGATCCGTTAGCCACCACCATGATAGACCACCACTGTCACCACGCCACCACAGCCATCCCCGCCATCATCATCTATACGGCTGTAGCCGCCAACCATCATCACCACGACATCGTTGTCGTTTGACCACCACATAAACAGCACAGATCTATGACGATCTGCCACCATCATTTTCGACACAACAACCACCTTCACCCCACCGCGGTCACCATCATCTGCGCTGCTACCACCACGTCACCATCACCAACAGATCTAAAATCCCATCACCATCCTTGTTAGACCACCAGCCATGGTTCGTCCAGTCAGGGGGTGTTCGTTTGTTGCCATAAATCAGCCCGTGAAGGGTGTTTTGATTGTTCCAGTTTATATTCAGCCGCATAAGGGCGTTCCATACGAGTTAAGTACAACGAGGGTGCGGTGGATTATGAGAACGACCATCGAGGGGCGTTGATTATAAACACGACCAGCAAGGGTCCGTTTGTTGGGGCAGAAGACACCCCGAGGGGCATTTGTTCATGATAATAGTCGAAGAGGGTTTTTGTTTGTTCCGTTTGTTCAGCCCGTAAGGGTGTTAGTTCATGGGTTTTACTAGCCCATAGGAGTATCTGTTTTTGTTATAGTCAGTCACCATCGAGGGTCGTCGTTTCGGCAGAAAGATCAGTAAGAATGGCTGTTGGTTGTTGCAAGTTTATGACAGCAAATGGGTGTTTGTTTGACTAACAGAAAAACGCAGCAGGGGTCGTTTGGAACTGCTGATGTACGGGAGCGTTTGGGACTAATAACTGCAGTATAAGAGGCATTTGGGTCTGCTGACAGGAGTATAAGGGGCGTTTGGTTCTGCTGACAGCGTATAAGAGTGTGTTTGGGACTGAAGACGTGTGTAAAGGGGCGTTTGGGTTTGCTGATTGTTATAAAGGGGCGTTTGGGATTGCTGATTTATAGCTTTGAATGCGTTTGGACGCGGATTTGCAAGGGTTTAGAGTATCGGGCGTGATTACAATCCATGGTTGGTTGTGGTTTAGGAATCGGCTAATAACGTATCCAACGTAATTAATTAATTATTTAATTAAGACGGACTAAACGGTGGTACATACATTTAATTATATATAAACGGTTAAGTAAATATGTCGAATACTATTATTATCACGAGAACTATATAAATGATTATACTTTTAAATGTGTGTTCAAATAGCTCACATCGGGCGTTTGGCTCTTGATTTACAACACATAGGTTGTGTTCGGTATCTACGTAATTATGGTGATTAAATGGTCTTGTTGGTTACATGTTAAAATGCAATTTGTGTAACGTAGATTGTTTGGAAACAAAGATGGAAAATATTTAGAATTGGTTAATATGGAAAATATTGTATAAACGAATAGGTCATGTCGAAATTTTTATAAAAATTCTATACTTTATATTTTTCACTATAAACTACTAGTATATTTGTAAACCGATAAAATAATTAAATAATATTATAAAATAAATGGATTCTATTGTATTGATTAACCGATAAAAGTTATACTTTTTATCTAAAAATAACAATTATTAATTAAGTGGTGATTTTCTTAAAATGTCTTGAAATATATGTCTAAGTATTTTTATCACGATCTTTTTATTGTAAATACAAAATAAATATATACTTTGGTTATTTTATAAGTTTGTTGTCACTATTATATAATTAAATAAGTATTATATAATCGTCTGGTCATACGTAATGTGTAGGGAATACACTAGATACTTGATGTGTGCTTATATAAATTATTTAACCAACCACCAAACTATTATAACTTGGAATTTATATATTTTGTTAACGGGTCACGTTGGTGTAAATATTCATCGAGAGCTCAAATACACATTTTTACGATTTAGCCGATTAGTTAAACCACAAGACCATGACCGAGCCGTACCGATTTTCGTTTGCGTGGAGCGTATTATTAGCATCACTATCTTTTGCGCTACTACGTCAAGGTGAGTTCATACCCACATCTTTCTAGTTTTAAGTTGATTTATAAAGGTTTTATAATCATTTTGGGGGAAGTACATGCTTGGTCACAAACTATTTATAATTTGCTTGGTTGGTCATAAACTGCTCTAATTGTTACGTGCTGAGTGGTTAACTCCACTAATGGTTATACTTATTAATGCTGATACAAAATTTCTATTGTGGGTTTCATAGCCTAAAACTTTAACTGCTTTTTCACTGGTTCTCGGGTAGAGACAATGGTTGTAAGAATGAACACAAGTGCATATACTCGTTTATGTATTGGTCTAAGTCCCGCTTTAACCCAATTACTTTAGCCCATTATCATGAACCGTTAATTTCTGACCGAATGACCGGTCAAAAGCGCGAATGTTATGGATAGATCTATCGGGGTTGACGCCCCTGTCCGGCTTGGTCCAACAGAGGACAAGCGGACATAGTTTCATTTGAGTATGTGGACGAATGTCGTGGGTTAGGCATCCGTAGGGGCTGCTCTATGTGATTAAACTACCGGTGTTGTTAACGCTTCGGTGTCATGAGCTTAGACAATAATAAATGCTCTTTTGTGACTTTGTATTTGTTATATTGTCACCAATGGTTGGAAAATATTGTGGTTCATCAAACAATTCTTTATTATCAAGAATCTTATTTGTTAACTGGAATATCTTTTATGATAAATAAACTGTGTTTTTATCCGTAAACTTTGTCTTTATTGCTTAACTCTGTTTTTTTATCATAAACTTTGTTGTTATTAATAAACTCTTTGTTATTAACAAACTTTGTTTTTCATCAAGAAACGCATTTTATGAAGAAACTATGATTTTTAAACTCTTATATTTTACTGCAGGTGCAGTGGTCGATATAAACTCTAATTTTTTTTATAAACACCTTAAAACAAAACTTATGAATTCACCAACTTTATGCTGACATTTTTAAGCATGTATTTCAGGTACTTGACTATTTGGATTATTTGGGGTCTTCTTTGTGGTTTTTGGCATGTTGAGGTCGTTCTCGGATCAACCTCTCGAATACTCATGAAGTCACAAGCCCCCAAAGCAAGTCTGCCGCTGCAGTGAATTTGGGGGTGTGACATTTACGATTTAAAGTGTCCTCGCTCCTCAAACGTTTATCGAATGACTTTTGAGTATGATGGACCGAACAATGATGCTAGATTTACAACCAAATATTAAATATATAACCAATACTTAGAAATATTGAACAAAAGATTAAAGACTTAATAGTATACACAATGTGTTAATCTAGGTTTGTGTGAGACCAAGTTGTGGTTTGTATGACCAAGTTGTTTATCTGTGAATAAAATATATCTGATTATAGCTTGGATTCTATAGACATAAGGTGAGTTCATAGCCTCACTTTTAAATTCTTTATAAATGATTTTCAAACCCGTGATGGGGATATATGCTAAAATGGCATAAAAGTGTTTTTGGTATGCTTCCCAGATAAGATTATTGACACTATGTTTACTGTTTTTGTCAACGTATAGTCGGTAAAGGGCTCGACCTAACAGGCCCACGATCCAAGAGGCCCGTGACCCAACAGGCCCGCAACCAATATACCTTACTTATCCTTCAAGAAACCCAAGTTTTATAAATACAGGGGTAGGGGGCTCATTCTACGTCAGATTATCTCTCATAGTTACACCTCATATACAACATATCGTTCTGATACTAACTTGACCGTCAAAGGTGGACCCCGGGGCTCTAGCCTCGGGTCCACGTCTAACCGGTTCTTCTTTGTTTGCAGCATTACTCAGGATCCGGGAAGACAATTAACGACCCAGGAGAGTCGTCAGACCGACCCAGCCAAACTATGCTTCAACAAGTTGGTGCCATCCGTGGGACCATGAACACATCTATGTCTAGTGTTCTCACGATACCAGAAAGGAAAAATCTATTCGAGATTAGTAAGTCTAACACTTTCGTATTTTTGTTTCCCCCTGTTTGCATTCTATGCCTAAAATTTTGTTTCGTCTAATGAATAAGTATCTGCAATTTTAATATCTTTAAAAGTGACGCTACTATGTCCAACACGTTGGTTTAAGTCATCGAAAACCAACATTCATTATCCGGTCAAAAACTTCAATGGTGGAAATAACGTGATTTGCCAGGATGGTTGTCCATTTATATTTGATCCCTTTTTTCATGAATATTTGATATAGAAAAATACATAGTTTCCCAATCAGTAGTGTATCAATTGATATTTTCCATATTCTCGCATATGTTTATTATATACAGGAGATTTTTCTCACATCTTGACATAACTTATTATGCAAATAATAAATGAAATATATTTTATTCCGCAAGTAAGATTCACATGAATATATTTATATATGTTATTTTTTATTCGCGATCATGGCATGTCCAACCACGCTCGTCCGCACGTTTTGGACATATTTAATTTTTTATCCGCGGTTGTGACGCCGTCCTTTCGCGATTGTTCGCACGCTCAGATATACTTTATTTTTATTTTTTATCCGCGGTCATGTCTCATATACCCGCGCTCATTCGCATACTCAGATCTCTTTTATTTTTTGTGTCGTGGTCACGAGCCGTGTCCTTCCGCAATATTCCGAAACAAGGCATATATTTTATATATTAATAAAAGATATTCCTGCTATCTTTTTAACTCTTGAAAATCTTATCAATATATTTTAAATTTATGAAGAATATTATGTATATTTTTTAAATTGACAAAATATATTACTTATATCTTCTAAAAATATTATCGATATTTTTATGTTAATAAAAAATATTACGTGTATCTTTTAATTCGGGCAAAAGGATATTACATATATTTTTTGATTTGATTAATATATTTTCTATATATGTCGCGACCCGACCTATTAATATCGTGTGGCGACCCGACCTACTAATATCGTGTGGCGACTTGACCTTTCCATCCGCGGTCTTGGCATGTCCAACCACGCTCGTCCGCACGTTTGGGCATATTTGTTTTAATAATAAGATAACATTTATCTTTTAATTTTTTAAAGGTATATTTCAATATGTACAAATTTATTAAAATATTGCGCGTATTTTTTTCAATAGGCGTCAGGATATTGTAAGGATATTGTCTATATTTTTTCAAAAACTAAAAGATATTTTATATATCTTTTATATTAAAAATCATGATATTTCTATTAATAAGATATTACGTGTATCTCTTTTAACTTGGTAACAAGATATTATATATATCTTTTAGCTTTGTGTGGATTTCTTTGATCACGATAAATGTTCGTATCTTTCAATACATATCTAGATAGTATTAAGTGCTTTCTTATGATACTTATATATATGCTAGTCCATACATTCGGACATCTTTAGCTTATGGGTTGTACATGTACCTATCGTTCCTAGGCGGAATAAGAGGAATGTGTCTAACCTACTAATTAGAATCGTCGTGTAAGAGGGATACAACCCCATCGACCACGGATCATGTATCCGTGTTAGGCCCGTTGCTAATCAAGACGTCGATAACAAGTTAAGAAGCCAACACATTCCAAGCTAGGCCTGCGAAAGACACAATTATGCACACCTAACAACGGGCCTGCCTCCCTCGGCCGTCCTTATGGTAGTAGCGGCATGCTGCACGTAATATGTCTGCCTCACCCATAAGGACCTTTTATGATATTACAATAATTCATAAACACAACGCCGTGTTATAAATCTAATAGGAAACTAACGGTCATAATTGTAAGTGTGAACATTCGCACTCATAAAAATAATAATAATAACA
Organism: Glebionis coronaria; assembly: GCA_025667525.1. Lineage (NCBI taxonomy): Eukaryota > Viridiplantae > Streptophyta > Magnoliopsida > Asterales > Asteraceae > Glebionis > Glebionis coronaria. The sequence goes on from JANFOE010000213.1 coordinate 1,167,657, forward strand.
ATAACTTTTTACGAATAGCATGAAATGTTTTCATAACAAGTCATTAAAAGAAATTCGCGGTTACGGATAGCCCTTCCGCGTTAGTTCGCACGTTCAAACCTATTTTTTATCTATTGCACGCGGTTATGGTACGTCCATTCGCGTTGGTCTACGCGACCGTAAATTTTTGAGTACTTGTTTAAGTTTAATACTACTATCGAGTGTAGCACCATTAAACTTGGGGGCTACCAGGGTATAATAATACCAATGTTTCCTTGGATGTCACGCAAATATCGTTGGATATATTCCTTATCCGCAGATGTCCGCCTTCTGCCGGTTTATTCCTTCGCCAGGAAGTATCTCTTCCGTTGGCTTATTCTTTCGCCGCGGAAGTACTTCTTCCGCGCGCTTATTTTTGCGCCGCAGAAGTATCTCTTCCGTTGGCTTATTTTTTCTCCGCAGAAGTACTCCTTCCGCGTGCTTATTCTTTTGCCATGGAAGTATCTCTTCCATTGGCTTATTCCTTCGCCGCGGAAGTACTCTTTCCGCGCGTTTATTCTTTGCCACAGAAGTATCTCTTCCGTTGGCTTATTTTCTTCGACGCGGAAGTACTCCTTCTACATGTTTATTCCTTCGCCACAGAATTATCTCTTCCGTTGGCTTATTCTTTCGCCGTGGAAGTACTCCTTCCGCATGCTTATTCCTTTGCTATGAAAGTATCTCTTCCGTTGTCTGATTTTCTTCGACGTGGAAGTACTCCTTCTGCGCGCTCTTTCATTATATTCGCCGTGGAAGTATTTCTTCCACTGGCTTATTATTTTCGCCGTGGAAGTATCTCTTCCATGTGCTCATTATTTTCTCCGGGGAAGTATTTCTTCCACGTGCTCATTATCTTTGTTGTTTCGTTGTCTTTGTCGTGGACGTATTTCTTCCACTGTTTCATTGTCTTTGCCGCTGGAGTGCGTCTTCCGTTGGCTAATATCTTTGTTGCGGAATTACGCCTTCAACGACAAATAACTTGGCCCAACCACATAGTGATGTTTCCAAAGTTTACATTGTTTGACCTTAATTAGACAGGGCCTAATCAACTGCGTTTAGTTCATGAAAAAACGTGAATTTTTAAGTCATTATCAAAGTCGTGGCCATAAGATGGATGTAAATATCCGCATCACTTTGCCACAAAAGTACGCCTTCTGTTGGCCTTAAGCCGAATGCAATATTCGCATTATGATGCATCATTAGTGGATATAAGAAGTAGCCCTTCAATGTGTTCACAATGCAACATAAGGGTTCCACCTCCACCTTCACAAAACCTTCTTATCATCCTCACGTTAGTGATGAATAAAGATAAAACCTTGCTAATGCCAGTGTTACCCCAACTATAGAAAAAGTTTTCTTCTTACGGGGTCCGTACTGTCTAACCACGGGAAACCAAGCATTCTAGCACAACCACCCGTCTTACGTATACGGGTTCCCCATTTCTTTTGACGTGGATACGCTTACAAGTAATGGAAATGGTGTAGAGTCTAGTAAACATGGTGAAAACCTCGCATACTAGACTAGGGGACATGATGACGTATAGTGGCCGTGCTCACTAGTCGCATACTTTGCCCATCATCTTTTTGCTAAAGGTAGCCTGCCACGAGTGGAGCCATATGTTATAGATGACCTATGAGGATGTCCTAGCAACAAGCCATATGCGTTTATTTAGTAAGCGTGATACATGAATGAGTCTAGCATAACATGTTCATGAACCATATTATACTAGACTGGGGGACATGTCGACGTATAGTCGATAAAGGGCCCGACCTAACAGGCACGCGACCCAAGAGGCCCGCGACCCAATAGGCCCGCAGCCCATAGACCTTACTTATCCTTCAAGAAACCTTAGTCATATAAATAAAGGGTAGTGGGCTCATTCTACGCCGGGTTATCTCTCATACTTACACCTCATATACAACATATCGTTCCGATACTAAATTGACCGTCGGAGGTGGACCCGGGGCTCCGGCCTCGGATCCACGTCTAACCGGTTCTTCTTTGTTTGCAGCATTACTAAGGACCCGGGAAGACGATTAACGGTCCAGGAGAGTTGTCAGACCGGCCCAGCCAAACTATGCTTCAACAGCTGCCTTGAAAAGTACATTTATAATTATGAACTGCTAATCATTTCTTGAAAATGAGCGCTAATACTGTAAATAGTACTATTTGGGGACTGACATCCCCTATCTGGTCAAGTCGCACTTGCTAGCACCTCAGTGGTCAAACAAGCATACTTTATTTTGCTAAACAGGATAGTTTGCCAGACTTCCTCATAAGGGCAATTGTTGGTTTCTAATATGTCTAGCAGCGGTATCATAATCTTAGTGCATTAATTCATTTATTATTTAACTTGCGAGCGAATAATAACGTATCTCAGGAAAAAGAATCTTGTATTCAAGTTGTTTAAAGCCTATGAATTCACTCAACCTTTGTGTTGACTTAAGCATATATTTCAGGAAACTATGACTGATAGTATGGAGCAGCATAAGGATGGCATGAAGAGGCACAAGCTTGAAATTATGGATATTGATTTTGAGAACATCATATTGTAAAATTCTGATTTTTAATGATATATAACGAAAGTTGATTTAATCACTTTTTTGAGTTGTTTTCTATCATTATGACTTGTGTTCTATGAAGTAATACCCCAGATCAATGTTCTGCTGCGTAAAGGTAAAACAGGGTGTTAGAGATTGGTACTTAGAGCCATGGTTATAAAGAACAATAAATAAAATCTTGACTATAACTACTTTTAGAATAATTTCAAAAAAGTCCTCCGCGCCAAAAGCCAGTGCTGCTACAAGAATGATGTAAATATCTATACTTGGTATTCTCTAGAACAATGTGTAAATGATACCATGTTTATGTGTAAGTATAAAGATTATACTTATGAGTAATTAATATTATGTTTAAATATACATAATAAATTAGGATTTATCGACGTCTTCAGAAATATGTATTTCTATCTTCCTCCTATTATCATCTTCTGGATTCTCAAGATGAGCGTTCTGCAAGTGTTCCTGATAATTCCCCAAAGTATATTTCCAATCTCCTGACGAATAATCCTTATGATACTTTAGAAAATACACCCAAAGATCAAAAAATCCCAAAAGTCGTTTTACCCTTTAATGATGACCGTTATATGCAAGTCATACGAGCATATAATGAAGAAATAGATTTTACACCTCGACATCAAATTTATTCATCACCTTACCCTATTAATGTACCATCACCTATATCTGAAAACTTACCCAAAATACCTATGAACAACAAATTAAAGATGTCCTACCCAATTTGAAAGAATTTCCTCCCGAGCGTATTGAAGATCTTGAAGATAAAGTTGAAGGACTTAGAAAAGGCCGAAGAACTATACAACGAGATTTTGAGAAGTTAGAAGAAGATTTTGAAGAAATTAAGGGTAAGTTGTGGAGAAGACAAATGATACACGATCAAGAAATTGCTCAAGATGGACTGAAGATTTCTACTCTGGAGTTAATCATTGAGGAGATTCAAATTAGACATCGAGCCCACATACGAAGTCTTTTTGATGCCATCAAAGAAGTTAAGAGGGAGAGATGAAGACATTAGACTATTAAGTTATAAATACTTTCAACTTTATGTCTTTACTTTTATGTTAACAGTGAAACTTGTCTTGTAAGTTTAAACAAACCAGTTGTTTATAAAGAAAAGTTTTGTTTTTTATCAAATATTGTCGTTTCATACTTATTTTTGAGAAGTAAGAGATCCTTATTTCTTGGTTTTCTCACAAATGATTATGAATAAAATTGCGTTAATTCTAGGAAAAGCATATACTTGATAAAGTATGTATTTTTGGAATTTCGGTTATCTTCTATAATAATGATAATTATCAATTGATTATAACCCGCAAGTTTGAAGAAAGACTAAGGAAACTTCCCAAGTTTTCTAGAAATATTCTATTCTCGACTTTTGTCTATCAAAAGGTTCTTTTTTAGAATATAAAGAGAAGCTTGTTCTATAAGACGAGTCTTAACATTTTCCGTGATATTCCTCCATTCCATATCATGGATAAATATGTTACGAGTATGTATGAGTCATATCTATATAAATCCATGGTAAACTTTGAAATTCTATTTCATAGTTGGATTTATTATCCTTAGATATGAATGATAATCAACATAGTAAGTTCCTATATAAAAGATATACCTTGTGTTCGATAAGCATTTATATGTATCCATATACATATGTGACAGATGTTTTCTGATATGAGTATACCTTGGATTCTGAATTATTTCTATTCTTTCCCTTCATTCTAAACCCTAAAAGTATTTGACGAAGAATTGACAATGATGTGACTGCAATCCTGCAAGTACAACTTGTCAATAAGAAGTATTATCCGGAAGAAGACTCGATGACTAGTTAGTTTTTGATATCCAAGGAAGAAAACATTCTATTAATATCACCCGTTGGATTGAGAAAGCCAATTCAGTTTTCTATAGTATAAATCGTATTTGAAATTATAAAATGAAGCTTGCTATAAGAAGATAGTACTTCGTCAATTATCTTGGTAAATTCTTTATGCTCAACCTATTGAGATAAAAAAAGTATATAAGATCGCTTGATTAAATTTCAAATATTTCTTAGAAAGATGATCAAGAAGATGAAAGAAGAACTCCGCTATCTAATGATAAAAGGAAATAACCTCGAGACATACACGAGGGAATTTCAAGAGTTAGTAGAGTTGTATCTTATCCTATAGAATGATTAAGGCTTTTATTACAAGATTTCATCAGAAAATTTTATCATGGAATTTTGTCCTGAAATTTTATATGAAATTCTATCACGAAGACTTCATAAGAAGATTTTGTTAGAATAATTTATTAAGGAATTTTATCAAAGGTTTTAAAGAGAGATTACCACTTCAAAAATCTAAATATATTGGAAAAAGTCATTTACCTCTACTCAAAGAGTCAATGAACAAGGTAATTAAGCAAAATCCTGTGCAAAAATCAGAAAAATATTAAGCGAAAATTTAGCAATGAAAGAACGACGTAAATTCAAGTAAACTAGAATCTAACCTACGGTGAATATGATGGAAATCTTCTTCTCTTTAAGAAATGCACTCTACATCACACAGGACTTTGCACCATTTGGTGTTGGATTTTTAATAGGTCATTAGATTGGGAATGTTAAAGGTAAGTTATATGTTCGATAGAATTACCATGTATCTTATATACATGTTGTAAGGAATAAAATATCGTCTTCTATTTTAACATCGTCCGTCTCTAGAAAAGCGTATTTTTGTTACATATTATATACAAGACATCTTACATACACCGACGTAAAAAGGAAATTTAAAGGAATAATAAATATATTAAATATTAGAATATTTGTCTATATTCGTATTATGACGGAAATTTCTAAAATAATGATTTACATTCTGTTTATTTGATTGAGTTATGGCGCTTCATTAGTCAAATGAATAAATCTAAATCACCAAATTTATGATTTCTTCCTTATATAAAGTTGGACGCATCTTTATGTTAGTAAAATTTATAAATGGACTTAAGAATATTCGATATAAGACAAGAATAGACCTAATAAAATGTTAAAATACTAAATGAGAGAATATGTATAGTACTATATAGTATATTGGAAGATACGTCAATATTCGTCTTAAATTTGGAATTTGTAAATACTTGGAAGTTGAAGTATTCCATTCAAATCGAAGAAACTTTGAAATCCTTATATTATGCTTTTAAAAGCATAATATTAAGTTATCCGACTTACTAGTTCAACCTGAATTTCCTCCATGGAAATAGGATAGAACAATGAGGATTTTATTACTTCAAGTAGACATGATGCCATCTGGGTCATTGTCGATTATTTTACTAGAGATATAAGAATTATTACCATATAGGAAATTGGTAATATGGAAACTCTGACAAGATTATATGTGAAATAATCTGTCAACATAGTGTATCAATATCTATCATCTAAGATCGTGATGTATGTTTCAAAATTGATATGTTACACTTAAATAGATATACTAATGTGTTAAGTGGAAGAACTATCCAAATACTAAACTAAATACTCTATGTATGTGTTATAAGTTTTGGAAAGACACTTACCATTGGTAAAATTTTCCCGTATAACAATAGTTATCATGCTAGAATCAAAGCAATACTATTTGAAGCACTCTATCGAAAGAAGTGCCATTTACGTATCTGTTGGGATAAAGTTGGAGATTATCAACTTACGAAACCCAAAATAATTCATGAAACTATTGGAAAGATTATATTAGAATTGAGCTTCGTAAGGCATTGAATTGTGATGATTAAGTATCTGCTACATTAAAATGGTGATTTAAGATAATCTGAGAGATTATTTTGATAAAAATTTCTCACTATGAATGTGAAACTACACCATATCGAACAATATCTAGTTGAAAAGGATTTTTTCTCTATCAATTACCCAAATTAATTTTGAAAAATTTGATAATCAATTCAAAGATTTTTGAATTGAGCAGTGACATATTGTGTAAAACCCGCATAAAATTGTTTGGTCAAAATTATGAGTTTATGCGTCAAAAACAAGAAAATAAGAAGACAAGCACTACTTTTGCCAAAGTTTAATACTACAAGTTGGTGGAGTCTTTTTATTAATTTAATAGCTTTCTTTGTAAGCTATGTTTTCTATTATATAAAGAAAACATACGTAGGTTTAATTGATATCCAGTTTTCACAATGTAAACCTACAATCAAGTTCATGTGTTCTAGGCGTGTGATCTTTGTAAACATACCTAGGTTATTTTTTAATGCTTTAATACAAGTAACGTTGGGAGAATTCATCTTTTTCATAACACCTTGTTAACGTGTTTCATTCTATTTCCCATGTTCTTACATGTGAATGTTATGCGTTCCTAGCAGCTTAAAGATCTAGGAATCTAAGGATTCCACAATGGTATCAGAGCCAGTGGCTCTCGATGCTAGGATCAACAAGGTATTCGAGTCGAAGAACGAAGAACGAAGCTTAAAAATCCGTCCATGATTTTTTGTTCGTATCTTTCTGTGCAGTAATTTTCAAACAACGATATCTTGTTCGTTAACGGTTGGATCGTCGTGAAATTCGTGTTGTAGGTTCTCGACACACGTGTCTAGGATCTCACCGGATTGATCATCGACTTGATCAGTTATGGGGGAGTTATTGGTGGTAGAAGTTGACTGTAGAGAAAGGTTTTTCAATTTTTTGTTTTTGTTTTTTTATTGAATAAAGATTTAGGGTTTCTTCCCCTAAACCCTATATCGATTTATAATAGAAAAGGGTGAGTTGCTGATGTATATGATTACACACGATTGAGTATATGTTGATCGATTCTAGTTAGGGTTTTATATTAAACCCTAGATCTTAAAAAATTAGAAGTTAAGGTCGATCAAGTGGCGATTAATGTTGCTGCTGCGTTCAAAGCATTATTGATGCCAAGTAAAACAAGGACGATAACACAGGTGTTTGGTGTTTGATGTTGTGAATTGTACAAGATCTAGTTTTAGGGTTTGATGTAAAACCCTAGATGTGTCGTTTGAAGCTTTATCCAATGAATATTGATGTATTTTTTTATGAAGAAAGATATATGTCCTCACGTGATTAAATAGAAACATGAGATCGATGGTGACTGCTCATAATGATAGAGACACAACTTATTCAAACAAGTTGCAATATTGCTGCTTTGCACAACGTGTGACAAAGAGATTTGATGGATTTTGGTATGATAGGGACTGCTGCTGATCGCGGGGACGGAGGTATGCTTTGTGTTGGGTTGGCCAAAACCCATCCTAGAATTCTACGAGTTGCTACACATTTCATACGTATTAATTTAGAGTTGGATCTTTATGACATATTGGCCCACCCAATTAAAATCTAAAATTGATATGTAACATTCAAGGATTATAAATGTACACAAGTGAAATTTAATTTTGATACATATATAATTTAATAAAACATGTCATTTATTCCCACTTGAAAGTGATTCCATGCAAATGACCTCCAGCCCAGCTGGCGCGATGCACTGGGTTTACAACCACTGTGGGCTGCAGGTTGTGAGTTCGATCCTTGTGGTCGTCGCATTAGCGTAATGTAACTCATACCTCACACGGGCACACGTGGGGAATTCTCCCTGGAGATCCCTTTGGGGGCTGGGTTTGCCCGCTATGCGGTGCTCGAACTCGGGGTGCTCGTTGAAATATTACGAGTAGGCGTCCGTTGAATTATTTGCTGTTTCCAAAAAGAAAGTGATTCCATAAATTATTTCATATATGTATTTTTGTTTTTCACATGTATATGGAAGAATTTATCACTTATTATATGTTTAATCTAAGTGTATATTTGTTACATTTAAATTTAAAGTTAGGATAAAAAATTTATTTTGTATAAAATATTTGGTTATTAATTGCAAATGAATGTATTATATTTGTCATTTTTTGTCATGTATGTAGACTACTAGTTTTTTCGTGACACTAAACTTGAATTCGTCTATTGTGTCTTTTATACCTTAACTTCTTTCAAATTTCGAAGGTGAGAAAATAGTCACGTACTACATACAATAGCACGATAAAAAAGTTTAATGTCACAATAGAAAAAAAAATTGAAGTCTTCATACAAAAGCAAAAAATAGAAAGTATGATACAATAGCATAGTTCAAAAGTTTAGTGTCATCATAGAAAAAATAGTGGTCTTTATATAACAACAAAAACTACCAAGTACGGTATATTTATTTGCAATGAACTATAAAATAGTAAAATTTTATCGTACAAGCCATCTTTCATACACGCCGTGGAAATAGAAGACTAGATAGTATTTTATCATGAGTTCACGACGATATTTTATTAGTTAATCGTTACGTATATATTTGTCCCACCCTTATATGAAATCCTGGCTTCGTCACTGGACGATCGATCTGTTAGTTCAAGGAAAAGAAAGTGAAAGGTGTTATTGTTGATCTTCTTTGTGGTCCCTACAAACATGAAAGCTGTTCACATAATAGTACTCTGTCTCGAAGATGTATAATCAAGCAGCTGTTAAACAAAAGGTGATCTTTATGTATTCTACTTTTGTTTGTGCTATTGTCTGTATATGCTCAAAAGTAAGTAGTCTCTCGTATTACTTTATAATATTATTCGCATGTGGTATTAAAGAAAGAAAAGATATGACAAGGGATAATGTTCTGGTTTGAACGGTTTGTATGTTCACATATTCAGAGCAAAGTGTGAATACATATATTTGTTTCGACATGTTGTGAAGCAGACAAAGGTTAGTACCTATAACTTTCGTGGACCCAAGTTCTTGATGGATAACATCACGTGTGCTGCTTTAGCTTATTTTAGATAAGAAAGTGTTTTTAATGCATCTACATTAAATATATGAACGAGAAAGAGATTCAAGTGTGGTCACTGTTAAAAGGTTGGTACAAGTTTTGCCTTTATTGATTGTGACGTGGAGTGCAGCAAAGCAAGAAAAAGTATTATTCATTGAGGAGTAACGTTGGCTATCAAAAGAATTAACGCAAGCTGTGGTTCAGAATTTACTTACACAGTGGGTATAATTTTTAGCCACGGTCATGTATTGCTTAGCCGCAGACTAGATGACAGTGGGTAGCCCTAGCCTTTGACACTCGTATTCTAGCCGCTGACATCGTTGTACGTAGCCACTGACGGATAGTTTTGGAGCTGTTTTGGTTTGGAGTTTGGTTCATTCATAACAATTAGTTCTTAAAGGTATAATGGCTCGTTTTATTTCCATTGATTACGAATAAAAGTTTTTTTTATTTGTTTGAAGATGAAGTTGAGTTTCGCGGGTGCGTGTTTTATCATATCTCAAGATGATTTAATCGCATCTAGAAGATAACTTGTTTGCGCTTAGACGGTTGGTGACGAAGACTTGTCATATCTAGCAAGGATTGGTTGCTATCATTTGAAGGAGTTACGTTATTTATGCTCAGTGTCTCATTATTAGATGAGGATTTCACAAAGAGATCGAGGTCTGCTCATATTCCTTCTGTATGAGTTTTGGACTCATATCGTTAGTGCAAGATATAAAACGCTAGTTTGGATTATTCTACTTCATCATCAAGTAAGTTATAATTAGATTTCTTCATATGTGATCATTTCATAAAGCCTACAGAATTTGAAGATTCAAGAATGATTAGCACAATTTAATGGGAAGCTAAATTATTAAAGTGTTAATCATTTACATGTAACATTGAGGTGAAGGTGTTTACTACTACTCATTAGTATTATTGCAACTAATGTAAGTTTTCTATTTCTCAAATTCATTATAATGCATTACCGGTTCTTCATGGAGGGTAATTTGAGATGTAGAACACTTGGATTAGAAGTGTCATATTGGTTAGTAGTGGTCGATATCAAGGTTGCTTACATACAAGACCCATGTTTGATCATGTCAAAAAAGGGGAAGAAGTCTACAAAGAATGTGCAATATGTTGATCCTTGGTGTTATATGTTTTACAAATAATGTGAGATTAACGGGAAGTGTTTTTGACATCATCAACTAGGGGAAGATTGTTGGGTTGAAATTATGAGTTGATGCGTCAAAAACAAGAAAATAAGAAGACAAGGACTACTTTTTCCAAAGTTTAATACTACAAGCTGGTGGAGTCTTTTTATTAATTTAATTACTTTCTTTGTAAGCTATGTTTTCTATTATATAAAGAAAACATACATAGGTTTAATTGATATCCAGTTTTCAAAATGTAAACCTACAATCAAGTTCGTGTGTTCTAGGCATGTGATCTTTGTAAACATGCATAGGTTATTTGTTCTAATGCTTTAATACAAGTAACGTTGGGAGAATTCATCTTGTTCATAACACCTTTTTAACGTGTTTCATTCTATTCCGCCATGTTCTTACATATGAATGTTATGCGTTCCTAGCAGCTCAAAGATCTAGGAATCTAAGGATTCCACAAAAATACATGAAAATACAAAATACATGGAAACACGAATTAATTAAAACTTTATAATTAATTAATGCACGATAAGTATTACGTATATTAAATGATTAACACAAGTATTTACGTATAAAAAATAATACACGACAAGATTTAACACGAACTTAAATTACGTATACACAATACACGGGAAATGAAATAAACACGAAAACATATATAAAAGGGGTGTTTTGGTCGGATCTAAAAGAACGAAAAGAGAGGGCCCAAAGCCCGGCCCGTTAATCATTTAACAAGTCAAAAGCTACTCCCAATATTCTCATTTATCAAGTTACAAAAAATTAAAAGAAACCCTCAGTTTGGTGTTGGTAGCCGTCAGCAAGAAAAACAAGGGAGAAGGGGAAACGTTTTTTATCTTTGATTTTTGGGTTTGTGTTAGTGTTGTTCATCCTTAATCTACATGAATTCGGTAATCACAAATCCTTTTTCTCTATTATTATTTTATAAATCAAGGGTTAAAGTAATTAATAGGAACGGAAAACATGTTATTATGATTGAAATCGAAGATTGAATCGGGTGTCGGCTTGATTGGTCACGGAAACCGAGGACCCCTCATGGGGTGCTCTCGGTGGGTTTATGAGCCCCACAATCGCCGGGCTTAGTGGCTCGGTGGCTGGGTTCCTTTAAAGGCCGCAACCCCAAAAGGGGTGTAGTGGCAGGCTCGCACCATTAGTGGAAACCGAGACCTCTATGGTCTCGGTGGGAATCATGGGCAGCCGGTGGCAAAACCGCTGCTGGCGGTGGGATCAGAACCCAAGCAGCCGCAAGCCATGTGGCTGCGGCGGCTGTTTTGGTTGGTCATTGTCAAACCGCGGCAGCAAGGGCTGCATCAGCGGTGTTTGGTTCGTGCAACCGAGACCTCGAGGTCTCGATGGGCTTGTTTTGAAGATCGGCTAAACCGAAACACAAGGGGTATTTGGTGTATTGTTTTAGCTTAATTATTTTGGGTTTTCAAAAATTACTTAGCTTAATTAATTTTTGGTAAAACTAAACATGGCCAAATTAATTTAGCTTAATTAAGAACTTAGCTTATTAAATCAGTTATATTATTAACCATGGATTAATTAATTTAATTAATGTTATAATGTAATTATACAATTTATCAAGTTAAGGTTAAAGTATTATTAAAAATAAATTCATGACTTATTATTAATTAATAATCAATTAAACTAGACTATTATTAATTAATAATTATTTATAAGATTATGACATGTTAAAGTATTTATTATAATAAACTTTACTACTATATCATTTAATAAATCATGACTTATAAAATATGTTCTTTTAAGTTTCGGCTTATATTATATTCTTATCAAACATGCTTATTACTATTTTTAGAAACATACTATTTATGGAAACTTTCTATTTTTGGAAACTTAATATTTTGGAAACTTACTATTTATATAAACTTACTTTTTTCGAAAGTTACTATATATGTAAACCTGCTATTTTTGGAAAGTTAGTATATATAGACACATGCTATTTTTAGAAAGTTACTAATTATAGAAACATCAAGTATATTAACACAAGAAACATGTAATACAGTAATCAAGAACACATGAACGTATAATACTAAGAAAGACATAAAACATGAATAAGTAAAACAAGTCAAGAACAAGTAAAAGAAGTCAAGAACAAGTACATTAAACTAAGAACCAGTAATTTATACATGAAAAAACAACTAATACACGTCCTTTATTTGTAGCATTCGTGAAGTCGGAGTAGTACTTTCCGCCTTTCATCTTTCATCTTTTACAGGACATAAGGACGGATATTCCGTCCTTCAGTAAGGACATCTCTTTCTATGCATGATTAGTTTTCCCCGTTTGCTGCCATCTGTTTTCCTTAATTTTCATATCATAAAACTTTTCATTGTTTACCATGCTATTATTTTAAATTGCCTGAGCTATATACATGCATGACCATGACCACCTAGTAATGGAGGTACTATAACCATGACACTTGACGCACCGGTGTCATGACTCTTCCGCGGCGAGAGTGATTTATAGCGGCGTCCCTTTAGTACATGGGCCATTATTATGATTATTTGGGGCGTATGGATGCATCCTAGTTACATGTTGCAGGTACAAGGTGATTGTTGGCGTGTGCTTTTCATCCATCATATTGGAGTTGATCCCTCCACCCACATTAGTATTTATTAGAGGTCACCCCTCTAATAGCATGATGAGGTCACCCGTCTATGTATTCATGCACGATGATATATGTTATGACCTATATGAGCTCATTAGAATTTAAATTATATTGCATGCATAAAACCTAAGACTTTTTAGTTATAAATATTTTATTAAAACATCTTCCAGGTTTTCTAGGACATACACATATTCCGTTGCTTTTCATATCTTTACTTATATTTCAGTTATTCTTATCATGTCATTATATCCGTTCACTGAGTGTATTGCTCAACTGTATTTTCTTTCCCTGTCCCATACGACAGGTACCCAAGAACAAACATGCGCATTTGAGAGTACATGTATAGGATGGAGGCTACCTTACACTTCTTTTACTTTTGCATTTTAAATACTTATGCTTGGTTGGACAATGTTTAGTCCTTTGCTACATTCTTTACTTTATGCATGTTTGAGCTTATGTTTGGGGGCCGATGTTTGATTCCGGTTTTCCTTTTGCTCATTTATGTTTTTAAGACATATTACCTTGTTATGCTTTGATGAAACACCATAATTATGATATAACGGCCACCTTGTCAAAGTGGATCATTACAATTATGGTATTAGAGCCAAGGTTTCGACCTGTAGGCTCTAAAAACTTGACCTATGACTAGTAGGTAGTCACCAGGATCTTCCTAAACCGACGTTTAATTTTATTTCATGTACTGTTGTTTTCTGTTGAGTTTTGACTAGTATGAACTGAACCATAGTCGTTCATACTTAGTCACATGTTTTCTTTCGAATTTAGACTGGTATGGGTTGAACCATAGTCGTCCATACTTAGTCACATGTCTTTCTTTCGAATTTTGTGGGCTGAACCATAGTCGTCCACACCAGTTATTATCAGACTTTGTTGTAAATACTGTCATACTTCCTTCATGTTCTCTCATTAATACATTATGTTTCTAACCGATTAATCATTTACTTCCTTTGAAACTGTCAGATGGTTAACACACGCACAGATGCTGATCTCGCTACAGCTGTCTAAGCAGCTCTACAAACTATGCTTCCCCCAATCCTCGAGGAGATTCGTGTAGAATTTCAAGCTAGACCAGGGCATGCAAATAATCCTCCTCCTCCTCCACCAGTCACACTTCACACATGGATGGAACGCCTCAACAAGCAGAAGCCTTGTTCATTCGAGAAGGCAAATATTTCATCAGATGCTGAGAAATGGATATCTCATATGGAGAAGATAATCGACGCTATGGGTTGCGATGAGATATACAAGGCGAGGTTGGCAGTCTACAAGGTTGATGTCGATGCTTTAGCCTGGTGGAAGGCTTACAAGCAAGCCAATGGAGGTGAGACATGGCTTGTCACGGTGACATGGACTCAGTTCAAGGAGATGTTTTACACCTAGTTCTTTCCTCGAGCTGAGAAAGAACGCTTCAAGAGGGATTTTCACTTTGTACGCTAGAGGGTAGGTGAGACCAGTATTGAGTTTATGTAGCGCTTTCTGCGGTTGGCTGGTTTTCTCGGAGCACCTGCTGGGACTGCTGAGGAACAAGACAATAACTTTAGATGGGGCCTTCGAAACTTAACTCTCGATCGTCTTCTGCACGCGACATTTACGGATGTTGCCCAAGTTGCCGACGCAGCTCGCAGCTTGGAGATTCTTCAGGACAGGGACGAGTTTGAGGAGTTGGATAGACCAGAGAAGAGGTATACTTCATTCATCCAACGATACCATCTCATCCATATCTGTACCTTTAAATTATTTGTCATGCTCTATTCAAATTTATCTTTCAAGCAGAAGGGTGGAGACCGGTACCAACCGACCACTCAGCAGAATAACTACAGGAACCACGATCAGACTATAGACCGTAATGGATACGACAGGCGTGGTGTTAGTGATAACTACCGTAACAATGTTAACCACTCCAGCAACAACAACAGATCCTTTAATTAAATTCTTCAATGTTAAACTGTTGTGTGACACAAATTCTAACATTTCAGCATTAAAACAGGAACTTCGGTAATGGGAGTTCAGCTTAATCTGATATTATAACCTAAACTTCCATTGTAGTCATGTTTATGTCTCAATAACCATGTCTCACGCATATCTTTTGAATCAAGCTCTCAGCTATCAAGGGTACCTTCTTGAGGGTATACCCATCGAATCTGCACCACTTGTTGACGAGGGCACCCTAGACCATGTCGTCGTGCTACTAGTGTCTGTTTCAAATGTGGGCGAGCTGGACATCTTATGAAGGACTGCCATAAGAGGGAAACCGTTGGCACATCCGGACATGCCCCTCAGAAGCCAGCTACATCCGGTCATGTTTTTACCACTACTCGGGACCAGGCCAACAAGGCTTCAGGTACCATTACTGGCATACTATTTATGTTTGGACATGTTGGTTGCGTTCTGTTTGATATGGGTGCGACCCATTCAGTAATATCTACCTCATTTGCTGCTCGTATTAATAAGACACTTACACTACTTGATAACGTGTTAAATATATCCACGCCTATGAGAGACTCTGTTCGCATTACCCATGTGTATAGAGATCTTCCTTTAAAGTTTGATGACAAAATTTTCGTCCTGTTGACTCACTTCCATTAGACATGTGTGAATTCAATTTGATTCTGGGTATGGATTGGTTAGCAGCACCTCGCACTACAATTGATTGCCATTCATATTGGGTCATATTTGGCGATACTCAGGCTCCTGAATACATTCATAATGTTTTTCTACTAGGAATGTCTGTGCAAAATATCTCAAGGCTGCGAAGGTTTCCTAGCTACCATACATGACACGACTGTTGAGGTTCCTTCCACGCATGATCAACCGATTATTTATGATTTTATTGACGTATTTCCAAAAGAACTTCCTGGTATACCACCTATCCACGAAGTGGAGTTTGGTATTGAGTTTGTTCCGGGAGCTAAACCTATCTCCAAGGGTCCTTATCTCATGGCTCCCATTGAGCTCAAGGAGTTGAAGGATCAACTACAGGAGTTACTGGAACGAGGTTTTATTCGCCCGAGTATAACACCATGGGGTGCACCGTTCTGTTCGTTAAGAAGAAGGACGGTAGCATGAGGTTGTGTATCGACTACCGTGAGCTGAACAAGATGACGATCCGAAACCGGTATCCCCTCCCACGTATCGATGATTTGTTTGACCAACTACAGGGTGCTAAGCACTTTTCTAAGATTGATCTACGATCAGGCTACCATCAGTTGCGAGTGAAGGAGCAGGATATTTCTAAGACGAATTTTCGCACACGTTATGGTCACTATGAGTTCGTGGTTATGCCTTTTGGCCTCACGAATTCTCCAACTGTATCCATGAATTCTTAGACAAATTAGTCATTGTACTCATCGATGACTTTCTGATTTTATCGAAGTCTAAGGAAGAACATGAGGATCATCTTCACACGGTACTGCAGATTCTTCGACAGAAGTAGCTGTATGCTATGTTTTCCAAGTGTGAGTTCTGGTTAAGTAAGGTGGCATTTCTGGGCCACATTGTTTTAGTAGAAGGGATTACCATGGATCCTGTGAAGGTTAAGGCTATCACCAAATAGCCAAGACCGACGTCTGTAACAGAAGTATGGATTTTTCTGGGATTAGCTGGCTATTACCGCAGGTTTGTGGAAAACTTCTCACGGTTGGCTTTGCCTTTGACCAAGCTAATGCGTACGGGAGAGAAATTCGTCTGGAATGATGAGCGGGAGAAGAGCTTTGAAGAAGTTAAGCAGCGTTTGGTTTCTGCACCTATTCTTACTCTCCCATCTGGCACAGGTGGATTTCAGATTTACAGCGATGCTTCGGAAAAAGGACATGGTTGTGTACTCATGCAACATGGGAAGGTGATTGCCTATGCATCACGACAACTTAACCCTTCGAAGAAAATTATCCCACTCATGATCTGGAATTAGCAGCAGTTGTATTTGTACTCAAGATCTGGAGGCATTATCTTTATGGGGAGTCATGTGATATCTTCACTGACCATAAGAGCCTCAAATACATCTTCACTCAACGATAATTAAACATGAGACAGAGACGATGGTTAGAGTTGCTGATAACGACCTAAGTATATATATTCAATGGGTTACTATTATGCCACTTTGTATTATAAATAAGAATTTTTGATACTTAATACATTGCATTTTATACGCAGGTACAAAGTTTGAATGATTAAAGTGAAGAAACAAAAAGAAGAGCCCTTGAAGTGCAAATAATAAAGACTTATATGAGAAGATTCTGGAATGCACGAAAGTGCGGCGTACAAACACAAATGTGTGGCGCACAATTCCTACCTCCAAAGTGCGGCGCACTTTTGGAGAAGTACGGCGCACATTTACCCACAGTCTGCACTATAAATAGGGACCCTCTCTTCTCATTTTACACACACCTCTCAACTAATACTCTATAATGTAGAAACAAAGAATACACTGCAAGACTTTATTAAATTGATGATCAAATAAGAAAAGTACAAGAGTATTTATAAGACAAAGCAAAGATAAACCCCTAGAAACAAAACGGGCCTAAACAAGTGGTTGGGCCAATGGGCCTTATTAGCTAACACCCCCCCTCAAACTCACAATGCCACAACGGTGAACATTAGGAGTTTGCTAAACAAAAATAAACTAAAAAACAAATAAGGAAACAAAAAAAGGAGTGTCCCAGAATGAAAACTGGATGCCAGAAAGAGTCTCATTTCGATACATACCAAACCAGGTGCTGAGCACAAAGTCACAAATTTACGGAGATGAACGAGAGCAGATGCCATGCTATTTCCAATGCAAATGCCAATGCCAAAGCTAATGCCAATGCTAATCCAATGCCGATGCCGATGCCGATGTCGATGCCAATGCCAATGCCAATGCCGATGCCGATGCCGATGCCAATGCTAATCAAACCCAATGCTAATACAATGCAATATGTACATATAACATAAAAACAAACGATGCCAATGTGAAAACTAACCAATTCTTTTTTTAGTATTATTAGCGGACAATTGAAGTGCCACTTCTCTACGGCATGTCCCAATCACTTTCTACGTTTGTCGATCCAGAAGATGAAAAACTGTTACTAGAAAAGGAAAAACCGTTACCAGAAGAGGATGCTAAAGCTTTAGGTTGGAGAGCCAAAAACTTATGAAACTGCTCAATCAATAATTGATCCACAGAAGGTGTATCAACACCATCGTTAGGCTTAGATGGCCGTTGCTGTTGTGATGACAAATTCTGAAGTGTTTGTGGCTTCCCCTTGGCAAGATTAGGACATTGAGTTTTCCAGTGACCTTTCTATTTACAATAAGCAAACTCATCAATAGCAACATTAGGGTGAGGCTTGTTTTCAGTTCCAGTAGATTTCGTGGTACGATACAGAGAAGCAAAAACAGAAGGCTCAACAATCTTCTTATCGTTATGAGATTTCAAGCGAACCTCCTCCACCAGAAGTTCACTAACCACAAAATCAACAGATGGTAAGGGATTACGATGGAGAATAGAGCCTCACAATCCTTCAAAGTCATTACAAAGGGCCATAAGAAACTGAACCAAACGCTATGAATCTCTCCGTTTAACATAAGGATCAAAACTGCTCAATTCTGGTGGTTTAGTCAATGCTAACTGATCCCACAAGAGAGACATAGCCGAATAAAACTCTTGAATACTCATATATTTTAGTTGAAGAGAACGAATATCTGTCTCAAGCTAGTATTGTTTGGCGAAATTAGATTGTGTGTATAACCTAGCAAGATGATCCCACATAGCCTTTGCAGAGTCATATTTTTCCAACTGAGCCCCAACAGATGGTGTGACCGAATTATTAATCCAAGTGATAACCTCATAATTATCAACCTCCCATGTATCCAATAACCCCGCATAATTATCAACCAATAGACCATTAACAGGCTGTGTTTTCGTACCCGAAACATAACCCTACATCGATTTCCCCCGCAAGAAATTTTTCATAACATAACTCCAATATGAATAATTTTTACCATCTAATTGAACACTAATCGATTGTAACGAATCATTTTTACGAACAACCATGATATCAATCTAATTAAATACCAAACTCAAATACTAGAAACCAAAATTTCCGATCAAACAAAAGCAATTGAATGAACTAAGTAAATTCTAATAACAATGCTTAACAATTGTGGCTAAATTTTAATAACACCAAACCATAATGCAACAAAACTCTCCTATACCCCACTGAATGTATATGTCTAAATATCTTGACCAATTCAATATGATATATTCATAACTATCGTCCCACTGATAAAGAACCTCCAATCAAATACTTTGATATAGAAAATATACTTACAAAAGATCAAATCAAATCTCAGTGACGTGAATCAAACCAGAAGACGAATCAAATCACACATACCACAGACACTTCAAGAAAAAGATCTGATGAATGCGTGAACTCAAACATAAATATTCATGGCTCTTGATACCATGTAGAAACCAAAAATACACTGCATGACTTTATTGAATTGATGATCAATTAAGAAAAGTACAAGAATATTTATAAGACAATGCAAAGATAAAACCTAGAAACAAAACGGGCCTAAAAAAGTGGCTGGGCCAATGGGCCTTATTAGCTAACATATAAATCTGAGTATTCTTAGCTTTCTTAGTTATATTTTAGTATATTCCACTTTTAGGAAATACTTGTAACGAGAGTATCTTACTCTTTGGTTCTTGGAAAGACGATACAATCGTGACACTTGTGTACTCGTTCATTCGATCAATCTAAGTATGATGTTCTCTTGCTCTTTTCCATTTGTTACTTTGATTACTATGTTAGGCTAAGCTATTTGTGACTATATGCGTATGTGGCTATAACTAGTGATGATGCTATGATATGATCCTTTATAATTGATTTCAGGCTAATATTGTAAAACCATTTTGCCACTTAGTTCTATCACCAAATTTTATCTAAATCTGATTTTTTATGATAATTTGACGTGGAGAGACTCATGTTGTTATAATAAGTTTTTAAGAACTTGTCTATGGTTTTGAATCTTTGGTTAGAGTGATTAGCTTAGATACTTTTGATAAAATATTGAACTTATTGGAAACTTGTTTTAAGCTTAGTCGCTTAATCAAACATAAGTCTTAAATCATACCAAATTGAATTGTGGAAATACCATTTTGACGAAAAAGGATTATCACTCTTTACCTAAATAAACATATCTCTATCATTACTATCATCATCACGAACTTTACGAACTATCCCATATTAGTCATACTTGTTATTATTGTTACTTATTCAATCATTTTTTCTTCAATAATTATATTGATTACCAAAACGAAACTAAGTCCCTGCGAATGATCCTGGCTTACCACAACAAAACTATATTACAAACTAAATGGTATACTTGTCCGTGTTTGTATTCTAGTCCCTTGTTTTGTCAAACCTTGTTATAAATTTAAGACTTGAGAAACGAACACCAAGTTTTTTGCGTCGCTGCTGGGGACTTACAATCCTGTTTTGTAACTTAAGTTTTCATAATCCTTGAAGAATTGAACCATTTCTCACTCGAAACAACCCAAAATTTTTCTTTCAGTACAGAAAGTACGCCGCACAACCCAAAAGTGCGCCGCACTTCCTGTAGCGAACCAAAGTACGCCGCACATTTCAAAATTGTGACGCACATTCCATACTGTAACACCAAAACCATTGTTGGATGCGCACCTGTTCATCCGAAACTCCACCAGTATCATCGTTATCAGAACCTGAGCGTACCCTAAGCCAAATGTTACGTAGATTTCATCGTCGTGTACCTTTAGATAGGAGACACAAGCAACCTCAACCTCGTGAAATCAACCAACCTTACGAAAACCTTTCTCAATTTCTATTTCTCACTAAACTCATCGAACGTTACGGTTCAATGTTGGGCACCGATGATGAACCTATGTAGTCAGCCGATAGAGTTGTAGAACCAACTCCTGGCTCCGCAATCGTTTTACCAGAAATTACAAACGACTTTGCGATCAATGGAAACCATTTGACACTTGTAAAAACAATCAATTTGATGGACGAATCAAAACCGATCCTCACAAACACATCCATGAATTTAGCGGAATCTGCAAAATGTTCAATTATGGGGAAGGACAAGCCAAAGTCTTTTAACTCATGATGTATCCATCATCCCTTATTGGAGAAGCCAAGTCATGGCTCGACGAACTTAATGAAGGAACCATTCAAACATGGGAAGGTCTTAGAACCGCTTTTATTAGCCGATTCTTTCCTCCTGCCCTATTTGAAAAACTCCTCGGAGAAATCTGAAGCTTTTCTCAACAATATCGAGAAACTCTCACTGACACATGGTTAAGAATGAAAGAACTACTTAGAAACTGCCATGGTCATGGACTCAAAAAGGAAGGTATAATCAAGATTTTCTATCATGGTCTTGACGATGCTACTCAATATGCATTGAACGCCGCAACAGGCGGTATTTTCCTTTACAAAACTCCTAACCAAGGTTACCAATTGTTAGATAAAAAAAGTATTACTTAAGCTTGTTTAGTCCAAAAACCATAAAAACAAAAACCCTCGAAAAACCGTAGATTTTGCCGAAGAAAGCGACAACCCAACCGACACCAAAAAATTATGGCTCCTATGGATGCCATGTCTCTTAAAATTGATACGCAATATAAAGAGATGAAAAAAAAAATCTCGTGAAACTTGCAAACACTGTGGAGGAAACCATCCTTCTAGTGAATGTGATGACGATGACACTCCCATGACGAAGGGAGAAGAAGCCAATTTCATGAACACCTTTCATCGAACTCGATTTTATAACGATTATCGTAATCGTGACCGCGTTAATTGGAGATCTAACGATAAACCAAGTTACAATCGAGACGAAAAGAAACCCACTCAAACCAAAGACAAACCCAACCTCGAAACCAAGCTTGACAATTTCATTTAATCTCAAAGAAAGACCAACCTTTTCGTGCGAGATACATTCACTGACCTCAAAACAAAGTTCGAGACTTCAAACAAGAACCACCAAGCTTCTATTCAAAACCTTGAAGCTAAATTCGATCGTTTTGCCGACACCCAATCGAATCGCGCTTCTGGTTCATTACCAAGCAATACCAACCCTAACGCAAAGAACAAAAACAAATACCAACCATCGCAAGCTCGTAATGAGCATGTGAATGTCGTATTTACGTGGAGTGGTTTATCTTATGAATCACCTGCCAAACCAACCCAAGATATAGCCATCGAAGATCCACTCGATAGTGACGATGAAGACGAAGCACAACCAACAAAAACCAAACCCACTGAAAACACAAACCCAACACCCAAACCATATAAACCAAAAGTACCATACCCCCAACACTTACGCTAGCAAAAGATGCAAGCTAAGTATGGTAAATTACTCGACTTAATCCAAGAAGTTCGAATTAATATGCCTCTAGTCGATGTTCTGTCTGGAATGCCAAACTATGGCAAATTTCTCAAAGAACTTATCAAAAACAAAAACAAGTTTGAAGATGTTTCTTCAGCTTTTTTAAATGATGAATGTTCTGCCACTATCCAAAACAAAGTTCTACCAAAACTTGGAGATCCTGGAAGTTTTCTAATTCCACGTACTTTCCATCATTCATACTCTTGTAATGCCTTGGCCGATCTTGGCGCTAGTATCAACCTCATGCCATACTCTTTGTATGCTAAACTCTCAAAAGATTTTCTCAAAACCAAAAAGTTGAGCGTTCACCTCGTGGACCGTTCTTTTCAATATCCAATGAGAATAGCCGAAAACATGCTCGTAGGAGATGGAAAATTCATTTTTCCTCTTGACTTCATAATTCTAGGGATGGAAGAAGATAACAAGGTACCACTTATCCTTGGTAGACCTTTCTTACATATTGTTGATATTGTGATTCGAGTAAAACCAAAACAACTCAACCTTGGAGTTGGAGAAGATATAATTTCCTTTTCTATCGACGAAGCGATGAAAGACTCGTATTCTAATAACGATACTTGCTTTTGTATTGATGTCATTGACGAAGTCGTTGAATCCGATTTCGACGCTCTTCTTGATGAAGGAAGCGAATATTATATTCTATCAAAGGAACCATCCTTGAAGAAGAACTTTTTGCTGAATTTGATGCCTTCATAGCCGTTTACACCGACGAACCAATAGAAACACCCGAGGAAGAAAAAGAAACCCCATTTGAAACCATAACTTTCGAAACTGATTTCAAAGTTAAGAAATCTGTGGAAGAGCCTCCTACGGATTTAGAACTTAAACCTCTTCTTGATCACTTGGAATATGCATTTCTTCACGAATAAAAATTACTGCCTGTAATTATCTCATCCCAACTTTCGGAAGAAAACAAAACCAATCTAGTCGAAGTTCTCAAGAAACACAAACAAGATTTTTCTTGGAAGACTTCTGACATTCCTGGCATATGTCCATCATTCTCCAAACACAAAATCCAACTCTTAGATAACAAAAATCCAATAGTTGATAAACAACAAAGATTAAATCCTAACATACAGGATGTTGTTAAAAAAGAAATACTCAAACTCCTAGATTCTGGAATAATCTACCCAATCGCCGATAGCCCATGGGTTAGTCATATTCATCGTGTACCTAAAAAGGGAGGTATCACTATAGTGACTAACGAAAACAATGAGTTAGTACCAAGACGAACCATCACTGGATGGAGAGTTTGTATTAACTATCGAAAATTAAACGACGCAACCGCGAAAGATCATTTTCCTTTACCTTTATGGATCAAATATTAGAAAGACTCGCAGGGAATGAATACTTTTGTTTCCTCGATTGTTTTTCCGGATACTTTCAAATCCCAATCAACCCTATGGATCAAGAGAAAACCACATATACTTGTCCATTTGGAACTTAAGCGTATAGGTGCATGCCTTTTGGCCTATGCAATGCACCTGCTACTTTTCAGAGGTGTATGATTGCAGTTTTCCATGATATGATTGAAGAATTAGTCGAAGTCTTTATGGATGATTTTTCCGTCTTTGGAAATTCTTTGACACATGTCTTAGCAATCTCGATAAAATGCTAGCACGTTGTGATAAAGCAAATCTTATGCTAAACTGGGAAAAATGTCACTTTATGGTTAAAGAAGGAATTGTGCTTGGACACAAAGTGTCTGATGCAGGCTTAGGAGTTGACAAATCAAAGATAAACGTAATCTCAAAACTCCCACCACCTACTAATGTGAAAGGCATTAGAAGTTTTTTAGGTCATGCCGGTTTTTACCGACGATTCATTAAAGACTTCGCGAAGATTGCAAGAACTTTAACTCAACTTCTAGAAAAAGAAAGAACATTCGATTTTAATGATGAATGACTTTTAGCATTTGAAACTCTCAAAGAAAAGCTTACATGCACACCAATTATTGCAAGCCCCAATTGGGATCTTCTATTTGTGCTTATGTGCGATGCAAGTGAACATGCCCTTGGAGCCGTCCTTGGACAAAAAGATGGAAAACAATTTCACCCCATATACTTTGCTAGTAGAACTCTAAACACAACCCAGCAAAATTACACCATTACAGAAGAAGAACTCATGGCTGTAGTTTATGTGTTTGACAAATTTCGAGCATACCTCGTTTTGTCTAAAACAATAGTTTACACCAATCACTCAGCTCTAATATACTTGTTTAAAAAGCAAGACGCCAAACCTTGTCTCATACGATAGATATTGCTTTTACAAGAATTTGATTTAGAAAATAAAGATAAAAAAGGAACCGAGAATGTTGCTGCTGATCATTTATCTCGCATAGTTAATGATGATTTTAGCGATGATGAAATCGACGATTTTCCGGATGAGCATATAATGCAAATAAATACTGATGATACACCATGGTTTGCAGACTTTGCAAATTATTTGGCTCTAGGTATTTTACGAAAGGGAATGACGTACCAACAAAAGAAAAGATTATTTTCTGAACTCAAAAAATACTTTTGGGACGAACCTCACCTATTCAGAATCTGTTCCGATGGAATGATCCGACGTTCTATTTCCGGATCTGAATCTCGAAAAATTATCGATGAATGTCACTACGGACCGACCGGAGGACATTACGTTGCGAACACCACCGCTAAAAAGTGTTCGACGCTGGTTTTTACTAGCTTCTGATTATTCGTGAAGCTCATACCTTAGTACGATTATGTGAAGCATGTCAAAGGACAGGAAATATTTCAAAGAGAGATGAAATGCCTCTCAATAACATCCAAGTCTGCGAAATCTTTGACGTGTAGGGTATTGATTTCATGGGGCCATTTCTTAAATCTTATAAGTGTGAGTACATTTTAGTCGCCATCGACTATGTATCGAAATGGACCGAAGCTCAAGCCTTGCAAACTAACGATGCAAGAGTTGTTATACCATTCTTAAAGAAATTATTCTATCGTTTTGTAATTCCAAAAGCACTAATAGGCGACAGAGGAACTCATTTGTGTAACAAACTCATTGAAAAAATTATGAAAAGATATGGAGTTAACCACCAATTTTACACATCTTACCACCCTCAAACGAGTGGCCAAGTTGAAAACACTAATAGAGCTCTTAAAAGAATTCTTGAAAAGACCGTAAAAAAAACCATGCTTGTTGGTCTTAAAAACTAGAAGATGCTCTATGGGCCTTTCGTACCGCATTTAAAACACCAACTGGAAACGCACTGTACAAACTCTTGTATGGAAAGACATGCCATTTGCCAATCGAAATTGAACACCATGCATATTGGGCACTTAAGAACTACAATCCCGATCTTATTGCAGCTGGTGAAAAACGAATATTCCAACTTCATGAGTTAGATGAATTTCAGCATCAAGCTTATGAAAGTTCTCATTTATATAAAGAATGAACGAAAGTCTGGCATGATCGCAAATTAAGAATAAGAAAAGAATTCAAACATGGAGAGTAAGTACTTCTCTTTATTTCGAAATACAAATTCAAACAACCTAAACTCACTTTGAGATGGCCTGGACCGTATACAGTGAAACACCAATATCCATCCGGATATGTTGAACTATATGGTAGAGACGACACAACTTTTATTGTCAATGGACACAGACTCAAGCTCTACCAAGAAGAAGAAGACTGTAATGAATTTGATGTAGAAGAGATACCATTCTTCTTAAAATAAACTCGAGTAGCCGAGTCTGGCTGAAGACTCTAAACTTAGCGCCTCTTAGAAGGCAATCCGTGTTTTATTCCCCACTTTTTACCTTAAGTGTGGAGGAGGACTTATAGCATAAATAAAACCGTCCTTGTATATATTTTGGATGTGTTTTTTGTTTTATCATGTCATGTCAAAAAAACAGCAAACTTGGAGCTATAAGCTGGATTCACCTCTTGAATTCCCGCGATTTCTATTTAGCCCCGGGAAGTTCTCGTTTCCCTATGCATTTTTCCTATTTTTAATTTTATCAGTTTTCACCACGAGGACGACGTTCACCTTATGTGTGGAGGAGGAGACAAATAGGAAAAACAATAATAAATAAGTCAAATTTCTCCACATCAAAATCTTTTTGAATAAAATAAAATATATATGTTTTGTAAATAAATAAAGTTTTTAGCAAAGCAAAATCTTATTGATTGACATTATAACTAAGCACAAAACCATCCAACAAATATTTGAGAGAACCTATCCTTATATTTCTCTATTTTGTGTGAAAGCTGATAATCTAGTATGCTTCAGAAATAGTGCTTGACCATCATTACTAAACCGCAGTGAGGTTAATTTATAGCTATTTTCGAAAAGAGGCAAAATAAATCCCATTGTATCATTTTAGTCAAGCTACACTGGCTTGCTAAAATATGTTGCACTCGTACTTATGTGCTATATTATCTCACGTGCTATTATCTCGATGGTACGCCTATCCATTGTCAAGTCAAAAGTATATATGATGTTCTCTTAAAAATAAAAAAATAAAAAAAAGTATTATGGTATAGTTTGTTCTACGACTTTGACAAGGCATATTTTGTTACTAAACCATCATCATTATCACGTTTTGCTTCTTTGAAAAATTATCTGGTGCTCACGCCCATGTACAAGCATATGGTAGCTATCTATTTTATGTCTGCGCTGGTGAGTGACGTTTGTGTGAACTTAAATTCAAACACTATCCATGTGAGGTGCTGAAATTATTTTGTCATTTGCTTTTGCTACTTAGAAAAATCTAATCATTTTCCTATCATACTTCACATACTTAAAAGCTTTTAAAATCTAATTTGTTTTCTCGCTTTGATTGCTTGAGGGAAAGCAATAGCTAAGTGTGGAGGAATTTGATAACGACCTAAATATACATATTCAATCCGTTACTATTATGCCACTTTGTATTATAAATAAGAACTTTCGATACTTAATACATTGCGTTTTATATGCGGGTACAAAGTTTGAAGGATCAAAGTGAAGAAACAAAAAGTAGAGTCCTTAAGTGCAAATAATAAAGACTTAAATGGGAAGATTCTAGAACGCACAAAAGTACGGCGCACAAACTCAAATGTGTGGCGTACAATTCCTACCTCCAAGTGTGTAGGTCTACGTAATCCTTGGATTATACTAAACTTGGAATAATCTAAAGAGAGAGAGATAGATGAAGACCTAGAGAGAGAAACTAGAGAGAGAAAGGAGAAAAAAAGAGAATATTAGATTGAATGTATGAGAAATGTGAGAACCAACCCCTCCTAACATGCTAGGAGGGATATATATAGCCCACCCTACATGTGGGCTTTGTGGGTTATATAATAACATTCTAGATCACTAGCCCATACTAGATGTATCTCGTTGGACTGATCGATCCTTTCTAAATACGTAAAAACGTATTTTCAACAATCTCCCCATAAGGGAGGTCGCTCCAAGAGACAAAGTCCTAAATAGTCTATAGCTCGTGATCTTTAGCTAGCTATGCTAACTATGATGTGATCGGACTTTCTTAGGAATTTCGTATTTCCAACAATCTCCCCCTAAGGGAGGTCACACCTTTTTGCAAAATCTTAAACCTAGCACACTATGCTTGAGTCTTCGATCTTGCTCTTGTGAATATGCTGATGTGATCTTTGACTTTAGTCTTGAGCATGTTTCCTTTCCTTGACCTTGTGCATTTATCACTTGTGATATTCGCCTCCTCGTGACTTCATGTTCCCATACTTATACCGTTATAAATTCTTGAAAGCTTCATAGTTTGATACAGCGCAAGCCTTTACTTTTAGGCTTTCTTGAATTTGTTGAACTATTAAGTGCATAAAGTATAAGCATGCGGGGACGACTTTGTTTCGGACACCGGAATGCCAACGTCTTGTTACGCTGCATAAGACAGTTAGCAACAAAACACAGACACGGATGAAATGGCTTTGAACATTTCAACCTATTTAGGTAACATTTTACCTCCGGTCGGTGAAGACCCTTGGACGATATTAAATACGTACTTGTGGCAGGTAGTTTCAATTAAGAACCTCCTTTACAAGATTTCATGGGTAAACCCATTCTCTTTACTCGACCGTCCAAATCTGACTACGAATGTAAAGATTGAATCATTTGAATAAAATTATCTGCATGATTGAAGCCGTCAATTCATATACCTGGAACAAGTGAAATTGAATTAAGAACCGCACCATCGTTGCTTTCCATTTATAACGAGCTTGATTTATATAGAATCTTACAAGTTACCTACCAAGTGTTGTTTGATGTTAACACTAGAAGGATTTCCACTCATCACTGTGAACACTAAAGAGTGTCACTCCGAGTGTTCTAGCAAGATTACTAAGCTATTGTGTAGAGGTCTGGAACG
This sequence comes from Glebionis coronaria, assembly GCA_025667525.1. Classification (NCBI taxonomy): domain Eukaryota; kingdom Viridiplantae; phylum Streptophyta; class Magnoliopsida; order Asterales; family Asteraceae; genus Glebionis; species Glebionis coronaria. The sequence continues at coordinate 1,196,628 of JANFOE010000213.1, forward strand.
TGTTTAAATTCAGTTTAGAATTAAACCACTGTTGCTTTCCAGTTATCACAAGTTTGATTCATAAAGAAACGCACAAGTCTCCTGTCATGAGCTTTTTGATGTTCACTCAAGAAGGATTTCAATCTTTATTATAAATACTTACGTATTACTCCAATGTTCAGGCAAGATCATGAAGATTTTTCGTAGGACTCCTAATATCTTTCTTACTTTTCACATAGTGTGAATAAGCAAGGAAATATGGAAATGTGTCCTAATGGGATTATTGATGATCTCAAATGGCTCTAGACTCGATCGTGTATTTTGGATTTTAGTGATCGGAGGCTGGAGAGGAGTGCCACCATTTCAATACCAATTTATTTAGAGTGAATGAATCGATAGATAACGTGTTGAACTCCGTGACATTAAAACAAATATCTTTAGAGAGATATTTAAGTTAGCTGGGATGGGTTGTGCATTACATCACTGGGTCCATGATGTCTATCTTGTAAGGAAGGCTGCTTTCTTTTCACCCTTTATCATTACAATTCTTTTTCATTCTTCAACCCCTTCAATGCTTACCAATACGTCATAACTAGCACCTTGTTGTTATTGTTCTATTGCTAACTTAAGTACTTGGTCGGCATTCAGCTACATACACAATCTTTCTCCATCTTTCCTAAGGACTACTATTTCTAGCTATGGAATGTCCTTGGGAAGATCCCTCCGGTTTTGGAAGAATCATTAGACTTAACTTATCCTACAATCCTTGTGTCACCACAATCGTCGTGAAATAGATTGGTTGAGGGTAAGTATATGTCACCATGAAATCCATTTTGAAGTACAAATCCATTTTACTCCCCCTTAACTGAAGGTTTATATAGTACATAACAATTACACAAAACCCTAAACAAGATCAAAGCACACATAGCGGAAGCAATTTAACAAGATCATAATAATAACATAATTATAATTAATCGAATTAGGGTTACATACATTTACGCTAAATCAAATCCACAAGATAAAGAACGAATTACCAATTTGGGTTTATAACATATACCACCAAGATATAGTCTAAAGTAAGACTATATTACGTTCTTGTACACACGTAATACACCGAGCTAAGCGTGATCCTAGCACGTGAATCCGAGCTTCTACACTAGTGGAAAAATCTAACCAACAACCCTAGAGAGGGGCTAGGACTAAATTATAAGTAAAATCAATAGAACAAGAAAAACAACCAAACCCCTTTGTGGGTTTGTCCTTGCGATCGACTAGAGAAAGAAAGAGGGAGAGATTGTGTGTTGAATTATGAGGGTGGGGAGTTCTTTATATAGACCTAAATCTTGTAACCCAAAACAAATATAAGGAAAGTTTTCCCTTCCATTTTACCCCTTCATAACCGAAGACCCAAACACCCCTTTGGGGTGTTCCAGAACATTCCGTTCTTCTTTCTATTTATTCCACTTTCTATATATTCTATAACGCTCGTTAATACTTAACTCTTAATTATTTCACGATCGTTAAAGTTATAGCTCAGTTTAATTTAATAAATTTAATAAATATATTTATTAAATAAACTAATAAATATAATAATTATATTTATTTAAATAAGTTAACTCTTTATGTATTGTGTGCAATCGCGTAATCTCGACTTCAATCCTATCACACGACTATTAAATATAAGTCAATTAACTTTCAGCTCCTACTTGGGCATATTTTGAATATCGTGATTACATTGACTAGCGTCTAGTTACACTAGCAATGTCACTCGTATGACTCGAGTAAGGTCTCCTGGATAAAACCTTTTAATGATTCATCATTATTATTATTCTTTTATTTCTAATACAACGTTAATAAGGATATGGATCTCAATCATTCCTTTCATTAACTATTCTGGTTCTCGTTCACAGATTCAGCAAGATTACAAAAACAAATTTGGGTGTGGCCACACAAACATCTTACTAATCCCACGAGGGGCACAACTGTATTATACTCCAAAACAAAATTGGAGGAAATAAATTCCATATTGACTACAAGCAAAACTTATGAATTTTGCAAGACTTCTGAAAATAATCCTTATAGCTACCAGTTACGTTTAGCGTTAAATTATTCCACAGAGATGCACTAGATTCATAGCAGTTTCCTGGTATCTCAAGTCTAAGGATAACTATTTATGATTTACTTGATGACAAAGATCCACAAAGTAAAATCATATAGTTGGGATAAGTCCAATATTCGATTCATCGAATATCATCCAAAATTGATCAATATACTTTCAAGTATACTCTATCGCAATTTTGAATTGTCTTAATTTAACAATATTCCCATATTATTAATCGACAACAGACATTTAGCATAACAATTTATTCATGGATTAAAAAATGTAAAATAGGATAAAAAATTAAGTAATAAGAATAAACAAAACCCAATCTTTATTTTATTAAATAATAATGTCTTAACATCCTTATCCAAATGCTAATCACAGATTTATTGCATGAGTTCGCTAGCTAGTTGCAGCCCAATAGCCTTGGCATGCTTAACTACCTTTGGTCTAGGCAAAGCCATAGTAAAAGGATCAGCTACGTTGTCATCTGTGTAAAATTTTAATTATTTGATTTCACGAGCTTCTACTTGTTCTCGGACGTAGTGATGTCTACGCTTAAAGTGTCTGGCGCCCTTCATGACTCCAGAATTATTGGCGAATATAATCACAACAGAATTGTCGCAATATATATCAATGGGTTCTTTTATTGAAGGCATCACTCCAAGATCTCCAATAAACTTCCTAAGCTAAACAGCTTCCATCGCAGCTTCTGAAGCAGCCATGTACTCAGATCGAATAGCATGCATTGCAATCGTTGTCAGTTTCTTGCTCTTCCAGTCAACTGCTCCTCGATTGATAACAAACACGTAACCCGTCTAAGACTTCGTATCGTCTTTATCACATTGCCAGGACGCATCACAGAAACCTGTCACATTCAGTTCTGTGTCTGGTTTCCCTCTAAATACCAAAAACATATCTTTCGTACTCCTCAAATACTTTCGAATATGTTTAACAACAGTCCAGTGGAGCTTCCCTGGATTTTGTTGGTATCTACTGACCATGTTCTGCGCAAACGCCACATCAGGCCTTGTGCATCTAACAACATACATAATAGATCCTGTAGCCGAAGCGTAAGGCACCTTATACATGTATGCCTCCTCTTCAAAAGTTGATGCATCCATATCATGACTCAGATTATGCATAACTTCCATAGGTTGAAAACCTTTCTTGGAATTATGTAACACCCCCAAATATTCACATTTCAAAGCAATGAAAGAGTCGTTGGTGTTACGGGATAGCACATTACTCAAATCATAGACAACGCTTAAAAATCGCGTCGTTTAGTAATAA